>JAGSMZ010000024.1:4061545-4735970 GCA_029286645.1 Papilio protenor
GGATGCAAAAGTAAGCAGAATTATACACCAAATGAAATTGTATCATAAATCAAAGCTCTAACCAAAGTTGTCACAGACGTGATTTTAAAATCGATATGTAAATGGCCTGACCGCTACGGAAATGCATTCTGCTCGTTACTACGCTACCTTCCATTTTATATTCTCTTTAATATTCCTTTTATATAATTTCTATTTCTGAATAGTTAAGCAGTTATTTGATTTATTTACTAACTAGCTTTTGACTGCGACTCTGTCTCCGCGTAATTTTAAAAATAACTTAATAAGTAACCTATGTGTTCTTCCAGACTATGTTCTACATCTGTGTTAATGTCATACAAACTCCAACAAACATCTATCCAAACATTCCCATTTATAAGATAAATCAATTCAATTTTGGGTCTGGAAACAAAGTTAATTTACATGAAAGTAACACTAGTTAATTGACTAAAATAATTCTATAGATTTTTAGGAGTTTTGTACAATTCTATGGTTTTTAACTTTAATATAGATAAATATAAATATAATCTTTCGTTTAACGTAGAATAAAATTTTCCTGAAAGTTCTTAAATGGAAGATGAAATTTTAAAATATGAACCGCAATCTAAAACTATAAAGAACACAGCAATAAAACAAAGTTTTCGCACTGAAACTCAGTGATTGAAAACAAGCTCGGGACTCGAAGTTTCTAGAAGGTTTAATTGGTTACATCCTTTGGAACTATTTCGATTTTAAAACTTTATCCTTTAATATTTTCCATCTATTTCTATCGATCTTATTTCGTCACATTTCCGTACAGAAGTATGTTTTGGTCTACACTATACTATATTTTATTTAATTTAATGTCACTTAAAAAAACTACACCATGTTATACAATCAAACAAATTACATACAACAAAATTTAATTAATTTTAACTATACATTTTATTATTAAATTGTAGGAATACATACACCTGACTATGTACTTCCTTACTTTGTTAGACGTATACTGTATAAACATTCAATGTAGGAAAGGAAGATCAGAAGAATAACACGTGATATAACATTTCACTTTGCCACAAGGACCTTGCAGAGGCTGTTTTAAATGAAAACTTAGTCGTGAAAACTTTTCTATATAGCGAGCATGGCCATAAGAGGCATACTATTTTAGCTACATTTACAATTTACTTATAATGCTAAAATAAGTATTTTATTTCGTATAATTCAAGGCTTCATGCACTTATATTAAAAAGAGGAAAGATTTTTGTATTTATCGACATAACTCAAAAACTACAAGGCCGATTTCAAAAATTCTTTCACCATTAAAAAGCTCCGTTATCACTGAGTAACGTAGGCTTTATTATTAGTTTTTTTAATTTCACAAATCACGAGCAACAGCTAGTCATTAAAAAACAAGCAACTATTGTGCAAGGAAAAGAGTTGATAATTAGTTTAGTAATTAATGCAAAATTAAAACTATTAACAAGGGGTATAATAATGCTTTTACCTTTGTAATAATGTCTGTTGTAATACACGAATGTATTTTAGCAGTAAACCGTTTATTTTAATAAACCAATATGGCTCATCGTATATTGATGACGCTGTAAATCCATTAGTGGATAGATCGCTTATCAGTTGGTAGGTGAGCGGGTGCTTTTATAAAAGCACTCTTCTAGTTTAATATTAACGCTGAAATATTTATGCAATATTTGTGATTTTCATTTTAATAGATTACAAAAGCGTCGGTGGCTCAGTGGTTTAAGCACTTGACTTGTAATCTACAGGTCTTGGGTTCGAATTTTCATATGTACATAATTTACCCGACGTTCTTACGGTGAAGGAAAACATCGTGATGCAACCTGCACATATCAGCGAAGAAATTCAAATATATGTGTGAAGTCAACCAATCCGCACTTGGCCAGCGTGGTTGACTATGGCCTAGTCACCCTAACTTTAGGGTAGGCTCCGAGCCCCTCGGTGGGGACGTATAGGGAGCTGGTGATGATGATGATGATGAGATTACAAAATAACCATCCAAAGGTACCAGGTTACCCAATTATACATTTACGTTCTAACAAAGAAATTTGATTTAGTAAACCCTTGTCCTACATCTATTTCATTGTCTATTTTCCGCATATTTTAGTTTGTTTTTATTTCTATCTTAATTCTTACTAATAATATAAATGTGAAATTTTAGATGGATGGAAGGATGTTTGTTAGAGTTTGTAGCCTAAACGGCTTAACGGATTTCGATGAAATTTGGTATCGATGTAGAGGATAGTCTGGAAAAACACATAGGATACTCACTTTTGTTTTTTTTTTAATTCCACGCGGACGGAGTCGCGGGCGAAAGCTAATAATAAATATAATTTAAAAGTCAGCTACATTCTGTATCTCAAATTAAACAAAAATTATAACGTTGTTAAGTTATTATTATATAAATCTGATTTAATTCAATACGAACAATATTCTGAAATAGGTAATGTTACGGAATTAGATGCATTACACGTCGTCACTTAATAGCTTAGCTAAACGGAGCTTAAGCAAATCCTTGCTAACTTCAATGAGCTTGCAGAATTTGTAACATGTATATAGTTAGGTGTATATTCAAGGTATTTATCAAAGGATAGTTACATAACAAAACAATACAAACAGCATATGAAGGAATTTTCAAGGAAATTTAATTGTACCTAAAAGAGAATGGAGGATATCTGATATTCTGAATACAAAATATTATTACATAGATTCAAAAGATTATTCTTAAATTAATGTTTTAATTAAAAAGCCCATCCTTGTTCAACTATTGTATATAATAACATTATAAACTTTGCTGGCAACTAACCAACCGCAGTTTTAGACTAAATAATTTTAGATATGAGACCTAAGATAACGCTCATGAAAATATAATTGTGTAACTCCGCACTACTGAGATACACTTAAAGCAAAGAGTAAATCATATAATATTAGTATACTTTGCTTTAATTCCAAGGCGACAATTTTTATTTCATGGAAATTTCAAGAGACAAGTTTTATTTCTTGGAAATTTGTCTCGTGAAATTTCCAAGAAATAAAATTTTTCACCTTCACAAGTGCTTTCTATCTTAAGTTTGTCAAATGTTTATAAATATCGAAAAACAGTGATCAATTGTTTAAGTATGAACAATTTGAAAGCCCGTTACACACGCTCGGATTTATCGGAACAGTCTGATAGTTCAGATAAATCTGTGTAGGCAAAACTGAATAACACACAGTTTTGTTAAATTTATCTAAACGATAGTACTGTTTAGATAAAACTGAACGTGTGTAACGGGCTTTAATAGAACTTGGATGGCAAGGATACTGTAAACGTTGTAATTAAAAATAAACTGGTACAGTAATTTGCATAAGTAAGCATTTTAAAAGACCAATATAAGGAATTCTCCAACTTGGCTCATAGAAATTTTCAAGCTATGCGCATTATACACTCGGTTAACCACAGCCCGGTAAAGTTTTCTTTAACTCTACTACTATTATATACGATAATTCTATACAAATATTAGTTTCATTTCGTTATAAAATTAACTCTTAAAATGATTTAGTACGTTTCTAAATAATCATATAAGCCATTTTTAAATATAAAATACTAGCTTTCGCCCGCGACTTCGTTCGCGTGGAATTGAAAACAACAAAAATGAGCCTATGTTTTCTTCTAGACTATCCTCTACATCTATGCCAAATTTCATCGAAATATGTTCAGCCGTTTAGGCTACAAACTCTAACAAACATCCATCCATCCATCTTAACTTTCGCATTTATAATATTTATATGATATAATAAGAAGTAAGAAGTAAGATTGTTAAATATAAAATATTACAGTACCGTTATCGAGCACAATATTCAGCAATAACCAAAAGCGACCTATTCTCGATCAATTAACTAACTTCTCGCTTTATCGCTCTGCTAACGCGCAAATATTTGTGTAGGTGTGGGTGTCTGTCAAAGATAACTACAATAATACAGGCCTCTGGCTGGGGAGCCAGGGAGTTTGCTATAAACATTTATGTATGACTTAACGGTTTGCAAATTCAGCACAGTTTGGCATAGATCGCAAATAAACGTCTATAAGTAATAACGATATATTTTTTACCTTTTGTAGTTTAACCAGGAGAATAGGAAACTTGTCTAAGGGCGCGTTAATCGCCTTCTTTTTGCATCTCTTACACGAAGAATTTAGTTAAATAAATAAAAATTAATCGTTTTATTTTTAGCACGTAATTCAAACTATATTAAAACTAGATAATACTATGATATATTACGTTTTACTGATATCATATATATTTATGTTTACTTTGAATGAACAAGTTTCTTCAGTTAAAATGCTTATGTAACATCGGCAAAGGTTCTGGCCTCAATAAATCTTAATCACGTTAATTAAGAACAGATTACAGTTAGCGTTCCCGAGAAATATCCCTCGTCATTCACGACATGGGTGCTTGGTTAGTATAGATAGTAAAAAAATAAAATAAAAAAAATCAAGTGTACAGAAAACTTACGATAACATTTTAATGACTTTTAGAAAAAAATTAAATATTGTAAATGATATTTTTTTAATACTAATATATTAACATCATAGGAATTTATAAGATCAATTTTCATTTTACTCCTAAGTATAAGCAACAATGTATTGCGAATTACCTTATTTTAATAAATAAATCAAAATAAACTGGTAAACAATTAAGTTAAAGTCGATAATTCCATTTATTCCTACCAAAGATTTCGAAATATGAAATTACGTGGGTTAGAAAATTCATTCTCTTCAAGGTATATAAATATTAACACCGGTCACGTATTGTGAAGAAGGTACAAATTTAATTAATTACTCCTAAGATGTTGGCGAAATTAAATAAATAAAAACGCCTAAATAACGCCGAGTCTTCGTTACGGAAATTGATTTTGACGTTTCGTTATGATAACGGAATTAGAAATTCACAAGAATTGTAATTACGTTTTATTTTTAATTATCTTTGCATAAAGGAATTATTAGAATGTCCATTTTAGTGTCTTGATTTTAATTAAAAAAAAAACAGAGATATGATACACAACAAAAAATATTTTATAGTTCTCATGGATTACCCAATTCGCTGCTTAACTCTTATTTAAGGGACTATTTTTGTTTTCGACATGCGAGAGTTTAAGCCAACAATAGAAAAAAGTCAAAAACCTAAAAAAAAAAAGTGGTTGTTTTAAAGGAATATAAAAGTGCAATTCGGTTTACTAACACACAGCTATAGCATCAGTATTGATGAGGCTATTGGTAAGAAAGCTAGTCTTTCTTTGGTGTTGATCTCTGTCCATTTTCTGAAAGGATCTTTTCGCAGATTGTGAAATGACTACTATTTGCTACGTATCTCATACAAATCTACGCGTTTAGTATGAAAATGTATTATCCTAAACTGCTGAACAGATCTCGTTGAAATTTGGCATAGATTTTTTTTTTATAATATAAGGTGGCAAACGAGCAAGCATGCAACATGAATCCACCGAAATGGAAAGCAGCCACTGCCCATAAACATCCACAATTGCAGATGCGTTGCCTACCCTTATTTGACGGAGGCGGAGACGCACATAAAGAGGATATTTTCCCTTCCTATGAGTCTCCAGTCCTCCAGTCCAGTCCTGTATTAAAAGAGGTAGTTTTAAATGTGCTGAACGCTTGTATAAATATAGCTAACATCTCCGATACTTTATCATGCCAATAGATGGCGCTTTATTATATTGTTCGAAGCATAATTATTCTGCCAAGAATTTTGAAGCAGGGCAAATGTTACAGAAGATTGTGTAGTGAAAAAATTTATGAAGATCATTATTTAGAATATTTTTACAGATTCTGGTAACTAACGTCTGATTTCATGGAAAAATAATTTTTGTTTTTATCTGTTATTTATTTCCACGTAAGTAAACAAATTAGTTTTTATGATTTCTAAACTACGTTTCCATTAATAGGTAGATGTTTATCGTCAAAACATCAGCCAGTATCACATTACTGCTGTTTATGATAGAGAAATATTATTGTCTATTAAAAATATCTTTGATATTAGTCTACGGGAAGCTGGAAATAAATGTACACAAACAAGTACTGCAGTCTCATTTATTTTATCGTTTGTTTTATTTAAACTAATAAAGGTACATCAAAACACACACTGTATAACAGATTGGAAGATATGTTCTAACCCAGTGACGTAACATTTAGGCGTTGATAAGTTATTGCTGTGCCCTTGCTCATGTCATTTTGATATGTGGGTACATTAATAAGCACATTCAAATAGAAATGTTTATAGTATATGTCCCGAATGAATAGGAAGTTAAACCTAAATAGTCTATTAGAACTGGGGGCATAGCACGAAAATATTCGAGTAAAAAAGTAACATCATCGACTAAAGTTGAATGAGATTTTTCAGTTTAATTCACATCCGATAGGGCACTGGACACTGTTAATATTTTTTTCAATGACGTTACTCATACTTTGTCGCTAATTTTCGTGCTAGACCCCCTAATAGTATCATCGGAACACGAAGCACTCCTAACATATCAATGTAAATCTAAATCCCGTGTAGATAAATATTAATATTGTCATTGTTTATTTTATATTATTTTTTTACGTATAATACTTTACAAGAATACTAGACAGCGAGTAAAAAATTAAAAGCTTTCATAAGATTAATTTTTTTAAAGCATATGTCTACATAATTTCGAACGGAAATTATAGTTAGTTTTTAATTTAGATTAACAGCTAATTTTAATATAACTCGCCAATTTAAATCATAAATTCGATATTAATGGGTTATCTTTTTCTAACGTAGTAACTCACAATCAATACTCGTATTTACCACATTTTTGATTCGCTCTGAGCTACATAATTACCCTCTTAATTTTACAATATAAATATTTAAATCGTCTACGTACTGATATATAGAATTTGTGGAATCGTCAAAACAGTTAAGCGGCTTATAAAAACGACTACTTTATATTCCTTTGTACATATTTACAAATAAATGCCGCGGTTTATTGTTAAAAAAAACTTCCAACAATTTTTTGTAAAAAGTTATACAATTATTTAAAGCAATTTCAAAAGTAAATACTAATAATTTCATATTTATTGCTTTTCAAATCCATTACGTTTAATTAACAATTGTTTTTTTATACCATTTTTATGTCAAAAAAAAAATATTTCAAAGAACTGTTTTTTGCTTCTTAAAAAATAAATGCACAGTATTAAGATATAACTATGGCACTTCAAATTATAACACAATCATTCTTATCATTAATATCATCAGACAAAAATACTACAATAGAAATATAGGAAATTTTATTTATTTACGTTAAAAAAAAAAAAAAAAATTACATCATAGAAATAAAATATTCAAAAATTCGTACAGATTTAACTGGGGAATGTTTTTGTAATGTAAGAAAATGTAACTTTAAACTTAACATGGAATGTTCCTATTAAAGCACAATTATTAATAATTTAATGTGTTGGACATTAATAAAATAGGATAATATAAACATTTATTATAATATTATTATCATGATTCTGCTTATATTAGGGAACTATCAGATAGCAACCATTTCTACGCTTAATAATAACGATATAATTAACACGTAATTCATACTATATTAAGCACGCTATACACGCTCAGTTTTATCTGAACAGTCAGATTATTCAGATAAATCTAACAGTTCACAGTTAAGATAGATTACTGTTCAGATAAAACTAAACGTGTGTAACTAGCTTTATGTATCTGTACAAAATTGTCTGAAATTTTCCTTTGAATTATCCGTGTCGTGCGATCTCAGCACCGATTACATATGGTTAAAGCAATTCAAAATCTATATATACAACTAAAACTATAACATAACGTAATATGGCAACAATCTCTTTTGGTTAAAGATATGAATAATCTCTTTGTCATATAAAATTGGGAGGGTAAGGCTGAATTATGAAAAATCTATGTCCGAAGATATAGTGGTAAAAGTATTGTCCGTAAGTATGATTTGTAACGTGACTTTTCACGAAAATAACAAAAAGAGACAAATAGAGATAAAATACAGGTAAAAAAAAGATTTTATGATACATAATTGTGACACGATTTATGTAAAATAACACATTACTATATCCAATTTCAAATGTACTGTAAAACCATAATAAAGATCTATTTAGAAAGTGTTAAAAGAAATATTTCATGCTAATCACAATGCCTAACTTTCGTTATCGGCCGTATAGGATTTTGTAGGTTTAAATATCTTCCGCCGGATTTAATGCTTGCAACACATCCTCGTAGACCTGTGTACAGCGCGACTGGCAACCCTAACGGCAGGGATGGAGATCCTCCTTAGAAATAAAATAAAAATAAATAAACAACCATAAAATCGCATCTTCATTGTTATAGGGTTGGAAACATAGTTGATGTCTAAAAATATAGGAAGGATATTGACGTTGCTTTACAAGTCAAATAAAATATTAATGTAAGGAAACAAATAATGGAAATATAGATGAAATATCATACCTATCCATAGCTTAGGGTTGGCTTTCGAGGGCACCAATAATGACTGTGAATACCCTCTCACAGGGGGAGCGTCATCAACTTGCAACATTGCCAGTCTCTTCCTTCGTCTCACCGTTGCCGTGTGCCATAAACCATCATCTACCCTCACTTTAGATTCAATAGATTGGAACCAGTCCTCTTGCGAAGCCAAATTCACCTCCTTGATATCAGTATCCGTGTAAATTAGTTGCAATCGCCCCCCAATAAGTCCAAGGCCGATAAAATCACGCGGTCGAATCCCTATTTTACGCCGCCATAATAAAAGTCCTGAATCATTGTAAGTTCGGAACTTTATCTCGTATCTAATACCGCGAATATCACGGTTCCTAAAATGATATAATAAATTAGAATTCCACAGTGTTATAAAAATCAATGATAATTTAGGATAAAAATTAGGTATCACGTGTGCACAATATTCTAGCAACTGTGACTGATGACCCAAAAACGTACGCTAGTACAGTGTACAGAAAAGTTTACACGATCAAATAATGTAACGAGGCTAACGAACAGTCTAACTTTGGTGTTCATTGTACAAACAGAGGTGTATTCGGGGTGGTGAAACATGTAGGCGAGTGCTTTGCAATTTAAACGTGTTTCCGTATTATTGTGCACACGTGCTAAAGTGATGATTGTTAATATTAGTTCTAATTATGATAAAGTTTAAACATTTACCTAATCTAATTTACAGCATTGGTGTTAAAAATTATAGTTAAAATTATATCTGGGTTCGTCCTTTTTATGTTATCTTATATCATATCCTTCACCAACGTCTTTGTTAGTTCGTAAGCTAGAAATATAGAGGATAATGTTAATAAGAAATGTTATATGGTCATGATTAAGTACAGCTAGTAATTTATCAAGATTTAGAATTGTTACAATTTATCAAAGTGTCGTGGAAGTGTAATTATGAACTTATCTCACCTGCGGCTACCTTTACTTCTATACGAATAATAATTGTTCCCGTCGAACTTAATAGGCGCACCGTCATTTAGCATCTCTACTTTTAATTGCAGCTCGCAATTCCTGCCATGGTATCCGTCGCGGCAAATGCACTTGTACTCATTCAATAATGGAATGCAGGATCCATTGTTCTTGCACGGAGTCAGACCTAATATCATTTATTTTGAACACATTTAGTTCAAATTCTAAACATATAAAACACGCTTAACGTACTAGTTACGATTCTATACTACAAGTAGAAGATTTATCAATACAGATGGAAAAAAGTTTTGAATCTTTGAAAAAGATTACAGTTTGAAATGAGAATATAGACATTTTAAAATGGAATTATTAGTAGCTGTTGGTCGCGTCTACGACCGCATGAAATTAAAAAGAAATAAAAAAATGTATCCTATGTTACTCACTGATAACGTAGCTTTTTAATGGTGAAAGATTTTTTAAATTCAGCCCAGTACTTTTTGAGTTATTTCAATACAAACAAAAATACAAATCTTTCCTCTTTATAATATAAGTATAGAAGTATAGAAGAGTAAATATTTAGTATTGAATAACTTGCGTGTCTAATTAAAATTACGTACCATCTCCGCAAGGCGGTCCAATATACTTGGTAACCCCGCTCGTAGCACAAGGCAGCCTATACTCATCTTGTACAAGTGCGCATTTCGCTGTATCAGCATTATACAATACTAGAGGGCTGCCGTTCACAAAGACCTGTTGCACAGCCCCTATAAAACTGCTGGTCACTCCAGACATTTTATGCGGACGGATGTATGCTCTGAAAAAGAGCTCAGATTCAAATATCTTTGCGGTAGGAATAAGATTGATGACTTCCTAAGTGTGGTTCAACCCTTTGTAGAGGGAATTTTAATGTAAAAAACTTATAAAATGTGGCTCATATTTTATGCATAATAAAAGGGATGGTGATAAACTCATCTGGTTATTTGATTTTAATTAAACCTTTATGTACTAAGAAAGGTTTTATATTTTAAGATTTAGGACATTACCAAACCGATTCATTGCTTTCATTCTTCAATCAAAAGAACACACAATCATTAATTATAAAATAATGAAAGTTGTTTTGCAAAGAGCAAACTGAAAAGAAATGAACATAAATAGTTGCAAAATCAACCTACTAAAATTGGTCACGTTTAAAATGCTTGGAGTTTAAGTTAAGTATACTTACGGTAAGGAGCCAATGAACAGTGGTAGAGTGAGTTCGAGGTTAGTGAGTGGTGGTGCTGAGTGGCCTCTCTGCGTTGGATGGTGATCGAGCTGCAGGCTGCCGTGCCGACCCATTCTTGTGATCCGTGCGCGATGCCACCGACCTTTCGTGATCGGCACTGGCGAACTAAGTAAAAAGCAAACTCGTAAAAAATAGTTAATTAGGGTACAAAAAGGTAAAAGACACAAATTGTCATTTTTTGTAGTGAACTTGAATACATTATGTACAGGTGTTTGTAATATATCTGATAATTTATAATTAATCTTTTACTTACGTGATATTAGCGATACCGCTGCCTAAATTATATCTAAACTGTAGGTAGCCATTAACCAAGTTAATCGCAATAAAATCCCCCTTGGCTTTATTAGACTGGCCCGTGTAGAACAGCATTCCGGAGAATCGGTTCGTTAAAAACCAAATTTCAATTCGGAACGCTTTGCCCAAGCCTTCGAGCGGTAATAATTCTATGTAGCTCGTCCCATTAAACTGGGGCGACCAAGTTTCCTGTACTACGCTGACGTCTGTAATTAATTTCTTCTTTATATAACAAGACAACGATATTTATTAAATAAGGATGTGAATTGTGAATGGAATATTATGTACCGTTGCTGCAAGTATTTCCATTAGATCCAATTTCGCCTCCAAACAAACAGCGACAGACGTGTCCGCCGTCGGGAGAGATGTCGCACAATAGGCCCTCGTCGTGTCCGCAGGGATTCGACTCGCACGGATCTAATCTCTCGTCACAATTGGCTCCTTGAAATCCGATAGGGCAGATACATGTATATTCTATCGCCGATCCGTCCGTTGGCTTACACGTAGCTTCGTTCTTACACGGCATACTCATACAAGGGTTAGGTTGGCACTCCCTTACGTTTTCTATAGACAGGACTAATGAGTCCGGTCGGCCCAATTTCTTTGTCACTTGATGACGTATTATTCTCAAGTATTTCACGCAGCCGACAAAGCCGGCTCGGGTGCCGATATTATCGAAGACCCTGAATAAAGGCATTCATTACTTTATGACTGTACGTTGAAAGGAAGTAATTAATAACGTCGATCTGATTACTTTCGTGATGAAAACAGAATTTCTACTTAGAATTTGTAACTACATTGGTATATGTGAATGTGACTCACCTGGAAAAGTTCGTTGGAACGCTGCCAATGAAGGTATCGTCGGCTAGATCTAAGGCTTTCAAGTTGCCACTGGACTGACCCGCGACGTCTTCCATACCGTCTACTGATAAAATGCCGTCGCGATGATATCGCTTAGCTGATACTTTATGGTATTCATTTAGTGTGATTTTTTCGAGAGACGTTAAAATGATTGCTCCATTACCGAGATTGTATCTACACAAACATACGTAAACAACATGACTTTATTAGTTGCTACGATAATAATAACATATCATCGATTACAATACGTAGCTCCAACTAGTTACTAGGAAATGAGAGAAATATTTTTTGTTTAACTTTCGACCTACCTGAATTCCAAATATCCATTTACCAAAGCCAGTGACACAAAATCTCCAGTACCATCAGGTTTCTGTTGATTGTACAATATGACTCCGTTTTCAGTGAAGGCTTTAAATTCGATATCGATGTTCAACTTATGGTAGGCTTTGAGCGGTTTCAATCGAATGTAAGAGGAGCCGTCGAACGAGGGAGTTTCGATGTATGCACTCGTTAAGCCGTCTTTGATAAGCGTTTCACAGTTGGAACCGGTGTAAAGGCTAGTACAGATGCATGTATACGTAGTGCCGGGTAAATCAACGCATGTACCGAGGTTGTGGCAAGGTTCTGATAAACATGCGCTATACTCTTCAGTCGTGTCTTGAGTAATTTCTTCTGGAAGTAAACAATTAAATCATTCATCGTCATCAACTTGTCCCTTAGGAGGATCGGCACAGTATGTGCTGCTCTTCCATACATCCCTATCAGTTGTGATATCTGAATTCACTCCCTTTTTAAGCATATTCTCTTTCACACAATCTATCCACACTTTCTTCGGACTTCCTCTATCCTTGTAGCCATCCACAGTCACACATAAGTCTGTACAGTCTGTGTCTGGACTTATAAAAAAATATCCTGGGTCACCGAGGATATTTTAGACTTAAAAAACCTTCTGTTTCAGATTATCGAATTGCAAGACAAATTTTCGGAAGTAGATCTAAGCTACTACATTAATAAGTTATCAACGCAGTATGATGAACTGATAAAGTCGAATAAAAAGGCTCATTTCTCACAGAAAATTTTGACAAGTTTAAATACTCAAAAGGCGTTATGGCACGTAGTCAACACTGAACGGGGTATTAAATCAAGCGAACCCGTTAGCTTTTGCGACATTGTTAAAAATCCGTCTGGTGTAAAATTCCAGGATCCGAAGGCTGCGGTGGACGCTGCGAACGCGCGGTTCGTGGCGGCGGCGGCGGCGTGCGGCGCGGCGCAGCCGGACCTGCAGCGGGTCAGCTCGGCGCTTGCCGCGCGCACTCCCGCCGACCGCTCCCTGAGGTTTCTCAAGTTCACGCCGGTAGAAGTGTATCACATTATTACTTTCCGTATTCCACACAAGCCGACTAAAGACGTGTACGATATCTCAATGGAACTATTAAATATGGCTGCGAAGCCCCTGTCCCCGAATCTATCGGAGCTCTTCAATCGGTGTATTGACGCGGGAGTATATCCGACGCCATTTAAATTAAGCAAAATTTCACCATTATTTAAGGGTAAGGGCAAAAGAGATGACATAGACGGATATAGGCCCGTCTCGGTGATCCCCGCCCCTGCCAAAATATTCGAAAACGGCATTAGTGCCCGCCTCACGAAATACCTGTCCGAGACAGGTGCACTGTCCGAGCGGCAGTACGCCTATCGGGCCGGGTGCTCCACCACGTCGCTGACCCGCGAACTCGTCCGGCGCGTGCTCGAAGCTCGCGAACGCAGGCTTCAGGTCGCAGTACTATGCTGCGACCTGTCAAAGGCTTTCGACGTCGCGGACCACGGGGCGCTCGCTTGTAAACTGCGCCACTACGGTATAGACGGGAACGCTCACGCTTTACTTATAGATTTACTAAAGCATCGGGAACAAGTCGTCGTCGATAGGGGGAACGAAATTAAATCAGATCCCCTTTGCACGAGCAGGGGGGTAGCGCAGGGTTCGACGGTCTCCAACATCCTCTTTTCGTTGCTACTTAATGATCTGCCGAATAATGTAACTTCGGGCGAAACAGTTATGTATGCGGATGACGTGGCCGTCGTCGTGTGCGCGTCATCGCCGGCCGAACTCGAACGACGGCTGAACTCGGCCGCGCAGGAGGTGGCGCAGTGGCTCCAGTGGAACGGTCTCGTAATGAATCTTCAAAAAACACACTACGTCCATTTTGCAACGTCAAGTAGTAAACACCGGGAACTTTCGGTCTCAATAGGTAATACTGATATCGAAGAAGTAAACTGCACGTCATTTTTAGGCTTCGAAATTGACCGCGGCCTCGCGTGGGGTTCGCATATCGACAAACTATGCGGTAACTAGGGGCCGCGTGCTTCGCGTTGCACAGGCTCGCGCGTGTCGTCTCTGCTGACGTCGTCCGCACCTGCTACTTTGCGACCGTACACTCGCTGCTACAGTACGGCGCCGAGTTGTGGGGCGCGCGGCCGACAGGGATAGGGCATTCCGGATGCAAAAACGCGCGGTTAGGGCGATTGCTAGGGCACCGCGGACGTCTACGGCGAAAACGTTGTTTGTTTCGTACAAAATTCTTACATTGCCATCGTTAGTGATTTTCCAGGTTGCGATGTTTACACGGCAGACGCTTCAAGACTTTAAAACACAAAAGGAGTCTGGCAGCTGTAGGATGGTGACTCGCGGCGCGGACAAGCTGGCTCCAGTGGCGCACCGACTGGTCAAGTCAGAAAAGTCTACGCACGTCATGGGGCCCGCCGTCTACAACCGCCTGCCGGACCACGTCACAGCGGCTACCAGCCTCGCGTCATTTAAAAATAAACTTAAGTCATGGCTAATACAAAAAGCCTTCTATAGTGTCGAAGAATTTTTGCTACCATGATTGTTTTATGTACACAATTTGTATTGATTCATTTTTAATATCTGTAAAGTTTTTTAATTTTTAAAATTATGACTTGTAATTCGGTTACCAATAAAATATTTGTATTTGTATTTGTATTTGTACAAATAGCAAGTCATACAATATCAAATTGTTTATACATATAAATATAGCATTTACACAGAAATAATGACATACAGGTGACGTAAAATATCTTATTCTCCGTTATTAATGAGTTGATTAATACTCAAACGTATAATTGACAAAGTTAAGGAAAGTTTACCTTAGTCTCTTCATTAAAATGGACGAAATGAAAGTAAAACAATGACACAATTAATTAGCGATACTGAGAGATAGTCACAACATAATTAACATCTGTACTCTGAGCTGAATGTACGTTTCCAGTGACTGCACACTACGGACTCTGTTTATATAACTTCTTGAGTATACGCCAGAATGAAATAGATCCGCTTTGATTGCTCAGAACTACCATTTATATTTGATAAATGCATTTCTATTTAAATGTTTAACTTGATTTAATCTAAACAAAATCAGAATTAGATAATTATTTAGACTTTAGTATACCTATATATACTAAAGACTTTAGTAGACTTTAGTATATATAGTAAAAAAGCTGTTAAGGATTAGTTAAAATAATTTTCTTTTAAATCAATCGTGCAAATTTCTTTGTAATATGTATTGAACTAGATTGTTAGCAAACAATGTACAAAAAAAAACTTTTAAGATATAAAAAAATGTAGCCGCGAGAAAAAAATACGAGGGAAAAGTGAGGGAGAAAGCAAAACGCACGTGACCGTAATTCCCCGGGCATGGTGTATGAAGTTCTACGCACGTCCCGCTACGCACTGCGTCACTCGAATGTTACGCACTATTACATATCCATAGCCCCTTCACTTAATTACTTCAGATTACATTCGGTGCATATGCATCAATGGATGTTGATTGGTAAATATGTAGTTCATTAATAATTGTCTACGAATTTTACGAACATATAATTTTTCCAATAAAAAACAATTGAAACTGATTTTATGTGTTTGTTCAGTATTATTAGCATAAATAAAAAAAGTGAATTAATATAAACAAGACAGCAATTGGATTTGGATAGCTAACAAATGACCGAAGATCTCTATATTCTGTAACTGCGTGTCGGATTTTATACTGTCAAATGTCGATAACGAAAGAAAAGACTGATAAATTGTTGCAAATACGAACTCGAATTAGGGGTTTTTACTTTTCGTCTCGTAAGAAATTGTTCTGTGATCATTTTATATTCAGTTAACTATTCAAATAAAATGTTATACTTTTTAGCTACTTTGTATAAAAGAAGGAAAAATGGACCCTGCCAATCAACAAAACACATGATCTCTTTATGCAACTTACAATTTGTAAGGTTTTATAATTTCCTTCCGCCCGTACAAAGAAATGCACCTAACTAAAGTACTAGTCACTTACCAATACAAGCTTTTCTATGAACAGTAGGCGAGAACCCGGGCCGGCAGACGCAACCACCGCGCGCGCAATACGCGCCCGGCAGCATCTCACAGTCCACATCCTCTGTACACAGGTCACCCAACAGCGCGCCTACTGCGCCTACTGCACCCTCCGCGCCTACCGCGCCCACCGCGCCCACCGCGCTCACTGTCGCCGTAGTTGCTGTTTGCGAACCTAATGTCATTACTGCACCTTAGTGTTCACACGATGTTATAGTGCGAAAACCTTATCTGGCAAGTTACAAAATCCAGTCGGTCTAAAAATGTACCGAACTGTACCCATCTTCTCTCGCGTGTCATTTTCTATTCTATCATTTGTTTTTCATTGGAAAACAGTTATAAGAACAATAAAATTTGTCGGACTGTATGCAACATTTCGATAGAAAAGAAAGACATGTTCCTATATATTAGTTTGCAAATTAAATGTGTAAAATCGACAATATCAATTTTAGTATTTAGATGATTATGATAATATTGAATTTATTTGACCAGCTGTTTTTGAATTATAGTTTAAAAAGAACATTTTTCAAATTCTAGGTAATGTAGAAAGATTTATCTATCAAAGTAGTAGATATTAACCTCTAAGTACGGTTAGCTTTGAAAATTATATCGCCACCTACTCATCCTCCGGTTTTGCTTTAATACTTTATTATGCAGGGAGATGTTTTATTCCACAGTACAAAGTGGCAAGCCGAGCTCCTTGAGCTCTCGTTCCATGAATAATATAACTAAAAAGTAAATAGTCAACTTTTAAATAGCTTCTTTACGTCCCACTCTTGGGCTTGTCTGGACCTAATGGGAGGTAATCAATCCCTTTGACATTATAGTACCTACCTACATATTTTTATTATAGCATTAGGAATGTTATTTGCATAGTCTGTTACAACCTTCTAAAGGCTATTTTTAATGTGAACATATTCAATGTATTATAACTAGCTATTAACAATTAAATTACAATTTCTAAAAACAATCATCAATTTTCTCTGATTAAGTCTGATTAATGATTTCCAGCTTCAAAACTAGTTTTTTGTGGATAACACTAATATTAAGTTTTGGTAAAAATGCTTTTACCTTGAATTGCCCTCATTATGGTAACCCAGTTCTTGTAGTTTGCTTCTTAATTCAATTAAACGAAACCAAAACACTACAGATTTTATCGCTAATGATTTATCGTGAAACAGCAACAATAATTTGCTAACCTTTAAACTTCTGTCCGTTTAGAGAGCTATCGTAGTCACTGGGTGTTTCCTTCCGATTCCAATCGTATTTATTGTAGTATTTGTCGGGGTTTAGTAAGTGCCTTGTCGATTTCGAGGCGGCTCCGTCGTCTTGTTGTGTAAATTGTATGGGCGAGGAGGGTCTAGGCGGGCCCGCGGTGCCTGGCACCTCCGACAGCTTGCACGGTCCAAACGCCTGGACCACGATGTCATCTTGCGTGCGGCACGCCTGCAGCTTAAGGTGACACTCCGATTCGTACGTCCTGCCGTCGCTCCCGCATACCTGTTGGTTTTATTAAGAATCGTGACGATGACGACTTAAGTGCCGATTCGCACGGAATTTGTCGTGAAACTTCATACTAACATTACAGGATACGAATTTTTATTACGGTTAATGTTATATGTTTTAAGAAAATTACCCGACTAAACGATAAACCTATTTTGAACGTACACGGTTTTGCATAGACGACTTAAATCCATTTTCCTTGTTTATTAGCTAAATTCTAAGAATTAGACGGCAAAATTACAAGTATAATTTGCTAGTAACTGTTTTACATTATCGACATTACTTCGTCATTACTGGAACACGTTTTATGGTAAAGATATAATCAAGTAACAAGTTACATAACTAGATAATGTACCAGTTAGTTGGATACGTATTTGATATGGACTATAAATAAATTCCACATTTTAGATACAATAAAAAAAATAAAAATTACTTATTGCTACCACTGCTAAGTATTAGGACTCAATAAAATTTAAAACCGACTTATACCGCTGCTCAGTAGTAAGTGCTTGGATTCAAAGAGATCTCAATGTGCATTAAGTTAAAAATTATAAATCTCAATAAATTACCAGCATGTTAGTATCAGTGTCTGGACAGGGCGCGGCGGCACACTCGCAGCGCGCGCCGCCAGTACGCTCCGTGCACACCGCCCCGAAGTAACACGATAAGTCCACACATGAGTCTACCACGCCACCTATTTCAGCTAAAGAAACATACAAATTACCTTATCGTCTAGTATCAATAATAATGTAGTTAGAAACTACTAATATCGTAAGCCTAAATCAATAAAGTTACTATGCTTTCGCAGATCGTAAGCCATCGCCCACACAAGTATAGTACATACTTTTTCCGTGATAGATTTCAGGTAATTAATTGCATTTAAGAATATAACTAATATGGATGACAGTTGTAATTTATTGCTACAACTAAAAGCCAAAACAAAGACATAAAGAGTAATTATGAAAATTTACACAAAAACCTTACATGATTATGATCAAACAATCGTCCGATTTACGGTCGTCTTAAATTCTATGAGTCCTTAAAATTTGAAGTACACTACAACATTTTTCCTAAAAAAAATAATCAATAAGATATTTACGATCAGAGCATCCGTTGGGTCCGAGGCGGCGTCTGTGGTCAGCGCACACGGTGCATTTCTGTCCCTGCACAGCGGGCCGGCACACGCAACGCCCCGTCATCTGCTCGCAGTCCTCGCGCACAGACCCGAAGGCAGAGCATCCGCATGCTATACGTTAAAATGTAGTTACAATATAAATATTACCCAAATATCTGCGTTTGTTTCTTACCAAAATTGCAATTTTTGAATCTTCTAAGTAGAGACTTGTTTGCGACAAAGTCAAGGTATGTTGTTTATCTTATGAATAAAATAATGATACTAAATTGTAGAGGAGAGTATGCTTGATTGGAAGATATTTTGTGTTGCAGAAAGGCAGAGTGAATTGGCTTTTTTGGTGCTAATCAATGGATGAGAAAAGTAAATAAGACCATCATAGTCGTCATCAGCTTTCTACCTGTGATGTCACCTTCCAAATAAAAATTCATTGTGAACTTACGTATGCAGCCTGTATGACCGGAACCAATACGCGGTAAGCCCCAGTAGCCGGGTTCGCATCTATCACACTTGAGTCCGCCAACGCCGGGCCGGCAGACACACTGGCCGTCATCATCACAACGGTCAGATACCGAGCCCAGCCGGTTGCAGCCGCACGAGTTCGTGATAGGGCAACCTTCTTCGTTAGGACCACTCGCTGATGTGGTACCATCGGAACAACAACCGAACTCTGTTTCCGAGCAGTGCAGTATCTTCTTCTCTTCAGGTTTTGTGTCATCTAGTATAAAATATTTAAAACACTTTAATGAATTATGAGGAACACAATTTCATAAAATTCTATTGGAATAGAATAAATCCAAACTGTTACTTTGTAAAAAAAATGTTTATCGTATGGCTTCCTAAATTATGGGAACACTAAAAAATAACATTTAACTTCAATTTCTAATTAAGACAGGTATTGAGATAGTAGATGAGGAGGTCTAATATATAAAGAACGAAAGTGATTATCTTAAAATGAATTTAACTAACTTTTAGGACAGCATCTTGCAGCCGAAACAGTGATGTGGCAATAGCTTCCAGTGGGGCAGTCTTGACGATGAGGTCCGTTTCCACAATCAATTTCCAGACCAGTTGTGAGGTCAACCATCGCTTTATTGTTGCCGCACGGTCTTACCTCCATACCTAAGATAATAAAAAGGGGAGGTTTTATAATCTTCAATTAATTATTTTTGATTGCTTGTTTGTTATTTTGTGTTAGTATCTAAAAACGTAGATGCCATGCTCCAAGTAAAGTGATTTAGTGATAATGTAATTTATATTTTTGGCTTTTTATAAATGTTAGTGCATTATTTCCCAAGCATACCCTAAAAACTAACCTTTACACAAATCCAATGGTCGCAACCTAAGCTCCAGCTGCTTCTGACAGCCCTCCTTCCGCATTGCGCATAAACTAGGGTAAAGTCTAAAGTCAGACGCGCACACTGGAAAGTATTCATCGTCGGGCGGACATTCGAAAAGGCAAGAACAGCGCGGGTAGCCATCGTCGCCGAGCTCGCAGCTGGCGCCGAAGTCGCAGCGGATGTCTCTGCACACGGATGGGTTGGCGGTGCCCCCTTCCTCCTCCGCCCCCGACCGCTCCGTCGACCCTTCCTCTGCCTCTGTAGTGGTCATCGCGGTCGTCGCTACCCACACCAATTCAAATATTTGCGTGTTAGTCGTGCGATAAAGCGGAAAGTTAGTTAATTGATCGGGCTCGGGTCGCTATATTGGAATTACTGCTAACAACCGAGCCCGTTATCACAGCCCGATAGTTAATATTTTGTTCTAATCCATTTGCAGCACTATTAATATCGATTATAGTTTCCGAACAACATAAATATGTTAGTTGTGTAACTTTGTTAATTAAGCATACTACTTTATAGATATTTACTAAATAAATTTATGCAAGAATAACAATATACGCACTCATTGCTATAGGAGGTACAACAGCAAGTCGGTCCTTGCAATCTCCGTAGAATATGACGTGTAAGGTTGTGGGCGGGAGGAGCCCGCAAGCTGCTTTCTGCAATTCACACTCGTTGGGGTATGTCTGCATGGTGCTGCCGCAGACCGGCTCACGCGGCGCGTCCGTGCAGTCGGTTGGACACAGGCACTCTCCGGCCACGCAATGTGCTCCGAAAGAACATCGCACTCCGTCACATAGAGCTGTAAGATACGCCTTGATGATCTTTTGCTGAATTAAGAAGACTAAATCTGGTTTTGGTTTAATTTCCTTTGAAGTATAGCGCCTCTTTCTCTAAATTATAAACAGAGAAATGCGACAAGGCAGAGAAAAACACAAAGACAGTTCTTCGAAAACTTAGCAAAGCAATATTATACGTAGATATTGCTATCAAGTAATTAACAAGTTGAACGATTCGTGAAACATTTATCCATTAAAATGTTCTGTAAATTGGATGACGGAAACATAAATTAAAATACTTTGCAAACACCTTTTAAAAGTTCGTATCCGTTCTTGCACTAGAGATATTACGACGATCTCTTTTCCACGATGAGGGCTAAAAGAAGACATCCGTGAAAATTTAATAACGATTGTTTACCACTTCTCCGCAAAATGAAAGCCTCGTAGAAGCGGTCGATTACCGCCGGACGAGAAACGTGGAATGCTTTTGCCAGAATTAAAATTCATTTTTTGCCGAGACTTACGGAATATGAAATAAGTCGTTAATTAAAAATTTCAAATACGGTCTGTGTTCAAACATTAAAAGATTCATTTGGCGGCGTTAATGTTTTGTATTGTTACACGTTTTACTTTTTTAATTGTAATCGTGTGGTTAAAAAATGTTACACTTAAAACATTAACATTCTATAGTAGACTTGTAAAGATATTTTTTTGCATTAACAATTTGAGGTTAAATCTTCAACTGTGGAAATCCATCAAGGGCCGATAAAATCGGATTAATGTTAACTCAATATGTGATCAGCTCAATAAACGATATAATAAACTTTATAGCGTTCCATTCAAAGCATTTTCATTTTGCTTTTCCGTGTTTTCGAATCGATGGCGCTTTTATTAAACAGCCGGCTAGTAATTAAAATTTTGGCCATTCGGCACTGGCATAAAGGCTTATTGTTAAGCCAAGCTCTCTCGCTTCATTTTCTTTCTAAATGTTGTCCCGTGAACCTTTTCACCGTCCCTTTTGTGATTTGAAAATATCTCGTTTAACGCATGAATATAATTCAAATAGATTACAATTGGATTCTTAGAACGTGACTTTTCATTAACAGTAATTTGTTGTATTCTGAGTTAATATAATTAGATTTTTAACTTAATTACTTTGTTTAATTTGATTTCTATTACATAATGTTTTAACTGCTTGATTAATTCAAAAAATAAATAAATTTGTAGATTGTCTAACGTAAACGTAAATCAAAATTACTCTTCCAGGTTTGGCGAGGTTCAAGGTGTTTTCCTTTACTGCTTAGAGCTACCATCAATATTTAAGTAAAGTAAATTTAATTCTAGCTGTAACTCTGTTAAACAAAGTAAAACGTACGTGCCTAATCCAATAAATAAACTGAACGATATTTAGAAAGCGTTCGTTAGCGATAATGGTTGGATTATATAACTTACCGCAATCACCTCTGTACGCCAGCCGCAAGTCGCTCTGCTCGCGACACGCAGTCGAGTCGAGCTCGCATTGGGACATGTACGTTTGTCCGTCCGAACCGCAAACTACTTCAGATTCCTGTGATTTTTATACATGTTAGTGTTTTCCAAACTTATTATAGATAAGGGATGTATAAAAAGAGATGCGCCAATAGCCTAATGGTATGGGGTACGGAATACCGATTTTTCGGTCAAGGATTCGAATCCCGGCATTCGACTATTGTCGTGAACTACGGCACAAACACAAACTTTTTCAAGCTTACCTGGAATGGTTAAAAGAAAAATCAGTAAATAAATAATGCCCACAGATAAATAAATAAAAAATGAAAGGAAATAGGAAAGGAAAACGTCAATTTTCTTTACTTCTCCCTGTCCTTTAATGGTAGGTATAGATATGCAATCTTCTAATTACAGATGCAATCTAAAACTAACCTGTGCCTCAGTACAGTTGTGATTGCATCGACATGCAGGTCGTCCAGTATCGGGATCCAATAAGCAGTCACCTCCTCCTTGACATAAGATGTCAGCACACGTTTCTGTATAAAGAATTCACATTTTGACACACTATGTAGACTGTCAGAATTTATTTTGTTATTCAACGAACTCAAATAATTTGTATGGTTCAAAAGTCTCTACCAGTTATGACAAATATAGTGTACAGAGCATTTATTAAGTTAATACATTCATCGTTATCATATTAAAAGAATGTCATACAATCAGAAACTCTTATGTTAACATGTATGTTCAAGTCATTGACCTCACTTAATACACGTATAAAGAGGGCAGCATGTAAAGTAGATAAATCTGATTAGAGCGGGGTTGCAACGTTAGAGATTCCATGGCTTTTATTGAATAAAAATTAGCAGTTAAAACGGCTGCCTTTTTTAAGGCAGATTGATTTCGCTTATAAATATCTGTATAAATATTCTCATAATGGAAGACAAAATATTCTCGTATGATAAATACGATAACAAATTTCTTAAGAAAAGAAACATCACGTTTTGAGCTGAGCATGTTTATTAAAAAAATAGTTCCTCATCGTCAACCTTGTCCCTACGGAGGGTCGGTATAGTTTCTACATCCCTATCAGCTGTCTTGTCTAAATTAGTATTAGGTTTTTACTTCCTAAAAATAGGGAATTATGCATTCAATCGGATTTTCAGTTTAAGGCTAAGTGATGACGCTCAATCATACTAAAATTATAAATGCGAAAGTTGAGATGGATGGATGGATAGATGGATGTTTGTTATAGTTTGTAGCCTAAACGGCTGAACGGATTTCAACGAAATTTTGTATAGATGTAGAGGATAGTCTGGAAGAACACATAGGCTACTCACTTTTGTTTTTTTTTATTTCACGTGGACAGAGTCGTGGGCGAAAGCTTGTGTATCATAATTCTTTAGTATAGCATAGACATGAACAGTATAAACTTGCAAGGACGTGAACAGTTAAGATGCCAGGTGTACGTTAATAGGATTACATACCAAGCGTGAAGGTTACAACTGCTCGGAAGAAATTTTATAGAGTTGTAACGAAGGTGTTACGGTATGCATTTCGTTATTAGAAGTGACTTTAATTAAATTCCTATCTAAATGTTTGATATAGAAATAAATTTAATAATTTGTTATTCCACTTTTCAATTACATCATTTACTTTCACATATTAACTTTTAAATTTAAAATACAGTGTGTATGAACGAACTTTTATGATGAACTATAATCGAATTACGCAAAAACACTTTAAAACATTCCATTACGCCATATTTCATAATCGCGTTGATACAAGAAGTTAAGAAAAGTTCATAAAATCTTTTAGTTTGTAATACAAGTTTAACTTTGCAATGCTTCTAGTAAATACCATAGAAATACTTAATCCGGTAGCAACTCCTCTTTGTCCCTTTGACAAGTTACCTACAATATTGCGTTCGAGTTAAAAGTTTTTAAAATATTTCATGATTCTTTTGTAAAACTTTTCATATAATTTAAACAAGCTAGTTGATTCTCTTTGCGAAAGAGGTTTAGATTTATAGGTTTCTAAAGAATATGGAGGATACTGGGATGGTTGGAGAATTTTGAGACTATGAACCTATATGCTTTCCCTGAAAACAAACAAAAAACTACTAGTACAAATAGACTAGTAGTTATCTATAACTCTTAGGGCCTGTCCACCACTGGCTGATAGAGGCTCAGATAGCTTAATAATGACATCACTATCAGATAAGTTTCATCACATATTTTACACGTTGGAATGTTATCAGACAATTTAAAATTTGGTGGGACAGGTCCTTACTAATATAAACGCGAAAGTAAAAATGTTTGTATCAATGGACGATCAGTAAATGTTATTGGACATTATAGTACTGTTTTTGTTATTGTTAAAAACATGTAACTTCATAGGCAACAACAAAAAGAAAAACATATTGAAATTGAGGCTTGCCAAGCAAAATTTATACACATGATATTAAAATAAGCTTTCTTTATTACGACGCCGGAATTTCGCAAGCATTTTATTGACAACTTTATAAAAGAAAAAAGATCTTGCTCACGGGAAATTGATTGCGATTTCTCTTGGAAAAGGAATTTTATAATTGATTTTGTATTTCGTTTATATTCCACCACAGCAGGAATTCTGTTTCGTTACAAACCTTGAATGTTTTATGAAATAAATCCTGTCGAATTGAAATTATAATATATTTTTTGATTGCTTTTAAACGTTACATTGCAATATTTCGTAATTTATAAAATCCATTAAACATTAACCATAAATATACGATAAATTTTTGATTCACAAACCATATCCACAGCAAAATTTTATTTACACTCTCGATTACAAAATTGGTAACAGAATTCTATTTTAGTTAAAACTATCCATTTGTTTATTAGTCATATAGAATATCTTGACAGACAAATGAAGGTTCTAACCGTAAGAGGATAGGGAGCCCTTAAAACCTTTGCCTTTAATTTAGGTTACGGTATTGTCATTACACCGGGCCGCAACGCCAACGTAGAAACAACTTTAATTATCGGACCTTCGTAACAACACACCAACATTAAATATTTGTATATCAAGACATGTGACGCAATAATTACCGTACACTGTTTCAAGTTAAGTAAAATTAAAATTAATTTTAGAATTACATGTATGTATTAGGTCATTTATATTCCCTGACAGAATTCTGCTAACAAGTTTATAATTTAATGTATGTTCGTTTACACAACTAAAATCCTTCTTGTCACTCCCTCCCCCCATGAATTAAATTTTCCTGGGCATTCGAACAAAGAACTAGAGCTTATTATTTCTGTCTCATCATGATAATATAAACAAGATTAGCTAATAATAAAATATCCGTGATTTCATCCCAGATTACCATATTTGGGAGCAAATAATCGTAATATTGAAAAATATTAACTACTGCAGCTCATCGTACAAGGCAAGATTCACGGAAAGCGAATATAGGTCGAAGAAGAACATCCTGGCTCAAAAACCTACGCCATTGGTTTGGAAAGAGCACCCGTTCGCTTTTTAGAGCCACGGTATAACGAATGCAAGTTGCCCTAATGACCGAACTTAGAAAGAAGATGGCACATTAAGAAGAAGAAGAATCGTAATACACTACATCTTACTAATATTATAAATGCGAAAGTTCAGATGGATGGATGAATGTTTGGTAGAGTTTGTAGCCTTAACGGCAGAACGGATTTCGATGAAATTTAGCATAGATATAGAGGAAAGTCTGGACGAACACATAGGCTACTTGCATTTGTTTTTTTATTCCACGCGAACGTAGTCGCGGGCGAAAGCTAGTGTGTTATAAATAAAATGACTTACGACAAGTTCCATTGTAGAGCACTGTCAGTTCCTGTTCTTTGATGTTAGCTTGACAAGCGTGCATTCGCATCTTGCACTCGCTGCCGTACGTGTTGTGGTCGGACGCGCACACCGGCGCTAATGTCGCGTCGCACACAGGGCAGGAGCACTGAGCGGCACCGCTTCGCGACACGCACGCCCCGCCCCACGGACAGCTTGCGCGTGCACAGGGATTCTCTACACCTATACACACGAAAATATAGTTAATTTTTCTTTTACTATTTGAACAAGTTTACAAAATATGGAGGAATAGGGATATCCTGGAGAGACAAAGAACGGTATAAAACAGTGTTACAATAAATAGGGCAAGAAGTGGAAGTTATCGAAATTATAAAAAACGTAAATTGGAATATCTTGGGCATATATGACGTGGACCGAAATACGAATTGTTACAGAATATTATTTAGGGAAAAAATTCTTCATTATCGATAAATAACATTTGCTTGTAGTTACCACAAGGTCCCATGTAAGCGACTCGTATATCCCTGTTTTCTAAACAAGAGGTGCGGTCTAGTGAGCAAGGGTTGTCATATGTGCGTCCGTCTGTGCCGCACACGGGACGCACGAAGTCCTCACAGGGCGCGCCGCACGCGCACACCGCGACGCCATGCGCGTCCAGCAGGCAACGCTCACGGACACCGCACTTTACACTCTCGCAAGGGTGTTGAGCTATTATAAAGAAATTAAATTGGTTATTCGGTTTCCATCACTTATTAATACTTAATACAATATTAGACTGTTCTGTAGATAAGTTCCGTTCAGAAGTAAATAGGTATTTTGAACCAAAAAAAAAAATGTATGTAATTTTCTTTTTCCTTTGTTTTTTATTTGTCATTTTTATAATAAGTAAATTTAATGTTTATTGTTTTTCTTTGTATTTTATGTTTAGACACTAATGAATATTTATTGCTCTTAACAAATGGGGAAAGGGATTGGCTCCTGCAGCACAGGGGAACCTAGTGCAGGAGCCAAGGCTCTCATGAAATGTATGTATTTTTAAAGAGAAATAATAAAGGATTTATTTATTTATTTATTATTTATAAATGAGTGAATACACCTCGCTTCTTTTACATTACCTACGACATTCTCTTTCCCGGTAAGAGATGCTAGTTACTATCGCTAAAACCAGTAAAACTATCCATGCAATTTTCGTACCGCTGTATTCATCTAGTAAGTTTGTAAATTAGTTGCTAGTCAAACTACTAACAACAACGCACCAATCAAGGCATCAATATAAGCAAGTTCATGAAAGCATTTACGGAGTCAAGTTCTCGATACCACTTCTTAATACTATGTTTACAATTTATTAAATGAAATACGCTTCTACTAAAATAGATTTATAGAAAGTTTACGGATAAAATATGATAGTACAACCCTCTGGATGATAAGTTAATAACACTACAAAATTGAATTATTGCGCTCCTGTCGCAATTCCTGAGAGGCGACGCTTCGATGGTCGTGTCCAATTACATTATTTTAGAACAAAATATCACTCAGTTCGGACGCCAGTAAACGTGTTTCTGCATTTCCCAATAAAGATTTATATTTAATTAAGCATTGAAAATTGGGACAGCGATCAATTCCCTGTACGTGAGCCTTGATGAGGATAAATCTTAATTTACTTATCTGTTCAAAATAAATAGCTGTTCGGTTTCAACTTCATTGGAATTTTCTAAACGTTGTTATTTAAATTTTGACCATAGGTATATTTAATTTACAATGTAAAACATCGTAGCGGGATTTGTTCGTCGCATGGTGGCGTAAACGAATCCATTTCGTCCCTTGAGCGCCGTAAAAGTCGACTAAAGAAAATGCTGCGCAAGGAAAATCCTCCGGATTTTGGCAGATGAGTAAGGATATTAAATATGCGTGACCTAAACTACGCAAGCTGGTAGTTTTGAATTCTATTACGCTAGAAATTCTACAGAAAAAATGTTCTGACGGCGATATAAATTAGTTTTATAGAAGACTTAAATTTTATAAAGGATGTACTATTTATGTTTCCAATTTGGACGAGTGATGTTAAGAACCTAATTACGAGCCCCCATGACCATTTCGAACATCATAGAAACAAGAGCATTATTGTCATTTTAAAGGCATTATAACTATAAACTGGGTTACCTGAAGCGCATTCTCCTCTATAAGCTATAGAGAGCTGCTGCCTTGTGCGACAGGATTCTCGTCGTAAGGCGCACTCGCTTGGGTAATCCTTGTAGTCGGAGCCGCAGAGCGCGGCGCCTGGCCGCGGAGCCAGCTCGCAGGCCGGCCCGCATCGGCACACAGGCGTGCGGGATTCGTTCAATTGACAGATACCACCGTCCGCACATTCGTGATCTGCGCACGGATCTGCGTAAAAAAGCATCAGTATTACTATGTGAAAAATGTACTCTTAACAATATAAATTAAATTGTCATTATGTAATCGATTTAATTCAATACGGACCTGTAGCAAAAAAATCGTTATGTCACAGTTCAAATTAAAAGTAATAACCGTAAAATAAACAAAACACAGATGTTATCCACATTAATTCAAATTAGAAGCCAATCTGCTATCAAGAGTTGAGCATGAAGTCTAAACTAGGCTTAGTGGCACAGCTCCGCAATACCGGGGACCAAGGACTTAGCATGCCTTACAATACTGAGTCGTTCACTTAATGCCACTAAAGCAGCCAGCCATTCAGAGCCGCCGCACGCACGACAAAGCAGTTTACTACCGTTCTATTTAATTTAATATCACGCTAAATAGATTGTACGATATACTCGTACACAAACGATTCCCTAACGCTCGGAGCATTCGTTAATTAACATTTGCGACACCCCGTAATTTAATTCCATTACTCATTTCAATACAAAATTACTCTTTGCTAAATTATCTCATTCCATCAAATAAAATTAGAGCATGTTAATATTAAGGTCTCTAGATATATCAGTTGCTTACACACACGCGTATATAAATGCTTTATATGACCCAACATTATTTTATTCTCCGCGTATAATGTATAATCTCACTAACCTAATTTATCGCAACATGTTTTGGGTTGGAAAAAATATTTTTTCCGTGCGGAATCCGTAGGTACATTACACGGGGAATGTAAGGTCCGAAATGAAAACGATTTAATATAAACACAAATGCAATACTAAAGTAAAGAGGGCATTTCACAAAGGAAGTTGGATACGGGCATTCGGTCTTGTACAAATTTAGTTGAGATCGAATGTTCCGGGACAAGTTCTGTGAAAAGGGTACGAACGCTCTGTCCGGAGTGTATAAAACACAGCAGATTAAATTACATTTATAAAAAGGAAACAGGAAAACTGATTTGGTGTTTTAAATAATCTTTTATATCCTTGAATTTCCTATTGAAGAATCCGCTTACAAGTTAACCTTTTGCGAACTGAGATAAAATTAAGTAAAATTTGAAAATTGACGGTATTACTTTATTTCTTTTGCTGCTGTCGTCATTTTCGGACCCTACATTCGGGTCTGAGAATAAGAAAAATATTAATTTACGATAATTTGTATTTTTGTAATAACTCAAAAACTACCGGGCCGATTTCAAAAATTCTTTCACCGTAAGAAAGGTAATATATCTGTGATTAACATAGGCTATAATTTCACGCGTGCGAAGTCGCGAGCAACAGCTAGTTTACGATATGCTAGCCTTATGTGTAGGTGAATCCACGAAGTACTATATTTCTCGACGATAAACCACGTAATATATTTCAATAGTATATGCATTTCCTTGAATTCGTACAGGATATCGTTACTTGTTACAAAGTGATGTCAATTAGTGAGGATATAGTGACAAGTTTGGTGCACAAATAAGCAAGCTGCCTCACTGCGCCCCTAAAGTGTAACAAGAAGTTCATACGAAGTATAAGCGACTTTAAAATTTAAGTTTCCAGTAAAACGACGATAGAACTTAAAACTTGCAACATAGCTAGAAACTTTTAACTCCTAGAAATGGAAGAAGTATGTAACTGTAATATTATTATAAATACTTGTATGCTTTATAAAAGTATTGGAAATCATCTATGCAATATCGTTTTAATTTAATGTCTTTATAACTTCGTCTAGTTATACTAATGTTTTAAAGAGGAAAGATTTGTATTTTTGTATTTATCGAAATAACTCAAAAACTAATCGGCCGATATTAAAAATTCTTTCATCGTTAGAAAGGTAATTTATCTGTGAGTAACATAGGCTATATTTTTCATTATTAAAAATATAGACTTAATAAAGAATGTAATAATATTATAGTAAATGTGGTTAATCTTAAAAAAAAAAACAGTGATTTAATATTATTTTACATTTTCTATATGCGAATATGCAGTAAGGTTGAAATAGAAAGCTTCACGGTTCCTTGGGTCTAAGTAACTTGGCAATATTTCTGTGCGGCGTCATCTCATACGAACGAAATGAAATGTTGACCCTTTTTGTACTTCGCATCTATTATTAAGGAGCGACCTCTTCTTAACGAGTTCTATTCATGATTCTCAAACTTGGGGTCCAAAGAAACACGGTCAAACGGCCGCTTTAATTAATTCTCGTCATTAAAAGAACGGAGAATAATATTCCGGCAGCTTATTACTTTTGTTTGCAATTTTTTTAATATACGTCTTTCATTATGAATTATCTTGAATAACAAATACTTTAATTTCTTACTTTACTTTTCTTGTTTTTACAACTTTATACTACGTTAATAATCAGCTACACATTTTTATATCATTAAAAAGTTATTTGTTTTTTAGAAATATTTTCTTGGATTTACACTTACCACATTTTCCATGATATCGTATAGTAATGTTCAATTGGTTGTCGCACGCGTGCTTGTCGAGATGACAACTGGAAGGGTATTCTCTGCCATCAGATCCGCAAACAGGCTTACGTCGCTGGCAGCTGCGAGGACATCTGCACTCCGCTTGACCGTATGTCACTACACAGCGTGCACCCGACGGACAAGTTACAGGCGAGCAGGGATCCCCGGCTAAAAAAAAAACAATTTTTATAAGCACGAATTTGAGTGATATCTCGGAATGTCTTCATTAAGTGAAGGATTCACAAGTTATAGAAGACATTTAACAGCAGTGGTTTATCAGAATCAGTGGTAATGTCTGCGCTAGAACTACAAAGCGAAAAAGGTCATAAACCAAATTTGCTCTCATTTGTGAAAGTTATAATTACACTAACCGCATTCTCCCTCGTGTTTGACGCGTAGATTGAGTCTCCTCTCGCAGGCCTCTTTGCGCAGGTAGCAGTGGTTGCGGTAAGTTCGCCCCGATGTTGAGCAGACGGGCACCTGCGTGGCGGGGCAGGAGACGGGACAAGCGCAATGCGCGCGCCCGTCCCCCAGGGATACACATTCCGCACCCCATCGGCAAAATGTCTTCTCGCAAGCTTCTGTAATACACGGATCTCTTAGGATATAGAACACTTTTCACGCTTTGCATTGACCTGTTTATTCATTTATACCCGCAACGAATACCCCGGAAACATTTTTTTGGCGTATAGAAGTTATTGAAATTTATAGGGTATATATAGAAAGTGATAATATAACAGAATTGGAGAAACGGTGATGGTTAAGTTTTATAACAACACCATCTACCGATTCTATAGTATAAAATTTATTAACAAACCATCTACCGATTCTATAGTATAAAATTTATTAAATACAAATAATTTGTAGCAGTGATGTAGGTATCTGTATATTAGCAGCCGGGTTATACCAATGATTATAAATGTTTGTATGTAACTGAGTCGGGTTATACATCTCGAAGCTAACGACTGTCTTTTTCACCGACTTCCCAAAAGAAGGAGGTACTCAATGCGTCTGTATGTTTTTTTTATTTTCGTACACCACAATAGCGTTCATACTTTAATTGATATATCTGTCACAATATTGGATACTCTTTATTTTACTCCCTTTTATAAGATAAAATTTATTAACAACAGATTTCAAAATAAGATTACAATATTGAAAGTGAGTATATTAATATTAGCTTAAACAATCATACTATCATACTAATATTATAAATGCGAAAGTTTAGATGGATGGATGGATGGATGTTTGTTAGAGTTTGTAGCCTAAACGGCTGAACGGATCTCGATGGAATTTGGCATAGACGTAGAGGATAGTCTGGAAGAACACATAGGCTACTCACTTTTGTTTTTTATAATTCCACGCGGACGGAGTCGCGGGCGTAAGCTAGTATAGTATAAAGAGTAATAATTAACATGTAACATGTCTTATAAAAACTACGTATTACAAAATATTACAGAGAACATCCACACCTTTATCTCCGCTTGTAAGTAAGAATATAAAATTGCATTAAGGAAACAACATAACATATTAACTACGATATTTAACACAAATCTCAATTATAATGGTCTATACCAGTGATTGGAAATATCATAAACTAATTTAATTTCGTTTACTTTTACTAAAATCGTGTTCAAAGTTAAAGTCTAATCAACATGGTTTCGCGCTCTCTTGTAAAAGCTGCGTCTTTGAATGAGCATCGTTCCTCAACAAACTCCTAAGAATGACACAATTTCCAATTTTCTACCTGGAAAGACGGAATCGTGACTAAATTATTAAGCAGGACTAAAATAAGATGCGAACATCCGCTTTACCGCCGCATTGTGTTGGAGCAGGCTTTGGGATTACCGATCGCTATCACCTTGTTAAAATTCTAAGCAGAGATTGCGCGAGTCACACGCCCGCGGTTTGCTTAAACTTCATTTATAATTTTGTTCTTCATTCAAAAGAGGTTAATTTCGCCGCGCGAATTTGTTGTTACGCGGGCAAACAACACTTATCTCGAACTGACAATGCAGAAGCGATAGTAGGAATAGATGAAAGTCCAATGGTTTTGTCGATTAAGATTGTAATAAGCTGCCGGCGTCAGTGTTCCCAACCAATTATAACGTGGGTGCCTTCAAGAGAAGGGTGAATGGATATTTATTAAATTAGCGCGTACCATCCTTCGACCACATTACCACTTAACTGTAGGTGGGATCGTGGTCAAGCGCTGATTTTAAAAATCATAAAAAAAATCTTGAAGCTTATATGAATGTCTTTCTATTTTTCCGTGTATAGCGTTCAAGTCTATTCTTCGGTATACATATTTCGAGATGAATATTAACAAGTTTTATTTATAAATTCTGTCGCCCGTATGAAATAGCTTCACAATATTACTTTCATTTCCCACTTCAAAGTGAGTTGACTCTTAGAAACGTGGAATTCTGTTAATATTTATTACAGTTACCTCTCTAGAAAGAAGATCAAACGTCACGATTTTTGCCGCAAACTCATTTCCTTGACTTTTATATAAAGACCCTTGACGAATCCGCTTAAAGGAAAGAAAGCAGTCGGAAATAACAATTTTGTTAGAAACAAAATGTCAGAATGCGAATCGCCGTAGAAGAAGGCCGAGATAAATGTAAGCAGGAAGGGAGATAAAAATGATGGCGGATGCTTCGTGAATGAAACAAAATTAGGATATTCACCGCGCCCCTTTTTTAGATAGGTACGCGCAAACTGCTTAAATTATCTATAAGCGTCTGTACGTAAATTCCTAGTTATACGGGTAAAAGGTACAAAGGAGGCCTCCCTCGCTATGCCGCGTTTATTAAACTCAATAAAGCTCGCCAAGGATTTTATATAATATTGCCAAAATAAACCTGACAAACGCCAGTGCTGCTTCATAACCGTACTTGTAGAAGTCAAGGTAATTCACAAGTCGTATGAATCACGCCGCACACACTCCCCTTTCTATTATTCAACTTCAAATAATGTTAAATTTAAAACGTAATACGCTATACCTTGTGAAATTTTTGCCAAAAAGTGAAAAATCATTTATTAGAACAACTTTAAAAAAACTTTCGATCAACGATGCTAAAATAGTTCATATCTGCAATCACAGCATATTTTTGAATAATCCTTTCTTTATTAAAAACTCCTACACTTTCATCATACTTTATTTTCATTTTCGCCCCTTGAATTTCCATTGCCAAATTGTTTTAATACTTAGATTATATTTATATTTAGATTATATTATATTACATAGTAAAACATTATTTCCAATGATATTTTTTGTTCAAATCAAATCAAACCAAAAATACTAAAAATGACCTTGGATTGAAATACAACTATATTCACACTTAGATACATACCAGTGGAAGAAATAAATAAAAAATCTACAGGGAAAGTATTATGCACAGCTCTGCTCTTTATTGATTGGCAAATAAATGTTTTATAAATATTGCGAAATTTGGACTCAATGTAATAGAAATTCAAGCGGACGAAGCCGCACGGGAACAGCTAGTTAAATATTTTTTTTCAAACTACTGCTTTAAAACAAACAGTAATAATCCTCAAATCATAACATCAATATTAATTTAGGATATTATTTACTTCAAAACTTTTAAAAATAAATAAATTAAATTGATAATGAGGAATCACTTCAAACATGCACCCTTAGTATTCTGCCCTCAAACAATAAGACGGTTCAAATGGTACATTGAGTACGCCTTTATGCTGGGTTCACACGAGGGTAGAACTCTAGAGAACTGTTATTGTTTGATCGAACAACACCGAGGCAGCACAGTATGCTTTCAAACGTAAACAGTACTGCACTGCCCACTGTATATCTCTGCATCAACGTTTTGTCCTCGTGTGAAACTAGCAGTATACCAGACGTGCCCTTCGAAAGTCACCGACCAAAGCAATTTCACCGGCTCCGACGAACTCGGCATGTCAGCCGCATAATATAAGAGTGTGGATGAAAGATAACTTACTCTTGACTTTGAATCAAGCCATTTTGATTACTTCAATTTTGTTTACGAGGTTGGTGAATTTATTAAACTGTGGATCTTATAATAATATTTTATTCAAATAAAACTGATTTACAAATTTTATGTGAAATGTTAAGTGATTTTTTTTTATGTTAAGTCATCTTATGTTAGAATATGATTGATGTAAACGAATTTGAAATTGTCTATCGTTTGCTGTATACGGTATCGATTTATTTATGTTGATTATGTTTTTTTTAATTCTCTGTGTCGACTTGTTATTCTTTCTTTTTGGTTATCGCCATGTACGTGCCATTATAGTTTCTATAATCTTTCCTCAATAAATCAAGGCAATCATAGTTATGATATACTGCTTATTTTAACCTAAAGCCCAATATGTTAAGCTACTTAGTCAGAAAAATACGTAGGTAAGTATTTAAATATAATTAGTAATTACGTGATTTTACTGATGACACTTCTAAGAAATGTAGAATGTGTACAAACGAGATTTATTTTAGCCGTTTGTGTTATAAGGGGTTAAATATTGCATTCAGTTAATTAATGTTCTAAGAAAATTTACCTTGTAAACATAGATAAATTGTCAGAGTCGGCCCTAATTTTAATCCTAATTAATTATACAATGAAATTTACCTTCTGGAGCAGGTGGCCTCGGTTGATAATGTAAATCTGGAACAATAAAGTTTTATAATAATTAGTGGATTATACGTTAATAGCTACATTTTTTTGCTCAGTAACGAGATCCGGACGAAATAAAATATCAAAGAATAAATTAATGCAACAACAGAGTTCGAGACACCAGGTTTTATGTGATAAACATTAAAAATACTAGGGAAATCATAGATGACATATGGGTGTTATTTAAGAACTTTTCTTCTCTAAATGATAATAGATTTGTTTTTATTTGCAGCAGTGACGTTAATGGTCTTCGTATTTTAGCAAGACCGTCAAAATCAAAAGGATCCAACTGAATCGTCTGCATGAGAAACTCTAAGAAATATGAATCATCGTTTAGTTTTTTTTTAATTAAGTATCTTTAGCGACATATTCAGACTTCAAAATGTATGTCGACTCAGCAATAGAATATTCCTATATACAAACAGACACTTCAATTTTATTAATTGTATATAGATATAAGACAGTATTCGTTGATATATTAATAGTCACGATATTGAATGGACATTTGAATTGTAAATCCATTCCGATTCGTTATTTTGAGCACAAACCGCTCTAATCTAATTATCGAACTGGCTTAAATCAACTCCGCTATAATTTAACTGAAACAGTCAATTTGTTGAGATAGGAAAAACGATTAATTTGCCAATGGTAACTAATTTTAGTTCTGAATTGTAGTTTTGAACATTCGATTGGAAATTCTAGGAATTTATCCGGTTATATGATTAGAATATAATAATATTCAGTGCAAGTGAGGTCTTTGTAACTTCGGAATACCGCGCCGAATAATGCAGGCATGGTTTCTGTCTAAATTTAGATTGATTATTCCATTCACTAATTGATGAACGTATTTCGGATTGCCAATTACACTCTTTGCTACGTTTATATACTTCTCATAGCTCATAGATATAAAATTTAAAAGTATAAAACAAAGGAACGCACTAATATCTAAATCAAAATTCACAGTCCTACAATAGCATAAGTAGATATTCATTGATTGAGTTCATCGAAATGAGCAAATATACCAAATCAGGTCATATCGTATGAATGTTGAACTATATAATAAGCTAGGATTTTGAAACATGTATAAAAGAACTTATTAAGTTCTTTTTATTATTTTTAAAAAAGTAAGAGCGCGCGAACGACTTAGATTAAACTATCTCACAACTGCTTAGTGTAGTCGCGCTTTGATTCCTATGAGTTTATATGGAGGTGCGCAGACTACTCGATTTTTAGTTGCGCAACTAAACAGTTGAATTTGCGATACAATCGACTATCGATAATTGCAGTCGTGCGATAGTTTAGTCAAACGTGTGCGCGAGCTCTTATTTATAACAATTATTGAAAGTACTTAATAAGTTCCTTTTTTAAATACTGTAGTTCAACATTTAGATAGATATACATGTCGCAATCAGAAGAAGAAATCAATTTGAATTTAAGTCATAATTAGAACACGAGCGCCGCCAAGCGACTTTCGAACTTAGATCATTCTGAAAATAGGGATCGTTGCCAGAACATTGTTTGAACGATAGGAGCTTGGTAGATCGATGATATCCTGACTGTAGTATTGGGAATGTATTCCTTGAATCCGACTTTACCCATGGCCGCCCACATGTGATCTCGAGTAGTAGTAATTCTGATATCGTGCTAGCTCAAGCCGATATACATATAGATTTTAAAATCCTGCTCAAGATGTGCTAAAAATTTGAATTCTATTTAAAATACTGTGAACCGATTTCAAATAGTATTAAATATGAATTGGAAAATCAGTCGTCTCGATAATATAATTATAGACACCAGACGCGGTCCGTACGTTTATATTCGATTGAACGGCTAATTGTCTAATCGATTGTAGAATCATGGGATTATTAGAAAAGGCTTAGCGTGGATAAAACTGAAATATAAAAATATTCCGACTTTCCTAGACTTTGTAGATTCTAAGAAGAGACAATCTCTTTTTAATATTTATAATAGACATCGAATCAGCTTAAGTTCATAATAAGTTGTTCAATTTTTAAGTTAGGATACATTGCTAGTGATAATTTTAATGAACATTCGTTCAAGTCACTAGTCCTAGGTGAAAAAAAATATGGCGATCTATTTATGATTTCATAATTTCGCTTCCGTGAAAATAACAAACACATGAAATGAGAATCATTTACAACATTTATTAAATTTAAATGTAAACAGAACAAAAGCTTTAAGTGCTTGCGTATGCAGAATAATATAATAAGCAAATATTTATCAGTTAACATGCAACTCAAATGGTAAACTAAAAATATTCTTTATGCAACTAACTAAACGAACTCGAATGTGGAAACTTCAACTTTGCGATGTTTTTGTTACCGTCAGTTGAATTTCAAGTAAATAGTTCTTTGTTCTGCATACAAACAAAGTCTTAATACAATCAGGTTAATTTTATACAATTTTTAACCAGACCTACATCTTCCCACGTTAATTTTGCGTGTATTCAAACATATAAAAGACTAGCTTTCGCCCTCGACTCCGTGCGCGTGGTTTTCGAATAAAAATAAGTAGCCTATGTGTTCTTCCAGATTATCCTCTACATCCATGCCAAATTTCATCGAGATCCGTTCGCTGTACGTATGTTAGAACACGGAATGTTACTAAACTCGAAACTAAATTGAGTGTTTCTCAAAAACGTACGTAGTATTGGGAATGTATTCCTTGAATCCGACTTTACCCATGGCCGCCGACATGTGATCTCGAGTAGTAGTAATTCTGATATCGTGCTAGCTCAAGCCGATATACATACAATTTTTAACCAGACCTACATCTTCCCACGTTAATTTTGCGTGTATTCAAACATATAAAAGACTAGCTTTCCCCCGCGACTCCGTGCTCGTGGTTTTCGAATAAAAATAAGTAGCCTATGTGTTCTTCCAGATTATCCTCTACATCCATGCCAAATTTCATCGAGATCCGTTCAGCAGTTTAGGCTACAAACCCTAACAAACATACATCCATCCATATGAACTTTCGCATTTATTATATTCGTCAGATTAGTATGATTAAAAGCAGTTATCTACCAAATACCAAAATATGAACTATACAATCGATCGAACACGTGATAAAAAAACAAGCCGCTAATATTTAAAGAAAACCTCTACTCATAAGGATACATATCAAGTGACGGAAATTAATTTCGCTTAGATAGGGAAACATTTGGGAATGCAACAGAGGTTACTGCTAATGGTCCCGCGGTCCAGTATAAAATACAAGAGGTTCAGTTGTACCGCGGTACAGTACCGGTACGCAGTATTGTTTTATTGCAAATTGGTTGGACGTAGGCCGCGCCTGTCCTTTACATATACGATCCTATTAAACAACGGCCGGGTGACCAGTCACGTGTTAAACGAATCCGTTCGCTGTACGTATGTTAGAACACGGAATGTTACTAAACTCGAAACTAAATTGAGTGTTTCTCAAAAACGTACGTAGTTATTGGTGCTACGTGCAATGTCTACGTTGCTACGAACTGTACTAGCTATTCTTGTTGGCTACGTATAACTTGTGCAACTTATGTTATTGTCTTGCTACTGTTGTATTAAATTTGTATCTTTTAAGCTAACCCTTTGTCGTCTGGATCGTGTAATTTTGTGTTTGTAATAGTTTTATGACAAACCAGTATTTCACTCAGTTGATTTACAAGGTAAATCTTAGAGAATATTACATACCTACTCTTTAATAAAAGTAACGGTATCATAATTAATGTTAAGGTAGAGGAAGTCTGAAGAAAATGTGAATGGGGAGAGAGGATATGTTTAGAAGTAGAGTGTGAATTCTGAAATGACGGCTGGTAGAGAGGTATTTTTATAAACTATATATTTAAATCAATAAAGCTGATTTATGCAATTTTAAACATGAAAAACAGGTAGCGTTAAAACCGTACAAGAAATAACGACATTAGAAATTTATCTCGAAGAAAAATTTAAAGACTGGACCGGTCACTCTTGGATCGATTTCAAACGGTACATTAAAATTCTACGAACTTTAAGCGTCTAGAACATCGTGTGTAGCACTCCAACCAAAATAGCTCACATTTTTATAGAAGTAAGATTTTTATCCTTTAAAATATCTTAATATCGAAATAAAATAATAATTTGTTATTTTGATACAACACGAAATTAAATATATATCATGTCCAATATCAGGGGAGCGTTTCAATCGAGAATTTCGAGATTAAGTCCGGTAGGACGTAACGTAAGAGGAAACGAGTGAAATCGATTCACACAACGATTGAAGCCGGGGCTGATGCCGCAACAAATTGAAATTGATATCATCGGTGGGCAACGGTGGGCAATGTTGGGGAACGGTGGGCAATGTTGGAGGACGGTGGGCAATGTTGGGCAATGTTGATATATGTTGGGCAGTAATGGGCAATGATAAGGTGGTGGCCGGATATTACGTGTGTCAAATGTAATCACGCACGGCCGCTGTGCGTGCGCCTTGTCACCTTCGACTGCTCAAAACAATTTACCTGTACTGTCAGAGTAGGTGCTACTACATTGAGAGCGCGGTAAAGTTCGTTTTATTTTTTCCAATATTTTTATAAAATGATGGTAAATAAAAATATCAAAATAAAAGTACCTTTTGTAATTTTAATGTATATCAACTTGCATAAATGTAGGATCCCTATTTCCATATAAATATAAGATATATTTAATGAAATTGTATAGTTCATATATTTAATATTTAAAAGCACAAAGACAGCAATTAATTTTAATAACACTTTACATGTCCAATTACCACTTTTGCAGCTTTTTGTAAACAGTCAGGTGGCACTTATTAAAGTAAAAAGCTGCGTGCAGTCCGACCGTTCGTCATTTTCATTATCGTTGTATAAATTATTGCTTCATACTCTTTAACTATACAGAAATGGACTAGACAAAGTGCCACCGCCGCACATTGGGCTTTAGCCAGTTGCTCCATAGACAACTTCTCTGATGTTTGAAATGTCTCTTTTTTTTGCTTGCATGTGCTTTGTATTAGTAAATGCATACCTTATAACGTAATATTGATCTTGTATCGATGTTTTTGGCGCAATTAGAATGTTTTCTCGGAAAATTTGTATGGAGTCGGCCTCAAAATTGGCGATAACTCAGCTATCGCACAATTGCGCCTTATTTCCTCTGAGATTATGTTTGTACAACTTATAAAGATTTTTTTGGTATACTACTGAACACGGGCACGGGTGCGATTTTCGACTTATTCAATGTCAAAGGTTATAAAAATTACTTTTTCGCGTATTTCAGCGGAATGGTTAGCTTTATCAAAAAGTTGACTAGGACGAAGTTGTAGATCATGAAATTGCCTATTAAATATCCATACATACTTTTTTCATAAGAGACATAGTTTCCGAGATATAACGATTTGCCCATCCAAATTGTACATATTAATATATCCGATACTTTAATAACTAATAATTCCTAACCACTGGAACCAGAGACTTGAAATTTTGGGGAAAAGATTCTATTACTGTATTAGACGAGCGCTAAGAAAGGATTTTACGAAAATCATCCCGTAAAGGTCCAACGTGGGGGTTGAAATTGCATGGAAAGAGTTTATTCCTCAAGCAAAGTGACTTGTCAATTCATAACGTATATATTTACACGTATATACATGTATATATTTAAGATAAGACAGAAAAAGTAAAAAAAAAAAAAAAAAAAAAAAAAAAAAAAAAAAAAAAAAAAAGAATGATACCTTTGTATTCAATATGATATTGAACTTACTAACTTAAAAAATAACTAATTCTTTTTCAGAATTAGTTTCTGGTTCACAAAGCGAAACTGCAGAACTCGATTACATGATCCGATTCTTTACGATCCAGCAGATCCAATCCTTCGGCAAAGTAGGTCTTCCTCTTTTTAATTTCCATTGTGGGCCTTGTTGCCGAAAGAAGCCGTTATGAGCAATAATCTCAGCTCCATGTATTAATATTTTGTGAGTGGTGACAGGCATTTTGTACCAACCATATAATTCAACAAACTTCTCAACCGTCTCTAATGTATGTTTTTTAGACTTTTCTACATTTATATGCTCACCAGACGTTACAGCTTATAAAAATTACGGCGAATCTGCGGATAAGGTCTTCATTCAGCCCCGTTATGTCAGCAGTTTTTTTCGGATTTTCATAAAATCTTCTTGCCGTGTTCCCATCATTGGTGGTTCTGTGACCTTGTTTGATCATGTCTATGAAGAGACTAAGTTCCATTTGGAATCTGTCTCTAATCATCTGCTGCCTCAGTTTTATGATTTTCTCTAGCAGCCCATTTTTTAAAGTTTAGTCTGTACGAGATATGCAAGAGGCACTCCATCATATTTATGCGTGCATGGAGTGTAGGAGTAGACTAAGAAATATACGTGCAAATATACATATACGTTATGACTTGACAAGTCACTTTGCTTGAGGAATAAAATCTTTCCATGCAAATTTCAACCCCCACGTTGGACCTTTACGGGATGGTTTTCGTAAAATTCTTTCTTAGCGCTCATCTAATACAGTAATAGAATCTTTTCCCCAAAATTTCAAGTCTCTGGTTCCAGTGGTTAGGAATTATTAGTTATTAAAGTATCGGATATATTAATCTGTACAATTTGGATGGGCAAATCGTTATATCTCGGAAACTATGGCTCTTATGAAAAAAGTATGTATGGATATTTAATAGGCAATTTCATGATCTACAACTTCGTCCTAGTCAAACTTTTGATAAAGCTAACCATTCCGCTGAAATACGCGAAAAAGTATTTTTTATAACCTTTGACCTTGAATAAGTCGAAAATCGCACCCGTGCCCGTGTTCAGTAGTATACCAAAAAAATCTTTATAAGTTGTACAAACATAATTTCAGAGGAAATAAGGCGCAATTGTGCGATAGCTGAGTTATCGCCAATTTTGAGGCCGACTCCATACAAATTTTCCGAGAAAACATTCTAATTGCGCCAAAAACATCGATACAAGATCAATATTACGTTATAAGGTATGCATTTACTAATACAAAGCACATGCAAGCAAAAAAAGAGACATTTCAAACATCAGATGAAGTTGTCTATGGAGCAACTGGATGCAGCCCAATGTGCGCCGTTGTAGTAAAATAAATTCTGACACTTGTTCAGAAGCGGGGTCTGGGTTTGCAATAAAGGCGAAATCACATGTGCATATCAGGCTGAGACAACTTTATAAACGCATAGTGACTCAAAAATTTCATACACAAAACGAGCATTCAAGAAGTAAAGAGTTTTGTTCGTTATTCTTTGATAGCAAGGAATACACGAGTTTGACAGATCCTGTCTTTTAAAAGTCAAAGTTCCTACTCAATTATTTGACAAGGCAGGACACGGCGCGGCGCGAGGCTTTGCGTGATTCATAAACTTTGACCTACAACAGAACTACTGCCGACATCTGTTGATAATCTGGTAATGGTATCGATTTATTGTAATGACTGCTACCTATTTTATTGAACGTGTCTTAACGATATCAGCTTACTGTTATTGGTGTAATTTATTTAAGAAACCTATCGACATATCTTACGGTTGTTGTGAAATTTATGGTACACTAGCTTTCGCCCACGACTCCGTCCGCGTGAAATTAAAAAAAAAAACAAAAGTGAGCAGCCTATGTGTTTTTCCAGACTATCCTCTACATCTATATCAAATATCATCGAAATCTGTGCAGCCGTTTAGGCTACAAACTCTAACAAACATCCATCCATCCATCCATCCATCCATCCATCTAAACTTTCGCATTTATAATATTAGTAAGATTTTGCGAATAATATAAAAATTACATTTTAAAATTTGACACAATTGTGAGTATAGTCTTTAATATTATTAGATATTTTTTTAAAGTCTATTGCCCTTATTAAATACATATCACATAATTTCAAAAGAGAACTCATCACCACGGAACCATGTTGTACACCAGGCTGATCTGTGTCCGTCATGTCAAATGAAATGTTTTACAAATATAAAATTTGCTATCATATAATTGAAGGCCATAACTCAAAATTGTATCCCAAATTGTTTATAGAAACGTACTTAGAACGCCTCAAAAAGTGTATAGAATAAGGCGAAAACTGCTTACACCAAAAGGTTCGCCCTGGGATATGTAGATTACTTTCCTTATTCCGAAAATCCTCTTAAGATACAGTTTAATTCAATGTTTCTTTGGAAGTAAGTGAGCCTATTTTGTTTGTGAAACTTCTAGGCTTTCCTTTTTTTACTGCTAAGAAACTATTCTAAATAGATTAGAAGTTAAAAGTGTCATAAATTTCAGTAGATGTAGCTAATAATGAAGGGATAACTTATGGTTATATTATATTTATTCTCTCGTATTAATAATAATTTTTTCAGTGGTAGAGCCCGCTTTAACATCTTCGCACGAATGGGTCGGCTCGCCCGGTGCAATACCACGACCACACAGAAGACAGGCGTGAAGTGGGAGCAATTCCGCGTTTCGTCTGAAGAGTGTAGTGCCGGAGGCCCAACTTTAGTCCCTTTTTCTTCACACCCTTTTTCTTATAAGAAAAGGATGAGAAGGGAACGGGGACTTGACGGTGGAGCTGATGCATAGGAAGGGAAACATCCTCTTTATGTGCGTCTCCTCCGTCGATTAAGGGTAGGCAACGCATCCGCTTTTGCGAATGTCTATGGGCAGCGGTCGCTTCGCCATTTTGGCGGATTCAGGTGGCCGCTTGCTCGTTTGCCACCTTATGATATATAAAAATTACATTTTAAAATTTGACATAATTGTGAGTATAGTCTTTAATATTATTAGATATTTTTTTAAAGTCTATTGCCCTTATTAAATACATATCACATAATTTCAAAAGAGAACTCATCACCACGGAACCATGTTGTACACCAGGCTGATCTGTGTCCGTCATGTCAAATGAAACGTTTTACAAATATAAAATTTGCTATCATATTATTCAAGGCCATAACTCAAAATTGTATCACAAATTGTTTATAGAAACGTATTTAGAACGTCTCGAAAAGTGTATAGAATAAGGCGAAAACTGCTTACACCAAAAGGTTCGCCCTGGGATATGTAGATTACTTTCCTTATTCCGAAAATACTCTTAAGATACAGTTTAATTCAATGTTTCTTTGGAAGTAAGTGAGCCTATTTTGTTTGTGAAACTGCTAGGCTTTCCTTTTTATACTGCTAGGAAACTATTCTAAATAGATTAGAAAAGAAAGAAAGAAAAGTGTTATAAATTTCAGTAGATGTAGCTAATAATGAAGGGATAACTTATGGTTATATGATATTTGTTGTCTCGTATTAATAATAATTTTTTCAGTGGTAGAGCCCGCTTTAACATCTTCGCACGAATGGGTCGGCTCGCCCGGTGCAATACCACGACCACACAGAAGACAGGCGTGAAGTGGGAGCAATTCCGCGTTTCGTCTGAAGAGTGTAGTGCCGGAGGCCCAACTTTAGTCCCTTTTTCTTCACACCCTTTTTCTTATAAGAAAAGGATGAGAAGGGAACGGGGACTTGACGGTGGAGCTGATGCAAAGGTAGGGGAAACATCCTCTTTATGTGCGTCTCCTCCGTCGGTTAAGGGTAGGCAACGCATCCGCTTTTGCGAATGTCCATGGGCAGCGGTCGCTTTGCCATTTTGGCGGATTCAGGTGGCCGCTTGCTCGTTTGCCACCTTATGATATATAAAAAAAAGTCAAACTTTAAAGGTAAGATTATTACCTTGATATTCAAGAATTAACATAAACATTCGATCAATCTGCATAGGTAGTTAATAAAGTAAGGAGTCGCTACCATTGTAAGAAATGGAACAATTTCTTATAAATCTTCGTCAAAATTCAATTATTATCTCTTCGAAATTAAAGGAAATGAAAAAACTCCCTTCAAATCGTGCAAATTCGTTTTACGAATGTAGACGAAGTAAACGCGGGGCTATATTTTCCAATCTTAAATTCCATAAGAATTTTGTGTTCAAACGGTGTGAAAATTAACCGATCGATTAGCCATTTGCGCTCAGCTTCCAAAGCTAAAATTGAACGTGACTCGTGAATCAGTCCCCAGCCGCCGCCCGGTGGAAATTAATTCTCTTGATAAAAAAAAATACAGCGAACGAATCGTTTCGACTTTTCGACAGTCTATAGCACAGGGCTCAAACAACTCTTCACGCTTTTATTCCGTTGTTACAATTCGTTTATTCGTTTAACAGATCTGCATATAGTAACGAATATTGCGTAGCTAGCACAGTTAAATTAAAACACGTTATTAGATTGGAAAACGGTATTCCTTTTGTTAGCGTTAGCGGATTGTGTTAGCTTATTTTTAAACGGATTTCTACTTGTTTTTTTGTGTGTTATTTTTACTATTATAAATTCTCTTTGTTCTAAACATGAGTATTTCATCTGTTTAGTTGTAAATAAGATTACTATTGTTTGTTTATAGCGTAACAAAATAAGGTTGTCTTTTTGTCGTAAAATTCGTTGTTTAACGGATTAATGTAAATATAATTTTCTATTATTATTTAAAAGAGTGTTCTAAAAGAAAAGCCAATAAGTAAAAACATTTCTATTATTAAAATAGTGAGAAAACACCGAGTTGAAATGTAGATTAAATTGTAAGATTATTACAGTAGTGTAAATAATTAGTAAAATATTGCTTAAATGTTTTAAATTCATAGAGTATACCACCCAGAAAGCTCTTGCCTAATGCCTATATTCCAAACTCGTGTTGGCTTTTCAATTCTTGCAATTTATATGAGCACAGCTGAGTCCTGGTATAAAATAAATAATTTATAAACTAAATACTAGTAATTTAACGTGTAAATAAAGTGAATTATTATTATTTTCGCTCCAACGTATTTGCATAAAACCCGCTTTATTTCTAGTTACACTTCGACTGTTTTTTTGAATGATGCCAACCTATTCTCTGAATGGAACGTCACTCATTTTTTCAATGGAAAATCTATTCAAACTTAAATAGCGTGAAAAGTTTTTCTCGTGTTTTTTTTTCTAAAACAAGCATTCAACAATACTGTGGTTATTTTGAACTGTGTAATTAAAAGGTAATTTAGAATTCAAGAACAATATTAAATGAATTGCCAATAGAATTTAAATATTGACTAATTTTGGTAGAATTTAGTACACTTCAAATTTTCGTAATAAATATGTACCAATTTTTAACAAAATAATTTAATACGAGATTTTTATAAGTTTTCTTTAGTTGATCACACAAGATAATTAGTAATAATAAAGAATGTAAACAAAGCAAACTTCTTACTTCATTAATTAAAAGTTAATCGAGTCTCGAAGTAAATGGAGACTGCCAGCTATTTGTGAATTCAAATGAGTACGTGTTCCACGTGTATAGGAGAAGCTGGAACTCAACAATATTGGCTAAGTTGATGATATAAAATAATATTTATAGACAAAAATCTATATTTTAATAATAGTTAATAGTTATTGATAAAATATTATAAAAGTCAAAATAAGCACACCGAATAATATTTTTTACCAATGTACAAAGAGTGCATAGCTTACATCCTTATTTGGTTATCTAAATGTTTGTAGGATATTTAAAATATAATTACTAGTTATAAACCTTCTTGATGCTTATAAATATTACTACATTAAAAACCTCATGTTAGATTCTGCAAGAAAATGTATTCAATGAATACTTAAACAGTATTCTTAATTCAAATAGTTTCAATGCAATTTGAAAATCCTCTACGTAGCACCCGAAGTGGTGCTAAAATAAATGTTCTGTCAGAGAGAAAAACGAGCGGTACGTACCCAGTTACCCTCAACCACGGCCTCAACACACCTCGCTATTTCATTTCAACGAAATCAAACTGAAATAACAGACGTAAAGCTATCCACTATCCTTACAATGAATTTATAACCTTATTTAAAAATAAATAAATCCAAACATCTGTACCTTCACGTACTCTGTAATTTTGTTGTAATTTGTTAATAATTTAGTATGTATTTTTTTACATATGGTTTGAACAACTGTAGTACCTTACGTATAATTTGGAGCTTTAAAATTTTAACAAGAGGATAAACTAAGTTTTCTTTTAATGGACGTTAGACGACGCAGCGACAACAGCTGTTATGAACTGGGTCGGCCGATTTCACGGTCGCTCCATTTTCTTAGAACTACAAACTACTTCGGCAAAATGGTGCTATCATTAAATCATTAGATAGATGGGAACTTTGAAAAACATTAAAAAAAAAACAAAAAATTTAGAACTAAGGTCAAAAGGATGAAAATATGTGGCAGTAAAATAATTTGAAATATTATTAAGACATTCGTATTAAAACGATAGTCGTTAACAATATGGCTTAAGAAAATTACGTAAACAACATATACGAACTGCAAATTGCGATAACCTAATGGTTTGAGACATGCACATCATACTACATATCTTTACAATCACTAAATACTTACAATTATTTGTCAATAAAAACCCTGTCGAAACTCCCAGCAGCACCAAGAAGAACAATAATAGTAGAACTATTAGCGCCGGCCTGCAGTAATGGATCCAGCAGTAATCTTCTGAATTAGAAGGGTTCTCATTAGAAGACCAAACGCAACATTTTCCACATGCGGAGTCGGATGTCGGAGTCGAACGTATCACAGCACTATTTCCTTGCTGGTTTACGATCACTCCTTGTACGGGCGCATCGCTTCTTTGTCCAAAAGCTGCATTCTTTTCTGATAATCGCGCGAACCCTGAACTATCATCATCCTGAGGATTACCGTATACTCCGTACGATGCCACCATATCCACTCCGGATAGAGATCTAGTCGTTTCATTGCCAGTGCTATCCTGTACTGCATTATTGTCTGAAGTCGGCCAACATTCACATGAGCAACGGTCCTCTTTCCTTCTCTGTCTCGCTTGTGTTCCATCTGTCCTTCTCACCGGTTGGATGTCAGCTTTTTTCTCCTCTTCTTTCTTAATTTTTGCTTCTTGAGGTATTGGATCGTGATTGACGTCATAGTTAGGTTGTAAGTTTTTATGATTTTCTATATACCAATGCCTCTCCTCCGCTCTGAGGGTTGTATCGTTGTTACCCTCGTATACATCTGCGTAATTTGAAAGCGGGTGCGAAGTAGGGCTGTAAAGGGGAACCGCCGTAAGTTGCCCATATCCGCGCTCATATTGCGGCGGTCGGTTATTGCTTGCATAATATGTGTTTGTTGCAGGCACTGTGTAATCGTAGCCCGGCCTGTTCATCTTTTGTACCCGATCGGTTCATTTGCTTTCATTTCCCTCTAAGTGGGTCATCTTAGTTAAGCTGCAAAAATTGTTTTCCGTCGTACCATGATGCCAAAGAAACTAAAGTTAACATCTAACAATACTAATTCAATCAGATTAATTTAAAGAAAAGCTTTTATCGAACACGAAACAAAGTTCATTGATAGATGATAGTGCAGGAAGGTAGGTCTGTTGTTTGGTAAAGTTTGTTGATTTCGTTATTTGTTACTCGCAAGCGGGAAGTTGTAAGGTAGGATATGTGAAACATTGCTGCTCATGAATTCGAAGGTATTTATCTTTTGTGTAACAACAGGCACCCGTAGGTTGTTTTCATAGTAGACTGAGACATGGGTAAATAAACTTGCCAAACTTAAATTAACTTTATACCTATTCTCTTGATTTGATATTCGCAAATTCGATAAAATATACTAAAGTATACTAAAGATTTAAAACAATTATGTTAGAACACACTTCGAAGAAAATTTTACTTCTTTCAAACTTTTTACGTTTACTTTCGTTATTCTATTAGGGTCTTTAGTAAAAAGGTCTTCGACCTTTTTGTTGGATCGATGACTAAGTCAGCTTTAAATCCCTGCGGTACGTAGGTTAATCCGTTCCAATTAATTTAATTAAAAACAAACAAAAGTCATTACATAAAGTTAGGGTTTCGTTTGATTCAGATTGAATTACGACCCAATTGAGTTTGCTTGTAACATATTGTTTTAGCTGTACGCATATATTTTAGATAAGGGAATTCCCCGCGGAAGAATACAAGAATGTGTTATTTTACATTTGCTATTAAAATTAAATATTGTTTCTTAAAATATATATAATAAAAAAAGGAACTCATTAATGTAACAGAAGGATTACGCATCAAAAAAAAGAAAAAAAAAAGCTGTAAACAGTGCAAAAAAGAGTACGGACCAAGAGTCTGTAGATGTTGATTTAAAAAAAATATATTGTTTCTTAAAATATATAACCGATTTCATATATTCGTAATGTGATGTTATAGTCGTGAGCCAAAAAATAAATGCATGAGTACATATTCTTGTAATCATAAAGTTGTACATATTATCGTGTCCCATATAGTGCAACGTCACAAGAGTGCCAAAGTAGTGAGAACTATATGACACTAACAGCGTATAGCTAAGCGTGCAGAAATTTTAATGTTATAATCTAGGTCGTACATATAACTCAATGAATATTATGTATACGAGTACATCTGATCGCGTGAAAATGTATGCAAATCATTAAACTTTACACAAGCGCATATTTTAATGCACTCTGTTAAATTGTTATATTTGATGTCATCGTAAATTATGAATTAACTTCATATTTACTTAATGTGAATTAAATTTAAAAAATTAAATACTCGTAGTTTATCATTTCTTGAGTTTAATTAAATGTGTTAATGCTTTAACAAGTTATGTAGCTTTTAGTCGAAAATATCAGTAGACTTGCTGTTGCTCGCGACTTCGTCCGCGTGAAATAAAAGAAATACATAGCCTATGTTATTCACTGAAAACGTAGCTTTTCAATGGTGAAAGAATATTTGAAATCGGCCAAATAGTTTTTAAGTTATTTCGATATATACAAAAATACAAATATTTACTCTGTGTAATATTAGTAAGTAGAGATGTAACAAAATATCTAACAAATATATAACAGAAACAATTAAAACTACTAACAAATCCATCATTAGTGGGTGGAAGGATGGATGAATGGATGGATATTTGTTAGAGCTTGTAGCCTAAACGGCTGAACGGATTTCGATGAAATTTGGTATAGATGTAGAGAATAGTCTGGAACACATAGGCTAATCACTTTTGTTTTTTTTAATTCCACGCGGACGGAGTCGCGGGCGACAGCTAGTATTAAATAAATTTAATAAAACATTTAAATCGAGCAAACGTTATTAAACATAATAAACGAACAATGGAAAGTTTTGAAACAATAACAAACTCTAGCAGTTAGAGTAATTACTTCATAAACTACAGATCCAATTGAATAATCAACTTTATTATAAAACAAAACTTTTCAATCGTGTTACTCCCGAACGTATCTCGGTGTTGCGGCCCCGGGCGAGTTTCAACATTAAAATATTTCAACCAGCTACCTCGCAGCCTGCTAGGCTAGCCTAATGGTTAAAAGTGGTAATGCAGATCTTTTAGGGTTCAAATCCAGCTAATTGTTGTGTGATCCACATCCTAGTAGAAAATATTTAAAAATTGGTAACTAAAATTGTTTAACACCAATAAATTTCTAGGATTCTTGTGAGCAATAACGATTTATAGAAATCAATGCCTTTTTATGAGTATAGGCCTATATCGGTGTTACTGATATATTTATATGTAACACTTATGTAAAGTAAGAGATTAAGGGCCTGTCCCACTACTGGCTGATAAAGGCTCAGATAGCTTAAAAATGACGGCACTATCAGATAAGGTAACAAAATCCGATATTTCCATCACATATTTTACACGTTGGATTGTTATCAGACAATTTACAATTTGGTGGGACAGGCCCTAAGAAGATAATGTTATTATTAAAGTTACGGATTAAGATAACAAATTGGCCGGCGATAGACTGTCCGCGAGCCTTCCGCACCGAACCACAGAACTTCCAAACTGCTTCCTATTTGTCAGTGGTTGTTAATATAAAGATATTATTTGTGTATTTCTGTTGATATCTTTATCAATTTTATTATACGTTTATAAGTTTGTTTATATCATTGATAATGTTTCCAATTGTATTAGATAGGCTATATATACATCTACATCTTATTATGGAGTCAAGAATTTAATTTTATATTATTCAAGTTAAGACTTTTTAAACATTTTAAACGATTATAAACAAGTTAATTTAAATAAAATACAAATTGTTTTGCTCAGAAAATAGCGTAGATTTTAGTAGTGCTACTTAAAAATATTCTGTTCAATAAACATTATAATAAAGTTTTAAAAACTTGCAAGCATTGGCTCAAGTTTTAAAAATATCCGAAGTTAAAAACACGAATATTAATCCTTTAGTAAAAATGGCATCATGGTAACTTAATGACGATATTACTTAAATATGATTTATAGAAATTATGAGGTATATTATTTAAGAACACTGCACCTAAAACAGAAGAAACGTATATCTTCGATATGCAAAATAGGAAAAGAAAACACTATCACTGGTATCCACTGTACATAGTCGTGATATAATAACGTTCCAAGGATACTGTTTCCATAGCAGTAAGCAGAAAGGGGTGATACAGAATCTCGAGTTGATATCAAGATACACGATGACGAGAGTCGACCGGCCGAGGGCGGCGACGAGCGACGTAACCTCGTCGGGGCGGCGCGGCGCGAACTGCCGACCGCCTGTACGCCAAACCCCGCCCGCCCTCGCACCCCCAGCCCCTGTCACCGCCATTCCGCCCAAATCCCGAGTTTTCATTAATGTTGTTATCGGTGTAAAAGTTACCACAAGTCAAACTAAGAACTTGCAGCTTTAATTAACTGTCTGTAAAATAACAGTAAACAACTTAAATCAAAACTTCGCAGCGACATTCGTTCACCCCTCGCCCGAACAATGCTCGGTGATTGACTTGTTATACATAATTGTTTGTATTCAGCGACGCGCTCGCAGTTCCTTAATGGTAAATACAAACTACCGTAGTCGAACAAACATCTACTTAAATACATAGACTCGTTCGACGAAAGCAAATACCGAGCATAAGTACGCATATACATAATATGTAGACCCATATGTGTCGAGCCATCGCAGTATTGTTTACGTACTGCCGAGCATTAATGGTAACAATAAGGCTAAGTGTATAAAGCATACACTGAGTAGATGCACTAGTATTTCAGTGACATAAAAATCTTTTATTTCTCGCTATAAAAGATGAAACGTTTACGTGTGCTATATGAACGTAGAAATATACACACTGGTAGAACACTGTTTGACCTCAATACATCAAAATGATTCTTCGTAACCTACTTTTTTCAAGTATTCAAGAATGACAAACTACGTCGACATATCATATAGCTCCCAAACGAGACTCAGAAAAATGACAGCCGAATTTCATGGAGCCTCGTGCGTCTGGAAGCGAACGGCGCTCGGGGACACATCGCCGATCAGATATATACAATTGGCACGGGAACCTTCCCATCCCTTGTTTATCGTTTCTAATAAAGCGAACAGTTTCATCGCCGCCTATCGATTGAGTGTGAGTGGGAATCGCAAGAATTATTGATATAGATGGTGGTTCATACAAAAACTTTATAAAAGCAAGTGGAGCGAACAAACTGGCGGCGAACAAACTTTTATGCCGGGATGCGACGAGAACGCGGACGTTACTTATCTGCCGCCGCCGAGCTGACAGCTGCAGATGAAAAATTGAAATTGTGTGAGATAAAACTACCTAACTGCTGCTGCACCGCGCTCTACCGCCACTGCGCCGCCCAAACAATGTGCCGACAACAAGAATGCTATAATTTAAAAGTCGCCGTGCATTACTTAACTTTTTTTATCTAAAAACTCAACAACGTTCTTGCCGTTTTTCACCGCCCTCGCCAACTATGAATAGGTAATGCAAACTTAACGTTGAACTCGAGTTTTCTAAAGATTTATTTGTCGAAAATGTACTATTATTAAAGAACGCGACGGAAAAGGGTACAAAAAGGGACAATATGCAAATCCTAATACGCGTAATTTCCGCTTCCCATATCAATTCCGTACGACCGATAGGAGTTGAATAGTGCGACGGCGACACGCGGCCCAGACATGCAATAATAACGAACTCTTGGAAAACGTCAAGCCGGGCCCTTCCCTATTTATGGAACTCGGGCATCGTGAAAAGTCTCGCGTAAATCAAAGTCATAAATTCTCCTATCGTGAATGAACATTTCTCTTTCGTGCGGACGTCTACGCCGGTCGAATGGATAACCTCGACCCTCCCTCGCAGGATCACCGCCACGAGTCATTTGCTTTTGTTCGCGGGCAATTAATAACGGCCAGTGGGGCGGTCTCTGACCGCAGACGCCATCGGCATATCGGTTATAATCTAGCGCGGCACCGCGACCAACCTCGCCTTCCTCTATTGATCATCCTCGGTAACACGCGCGGATTTATGAAATCGCTTCGAGCGAATCTCCATATTCTGCGCGATTTTAAATCACATCAGCTGACTTGCGAACGTCTAAACGCTAATGTATTCCTCTCGCTTTTATTCAAATTCTTTGCCGTTTAAACTTCACAAAGATTTACTCTCGCGTTAACAAGAGAAATTTAGAATTCAATTATATTTTTTCTAATTTCAATACATAATTCAAAGTGACGAGACAATACCGGAGGAGTTGTACGGCCGGCATATAAAACATAGGGTCTGTATTCATAGTTAGAAAGTTAAGTCTATAATATTCCAAATATGAAAAATGATTCATATAGAATGTTCTGTTACTAGTTGAATATAGTGATTTTTTCATCTAGGATTTCACCTCACTCCATATAACATTATGCCGGTGGCAGCCTAAACATTGGATAAGTTCCACATTGTTGTTTACTACAAACTGCGAACTTAGCTGGAGCAATTCACCTCGTAAATTTTCGTGTAATAACAGCTCACAGTTTCCCCAGACACTTGTAAGAGCGCCGCAATAAGCTACAGCGCTAAGTAACCGGGTCACCGCCGCGTCGCATCGATAGCTTATTCGTTCACATGTTGTATTAATGGCCCCGCTACCGAACTAACTCGCTATACGCGACTCATATTACATCAATATTGTCGAACATCATACATACGTATAAGTAGAGATTTCGACACGATGACGTCACACCTACCAATCCGTTGATTAAAATTAAATATACATAAGTAGGAACTATGTTCTTACTATCTTAAATTCATAAATCTATGTCAAAGACTTTATTATCAAGTGCAAACGCGTTGAGAGACGCGTGTTTTTGGTTCATCTATGGTCCGATGTTGAAGACATTATTTTTTTTACTTTAAGTAACTTATAATTGTTGATATAGGTTCCCGTTTTAATTGGAATAATCATACTTGTGACTAAAAACTCTAATAAAGCAAATATATCCTGCCGCTCTGATAAAATAAACGAAACGCAGTATTCGCGTCTATTTGATCTCCATATAGAAACATACTAAATTGCTTGTTCATATTAAGACTATTGGACTGGTTTTAATAACATTTAAGGCTTTATGTCAACGTTTACATAACCGTCTCGATATCTTGGCTCGTAGTCTGTAAATATTTACAAGACAAACCAGCCAACATTCCATTTTAACTATCAAGTGTAGGCATAACTTACCGTTGGCATAGATTTGTGTTTACTCTATCGAAACTCAATTTTGTAATTTGATTCATTCGGTATTGGGTAATTCGATTTTAATCTTTGAAACGATTTATTTTAAATTGTTTTACTCCAGATTCATGTATCAGTTAAAAAAATTATCTAGTGTAAGATATTTGTAAAGAAATAGTGCAATTTAAATTACAGAATAGTAAAATATTCAAAATACAACACGTATGCCGATCAATTTCTAGGCTACTAAAGTATTTACACGTACGTGTTAGTGAACTAAAACTTTGCTCACCTACTCGATAGAGAGAAGCGTAAAAAAGTTAAAAACCTAATTTGGTTGAACTGTCTAGAATATTGATACATCTAAAGTACTGATGCTTTGTTTTGAATCTCTTTGTTTCATCTTGTTTACACGTAGACAGAGTAGTTTAGATTATGAAAAACAAGCTTTCGCCCGCGACTCAGTCCGCGTGGCGTTAAAAAAACCAAAATGCAGTAGCCTATGTGTTCTTCCAGACTATGTTCTAGATCTATGCCAAATTTCATCCAGATCCGTTCAGCCGTTTAGGCTGCAAACTCTAACAAACATCCATCCTCCATCCATCCATCTAAACTTTCGCATTTATAATATTAGTGAGATAGTAAGATTAGTAAGATTACATATAAATACACTTCAATTAATTCGATTATGTTGTAAGAAGATGGCTTTTTTATCTATATCAATATGTCATATATTACTGTAGATATAATCAATACTAAAACAAATCAATTTGTGCAAATAGCTAACCAGTGTATATTTTTCTAAGTTTTAGTTGAAATAAAATGGAGCATTATGCGAGGATTTCTGTTCTGAAACTTCTCAGACATTAAAAAAGGCGGGTTTGAAAAAGTGATGCCATAATAGCTATAATATATTTAGTGACAGTTTTAGCTGAATTCTCGTCTGGCGTGCAGAGCGGCCGCAAACCGCAGCGTAATTAGCTAAATATGACTTTTAAACTAAGAGCGCGCCACCAGAAGCCACTTCCTACTTCCACCCTTTTAGAGAATGGCCACAATTTCATACGAACATTCACCATTTGCAGTCCAATGCTATTTAAAACTGACGATAGGGCTCTCGTGGGCTTATTACGCTCCAAATATAAATTTAGAAAAATGTCACTACGCCTTGGTTTAGTCATTGCCATGCCCCTACGTTTATTACGTCATTGGTCTTTTGCTACTTTTAAAATGCAGTATCTTAGAAATTATTATATACTAGCTTTCGCCCGCGACTCCGTCCGCGTGGAATAAAAAAAAACAAAAGCAAGTAGCCTATGTGTTCTTCCAGACTATCCTCTACAACTATGGCAAATTTCATCGAGATCCGTTCAGCCGTTTAGGCTACAAACTCTAACAAACATCCATCCATCCATCCATCTAAACTTTCGCATTTATAATATTAGTTAGATTAGTTAGATGTTTGTGTGTGTTAACATGGAAATTATACTCAGACTGTTTTTAGTAACACAACTATATATATTTTTATACAATCAATAGCTTGTAATATGAGTAAAACAATTTAACAAAAATAAATAATTTATATTCGATGTTGGCACTTTAAATGATTAAAATAACACTCAACGATCCTTAGCGTACTCTTAAGTAAATTAATAAATAAGCATCGACATCGAATACTTTCACAAAGAAGCGAAATAAAAATTTGTAGCAACGCGTTTTAATTTCAAGTCACGTCTGTACCAAGGCACCGGGAGCTGACCGCTATAGGTTCGTGAAGTTTCACTATAAATCATAACGCTATTTCAATTTACCGAGTCTAACACGGCGGTAATAGGCCAGGCATTGCCCGTTGCCCTCTGCGCTCGAAGACCTAAATTTGTATTCAACGAACGATACGATCATTAGTTAGTGCAATTTTCTTCGCATCCAGTACACGAATGTCGTCGGCATGGGGAGGAATGGATAATACTCTGTAATTGCTTTTGGGATCTGACTTGGAAATCAAGTTGGCCGACTGGACTTTGATAAGTGGCACTTCCAGATAACCGCGATGCGATCTACTTCTAGTTAACCGATGTGGGGACGCCTTATGAAGATATTCGAAGAGTGTCGCATTCTGATAAGTATATTATTAGCGTGTACTCGCCGTCCGTCGTGCTGTTAATTAATATGCAAAATTTATCTCTGAGAATATTTTATCGATTTGTATGGATAAGCTGATGAAGTTTTCAATTGAATTCAAATTAAATGTTAATATTATAACGTGGTTTTGTACATTATCATCAATGTTATCTGACTTACAACAAAATACAGATAACATTTAAATAAATTTTCCAAAGAACTCATTTAAGTGATATGTCGTTTAGCACATACCTTATAAACCGTTTGAAACTAATAAGCAATAGTTTTTAATTCAATACGAAACCTACAAACCCATTATCGTACAAAGTTTTCCAAATTTTTTGTACATAATAATTCATTAGGAGAAAGGATACAAGCAACTTTAATTATTTTCATTCGAAATACTAAACAATATTTACTTCTAGCTTTCGCCCGCGACTCCGTCCGCGTGGCATTAAAAAAACAAAACTGAGTAGCCTATGTGTTATTCCAGACTATCCTCTACGTCTGTGCCAAATTTCACCGAAATCCATTCAGCCGTTTAGGCTACAAACTCTAACAAACATCCATCCATCTAAACTTTCGGAATTATAATATTAGTATGATTCCTTTCAAACCGAAGGCGACAAGTTATTGACTCAGTGGCGCTAGTAGATACATTAATTAGCTATTCTATCTGCTCTCAACCTGTAAATGGATACGCGGGATCAGATAATACGCTGCACATAAGAATGACACTTCATTCAGGCAATTTAGATAAAATCTATCAAGTTTTATAATTTTACGCAAATAGAGTACAACTAGAACATTCCTCCAGCTTTAAGTGTTTCATTAGCAATTCTCAGTTAACGAATAATTTCATAAACATAGAACACGTTATGATTATGTCATAGTTAAGACAAGCTTGATAACTAAAATTACTTAGTCTGGTGTGAATTGAATAGTTAAGGTATTCACTTAGAGCTATGATCGACGTTCTCTAGCTGAAGTTTCAGGAAGCACGTACATGTAATATTATTGATTACGGGAGCGGCGTCCAGCCCCATTTGAATTTCCAATGAGCTTGTTAGAATTGGCCCGGACACGAGCCTCGAAGAGCCGATAAAAACTTCATTTCTTTCCGGATGATTGGTTGCGATAAGGATTCAGTCGTATTACAGTAATCATTTCGTTTTGTAAGCGCTTTGTTAACTTAATACAAAGATTGTGGTAGATTAACTTTTTAAGAAATCACGTAATTTTCTAGGGGAATATTTCAAAAATGACTTCAAATATGTATAGCAATAGGAGAAAATATATTTTTAAGCATTTGCATTTGTGATCATAATTCGCCGTAAGAAGCGAACGTGTATATAGTATAGTGCACAAAGCGCAGGGCAATTGTTCGTTGCACAAGCACGTAGTGTCGGCAGCGAGGCGGGCGCGGGCGCTGTAGCGAGTCTTAATTAAAGCCCGACGGCAGGGCCTACCGGCAAACTTCGATTGCGCTGTCAAAAATCCGAAGAATTATTCTAGCTGTAAAATAACTTGCGCGATTTTAGGCTTTATCGCGCGAGTTCAGGCATATTAGCGAATTTATAGGTTAGGATGCAATATGCCGCCGGTGCCGACCGGTAGTTGGATGTTGCGCTTTTATTAAAAACAGTTTTTATTTATTGGCGATCCGAGGCCGCTATGTATTTCTTGTGTACGAACCTAAATCTAAATTGAACTATCGATCCTCTAGTTTTAAAACAAATATTCAGGATTTTTTTTTAACTTCGATAGTTTTTTTCACGAACACACTATTCTTGTTAATTATATCTAGCTTAAACACTCAGTTTCTCATTAAAATCATTTTACGCGATATAAATAATCTTTTGTATTGTTAAATCTCGTGAGATTCGAAACGAAAAGGAGATGGCAAATTGGTACGAAAGTTTAAGATCTGGCAGAAAGGGAGTACCCATATCAAAAACATGACACACTCAATAAAACTAGATGACTGGCTAAGCCTTTATGTTGCGTGGCCTCTAGTACAACAGTGTTATATTTCTACTATATATAAAACGAAATCTCTTTTCTATTGTTGTAATATTTATTGTCAAAAAGACATAACGTAAATCTCTACGTTAAACTTCAAAAGTTTTTTAACGCAACAGCGTTAATTTTTATACAACTATTTTGTAACACACCTTTAGTTGGGTAGAACATAAAAAAAAAACTCTACGCAAACAAAACACCGCGTAAAAATAGTTACAGATAAACAAATCCTTTTCTTTTGTTCTTAAAAGGATAGATAAAAGCTGTTAATCAAAAGCATATAAAAATTATACAACAAGAAAAACATTCTGTTTCTAATTACCAATTTTACGAGCTATTTTATATAGCCTCTTAGTGACACGCACGATACGTTTATTTACACCTTTGTGGTAACCATTTTTATATGACCTACGAGAGTTGAACACAATTACATGTTTAGAAATGAACCATCACAATACCAAATTATACATTAAAGAACTCATTTTTGTTACAGGAACATTAATTTAAAGACTGTTAAAATGTTTACTTAAGTTTTTTTTTGTTTTGAAGTCTTTAGCTACTCTAAATTTTAATTGTGATCATTAAAAGCTTAAAATTATGACCAAACATCAAAAATCAAAGCATTAGTACACATTTTGCGGTACAGTATCTAATCGTAATATTTTGACTCGATTAATATAATCTTGTTAAATTTATATTAACTAAATTTGTCTACAAACTCTTAATTACAAAAGTTTCACCACTTCAAAATATTAATGCTCTTTAAAACAAATTAATATTCGACTTATGTTTATTTCATACTAGCTGTCGCCCGCGACTCCGTCCGCGTGGTTTAAAAAAAAACAAAAGTGAATAGCCTATGTGTTCTTCCAGACTATCCTCTACATCTATACCAAATTTCATCGAAATCCGTTATGCCGTTTAGGCTACAAACTCTAACAAACATCTATCTATCCATCCATCCATCTAAACTTTCGCATTTATATTATTATAAATATTAGTATGATTCAAGTTGATAACTCGAATCCATAACAATCCCGCTCGGCACCGTACAAAATTCAGCATTAATAATACGACTCAATTAGCGACCAGTTTGTAAACGATGGCACTTAATTGGCGCCCCGTGAATTATGAAAATTGCAGATAATTTGCAACGATCACAAAACAGCCGCGGACTCTAATTATATAACTGTCATTTTAACCGTGTACCTGGTTTATTTTTAAAACTTTATTACACGGCTTCGAAACTGGGTTGGCTTAAAAGGGTTCATCTGGGCTGGTTCGACGGTACGTCGGCCGTCGCATAAGTACTCATAGTGTGTACACTTTACGGCCCCCGCGGAACGGAGCAGGCTCACGAGACATTGTGCGAACCCCCTCCCCCGCACTCTCAGCCTCCCCTACCCCCGCCGCTGGAGCCACACGCTGCCTAAAGCGTGGAATTCTCCATTTTTATTACTGCAACCACCGGTCTACTTACAGCTTATTGTCAACTACGCATTTTCCATGTTGCGCGTATTATGCGGGACTGAATTGTTTAGTGCTGAACTGAGGGTTTGTTTACTCATTTGATTTGAATTGAATATGTTTGTTAGATTGTTTAAGCAATACATATTGCTAATACAATTCATAATCGTTATAATAAGTTCACCTAAGTAATAAACACGTTTTAATAATTGAACAGGTTTATATGATGGGGTAAAATTTATTGCAATACAAGGATCGCCTGCTGAGAATTACTATGTTAGTGCATCAACGTAATTCACAATTACCATACAATCATGATACTTGTATATGGGACAGTGTAGGGCGGGTAACTTTAAGTGTCTCCACTTAGCGTCAGGTGGGCTTGTAACAGCGCTTTGATCTACTAAACAAATAAATTTTAAATAAAATAGAAAAGCGATATTTAAAGATTTAATGGAATTAAATGCATGTAAATGAAGTTGCACATTTCTGCACGGTTTTTCTAAAGATGTGGTTCCTTAAACTTTTGACATAACACAGTGACTTTTAACCTAAGAGTAAGGTAGAAAGAAAATATTATTAATTATTTTTTAACAAACTTATTAGTACAGGTGAAAGAAATATAAATTATACTTTCTATGAGTTTAGAAGTATCTATACCAAGTTCAAACTTGAAGTATCTGTAAGTTACACATTGACAGGGCTATTCATTTAATTGTTAGTGGTGCCATCTGCCCGGAGGCAGCGGCTTATGTGGGTTAATGAGGTCGCTATTAATTCATGCGACTACGGAAATGACCCCAAGCTATGAAACTTCTTTCGCTCACTCTGAACAAATGGGCTAAGTGGTGCGAAAATATTACCCTTTTTTTCTTTGCGTTTGTTTATATTTTCTACGTTCGCTTGTTTCAGACACAAATTAGATAATTTGCTGTAAGAAACAAATCCTTGGAAAGATAAATAATCATTTGTAATGAGTCTCTCACAGTAGATCTTTATTGACGTAATCTGACTTGACTTTAAGCTCCCTCTATTGCTCCCAAATATTTTAATTTTTACATATAGAAGGAGCGATATATCCAACACCCAAAACATAAGGTTATTCAACATGCATGCGAACAATAAAAATGTAGGGAATCTAAACATTTTATAAGAACATCATATGCGACATTTTAGTTTCACTAATTTCCCTAATCTCTACTTAACATTGTACGCCCTAATAAGTATTACGTAATTAACAAACACGCAACTTAAAGTTGTATCAAATTACTTGAATACTGTTGTAATAATGTACACAAATAAATAATAATAATATATATCTTAACCGTGGGTTTCCATTATATATTTTTATTTAGGTGTTTAATTAAAAGTTTTTTTTTAATTCCCGTAATGTTATATTTCGGAATAATATACCGTTAAGTTATGTTTTATTGCTAAACTTCGAAGTATGATATGTTCGCGTCGTTTCCGAGGTGACAACACCTAACGCCAAAACGCTGAACGTGGCATTAGTCGAACATTATATCGACCAGTTTGACGGCGAATAAACTAGGTCGATATGTAACTTGCGACAATCATATGTGAACGAAGTCCAGTACGATGGATAAAATGTAAATAAATTGACTTTTACCAATATAATTTGGGACAACGTTAAATCGCTAAACCGGTGTTTTCTTACTCGAAACGTTGTAAATAATTGCAGCTTTGCGTATCATAATAAGGTCGATAGTATTTTTTCTAAATCAATAAATTTTTACAGTTAACTAGCTGTTCCCGTGCGGCTTCATCCGCATGAAATTACAAAAACTTTATTTAATTTGTCAAATTCTCAATTACAAATGTCAAAATTACCGTTACCATGCTTGCTTGCTTCCTTAATGTTGGCAGCTTGTAGTTTATGGTCCCTTTCCCACATGATTTTTTCCAATTTATTTACACCCTAAATTTAATAGCGTGAAAATATATAGCCTAAGCCTGTCGTAAGTGTAGGGCAATTTAGTAAACAAAGAATTATTCAAAAATATGCTGAAGTGCTGATATCCTACGCCACAAAGTAGTGTGTGTTAACGCTTTATTATATTAGTATTGAAGATATAGTTTATCAGTGGTAGAGCCCGCTTTAACATCTTCGCACGAATGGGTCGGCTCGCCCGGTGTAATACCACGACCACACAGAAAACAGGCGTGAAGTGGAAGCAATTCCGCGTTTCGTCTGATGAGTGTGGTGCCGGAGGCCTAATTTTAGTCCCTTTCCCTTTCCACCCTTTTCTTAAAAGGAAAGGATGGGAAGGAAAAGTGGATTTGACGGTGGAGGAGACGCATAGGAAGGGGAAATGTCCTCTTTATGTGCGTCTTCTCCTCCGTCAATTAAGAATAGGCAACGCATTTGCAATTGCGGATGTTTATGGGCAGCGGTCGCTTTCCATTTCGGTGGATTCAGGTGGCCGCTTGCTCGTTTGCCACCATATATTATTAAAAAAAAAAAAAAAAAGATAAATATTTTCAGATACAGTGTTATACTTTATAAGTTGTCTATGTAGATAAATTCTGTCATAATAGATATTTTCATATCTAATTATTTTTAACGAAATAAGTATGAAATCTGGTTCCTTGAACTATAATATCTTTCCTTACAACCATTTATACAGAAACTATCAAGGAATTTCAGCATAAAATAGCTGTTAAATAAGGATTGTAGAATAATATAATGTCATAAAAATATCCCGACGCTGTCCCCGACGACGGATCAAGAGGCTTAGTTTAGTCTAGTTCAGTGAAGAGCTCTCTTACAACCTTATTACGAGTATTACAATAACGTTGAAAATTATTAAACACGTATCTTTTGTATTTACATGACTTTTAATTTATTTTCATAATTTAATTTGATGCATGATATTTATAAGCTTTTGATAGGAATTTGCTTCAGCCAGCACACAAATAACGTATAATAAATAATGTTAATTATTTATTTACATTTAAATCAATATAATACAACATGTGTATATAAAAAAATAAGTTATTATTTTTTACTCAATATAACATTGTTCTTCTCTCTATATCGAACAACTCTCTTTATTCAAATATAAAATACATGTCACATTTAAACTACTGTAACCAGCCAGTCTTACAATGCATCCTCTGATACACAAAGCAGGTCTCATTTACAACAGCTTTGAATAATACCATAATGTTGCTAAATAGGCTAGATTTATAGCTCTTTACGGAAGAATTCAATTCTTATCACAGCTTATGATATAAAATATAAAAACATGTTCTAGTTTTCCTATTAAATGAATAAATAAACATATGGATCATTACGCTTCTCCAATTGCTATGGTTACGTAGTTTGATTCGTGTAGAGTTTAACACATTGTGTAGGTAAACTATAAAATAAATGATCAGGTTAACTAGTCATATACACAGACCTTAATAAGTTAGTTTGTTACATTTTGTAGGCAAAAGGTATATTCTTTGTAAAAAAAATATTCTACGTTTCCTCTAAAGCTTTGTAGGAAGAAAAATGTACCCTACTTATAAACTTACCAAGAATACGCGTTAAAGAAAGTATGTTGGTAAAGTAATAAGATGGTTGTTTCTACACTTAAATGCATTCTGAATTCCAAACAAAATAGATATGTTAACTGAGAAGTATAGAAAATAACAGTGGGTTCATACTCGAGATAAAAAAATAATCTCGCTTTGAAAAATATTTTTTTGAAAACGAAGCATGAATTACAAGAAAACTTGGTAATATTTTTAAAGTAATAAACATGTGACAGCCGTTTTGTCTTAATCACTAAATAAAGTACAATTTAAAATGCAAATTTCTCCATATTAAGTAGTTTTTTCTCGGACACTACACGAAAAAAAATTGTAAAAAGATATATGCATGAACACAGCTTGATATCGCGAGCACGATTAACCGTCGCAAATAAAAGAGCAGCCATTATGATCATCATTTCAGCTTATTATAGGCCATTCCTGAACATACTTTTCCCATACAATATTAATAGCTGATAATAAAAGGTCATTTTCTCTAAACAGCAGGAGTTTTCGAAGTTGCAAAATATTTTAACACAATCTTTAATCAACTGACGAACATAATTCATAAGCACTTTCTAATATTTATAAGATCTTTATTTCTTATTATGAGGTTTTAAATGATTAAACGTGTTGCTCTGAAAACAAAGTTTTTATTTTTTTATTATCAAAATACCTTATCGACTAAATTACAATACTAATACAGTAATGATAAATTACACTACTAACCTGAAAACAAAGAAACGACATTTATGTATCTATTTTATCATCTTTTTAAAAGATGCCCTTCCTCTAAAATGGCTTCCCAAAAACATCGACAACCTTTCCTCCACCCATAGACAATCGTTTAGAAACAGTATTAGAATAAAGAAAATGTTAATTTCTTTACATATTCTAAGAATTTAACGTTAGTAATAACCTTAATGTAATCTATGAAGAAATCCAAGAAATTGCATTTAAATTATAAACATTTGCTCGTAGGTTTAACAATATTCCTTCATGTACTTTGCAAATTGCTGTAACACTATCAACGTAAAAGGAACAACTCCAATATTTAACATTTTTTTTTTTTTAATTATCTTTATTTCCTGCTGCTATAGTTCTTGCAGCAACCTTGTTGTATTTGTTTATTTTTTTTTTATTTTTTTTTTCTTTTTTTTTATATATATCTAATGATAAATATTTATGTGTGTTTTCTTCTTAATACTAGTTTTTTTTTTATTTGTTTATTTTTTTTTTGCTCGTTTATTAGAATTTAGGGATTTTATGAGCTCATGCAGCCGTGGAGCCATTAGCTTTGGCTGCCAAGCGCATTATAGCTAACCCGTACTCTAGAAACATAATTCTTAGTTTATCATTTTCCATGATTATATTATATTATATTCCAATATTTAACATTTTTTTTTTTTTTTAATTATCTTTATTTCCTGCTGCTATAGTTCTTGCAGCAACCTTGTTGTATTTGTTTATTTTTTTTTTATTTTTTTTTTTTTTTATTTTTTATTTTTATATATATCTAATGATAAATATTTATGTGTGTTTTCTTCTTAATACTAGTTTTTTTTTTTATTTGTTTATTTTTTTTTGCTCGTTTATTAGAATTTAGGGATTTTATGAGCTCATGCAGCCGTGGAGCCATTAGCTTTGGCTGCCAAGCGCATTATAGCTAACCCGTACTCTAGAAACATAATTCTTAGTTTATCATTTTCCATGATTATATTATATTATATTCCAATATTTAACATTAATGATGCGTAAGAATACGTAAAAATTATTTATGCTGGGTTTCTGAAGTTCCCATTTATTTTGTCATCACCATTAATGTTAGGTTTATCTATGTTTCAACGGAGTAAAACTCTACGTAGTTAGGAAAGGCATATTATGAATTTATTCAACCAATAACACTAACGAATGGTTAAACGTAGCTGGGAAACCGGCCATTAATCAATTTTATGCACAAATATAATAACTTTATTCAGAATCATTTAATGGCAACTTAACTAGTAACTAAACGACAACTGTAAATTTATTTACAAACACGTTGAATAGATTATATATCTTTAGAATGAGTTACATATATGTGATCTATCTTGGAGTTTCAAGATAGTTCAGAAGAACTTTTATAGACAAACTATAGATGTAAGCTGTGTCAGAACATAAAGCCATTATACTTGTTTAAGAAAAAATAAGCAACTTGTTTACTTACCTTTATGAATATTCAATACTTGTAATGAAGTATACACATGTCTTCATCGAAAATCAATATTAATAATGCATTTCTACAAATTCCACAAGTTTCTTACATTCCATTGAATCCTTAAACATGTCAATTAACTAGCTAAAAACTTAGTTTCACCTTATTTTATATGAACAATAGCTTTCGCCCGAGACACGTCCGCGTGGAATTAAAAAAGAATGTGAGTAGCCTATGCTCTTCCAGATTATCCTCTACGTCTATGTCAAATTTCATCGAGATCCGTTAAGCCGTTTAGGCTACAAACTCTAACAAACATCCATCCATTTAAACTTTCGTATTAATAATATTGGTAAGATTGATTTAAATAACTTTATCATCTGAATAAGTTGAAATTTTTTTGATGCTGGAACAAAATTGGAGTTTAGTTATTTTTTAAAATCGAAACGACCAGAGAGGAATAATTTGTTCTACACTTCTTCAATTTTAAAACGATTATATTATAGCGATGCTCTTAATAATGTCCAGGTACCGTAAAATAGTAATTTTATGATACAAAAGTCAAGTCGTTAAATAATAATGCAATAACGACGGAACCGAACTATTTACTTGTATTCATAACATATCACGTGTCAGTTCTATACTAAATACGTATTGCAATAAAATATATTTGCATAAGATAAATTAATTTAATTTAGAATCAATGAAATACGTATTAAGATCGATTATAATCAATGAAATACGTATTAGGATCGACGACGCAAACATTATAAATTATCGACCTATATCTATATTATCAACCTTTTCAAAATTATTTGAATCATTGGTGTACCCCACACTGTCCAAATTAATTGACATGAATCTTTCTACAGATCAGCACGGATTTCGATCTTGTCGCTCCACTCAGTCAAATCTCGTTCATTTCATTTCCGAAATATCACAAGAAGTTGACAAAGGAATGCAAATAGATGCAATTTACACGGACTTCAGCAGTGCTTTTGATAAAGTTAACCACTCTCTGCTTGTTAACAAGCTCGAAAAATTTGGGTTGGGCGGGGTCTTGCTAGATTGGGTCAAGTCATATTTACATAAACGGCAACAATATGTGTATGTGAATGGCCATGAATCAGATGTGTTCTTTGCTGACAGTGGCGTCCCACAAGGCTCTCACCTTGGGCCCTTGCTTTTCTTAGTTTTTATCAATGATATAACTTACTGCATTAAACACTGCAAAAAGTCTATGTTTGCAGACGATCTAAAGTTATACATGGCTGTAAAATCAAATGAGGACTCATATCTAATACAAGAGGACCTAAATGCTATAGAAGAATGGTGTTTAAAAAACTCTATGACTCTCAATGTAAAGAAGTGTTATCACATAAAGTTTACAAGGAAGAAAAAACCGCTTGTCACTAAGTACGAGTTAGGCGGTGCATTAATATCTGAGTTAGATGAAGTACGAGACCTTGGTGTGATCATAGATACTAAATTAAAATTTACGACTCATATTAATAATATAGTTGCCAAGGCTGCAAAGTCTCTAGGATTTATAAGACGGAACACCCATGCCTTTAAACGATTGCATACGAAACAGGTGCTTTACAATGCTTTTGTGCGAAGCCAACTCGAATACGCGAGCGTTGCTTGGAATCCGGTGTACGCGGTGCAGTCGCAAAGAGTTGAGAGTATCCAACGCAGTTTTACACGTCATTTAGCATTTCACGCAAAGGGTTTTTCACATCGACGTCCATATACTGACAGGCTTAAATATTTCAATATGACTTCCCTTAAAACAAGGAGACAAGTATTAGACTCGTGTTTTCTTTACAAGCTACTTAATGGATCAGTTCATAATCAACAGCTACTTCAGAGTGTATTCTTTTCAGTGCCGAGACCAAACTCACGCAGTAGTAAGAAACTGTTTTATATTCCGAGGTGTAGGACAAACCTCGGACAGCATTCGCCTCTAATACGAATCTGTTGCGATTTCAATAGATTAACTGAATACGACGCCACAAATAAAATAGATCTATTTTGTATGAACTTTAACTCTTTCAAGAAAAATGTCAAAATTGTTTATGATAAGCTTAATTCCTAAATTTACTTAATATATTTTTATATAGCTTTACTTAATTTACTTAATATATACTTAGAATAAAATGTAGATTATAGATTTTGTACTACTTAAAGTCCCTTAAATTAAATGAAATGTTAGCCTAAAACTATTAATTAAATAAATACTAGCAAATGTTATGTACGCCAGTATTTACATATATATAAGAAACGATACTGTGAACTAACTCATTGTAAATGTATAATATATATGTTGTGGTTGTACTTAAATAAATAAATAAATAAATAAATAAATTATAGCTTGATGGGATACTATCAGATGTAAATTCTCAATATAAACTCCTTGTACAATTACGGGATAGTCAGATCTTGGTGTTATTAGCCATATTATGTTCGAAATGTAAACAGTAAACGTGTAGGGATCGTGATGCAGTAATTTTTACAACGCTCGTATAAAATAGTGGATCGAAGCTGCTATTTTCCATTTTAACGACTCACTATCGAGCATTTTATCTATACAATGTATAAGTTACCCAACAGCTTCTCCAATCAGATAAAACTTTGAAACTGCTTAATAGATTTTAATGCTGTTTTGCTATAATTTTAAACAGGATTAAGACGATGCAATAAAATGTACTATTTGCCTGTAGTCGTATAATAGCAATGACTTAATTACTTACTATTCTAATTAATAATTTATGGAATGAAAACTTAGGGCAATTACCACTAACAAGTACTACTAAGCTTATGAGGCTGACATATAATGACATACAATGCAATAATGTATGACAATTTAAAAAAGTTACTTATTTAAACCGATGTTTAATATAACAAATATACTTCTTAATCGAAAAATGATATTGAATTATTATAAAAATGCTTTTAAACCATACTATCATACTAAAATTATAAATGTGAAAGTTTAGATGGATGGAAACTCAATGAAATTAGGCATAGATGAAGAGGATAGTCTGGAAGAACACATAAGCTACATGTTTTCTTTTTTAATACTACGCAGTCGGAGTCGCGGGCGAAAGCTAATACCATTACATTTTGCCGTAGTCAAATGTTAACGTTTACCGCGAGATTCGTATACGCTCGTAATATGACGTTATCGCAACAGACACGTTACTCTTCGACGTTTGTAAGCGAATTGAAAAATAACACGGTGGATATTGAAACCTTCTCGATAATATTTACCCGTACGCTCTTTTGTTTCACATATCATATGAGTCAAATTTAAATTAAAAACAATATTGAGAGAGCCCACAACGATGTTTTGATTATAAAGTAAGTTTTACTGTTTAGATTGCTGGTGAATTGATTAAGTCAGGATAAGAACGTATTAACTGAAAACCAAATGTTTTTAAGTATAATAGATATTCTTAACTATAGTAAAAATAATAACATGTATAATTCTGTACAGATTATCCATTGAAAATAAAGAAAAAGACATTTCTTTAACATGTTTTCGGATTTACAAAATGCGAGATAAAAGTTATACGTCCCAGTTTCAACCCCTTCGTGCCATCTACGACAAAGTTCAATTTTAAATCCCTAAGCAATGAAGCGGGGGACCGATCTGTTCTTTAAGGACTAAAGCCGTATTACTGTAAAACTATTGGTAGTGCGAATAGGTCTTATCGACCGGGTAAGAATCACGCCTTTACGGAATACCTAATTCCAGTCTCATTTCTACTATCGAGTGTATCGCAATGGTAGTTTTCGTAGTGAATGTACTTCGTATTTGAACCGTAATGTATAATGCATAGATTGAACATGTCGCAGTGTTCCCTTGACAGTATTCTACGAGAGTAGAATATATTCCGCTTTTTATTTACGAAATACTTATATCTGAGTTAGCGCACATTGTTCAGACTACCGTTCGGACCTAGATGTGTTTGGCAAATAATTCATAATATTTTTACTAGAAACCACTGTAAAGCCGAGAAACCGAAGCCAAATTTAGATAACGAATACTATCTATGCATGTCTATATTAGCATAAAAGTCACGAGAACTTGGACACTTCAGGAGAAAAAGACAAAAAAGGGTAGTAGCCGAAGTGATAAAACAGAAACGCCGACCTCATTTCCCTAAGAAGATAAGGCACGGACGTGAAAAAGTATTTGCAACTTATAAAAGAGTCGTCATCGTGTAAAGTGAGGCATGAGTAAAGCGCGCGGCATTCGGCGCTCAGACATCCTGCTATCGGGCTGCGGTGCAGCGGCCGAGATAGCATCGCGCCCGACCTAATTTGATTCACCAAGCCCGCCTGCCTCACCGCCGCCGAGCTCGCCAGCGCCGCAAGCCCCCGCCGAGCCGGGCCCCGACAGGAATGTAACAACCCCTTATCTCCACTTAAACATGCAAACTCGGCTGCGGAACGCGACAATCAATGCTTCAATTTCAGCTAGTGCTTACAAGATGTAACGCTATCACGCTTAATACTTACTAATAATACTAATTAATGACAGATTAAGGGCCCGATTCAAAAGGCAGTTATTTTAGAAACCGCACGCATAGTGAGGAGGTTCCTGTCTCTGCAGCCCTGACCACTGGTTGCTAGATTCATCGGATTCCGCAGCCGGTGGTGCTCTATTTTTATATAATATGTTTTATTTTATTTTTATACAAATCTTGTAAAATGTATTATATAGAAAATAAGAAATAAAGATATATGTGAATACTAATTAATTAATACGCTGATATCGAACTTGATAATTGCACAAATGTAATTGGTGTCAATGAGATCTATAAGCTTTTAAATAAATGTGGTAGCTTTACTAGATTCTTGTGGAATTAATTACAATGCAATGCATTGTACATCGCCTTCCCTGTAATTAGAGCTTCGAGCTTTCCGACTTCAAACGCGGAAATGTTCTTTTTGTGAAAATAAAGAGCCCGGACCGACTGACTCACTGGTTGAAATTAGGGGCAGAATGGAAACAAATCTAAGTTGAAGTTGTGCATGTGGGACGCATCTATTGCGGAGCACAGTCGGCGGTGACGCTACGTCGACGTCGTAGCGAGCGGTTCCCACTTCCGCCTCCATAACGTTCGTGTAATTAATTCAATGATCGTCCGCATAATGACTTGCATGCGGCCACCCCCGTACCCAACTCGAACTAACGCCCGCTAATTCATACTACGGTAATGAAGGGAATTCGCCGCAGGAGGCTTTTTGCTTCCAGCGATATACGCTATGAGAGGTCGCTATTCTTGGCACTGTCGCCGGCTCGCGTTTAAACGTTCCTGCCATTAATCTCTTATTCGCGCAAAGATTGTATTTTAAAGTTTCTGTTTGGGTAGCATTTGGTTGTAATGTTCGCTTTGGCCATTCCTAAAGGCTACTGGAATAAAACAAAGCCTGTGCTATTGTTTTGAAACGAAATATTTTTTTATAACAGTTGTGTCATCCTGCGTTGAATGCATGTGTCAATTCAGCACGGACTTGAAACTCGCTATGTCTATGCAAAAGGGATTTTCATAACTACAAGGAGAAATAGTAAGGTCGACTACTTTGGGCTACTTAGAGTGCCATTTACAGCAAAACTGTCCCGACCTACGAGGTAGATTGCCTAACTTTAGAGATAACTACTCGAAACTTAAGACATTGTAGAGCTCCAATACTCGAATAAGGTATACTGACTGTTTTAATTAAGTAAGACACCATAAAAGCTTTTACGTTGAGCCCGTCTTTATAATCAAGTTTACAATATTAATAAACATGACAGATATAAGATTGTATTGACTGTAATGCTTTTATCATTTCACAAACGAAGTGAACACAAAATAATACAAAGCCTCTTTTGATTCATCTCTGTGAAAATCTTTAAAATCACATTCTCTTTTTTAATTTCATGTTAATCAAATTGTTTTAAAAAAATCCCGTTTTAAACTTTCTTTGTCCAACCATCGTTGATTTTTGTTATAATTTCTTTACTTGTCTAATTATAGAAGGAATGTAATTTCATAGTCAACTAAAAATGTAAGAAAATTATGTATGGAACATTGAGAGAAACAAAAAAATAATCACTCAGAAATTGTTTTCCATTAGAGTGGCGACTCAAGTTTTTGCGCGACGTCGCTTATTAGGATTAGTGTCACGAAATGAAACGGCCTTTCGAAATGTCCTTCCATAAATTAAATTGTCTATATTTATGTTATCTAAGTTAGAGAAACATACAATTTAATTAATAATTTAACATTTAATTAAATAAATTAATTTAGCATAAGTTTTTGCTATTTTATTTCTGTATGAGATTATTTTGTCATAATATGAATTCTCGTATTCTAATTTTTATCTTATCCCAGACTTTTGTATCTTTTTTAATAATTTTATTAAAGGACTATTTCATTTGAAGATTTTTGGTTACGTGGCTGTTTGTATTAACAATTTTATCTTCTTAACCAGCTTTCGCAAGAAATATTATTCCAACATTGCAATTGTAAACAAATATTAATTTAAAAGAAAAATAATCTGATTCAAAAACTTATTGAATGTTGCGAACAAAGTTTAATATTAAAATAGCGACTGCAGAAATTATAAGAGCATAAGAAAACTGTTTCTTTTCTCATCGAAGTGAAGCCGAGCTGTTGAGATTGGAGCCAATAGAATAACATTCAACGGCAGAGTGGAGAAATCGTTTAATTCTATTGCTTCATTTCAATCTTTTTAAATCGGTTTTGCTTTCGTGAATACATCGACAGTATCTCAACGGAACTAATTTTATTTAAACCTTACTAAGCTACATTATCCATTTCTATGCCAGTTTTAAACGAATAAGCAGATATTAATGGTTTAATTTCTTCATCATTTAGAGTAGATTTTTTAGAAAAACCTATACAGAAATATTGCTATTTTTGATTACAGGACAACAGACGACTGTATGTTTTATAAAGTCAGCGTAAACTTACGGTTATATGTGACATACATGCGTCTTTAATAGACAGTTTTAAAAACAAATCCGCATTCTATTCTGTTGTGGATAATGAAAAACAAAGCAATAACGTTGCCTGCTCGCCTAGGCCTGTCTAATATTTCTCCGTCACTGACATCCAGTTGATGCGAGGATGAAGCATTTGCGCTGACTAATGAGAGAACAAATCATTCACTTTATACGCCGCTCATCAGCCGGCGTCTATTAGAGTTAACAAGTAACGTGATTGCTCAAACATTTAATAACAAATTGACGGTAAAATGTATGGAGACAAAGTATCTTGTATAAGTAGTACTAACAAATAGTTTATTTAAATACTGACACTGATGAATAATGTAGTTACTGTACTAACCTTGCTAAAGTAATATTAAAATTGTCACTAAACTGGTTGTAAAAGTCATTGGTGTAATATATGATATTTTATAGACGATCATATAGACATATTTAAAGGTAAAAAGATACTTTTCTTAGTGTAGTTTTTTTTAACCATATACACAGTAATAGTAGCAGGTATCAATGTTTAACTTATTATTTACAAAAGCAATTTTAGCCGCAATATTTATATAAACTAATATAGGTGAAAATTGTGCCATTAAATTGAAATCATAGAAGCGTTAGTTCAACTATTTGAATGTCTCAACTTGTTTCGCTCGAAATGCTTTCTACAATTGTGTACAAAAAAGTTATCAAACGTGACACGTAAGGTTTCTGATTAAAATTCAAGTTTGACGACATAGCACTAATGACCGTACCTCGATGCGGTACAATTTCCGTGAAAGCATTGTATTAAGTCATTACTAACGGTCAAGCGAAATGTATGAGATAACAACGGAACAGTTTTATTTCTGTTTACAAATGAAAACACACGGGGTGAGAAACTACGAACAACCAATTAAAGCCCGTCCGACTTGCACTTAGTTTCTCTAAGCGCGTTAGCTGTTTAATTTAAATGAACGGACCGAACTAAATTATCGTCTGTGTGCTCTCGAGGGTAAAAAATTGTTCTTAGGAAACACTCTTTGTTACGCTACTTCCCATTTTCGAAGCAAAACCTCTCTCGCAGTTAAATACTGTCAAGGCTGTTTTTATTTTAATTACGCTTAAAGGAAATTGCAAATGACGCAACCATTTTTGCTTAATTGAAATGTATTTTAAATAACAAAGAGCTTAAACAATGTACGGGAATGTCGGTTTAATTTATTATTAATGAAATAAATGGATAAGTAGTTATTTAATTTTTTTCTCTCAAAAAAGTTAACGATTTCTAGAATGTAATTGGAAATAAAAAAATCTAAGATTGTGTTTTGTGTTTCTATTAATAAAAACTTATTAATCATCATCTCAACGATTACTACATATATTTTTAGGTTTAGAAAATGTACCTCACGGCAGGAAATTGCTGCAATAAAATGTACTATTGGCAGCAACTGCCAATGTTTTTGCCCACAGACTAATGTTATTGGCCTGATACCTTTGACAAATAGGCCAGTATTGCCATTCGGAAGACGTAATGTTATGTCGATTACTCAAACTACCAACAATAGAAGTATCGTAGTTCCAGTAGTAACAAAGACAATGGTTTCAAAAGACTACTGCATTTTTAGTAAAGATTTTTCTTAGTAGAAGATTTGAACATTTTGAGGATAGGGCGACTGTGTAAGTAATCATTAAATTACTACGAACGCAGTTAAAGTCAGTTACACAGGTTCAGTTTAACTTTAGTGAACAGTCGTTTCAGACAATACTAAAGGTGTGTACCGGGCGTAATTTTAATTCATGTAAATTTGCGATAAATTAAGGCTAAATATAATATGATAATTTTAAAGAAGGAAATACGAAAACAGATTTAATGTAGATAAAAATGTGTTTTTAATACAGCCAACGTTGAAGTATATGCGAGTGAATATAAATCTTGTCAAGACAGCGAATAAACCCCCCAGATCTCAACACAAAGCCCTGAAAGCGTATTGTAGAGTATTTCATGAAATCGTTTTCTCAAAAGCATCGCCTTTTTACAATTTATAACGCTCCTCATCATGATTGCATGAATACAAACCGTATAAGCACGTATTTCTATCTCCTTTAAAGTTAGAAAAAAACTTACTTAATATTACAAGTCCTTAAAAATGTAGAAAACTTTTACTTGAACAATTTTCATTTACACACACATTTACAAACTCTTATCGATCGGAACGTTTCGAAAACATGCCCATAAATTCAAAACATTAAACGAAGACAAAAAGAAGTCAAGAATTCAGACAATGTCGCTATTAATCAAAAGAACATATAATCCACGGCGGTTGCGAGTGACGAAATAAAAGAAATTAATTAACGGGCCAATAATGGGCGCCGCGGAGTGGCCGGCGCGTGTCTGGTATTTGGCGCCACCAGGGGGCGCGTGGGCGGACCCGTGATCGACTGCGAACTCCAACAAGCTGTTAACCGTACACCGCATCAAGCTTTAAACTTAATAGCTTCTACAGGTAATCGCCTTTAAAATAAACCCGACAATTTCAATCACGCTCCAAAGATTTTCATAATGGTTTGTTTAACCTTTTCTGATTTAAATCTTTTGTTCATTTATTTAAATTATCAATGGTCACCTTTATTCGGACAATCCTTTAAACAATTTCATTTCGGAATTGAATAGCTTTTAAACATCCTATTCATATAACACCTTATTACAATTTTAACGGTTTATTATTTACGCTTTTGTTTTGCTTTCAATGAAAAAAAAAAGGTAAACGGGGTGACGTAAAGAGAGTAACTACGTTGATAGGAGAGATCTTAATTTAACAAATTCCACTTCCTATTATAAAAGGTTCATTATTTTGTTGTTTTTGTTGATGTCGGGACGCCCATTTGAATAAGTGTTGATTCCCCTCTGGCTGTTTTACACTAAATTGCGCTAATTTACACCTTGTTCGAATATCTGAACCTTTAAGTGGATTCAGCGATAATTTTGGTAAACACGCAAAAACTGATGAAAGGGAAAAACGAAGTTCTCAGTTTACGTGAAGCTTTGAGCGTTTTTGTTTAAATTCTCTCGGCTCCTTGATTCTCTGTCAGCAATGTTATTTAAATTTTTATAGTTTTATTTTTATACGGTAAAAAGCTTATTGCAACTGTTTATAAAATTCGTTTCGAATTTAGAATGATTTAGCAAACGAGACTTTATAAAAAGAACGTGATTCGAAAAAAACCTAAAATTCGTTATCGACAAATCAGAGCCGCGGTTTCCAATATTAAAATTGATTCTCAATCCGGTTAGGTGTTAATGTTATTAGATAACGAGCGAATTTAAATCTTTCTCGTCTCGCAATTGATTTAACTCCTTTGAAAAGCGGTGAAATTAAATTAACTCTTTTCCGTTTGATTTTTATAACTGAGAATACATAAAATAATTTAAAGAACATCGCAAAACTAGGAGATTTACGATAATATTCATTTAAAGCTTTAAGAATTTACAACTTTTAACAAATTGCAACTGGGACTATGTTTTAATTTCGTTAGTAACTTCATGAAATAAACTCATGTTAAGTATGTAAGTTAACGCAAGTTACTCTTGTTAACTTGTTAAGTTACAGTAGGACAAACTGTAAGTGGGTGTTTCGTGTGCTGCACATTTTAGCAATTAAAAATATTTTTATGTTACCGTGAGTTTAGAAAGTGTAAGTGGGAAACTGACACGTACTGCAATAAAACACTTTTGTAAAAGATTATGTAATCATTGTTTTTATAAGTAGCTAAACTAACAAGTATTTTAATAGCATTAGAAAAAGATATCCACCATTATTTAAGTTTTATACCGTACCATAAAAAAGTGGTGACAAAAAACAAATGAAGATCAAGTGCCAGTTAGTGAGAATTACACATTTTAATTTTGCAACCACATCTTTATGAGAAACTAGCTTTCGCCCGCGACTCCGTCCGCGTGGAATTAAAAAAACAGAAGTAAGTAGCCTATGTGTTCTTCCAGACTATCCTCTACATCTAAGTCAAATTTCAGCAATATCCGTTCAGCACTTTAGTCTACAAACTCTAACAACCACCCATCGATCTAAACTTTCGCATTCATAATATAGTAAGATAAGATTTCAATAAAATAATTGATTTTATCAATAAAGCATTCTTAATGCCTTATAAAACTAGCACGTTTATATTGCAGACTATTTCTCTGAATACCGCAAGACGGTCTTAAATCCTATTATTGACAAAGGGTTCGAAGTGTTTGCGAGTAGATTGTGCGGTCTGCCGATCGACCGTAACTATTGCACTCTCTGTAACCTTATCAAAGTCGGTCACCTCGATGTTAGACGTCTTAGCCTATTACGCTCATATCGTCTCAGTGGGCGACGTAAATTTCTACTCGAATCTTAATAATAAGCTACGATTTCTATATACAAATAAGAACTAGGGTCGACTTTAAGACCGAAGAACTTTTATCGCCAATTGAAATTTACTGTATTGTGATACTGAGCTTCAGAATAAATGGAAGGAAGGAACTTAGTAATAAAAATTCAATTGTCAGTATATACGTATATACGAAATATTAAGGCCTTGTTGGCATTTCACGGGCGCAAGGCCGTTCCATGCGTCCGGTCGCCGCACCGCAGTTGTATTAACGCTTTGTATAAACACGGCTACGACGTTGGAATATCGTTTTTCATTATTCATTAAAGCTATTATGTGTTTTCGTTATTTTAGTACTTGTAGTAATTTATATCAAATATTCAAAAACCTTAGTGGATTTGTTTATGAATGTGTAAAACAACTGAAATTTATTAATGACATAGTTTAATACATGAAGGTGTCTTTTATATGTTATTTTTCAACAATAATGGCGACTGAAATTACCAACAGACGGAAGTCTGGAAATTCTTGTTCAAGGTCAACGGGTACCAATTATGCCTTAAGTTATGTACTACAATAAAATAAGATATTGGGATAGGGTAACCACGTCTACTTACAATAAGAACTGAGAATTTATCCATATAATTTGGGTGATTATTAACTATAGTATATAATAATAATCAGTATGGTTAATTTTAACCATTAACTCTAAAACACTCCAGTTTACATTATTTAGAGAAATTATCGTTATCAAATTATCAAAATTAATAACTGTAATGACTATTAGATACGACATAAGTAGGAACAAGACCGAGATGGAATATTAAAATATGCAAAACAGTTATAGCAATGAAGGTTTCTCTTCAAATTTCTATTTCACTAAAACCTGTCATATGTTTGTCGAGTGTCAAGAGGTACGGGCGGTGCGCTACCGTGGCGCCACTGTCAACATCGCGTCTCCGCACGTAAACACAGCTCGGCGAAAGCCAGCCCTTAGGCTCACTTCCAACTTATATTATTTACAAAGAGAACTTCCTACTTTTGACTAAACAAGCCACTTCAGGTTGCGACAGCTACAATAGTTCGTTACACAAAGCGTTTCAACCAATTAAGTATTTTGCTTCACTTAAATTGCTTCAAGTTAAGCTTGCCGTTTTTCTTTAGTGTTTTTTAGCGTAATTAAAGCAATTACAGAGCTGTGTCTAGGCTTAATGTGGTTTTGCATTTTTGTGTATTTTACTCTAAAATTGCCCACAGATGTTGTAAACATTTACTGGCTATAAAAATGGCACTTAAGCTCGATGAATTTTAAGGAAGGTTATGACAAACCCTAAAAAGCTTCTTTCCCTATAAAATCTAAAAGCAATGATCATGAATATTGTAACATACTAAGCAATATTTTCTTATTTTTTAAAGGAGTATTCAATAGCTGAATATATGATTCATAGTTTAAACAATTTATTTTCGGTTGGTTAATATTTATCCATGTTCTACCTGAGCGCAGCAGAGACGAGCCGCCAGTTCCGGTTTAAAACAATAACCAGTACATGTCGATTACGCCATTAAAGTCTATGGTAATTTTTCTTGCCCCCGCATCATTGTGATCGATAAATTTATGCCGACTCTGTAAGTGGGTGTCGTTATTTAAAACATCGTTACGTTTGTTCGATACTAATGACGCATTAGCAATAATATTAAATGATTTACTGTTTGAATACATAATGGTGTAATTAGAATATGACGTAGGCTTTATTTTTACGAATATCAAAAACAAGTACGAGTATTGGAATGAATAGCAAAAAAAGTTGATTTAAATATCAGTTTCAAAAATATTTATCAGTAAAATGAACTTTAAATTATATTTCATCGTTATTGTCTTAGAATAAATCACAATATTGCCCTCAATAGGCTATAGGACAATTGTATAAGACAATTCATGTTGTTTGAATCCTTAGCGTCCATTATTTACTCTAAATTGAGAGCACTTTCCGCCTACTTCTTGTCTAGTCACAATGAATCTGCGATATTATATTTACTGCTGTAATATCATTTACAGTATAATCGATAAGTATTTATATTAAAATTTACTATACTATCTACACTGAACTACTCGTCTTATAAAAAATTGTCGAAGTTTAACAACTTCTTCGCTGAAGAGTTTAGTTTGTGCTACCACTTTTATATTATTGAACTAGCTGTTGCTCGCGACTTTGCGTGTTTTTTTTAATATTAAAAAACATAGCCTATGTTATTCACAGATTAATGACCTTTCTAACGGTAAAAGAATTTTTAAAATCGTCCCAGTGCTTTTTGAGTTATTTCATTTCATACAAAAATACAAATCTTTCCTCTTTATAATATTAGTATAGATACCACTAAATACAACCCTTAAAGTACTTGAAACTATAAGGTCATAAAATTATTGACCTCATTATAATATCATGTTTTTAATAATTTCAATATCAAGACACCGACTGTAAAAATTAGGATAGCAACACGGTACTTATTTGTAAATCTTATGTCATTCCTCATCACATAGAAATTTATATATTTTTTCGAAAAATCTGACAATCGTTTTGAACTTTGGTAAATTATAAACTTAAATTAAATAACGCATTAAACCTAAACATCTTTGTACGCTATCGAAAATCATAATCATCACATAATTACTTTATTATTTACGTATTTAAAAGAAGTCGATCGATATCAAACTAATATGAAAAGGTAGCGTTGTGAATGGCTTTACATGATTAATGGTGCACGAAGGCTTGCCGTAGCGTCAGCTGTCAAAAATAAATCATTAATTACCAACAATACAAAAAGGCGTAAATCAAATCGACGTTCAAACTGAAACAGTAGGTATAAGTGCTACTTTACAATGCTAAATATTTTGTTAATTTGTTTTTTCATAATTATCGAAAGAAAAACAAACACATTTGAAATACTTAGACTTGTCGGGATTGATAATCGATTGAGTACGATTAGAATCGATTCTTAGACACGAGTGAATAGTCTATGTCACTCTGACGGGAATCGAGTATCACTCCCGAGATACTTATTTCATGAATTGTATACGGTTTATAGATATATTGTTAGGTAACAAATCTAACAATAATAAAACTTCGCACCACTAGAAGATTGATAACAATTCAGTAAAAGCTTGGAATTCGCAGAAAACTTTAACAGTATCAGAAAAAGTCTACATCGATCTATACTATTAATAACATATATTATATGATTTTCTAAACACTTATTATAATAAAAATATGTTCATTTGAGCTTTGAGCTTTTTTAATAAAGTCGTAACACTAATTTTAGTAATAAAATCTATTCCTAAAAAGCCTGTCAATCATCAAAGATAAAACAAAGGTGATTTAAATAACTTACCTGCTCAGAGAATACCATCTCACCTCGCTACGCAGAAACAAAAACGTTAAAAACAATAAACTCCGACATTCCATTGTCAAAGAAACAGACAAAGGTTCGATTAAAAAAAATGATATTTTTCATAAAATCAACGTTAAGTTTTTTCGTAGTTAAGTAGCTGATAGGCTGTTAGAAATAAATAAATAAATAAATAAATGTAATACATAAAAATAATGTAATAACACAAGATATAATAATTTTGTATTAATTTATTATTGATAGAAACTGTGGCGCTGCAACAAATTAAAAAAGCTGACTAAGTTGCTAACAAAGTGGTCTAAGTTACATTCTTTTAGCGTATAAATCCAACAAAACAATAAATAATGCAAAAATTCTTCAAGGCAGAAACTTACACTAGAAAAAAAATGTATTAATCGCGTGGTTTTTAATAGAACAAAAACTCACACTAATAATTTAAATTACAAGAGGGTCTCTACATTTATCAAATTCAACATTCAATTCTCTTACTCTAGTCGAGTTAAAATCATTCATTGTTAACAATGAAATAAGAAAAAAATTAAACTAACAATCGCTAAACGTACCATCGCTCGACTGTCGCAATTCTGACCACGAAGATACCACCTGCCTGCGCGGAATATATTACCGAGCAGTAAATTTTAGCGCAAGCACAAAGCCACCCTCATTCTTCCCGCCCTAAGCCGCTATAACGCCCAAACGATAACATCGCAAGATACAAATAAAGTGTCTGCTTCAAGGAACTATAACACTGTATTAGAAAAGAAACCAATTCGCTTTTGTTTAAATACCTACTCAATTTAAGAATGTAGATTAACTATGTTATTTTTATGACAACTTTAAGACAATTTGATTACATTCTAGAAAACATGGTAGCATACATAATGTCGGTAGATTATTGTATAAAAAGTAGCAAGAAAAGAACGAAGGATGTTATAAATTTCGTGTATAATGAAACAATAGTCTCTGCCTACCTTAGATAACGCGTCATTCTATCTGTTAACAATCGAAATTATTACCAGTCTTATCTTTATAGCATATTAATTACAAAAAGATTTCTTTATAGATAATTACAAGCCACCCTACTTCATAAAACTACTAAATCTTTACGACATGCGGGCTCAGACTTTGCGGGGGTCGACCAGCTGGCAAAAATATTGCTTTCACGTTTATTTACACTGGGTTTTTATACGCACACAAAATATGATGCGGGTATATGTAATTGCCTTGAACGGTTCCACGAGGTTCACGTGAAGCTACTTAATGGAAATGAGGCAGTTGGAAACAGTGCGCGCTATCCAATTCAATTCGGGAGCGGTGAGCGAGTGACGGCTTTATGACACAGAAACCCCGCGCCGCGTCGCCTCTCCGCTGCCGCTTCTCCGCTTTACGATCACCGCAGCCCCCCTCTTACTGTCATTTTGTTCGAAAGTAAGAGGTTAAAGAGACCTTACTACGTAACGACGGACCATCTAATTCTCAACAAAAACTCAAGTATCTCGAATTCTCTTTTTACATTTTAACGACGCCGAAACGATGTCAAAGTTCACGTATAAAATTATACAAGGGTTTCTTTGACTTGTTTTATTTTAATGTACGATATTAGGTCAAGGAAATCTCTTCGATGCTCTCGTTAGATAACATTTGGATGAAATATTGTAAGCTACTTCTATCTACATTTAGAAGTCTTAGTTACATTCAAAAAAATATTTCTGTTCTCAACGTCTTTAAAGGCATCTTATAATAATCATCTATTCTAGCATTCTTTAACTCTAAATTGGAAAAAGGAAAGAGTTTCTTTTATTGATCGAACTGGCCGCTATTTAATTTAATTTTAATTTACGAGGCCAGCGATGCTGTTATACTTTTAACACGTGCAGCGTACAACAAGGAACGTCGTAAACTTCGTTATTGAAGCTATAAAACGTTGTTAAGAATTTCTCATCGTCCTATAGCGAAACATTTCGTTGCTAGAGGACAAATAAAAGGAGGTTTAGCATAGGACATTCAAACCCTTGTTTTTTGTAAGAGAACGATTATCTTGAGAGTTATTTACTCCTGTCACGAAACTTCGTTTTTGTTTTTGTTGATGTTGGTCGCGTTTACAGGATAGTCCTAATTACGTCTTTGTTACTGAAATTGCTAAACGAACTCTCGATAGCTTGTAAATAAAATAACCACAATTAAAGGGATTTGTTTCTTTGTTTCGATCTTTACAATATTTATTTTACGATTTAACATTTACTTAAAATAGTAATAAAAATTTCTAAATTTCTTCAAACCTTTTATTATCATAATCTATTTAATATGTTCTTTCGAATGATCATAATAAACACTAAATATAATCAAAATATCGTATATTTCATCCAAACAAAAGACAAAAGAATTAGATTCCTAAGAGATCATTAGAAATGTAATTTGATCATAAAATTTACGCGTCATAACCATGTCATTGAGTAAGGTTACGTGGGTTATTTGAAACTTTTCGAATATACACTTTGTTACCTGAAAGGGGTTTCATAAAACTGAATTATAGCAATAACCCTAACTCGATCTGAGGACGGACATAAAGCAGGGTACAGGGCGCGCAGGACATACGGAGGCTGTTGTTAAATTTTATGAAAACAGCTCCGGTACAATGGAGATATGTAAATTAGATAAACATTCGATTCGCCGGACTCAAGAGGAGGCATTGAATTTTTACAAGTTCGCACCTTATATCGAGAAAATGGTTATAGGCTATACAAATCGATTATTCGATTATAAACCCTCGCAAATGGGAAATATTCGATTAGAAATTTTACCTTCAGTAGACAGGAAGGAAACGAAAAAAGGAAGAAAACACTTTCAATACTCTTTGGCAATTGATCAAACCATTTATTGTTCTGTTATGAAACGCTAAATACATGTTTACACTTTTTTCAATTTAATTGTAACTATAACTGATTTTAAATAGGTAATATTGTATCATTAAGAACAGTATATTTGATAAACATTAATAGCTGCTATAAGTAAAATCTAATCCTTGTATAAGCTACTTAAGTTTTTATAACCATCATTTTTAGAATACAAAAAACCTGGATAACTAGCAATTTGCAATTCTTTCCTGGCCTTTCTTATGAGCATATTACGTTACACAAAATCAGACTATTTATTATAAAACTTACCGCATAATAAATTGAAACGTATTTATATAAATCACGACAACAATTAACGTTATAATATGTCAAAACACTTATCTGTGCTACATCAAGTATGCATCGGAATTTACAAAAGCATTTTGCTGTTTTTTTTTAATGTAAAAGGGACTAGTACCGGTGAGCGGCGAGAATGCCCGCGGCCGCATCGGCGCCATGCATTTTCTCCACACCCACGCTCGTCGGCTTATCTGCCGTGTTCTCACATAGAAATTTACACGTGCTCGCGAGTATCGGCGGCTCGTAATAACGCAGTGGTCGCATTTTATCTGCGGCCAGTCCCCGCGCTATAGCCCGCCGCCGTGCGAAGGTTCCACAACACCCGCGGGACGTGGGCGAGAAGCAACCATCGCGTTTTATAACCTTTTTATTCCATTGTCACTCCGATGGGGCGACGTAAGCGAGGGAAAAATAAATTTTACCTCTTATCTAAATGTCAAATCGTTCGGTCTCGATCGAATCAGTTTCCAAATAGTTTTAATAAATCTCCTTTTACGGTATAGAGCGGGCGGCGGTCGACGGTCGACGGTGATATCTGGCCGCATTACAGATTCATGCTGCGAGTTATCGTGTTGTGAGCAGAGCGCCTGTTCACGGCAACAATGGCTTTAATTGAAAGAGTGTCAATAAATTTGTCGCGCACAGTCCTCCGCGACGCCGGTGGTCCGGCCGAATCCGACACACTGGCTAGGCCGACACATCCCGCAACATCAGATCCTTGTTCCGACGGCCGGCGGCGCGACAGCTAGACCGTTTGTTTTTATCTCCCGCTGGCGTTGTCTTCATTACAATAAATCTTCTTAAAGCTTTATCTCCTATAATCGAACCGGTATCTTGTCTTACCTAATATTGGTAACACCTTAACACTTCACACTATTAATATAATCTTTATTTATTTAATTAAAAATAGTGAGTGATGTTTCTGGTGTGAAATATTACAAAATACTCACTTCGATAACTCAGTAGCTTATCGTTAGATTTATTATGTTAACGGTCTTGTGCACGAATTCCACATACATTTTTTTACATTTTTAACTACGAATTGAAATCAAGTTGAGAACTGTTCTTAAATGTTTTTAGATTTTATTGACTAGTTACTATGAGCTATGGCAAATGTGGCTTAATGATTTAACCATCGATGTACTAAAATCCAACAATACGAGTCATTAATAAAGATGTAGTTGGCTATCCTAAATTTTTGCAATGTTTTTCAGAATAAAAAGGTTAAGTATTTTTAGCGGTTCGCATTGTGAGGGCATAAACTTTATCATTCTCAAATCCGACAGACAATTACCTTAGGAAAAAGTGGATAGCTTGCGTCATTTTGCGTCGTTTAAGAATTTGATATCAATAAGTTTAGTACAGATCTAAAAGTGTTAAGATTGAATGTGGATGGCTACAAAGGTAGAGGAAGACCGAAGAAAGTATGGATGGATTGTGTGAAAGAGAATATGCTTAAGAAGGGAGTGGATTCAGATATGACGGCTGATAGAGATGTATAGAAGAGCAGTACATACTGTGCCCACCCTCCGTAAGGTATAATGGCAAGTGGATGATGAAGTTTAGTACATATCTAGTCCATAGATTTTATCGTTAAAGTTTAAGTAGATACTAGATACATCCAAAAATACTTTCTATATAAATATTGTCATCAGATTATAATCCAGTATATTTCCTGTTAGTTCGAATCTCAAGCATACAATTCGGGGATTTGTTTTCTCACGGTGCGCCTCCGCCCACGAGTCGCTTCTTCGAACACATTCGACTGTAGAGTGGGACTTTGTATTCATAATTTAGTTGTAACCACGATAAATGAATTACGATATTCTGGATGTGCTATTTGAAATGTATAAAATTTAGATAAAAATAATGAAATTCGTCTAGTATTTACTTTAAACAGTGTATGGAAAAATCAGACTTGTCGCTAATCATACTTTTCGGATATATTATCAACGCTAACAACAAAATATTCATGTTTCTTTGTAAAAAAGCGGTTTGATTCGAGTTCAAAGTTAGTGACAAATAAATATGATTAAGACAATTTCACTAAAGAAAAATTATTTTAATTTTTTAAGACTGTTTTAATAAATAGACAAAAGTGGTAATAGTTTTCAAAAGTACTTTTTTTTAAGTATAGTCACCTCCATTGAATCTTTCCTAGCTCCTAGATTTTACAACTGCAGTCCACGTTTGGCCCCAACAATTCACACCCGATAATCATCTTTGAGATAAAACGCCGCCGGTACATCACCGTAAAATCACACGGAAATTATTCACACCGCCCGCTTTAATCACTACCGACTTAAGGGTGAATATTTAAATGTACATTTCGTGAATCTAAAATAAAGTCTAAGTAAATCCTTTAAGATCTTCTGATAAGTATTTAATTGGACAAAAACAAAACAACATCAAAAATCTTGATCCAAACTAACAAATAAATTAAATATGAAATCTTGTAAGAAAAGACATCATAAAAAATTTGCTCGGAACAAATCGATTTCATAAGACTCTATCCAATTGATAACATTAATTGCCTCCAAGCAATAATTTGTGAGTGAAATGAGCAATAATTATGACTTAAAAAGTACCTTTTATGAGAGTTTTTACTCGACGTACTTTATCGAGAGATGAAGGCACTGGATCCGTAATCAGTTTGAGCTGCGATACAAAACTGTCGCCAGCGAACAGTAAAGCCGCCCATCCTTGTGAGCCGGCGCACTTCCACCGCACCCCTTCAGCGATAATAAACGCACGGCTCGATGCATTGCTCGTCCTCGTCTCGAAATTCAACAACTCACTCAACTCCTTTATATCACCTTTTAACACTCGCCTTACGAACACTTTGAATACATTTCTCGTATATTTTCCCGCACGTCGTTTATTATGCACACTAGAAATTTTTCCAGTAAAAATGTATTTAGATGCCGCCACAATGCGTCTCAAAGAGTCGACATTTTTAAATAAAGAGTTATTATAATAACACGTCGGCGTGTCCTTGTTTATTTTTATCACGGTATTTCTTTTTCTAACCTTTTCTCTAATTAAAAACTCTGCATGTATTGATAATGAAATCAAAAGGAACACTAGGGATGAAAATAAAATCGATATTTTCATTTTGCAATTGTTTTAAAGGGTGTAAACACTTTTAGAAACATAACTATTAATTTTAATTAAATACAAACATTTTTATTGACATCGATTAGTAGGTATAGTTTATCGTAGTATAGGTGTGCATTAGAGGTGCGCGCGCGCCGTTCGCCGTACGGATCTCGACTGCAGGCTTTATCGTGCCCTCTGTAACTCGCAGCCTGTTTTTGTTATGTTAATCTTAAAGCTCCTTACGGCCTCCGTGTAAACACTTAATAGAATAAGTGCTTTCGCAAATTTTCAAACACTGATTCATTATTTCACTTCTCTTAAGGCGGCGTTTGTTTTAACTTTTTGTTTTAAGCTCGCACCTGAGATAACACGCTGAGTAAAGTGAATGCGTCAATCATATGAAATGTTGCGATTTATTATATCTACATGTTTTCACTCAAATCTTATTGGAATAAGTACGAAGGCAACAAACGTTTTAATTACTTAAGATTTTTTGAGACATTGTTACTAAGGGCTTGATAGAGTAGTAGATCATCTTAGCAATGAGATTCAATTTTATCTAGATAGATCTACAAAGGTTAAACTAGTTGTTACCTAGAGTACACTTGATACACGAGTGCGGTTCACAATATTTCTGTTTTAAAGTTCCAGTGGAGAGCTTTGAAACTGTAAGTGAAACGAATAGCGACGGCGGCGGCGAGGCCGGTACGAATTTATAGTTCAGCCATTACCAATGTAAAACGCATTGCGAATGTAAGGAAAGCAATTTGTCTCCATTGTACGTGTGCTCTGCCTACTAAACGAATAGAATTTGAAAAAAACAATATAGAACACTTTTTTTTTAATCAAACTAGAACACATTTTTTGTTTTGTTCTAGAATTTTTGTTATCTACTTGACACTATTAAGTAAACTGTTTTTAGAAAAGCAATCAAAATCAATGATTGTGAAAGATTTTGTATATCTATACTAATAATATAAAGAGAAAAGATTTGTATTTTTGTATGTGAAATAACTCAAAAACTACTGGGCCGATTTGAAAAATTATTTTACCTTTAGAAAGGAAATTTATTTGTGAGTAACATAGGCTATATTTTTTTTATTTGTATATCTATACTAATAATATAAAGAGGAAAGATTTGTATTTTTGTATATGAAATAACTCAAAAACTACTGGGCCGATTTGAAAAATTATTTTACCTTTAGAAAGGAAATTTATTTGTGAGTAACATAGGCTATATCTTTTATTTTTTTAATTTTATGCGGACGAAGTCGCGAGCAACAGTTGTCATCAACTACTTAGATCATTGTCAATCATTGATCAACAAATAAAATTACCATTTTGTTGGTTCGTCGACCGCCATTTGCTAAAGTTGTATTCTAATAAATAATTTACATAAGTCAAATACACTTCTTATCTATCGGTATGTGAAATTCGCATCTAGAATCTAGATATATCGGGTGCAGGTCCGTGGTGTGACAAAGTGGCTTACTATCGGTGTGCGTGCGCGTGTGTCGTGTCGCGTGGGCGGGCGAGTACTAAGCTTGTACTATGTCCTACAAACACTCTAACAACTTACGTTTGTACTTCTGTTAAATGTTTGCTTAGACTATTGAAACGTTTGTATTTGAAAATGTTATCTTGATGATTCGAAACAGCAGTACTATTCTTGAAGCATCTTGAATGTTAGAAAATATTAAAACAAAAGATGTTGGTAGTCATTAACGATCCAAGTTCATATTTACAAGAAACTTTTAATATAAACGTTAAAATTTTACAACTAACATTCGTACTTAGATCCGATAACTTAGTTTAGTAATGTTAAACTTTCAATTATTTCAAATATACATCTTACCTATCATATTAATATTATAAATATGAATGTTTAGATGAGTGGATGTTTCTTAGACTTTGTAGCCTAAACAACTGAACGGATCTCGGTGAAATTTGGCAAAGACGTAGTCTGGAAGAATACGTACTCACTTTTGTTTTTCTTAATTCCACACGGACGGAGTCGCGGACGAAGGTAAGTATATCATAATTCTAAATTGTAGGCGGCAATAAACCTTGCGAGTTCTTTAAATGTTTTCATATCTAACTCTAACAATACAATAACCTCCTACACAAGAACCCGTAAAAGGAGCAATGCCAATTTTCATATTAATATTTTGTACTAATTTATTATAATATAATTTAACACATGACTTCAAACTTATGAATCATATCCTGATATGGTAAATAATAAAGATCTTAATGATGTTATCAATTGTTGAGAATTAAACGATTTATTCCATGTTAGTTATCTTTTTATTCATCCCTCTAACTTAACAACAAAACATCACCATGGTAACCGTTTACATTTTTATAACCAAAGAGTATCAAAATTATAAAACATGTCACAAATTAAAAAGCTAATTATCAAAGAATATTTACAGTATATTTACATGTAACACTGCCCCCCTCTTAGAGGCATTTCGCATCGAAATGTCAGCAAGTGCTGCAAATTCTTCCCTCCGCTAAACTTCAATTTCCTTCCGCGTCATGGTTCCCGGAATATGGGTATTAAGTTAAATATATGCGTATTAAGTTTCAATGGTTTACAAATAAGCACTTCTATACTTTAAGTCACTAAAATTAAAACAAAAACATTTATGTAGACAAAATCTTACTAATCTTACTTCTTACTAATATTATAAATGCGAAAGTTTACATGGATGGATGGATGGATAGATGTTTGTTAGAGTTTGTAGCTTAACGGTTTGCAATTAAATTTAGCATAGACGTAAAAGATAGTCTGGAAGAACACATAGACTACACTATTCACTAAAACTAGTCACTTTTGTTTTTTTTTTTAATTCCACGCGGACGAAGTCGCGGACGAATGCTAGATTAAAAACGTAATATTTAAAATGTAATAGGAATCGTAAGAAATACTTTAAATAACTCGTATGATATTAAGGTCGCATTTATATAAGGGTTATATGTTTACATCAAAGGATTAATATCAGAAAAATTATCATACTCCAAGTCACGATTTAATATAAAAAAATATTTTCCCTATCGAGTTTCGTTTCAAACCAAATGGAGATTTGCTTGAATTTTATTTCTAGCAAAGTTATCCTTTTTTGTTGAAATGAAAAACAAATCTTCATTTATTTCACATCTCTTTCCATTCAACAAGGATACGTAAGTTAAGTAAAAGAAAATAAACCCCAACTTCAAATGCAAACGCCACAAATATATGCAAAGACACACGCACACAGAAATACGCATATCACGTGTTGGTAGAACACAACTCAGACACCCACATAGCGCGCCCCCTGACAGTTGATTCCGAAATTCCTTACCTCGATAACGAGAATGAAGCTATAATTTAGTCGAAAGTACATATCACTTTATCCCAGACAGATTAAACTTTCCAACTCGGCTGATTAACGCAAGTTGAATTTAAACAGCGTCTGACTTTGTTACATAATCTAGTAACAAAGGAGGGAAGAAGAAAACCCATTAAAACTGACTCAATTTATACACCGACAAAACGTTGCATGTAGAAAAACCATTTTCACAGTTTAATTACTTTTGAATGGTCTATCTCAACACAAACTATTCACTTGAATCAATATTCATTAGACTACTTGATGTAACTAAACTTGTGTTTAGATTTTAAAAGATGCTTAACATTTTAATGATACATTTAAGATAAAATGTGCTATTAAAATGATTTTAAGACCCTCATAACATACAAAAACATTGCTATATGCTCTTACAATTAACAAACGAATATTAACTTTTACCACAGCAACAGCCACAGTGTAATATTTTACATTTTACACTTCACACATATAATAAAAGTAAGAAAACGACGAACTCGATTACGGTGTAATCCTAAATTAGGTAACCCAAACGTCAGATTAACATCTATCTCATTGTTCTTTGCAACAGTAAAGAAAATTGTTTGTGAAATTGATATCAGAAGCAGATTGAGTACATTTTGACAAATGGAACGCTGTAAGCTCGCAATTCGTCAACAGAGGCTGGTCCGGCCGGTCCGGACAGGCGCGCGGTCCGGATCGGCAGTCGTTGCAGCGCAATGCGATTCGAGCATAGCTGTGGCAGACAGCGGTCGATAATTGCATTCTGTGGTCGCGGGACGCCCCACTTGCCGGCGAACACGCGCGATCGAATGGAACGCAAACAAACTTTAGTTTTCTTCCAGAAATTTCAATCCGATAAACAAGCGGGCTTGAGCTGTGAAAAGCTTTCCTACCTTCTTAAACAGAGTAAACATCGACGTTCGAGTTCTGTTTCAATTATTGGACCGGTATTACGTTCGGATTCCTCCAACAGTGGATACTCCGCAAATGCATTTGAGCCATATCTTGTTTCGTAATCCCACCGAGTGCTCTAAATTCTTTTCTATTACATTCTAGAGCACTTTTATTCTATTAAAAACGGTGAATATTCTCCCTTATGGTAAATTGTACTTATCACAACAATAACACCTTTAAATTATACTGATACCATAAAAACCACTTCATTAATTTCACTTTATTTTTTTAATTTCACAATCATTGAATTACAAAGTAGTAGGTAAGTTATTTCGTTTATCTTCAAGACATATTAAATAACAAAATTGCAATAAACGAAACTAAAACAAGAATTTCTTAATTAAGCTGTAAAGTCTCCAGTTTATGAGAACGTATCGTCGCGTGTAGAGACTTATAACTCTATATAAAGAGGACCCTCCGATGTAATAAGACTAGAAGTTTTGAAATTACGAGCCATGCTTTACATATGAGGTCACAAATGTCAAATATTTTGCAGTGTCGTTACTTAGTATTACGACTTTGAAGTTACGATCCACAAATTTACTTAAAACTGTATCTATGTACGAGTAAAATAAATAAATAAATAAATATACATTTTTGGGTAATATTTTAGTCATGAAGACCCTATGATTGTGTAGCATTAGGCTAGTTCCATTTCACATTTGTGTCCGACCAAGAGCTTAAATGCGTTAGACATATTATTATCTAAGAATAAATTCAATAGAAGAAAATATACATGAAATTATCTAGGCTGTGCAAGTTCCAAAGCAAAATGCCTTGAAATGATAAAGCAATGTATTTGAATAAATCCTCGATATCAGAATATTTCTCAAAGTCAACACACCTACATACAGCCCGGAGACAGCGAAGTCTGCCAAATGCATTGTAAAACATCTTAGCATAGTTTTTTTGTTATTCTTCCGAATTTTAAAATCCTGGAAGATTTTGGTCGCAAGAGTAAAACACTTTAAGTACATTTAAGCAATGATGAAATTTTGGAACGGGAAATTAAACAGATGTACTTACTTACTTACTTACTACTTACTTATTACTTACTTACTACTTACTTACTACTTACTTACTACTTAATTACTACTTACTTACTACTTACTTGCTTTTATCGTTTTATTATTATATTTCTAAGTAGTTACATGAATCTTATTAAGTTATAGTAAAAATATCATTAAATAACCTTGACGTAGACAAAGGGATCTAATTTTGTGCAGTTATCGATGGTTGACGTCAGCTAGATTCGGAGCTTTGTTCGGACGCACGGGAGAGATGTCGGACAAATTGCACGGCGCGACTGCAGGGGAGCCGCTGCCCGCTGCCCGTTGCTCGCCTCCCGCTGCCCGTCGCACGGACAATACGCGGCCACATCAATGGTTATTTTATGCGCAAATGGACGCAGTAACAAAGTACTTGAATTGCCGCTGCGAGGAAAAATTGTTCCGCTTTGCCGCGTTGTTTCAATGTTCTATACAAATTGTGATAGCCCATTTTCATGCTTTGTACATCATTTTAAAATGAGGATAATTTATCTAGAAGTTGTAGTCCACTATATTGTGTATTTATACTTGATTACTTATTTTCCTTGAATTAAATATTTGTGGTATGTCCATATAAATCTTACTTTCCAATCCGCAGAAGTGTCGCGCGACATGAGAGAGAAATGGTCCACAAATTGCGTACGGCTGACTACGTCGCGTCGGGCGAGATAGCACTCCGCGACAGGCCTACATACGCAGTGCATTATATATGGCCACATTATCATACATTCTTATAACTCTACCCACGTCAAGCTACATAAAATGCGAGCGCGCTAGCTCTGATTTTAATGAAGATCTTGCATATATCTTATTTAATTGCGTATACAAATTACGCGAAATAATAAAACTTAGAGTCAAGTGCAATCTATTAAGTAGAGCTACTTTAATGGAAAGTATAAATGTCACAAGCGATGCGAACTGTTCAACATAAACGAGAGTTTAATAGATCTGTAAAGTTTAAAGCAAGAGGAATGCAATACGTTTATCTCATAAATTATAGCATTTATTTAGTTTTATTACAGCAATTAGTCGAGCATAAAAACCGCGAACTTTGCGAAAATATTTATATTCCAATCTTGAAACTTAATACAAACTTTAACAATATTACAAACTTAAAGAGTTCCATATGGAATTTGTAGTGGCGTCCTGGATATTCTTACATTTTCCTTCGTCTTTCCTTAAGGTACAAGGCCATAAATATTTCACGAGTTAAGAGCATGAAGGAAGTATGAAAATTAAGAAATGTAACTAAATAGATCTTGACTTATGTATGTACAGTCAGCTGCATCAATACGTATAGGTTTATAAAACTTCAGAAACTATTACTAACAGCAACATGTATTATTTGTCGGAAGCATAAGGACAGATGCGGTTACATATTTTTAAAACTGTAGATGTATACATGTCTCATAAGATTTGTAAATCTATACTCTATACTATTATAATAAAGCCTAAACACACACTTCTTTGTTGCCTAAGATGTCAGCAATTATAGCATATTTTTGAATAATTCTATTTTTAATAAAAAGCCCTACACTTACGTCACGCTTTAGGCTATATATTTTCACGACATTAAACTTAGGGGGTAAATATTTTGGATAAAAACCCTAATGTGGGAAAGAGACCATAAGTTGCTGATAAAACATCAAGAAAGCAAGATTGCTAAGGTTTGTCATGTCATGTCATTTTGACATTTGCTATTGATAATTTGACAAATGTAAATAATAAAATAAAAATTTCATAATTTCATGCGGATGAAGCCGCACGAGAACAGCTAGTGTATATATATTTGCAGCTGACTGTACTTCTCCAGTTTATGCTTTATAAACAGAGGAAGCGATATCCAATAAAAGTTCTGTTATAACATTCCAGCTATAATAGCAAATAAAATTTTATTAACAAACACGAGTTTCTGAAATAGGTCTAGTTTAACTGCGCTCTTCGAATATTTAGTTTAAAAGCAATTGTCGTTTTATTCCTACTGTTCCAATACTAGTTTACAGCTAAGCCTTACTCTTATAATATCTACTTAGCATTAGTTACTAAATCCCTACCAAGTTTCAATTTCTTGCAGCAAGTACTACGGGATTACCGTGATAAGATACATGTAAATACTGATAAAATTTTACAGCATAGTCTTTTTGTCGGGTTTATCCTACTACATACAAAATAACATCATGTAACTGCTAATGTAGCAAAGATCAAGTAAGTATATTCGATTCTCCAGGAATCTATTATTTAGATTTTCCTCTTAAATATGAACAGACGTAACTACGTTGCATCGTTCGATTAAATTTAATCTATGATTTAAAAAGTAAATGTAATAAAAATATTATATTATTTGTAAATTCCATCCAATTTCAAATTAAATACAAATTCCTCGGTTTAAGTAAACGGCTCGTTTACTTCGTTCGTTTCATAAATTTTCAATAACAATGAGCAGTTCATCGACATCTAAAACCATTTCTCAGTTCAAACTGCCATTGTAAGCTGGACACGAACAATTTACGATACCGTAGGTTTTGCGCAAAGGCACGTCGATAAATGTAACAAACGAAATCAAGAATGCTTTTTAAAATATACCCGTTGTAACAAACGCCCGCGCGCTGCAATTTCTCAAGTGTTCAGTGTCGGCGCTCCGCCGGAATAAACGATTTGTTGGAGACAAATAAACATTTCTGCTTTTGTTATTATTACTCCCTGCTCGCTCTTTTGTTGAACGTACAGCAGTCGCATATGTATTATCTATTTTATTTTCTGAAAAAACATACTTCAACAAAACAGTCACTTGTTTTAGTCTAACGAAACTCAATTCGAGAAACGTTATCTGTGATAGATTTGTAATTGCAAAAATGGACAAATTATTTTTATCACGGGATTTTTTAATCCGTGCTTAGGTAACAAATTTTAATTACTTAACATTTTATTCAAGCGAAAAGCTCTGAAAGACTTTATAAAGGCTTTACCAACAAAGAGCATACAAACATAATAAAGTCTCATACACAATGGGCTCTATTAGAAAATGTAGCGTTACCTTTTGTAATGCAACCGCGACCTAACAATACGTCGCATGCGAGAATTGTAGGTCTGCCTTAGCCATTGATTATCCGATTAACTTTAAACTGGCTTTACTAGTACACTTTTAACCTAACCTCTATTTCAATAGTGTTAAGTGTATTTTTTATATTTGTTTTTTTTTAGCTTACAGTAACACGCTACTTGCTATGTATTCAAATACGATGACCCAATTAGCATTGGAAAGATGATCATTTTCAAACTAATGTTCCGTAATTTTAATGAAAATTAAATTTATAAGTAAATGTCATAGTCATACATTTGAAAAAATATTTTTATTATTTACAAAAGGGGCGCAGCGAAAGAACGCCAGTGAAAAGGCGCTTGTTCGGTGACCGCGTCCGTTCTGTACGAAATGTCAAAGTGAGGAAAAAGCAAAGGCGGGCAAAATGATGTTGACACAGTGACCGTGTCGCTGGCGGCAGCGCGGCTCGGCGTTGCGGCGTTACAGCGGGGCAGCGTTGCGGCGGAGCGTTGTGATCGGGTGGTCCACTCCGCGCGGCCCACTCCACGATTCCAGCGAAGCCGTCATCCGCTGGAATAAGCGGCTCATTATTCACTAAAAGCCCACGGCGTGCCCGCTCGGGTAATTGGAGGCTTTGTTCCTTTACGCTCGGCTTTGACGCTCTCTTGAACTGTACGAGCGTCGCCGCTCCGTCGGATTATTATTCGCACAATCAACGATGTGCGCACGGCTTTAGATTAATCTGACAGCTGAGGTATGAATTGTTTAACGTAGCGGATAAATGTCGCAATCATTTTTGCACCGAGCTCTACCGCTGCTTCTGTCATGTCTGCCTCTAAAGTTGTTCCCCACGATCATAGTATTAGTATGAAAATGGCGTGTTTCATAAAGATTATCTTCTGTGACTAAATGAGAGTATAATTATTATACCTACATCGTTTAAGCTCTTTGATTGAGACCGTAAAATATTTAGTAAGGTCTGCAAAAATAACTTTCTTTCCACGATTCGACAGTAACATACCTATACAATTACTAGCTGTTCCCATGCGACTTCATCCGCATAAAATTATAAAAATTTCATTTCATTGTTTACATTTTTCAAATTACCAATTGAAATGTCAAAGTGAGGAAAAAGCAAAGGCGGGCAAAATGATGTTGACACAGTGACCGTGTCGCTGGCGGCAGCGCGGCTCGGCGTTGCGGCGTTACAGCGGGGCAGCGTTGCGGCGGAGATATGCGATCGGGTGGTCCACTCCGCGCGGCCCACTCCACGATTCCAGCGAAGCCGTCATCCGCTGGAATAAGCGGCTCATTATTCACTAAAAGCCCACGGCGTGCCCGCTCGGGTAATTGGAGGCTTTGTTCCTTTACGCTCGGCTTTGACGCTCTCTTGAACTGTGCGAGCGTCGCCGCTCCGTCGGATTATTATTCGCACAATCAACGATGTGCGCACGGCTTTAGATTAATCTGACAGCTGAGGTATGAATTGTTTAACGTAGCGGATAAATGTCGCAATCATTTTTGCACCGAGCTCTACCGCTGCTTCTGTCATGTCTGCCTCTAAAGTTGTTCCCCACGATCATAGTATTAGTATGAAAATGGCGTGTTTCATAAAGATTATCTTCTGTGACTAAATGAGAGTATAATTATTTTACCTACATCGTTTAAGCTCTTTGATTGAGACCGTAAAATATTAAGTAAGGTCTGCAAAAATAATTTTCTTTCCACGATTCGACAGTAACATACCTATACAATTACTAGCTGTTCCCATGCGACTTCATCCGCATAAAATTATAAAATTTCATTTCATTGTTTACATTTTTCAAATTACCAATTGCAAATGTCAAAATGACATGACATGATGTCAAACCATGGCAACCTTGCTTCCTTGATGTTGGCAGCAACTTATGGTCCCTTTCCCACATTAGGGTTTTTATCCAAAACATTTACCTCTAAGTTTAATGGCGTGAAAATATATAGCCTAAAGCGTGACGTAAGTGTAGGGCTTTTTATTGAAAAAATAATTATTAAAAAATATGCTGTAATTGCTGACATCTTAGGCAACAAGAAATGTGTGTTTACGCTTTATTATAATTGTATAGATATAGATTAATGTTTTAAATTGAAAACTTACATGTACTAGCAAAAACATCACAAGTTTATACGCAAGCAATCCATCTCGAGTAAGTTGTCGCGGTGAAACATTTATAATGGCGCTCGCTTTCTAATCTAAAGTTGTATGTTGCATCTTCGTCTCAGGCTCGTTCGCTCGTTACAGTTATTGCAGTGTTCAGTTATGGTCTAATTAATTGTTACGCGGGCGACATCGTCAGTTTAATTACAACTCGCACACCACGACGTACACTTAGTAGTTGGCTTTAGTTTACAGGATATGTAGTAAAAGTTGCCCTATTTTTCTCTTTTGATGTTTATAGAAAGTCCTTAGTTTATGATACTACTACTTTGAGATGTTATTTAATTTTTTTTTTCTTAAAACTCTTACGAAGCAAAACACACAAACATGCATAGTAACATTTTGATTAAAGCTAAAATTTAAGAGGTATAAGTAATTTTTTAAAAGTGGCTCGAAAGCTGTTTGTCGCGATCGACGGCGCCCCGTCAACAGAAGGGCGCTCGTTACGGCGAGCCCCGCGGCGCAGGCACCCCGCACGCAAATTTAATAACAAGCCTTCGACAACGATTGGTATGCAATATTCAACCTTAAACGACAATCGATACGTGCACTAACCTTACGTGTGAACGCAGCCTTAACGTTGCCGAGGTTTATAACCAGCCTTCCTCATTACGTCTGTCGGCGTTATTGCCATCTCTTCGCAACATCAGTAAACGCCGCTCAGGAAAATATTTACGTACATCAGTCGTGCAAACATTAAATAGGGAAAGCAAAGGGAAAAAACACATAATTATAGCAAGCTGATCTCGTATTTGACTGTACCGTCGCTCGTTTCTTTTAACAATATTTACTGTGTGTAAAAAAACATCCAGTGATTTAGATGCTACTAGAATATAAATTATTTTTCCGCGAAAGTAATAATTTATTTAGTAGCTTGATTACAAATACTCATTCGGGACATGTCTTTAGCTTTTGCACACAGACTACAATATGACTAATATATGGACCTGACAAAAGACGAACTCCTTTTAGTTATAGAGTAATAATCAAATAAATCGTAAACAGTTGTTTTATTAGAAAGCAAATGTTACGTAAGTGCGTGCGCACACTTTTGACTAAACTATAGCAAAACTGTTTTGCGACTGTCGATTGTTTCGCAGCCAATTCAACTGTTTAGTTGCACAACTAAAAATCGAGTAGCGCACACTACCTCCATATATAATCATATAAATCAAAGCGAGACTAAACAGTTGTGCGATAGTTTAATTTACTAAGTGAGCGTATCGGTTTCGATATGACGCGATGTCAAAACTACCCTCAACTACAAGCCCGAACAAAATCCAGTGGGTGTTATGATACGCTGACATCGGAATACGTGCGGCGAATCCTAGTGTCTGTAACTTCATACTGCGAGTATACGAGGCGTGCCACACCTTGATACTTGGAAACAGTTTGCACCTACACTATTTTGAGCAAGATACCAATAAACAATATTAAAACACATTAAAGCAAAATTTATAGCCCATTGACAGTTATTTGTATAGTTGAGTTATAGAACTTGTAAGATCGTAAAACGTCAAACAACCTTCTATAGATCGTTATTTGACGTTAACTTTATAAAACTAATGCGTTAGTTTTGGGCAACTTTTCATTATCTAATGCCCAAACAAACGCCGCGCAAAGCATTGTTTAAAGCGCTGATATAGAATTTAATTCCATTACACGAAGACTCCACGGTTGCTCGGAACAAAAGGAAGCTAATCCTATTAAACATTATGTTTGCTGACTCCTCTATTCCTGGAATAAAACATATTAACATTATTTGTTACCTTAGATTCGTAATAATTTAAATTAACAGAAACACGGACAATGTTACTATAAAATATTTTCTTATAATATTAATAAAACGTGCGATTAGAGCAACCGTTGGACTTTAAAAAATAACTCAGCATTAAAGAATACGTTGTCATGCTACCAATAATTTAAACATTATCTTTCTCGGACGACTCGGAGGATCGACTTAAGAAACAATAGTGGCTCCAAGACCTTAAGGATTTTGTGATAACAAAAAAAAACAACTTAAACAGAACACGGTCACGAAGTCACGTAATCCAAACAGATAGATCTTACTGTCAGTAACATTGTTGGATGGGTGTGGCTTGCGCTCAGGATATGTCAAATAAAAACCAAAAAAAAGCAAATGCCTATGAATCATCAGTTTTAGTGGTTTGCAACCGAGCCACGCTGCCTGCCTGGGATGTAATATCCAATAATTGCCAGTATTTATACCGTAAAGGGACTTGGTTATGAGGTTAATCGTTTTACAATCAAAGCAACGATGAAAGTTTTTGCTGTGTATTTATTTTACCTATAATTGTGGCAATAATTTATATGTTCCACGAATTTCAGAACTGTATTTTCTTAAGAATGGTGAATAAAAAGAATGTGTATAACATTATGCGATAAAAATATTGCAAGTTAATATCTTGAAGTAGATAAAGTCGTTATCTCGTAGTGAACGATAATCTAATTTATCCATATCTGTTTATCCTTTCCGGTGTGGACCGACTGTGTTTATGTTGTTGTTTAGAATAATTTGTTAAATTATTAATTTAATACGCGGAGGCCCAATTTGAGTCCCTTTCCCGTTCCACCCTTTTCTTATAAGCAAAGGTTTGGTTGGGAATGTGGATTTAACGGTGGAGGTGAGGGATAGTAGGGGAAACATCCACTTTATGTGCCTCTCCTCCTCCGTTGATTTAGGGTAGGCAATTGAAATTTGAAATTGAGAAGCAAAAGGTTAGCGTGGTATGGACATGTTATGCGACGAGACGATGGGGACATAAACCAGAAAGTGTTAAGAATGAATGTGGATGGCTACAAAGGAAGACGAAGACCGAAGAAAGTATGGATGGGTTGTGTGAAAGAGGATAAGCTTAAGAAAGGAGTGGATTCAGATATGACGGCTGATAGAGATGTATGGAAAAGCAGCACATACTGTGCCGACCCTCCATAAGGGATAAGGGCAAGTTGATGATGATGAACGCATCTGCAATTGCGGATGTCTATGGGCAGCGGTCGCCTCGCCATTTTGGCGGATTCAGGTGGCCGCTTGCTCGTTTGCCTCCTTAATGTATAAAAAAACGCGTTTATTCCAATAGCCTTAATAATTCCAGACGTATTTAATTTAAGATTGTTATGTAAAAGAAAAATATTTTATACATGTATCTTAACTCATAAACGACTGTTAAAATACCTTATAAAATGACAATAGAAAAGCAATAATCGACTCTATATCAGAATAAAGTGTGTTAACGTCGTTTCTACGTCAAGATTGAGACATATATCATGTCAACTACAGTTTTCGTTGTTATAATGAAATTCTTATACATTCTTATAACGTTGGAATACCACGCAAAATCCCGCTCACGAAAGTTAGTGGGTGCGTTCATAAAGAAGCCGGGTGCCCGTGGGCGACGCATTTCTATGTGGAGCACAACCGCTGTTGCACAACATGACAGTGGGAGAAACAATGTCTACAAAATATGTATTATATTCAACCTACTTTAAATATAGAAACAGTTGTAACCGTAGAAGAATAAGGAAGATAGTCACCTGATGTTAGAGATTATGAATCAACTATTTCCATGCAATAGTCTCAACAATGCGTTTAGACATTGGTTAAGACAAGTTGAGATTAAAAATAGTTTCCATATCTTGTAAATGTAAATTGGGGTGAGAAAAACAGCGACTTTTTATTGCAGGTAATAATAACAATAGACTATAATATTCAGTACTAAAAGCCGAAGAGGGATTTCGCATTGTGTTGTAAAAAATTATCATTACAAAAAATAAACAGTACGATAAAACATGACAAAAACGATAACGGCATTTATTTTGACAAGATAAAAGTGTATAAAATCCAGTATTATTAAGATATCCAGTTTAAATATTATTTTTACTGCAAAATCAACTTATCTTTAACAACTTTACGTTTATATAACCATCTATTTAAAGTTTAAAACACCATCACCGTTATCCATTTACATTTAGAGCTTTGAACTTTAAAAAGAAACAAATGTTTACCTTTTTCGCGTATCCGTATAAAGCTAGTAGAAGTTTCGTGCTATTTGTGTCACCTACTTTGCACAGGCGCTTTATTACATCTTTATCTACATAACTACGTCCACTCGAAGAGGCTTTTGGCTTTTTACGCCAAACGTGTGTGCACTTCGCATTTGTACTTTGAAATTGCAACTTCGAAATGTTTTTACGGGAAAATGAACCTTATAGACCAAGAATCTATTTAATTTTTTTAAAAATTGTCAGATTAATCAATCTCAAGACTAAATTTGTCTTCGATCTAATATAATCAGAAACAGTATCGTTAGTTTCAGACTAATCTCTATTCATTTTTTACTTTTTGTTGCAAAGGTGCTACATTTTTAACTAATTCTATTGTAAAATTAGTATCATTTTTTGGTTTCACGCTATTAAAAAAAACTTTGTAAAAGCTAGCACTTTCATTAAATCTTTTGTTCGATCCTCTTGAATATTGTTGAACAATATCTTCTAATATTAGACCTTACGGGGGTGTCATATTAGCCGAGCTAAGCAAAGCGGTCGCACGTCACTTCGAATATATTAAGTTTATGAATTTGATAACGACCCTTAGACTACGTTCAACTGTAACTTAAGTACATATATCATACTTACTTATATATCATACTAATATTATAAATGCGAAAGTTTCGATGGATGGATGGATATTTGTTAAAGTTTGTAGCCTAAACAGCTGAACGGATTACAATGAAATTTGGAATAGATGTAGAGGATAGTCTGGAAGAATACATAGGGTACTCACTTTTGTTTTTTTTTTAATCTCACGCGGACGGAGTCACGGGCGAAAGCTAGTGATATTATAAATGCGGAAGTTTAGATGGATGTATGGATGTTTGTTAGAGTTTGTAACCTAAACAGCTGAACGGATTTCAATGAAATTTGGTACAGTTGTAGAGGATAGTTTGGAAGAACACATAGGCTACTCACTTTTGTTTTTTTTTATATTCACGCGGATGGAGTCGCGGGCGAAAGCTCGTCGGTATATAACTTTTATAACCTAAATATTCGAGTTGAATGACATTTAACTCGATCACGCATCGTTTCAAATAATATGAAATAACGTCAATGAACTGAATTCTATTTATTACCTATGCATATGAAGCTATCCAGTTTAAATCATAATAGACTAATAGCGATAATAAAAAAAAAATCCAAGAATGTTTTGCCCACGAAGAACTTAGACGGGGGACCTAAGTTAGAATTTCACAAACGATATAATCGAAATTATTATATTATTATCACTAAAATTGCAATGAACTATGCGCTGGTAAATCAATAGCTTCGGTTCTCTCCGCTCCATTAAACGGTTAAAGTTTTTAAAATAAACCCAAGCAGCAGCTACGAGTTAATATTCACTTTATGATTCTTTGTAACTCTACAGTATTGCATGCTCGAAGGTTACTTCGCTGTGAAGTGGAATAAAAAAGAAGTAAAAGTAACCGTGTATGGAGCTTTTCAATAAAACCAGTGGCGTGAAACTCGGCTATTGGTTTTCTTTGCGCTAGGGTTGCGGCGCTATGCCGACTACACTCAGACGTCTACATTCAAACATTCAGATTGATAGCCCGAAAAAATATCTATGAATATGAGAATGCTTGATACATTTTTGTATCGCTTATTTTTTATCGATATAAGACAGATAATGCATTTTTTTTATTTTAAACAGCTTAATAAACTATAATAAATCAATATAATATAGCCAGATTTGTTAAGTTACACACAAGCCTTCGCTACTCTTCCATCTCAGCTTGAAACATCATATCTATTTAAAATGTAAATATTAATAGACGTAACTACATTCCAATAATCAAAGTGATCATATAAATGAATGTAATGTACACTATTAATTAAAATGATATTACTTAAAATTCAACTGAGCTTTCACTCGTTACCTTTACGATCAATTTATTGAATATTTATTACGAGTTCTGAGGCTTAGGCGCCTTTTAATTACGCCTAATGAAATTTTCAAACGTTCAAACCGGATAATGTGAAGACAAACAACGAACTTCAAGGTCGAGACCCACTAAAGGTAGCGAAGCAATAAATATTTCAAGGTTTGATTCGAAATTGTTAACCAGAATTGTTAGTGATGTTTACAATGCCGCCTACGCTTCGTCGATTTAAAGTGTCGAAAGCACTGTATCAATAATTTTCAAGGATTTTTGTACAATTATTTTATTAAGTCAGTAGATGTTTTCTATTATTGATTTACTAAGAACTTGCTGAGAATTAAAACCACGGGCTGAGGTAATTTTATAAAATAAATCGTACGCATAACGACGGTCGTCTCCCATCGATGATCTAGACTAGCTCTAGAGGGAGGAACGATACCTTTACATTATTTTTTACTAGATTTTATATCTATTTTAAATTCCCTCCACCTCCCCCATGGCATAGCCATATTTCCTTGAAGTTCTTTGAATTTTATAAAATAAATCGTACGCATAACGACGGTCGTCTCCCATCGATGATCTAGACTAGCTCTAGAGGGAGGAACGATACCTTTACATTATTTTTTACTAGATTTTATATCTATTTTAAATTCCCTCCACCTCCCCCATGGCATAGCCATATTTCCTTGAAGTTCTTTGAATTTCTATAATACTTTACTTATTGCTCTACTTTATATTATAGATTTTTTTATACTTGTTATATTTGAGATTGATAATTTACATACTAGTTCAGGAGACCAATGCATGCTTACTGTTGTACCTGCTGCGTCACGCAGCGACAACGCGCCGTCGACGTCACGACACCGACCGCATCGACCATGACTCCGCAAATTGTTCCCCATTTAAGTTAAATTTCAATAAATTACCATAACCATTTACATTGTAAGTCGACCGGTACGAATGCAGCCCTTATTATCGAATCTAATTATTGCTCTTTGTGTTTAAATTCGGAGAGAATTTTATTTAAATCAAGTCACGTTGCGTCGGCGTGAGAACAATGAGGGATAAAAGTGTATTGAGTTGTTAACGCGCCTTACGACGTATAAGACTAAATATAACTTCCTGGGCGTATATAAAATGTTTACCGAAACGTTTTCGGGACAATGGTAAGCGTTGAACCCTTTTATTTCACGACAAATTTGTTCAACTAATGCCTTTTCAACGTTATGTTTTTTCGTACGTGTCTTTTTATGATATATTTTTAAGGATAAAGATTTCTCTCATATTAAACAATCCCACGAATATATCATTCAACTTTAATACTCCCTAGTATAGAGAGTAATGGTTTACGCATCATGTTCTAGATAGTTAACACTGTTAATCAATACAATTTTACGATTTAAAACAAATTTCCGATTGTAAAACTTGTAACACGCTATAAATTGTTACATTGTAAAATAATTTCTACTCTAGTAAAGGAATACATTAAGCGAACACTTACACAACCGCATAAATTCCCCTCTGGCAGAAGATGTCACATAAACTTGATTTATCTTTTGTGACGTAAGTTAACTCCGTAACAAATCTTACGTTACAGTTTACTAGAAAAATATACTGTTCCCACGTACACCGGCTAAATGATAACGTTAACATTTTAAGGTCCCAAAGATAGTCTTAATTCTATCGTAACAAGAACGTCACTAAAATCTATTTAAAATGGATTATCTGTAATGTATGTATGTATATCTGTAGTGATATAGGATATCTCACTGTAATAATTTACTATACTAAAATACTTCCTTCGCTAAACATATTCCATGAATCACTTAACAACGTAAGTAACGCACGCTCTAAGCAAAAAGGATCTAAACTTTTCTTATAAGCAGCAAGGCCGCATTTTACTCGTTCCAATTTCTGATTTCCTATAACACTTTTGCAAAACTTTGACCCTTATCTTCATATTTCACAAAATGGAATATACACATTGCGCGAAGGAAACAAAACTTCCATTTTCAATTTCCGCTTCCCGCGGGCGCTGATTTTGAAAATAACAAAATAGTTTAGTCTTTCCAAACACTATTTCTATCGTTCTTTCTTGTTTGTATTAAAGTTTTATATAAAGTCACGCCGTTGCTGAATGAAGCGCATAAATTTGCTTTAAATCTTTATTCTTTAACCGGGAAAATGGAACGCCTTTATAGATTACGTTCACCGCTTTATAATATTAGTAGGTGTTTAAGAATACGAGCATGAATATGGGTATCATGTCTGCGGGCTGACTTGCTACAAATTCAAAGGATATTATAATTCTTTGGACGCTACTAAATGTGCATATTCATTATATTTGAATTACGCGACGCCATACAATTGTTTAACTTAAGTCTTACTAATTAACACCAATATCTTTTCGCACAATCTATACTATTATAATAAAGCGTAAACACACACTTCTTTGTTGCCTAAGATGTCAGCAATTATAGCATATTTTTGAATAATTCATTTTTTAATAAAAAGCCCTACACTTACGTCATGCTTTAGGCTATATATTTTCACGCCATTAAACTTAGGGGGTAAATATTTTGGATAAAAACCCTAATGTGGGAAAAAGACCATAAGTTGCTGCCAACATCAAGGAAGAAAGATTTGTCATGTCATGTCATGTCATGTCATGTCATTTTGACATTTGCTATTGATAATTTGACAAATGTAAACAATAAAATAAAGTTTTAATAATTTCACGCGGATGAATCCGCACGCGAACACCTAGTCATCGATAAAATGGTAGGATCTGTTGAATTAAAGAACATTGACATGTAACACCGTAGTTTGCATTCAACCTCCGTGTTGTACAAGATGTAGAGAGTACGGTGGCTACTAGAACTAGGAATTTATGTTAATAATAAACATCCTGGTAGCTGCAATACTCCCGGCATTACTAGGACTGGATAAACTAATGAAATTCGATTTACTTCGTTTCGAATTGTCTACAACCTAAGTTGTATTTAAGGACCCCAATTGACATCAATTCTACCCGAAAAACGGCAGCAATTTTAAGCAAAACTTTTTACCGATTACAAATATTGTGCGCTACTTATGAGATCGCCCATCGTATTAATTGGATGACGTTAGTTAGATGAAAATTAGTAAGTATTCCACATTTGTACGTTCATATATTTTCTTAATAAACATTCATTTCTCGCCAGCATATTGGACTTCTAGTCTATAGGTCCCTAACATAGGATAGACTCTAAAGCTCTCTGTTGGGACTTGAGCTGATGATGAAGACATTTCCGTAATATGTGATCAATGAAAAAGTGCTACAATTGCATGAACATAATAAGTATTATGAAACTTTAGATAAAAATATCTTTAAAAAACTTACACTTGCACTGAGTTTGTATAATATTTTAATATAGAAGGAGATTCCCGGAAGCCTGATAATGGTCACGGGGTCACACACTGATCCTTACAATTAAGATTGAAGACCACATTTCCAGTGATCTCCTTAATAGCCACAGTAATAAAACCTCCTTTGGGTAACTAAGAACGTAAAAACATTTGTGTAGTAATTAGTGTCGTATAAAATTACACAAAGTACTGCACATGGAGTAAACTATCTATACTAATATTATCAAGAGGAAAGATTTGGAATTTCGTATTTTTGTATGTATTCGATTCACGTAAAAACTACTGGACCGATTTTAAAAATTCTTTCACCATTAGAAAGGAGTAACATAGGCTATTTTTTTTTTGTATTTTAATTTCATGCGGGCGAAGTCGCGAGCAACAGCTAGTAGTAAAATAAGTAAAGTTGGTATCATATCTCGTTTTGTATTTTAATTTTAGAAACCGATAACTTTTAAAATGGATAGGTATATAAAAAGTATTGATTTGCAATAAAGAAGCTAAATTTGGGATTGAATTTGATAATAAAATGGTTCTTTGGGATAATTTACTTGGATAAAATGTAAATAAAAAGCCATTCTAAACTTTATTCATGCCAAAGGTTATAATCAAGACGTTATAATCTTATCTTACTATATATATATGTCGCAATCAGAAGAAGAAATCAATTTGAATTTAAGTCATAATTAGAACACGAGCGCCGCCAAGCGACTTTCGAACTTAGATCATTCTGAAAATAGGGATCGTTGCGAGAACATTGTTTGAACGATAGGAGCTTGGTAGATCGATGATATCCTGACTGTAGTATTGTGAATGTATTTCTTGAATCCGACTTTACCCATGGCCGCCCACATGTGATCTCGAGTAGTAGTAATTCTGATATCGTGCTAGCTCAAGCCGATATCAGAAGTGGGATCGCTGTCGGATCAAGTTAGAAATCTAAGATGGGAAGATGTGATGAAAAAATAGGAAATCGAAAATGAGCGCAAATTCAATGGCATTCGTAAATTTTCTGTGAAATATGGCATCTAAAAAGAAAAGAATTAATTTGACGTTTCCGTCCGTCATTGTGAAAAAATATTTTAATTACGAGATTATTTTGGAAAAACGGAAACGATAAACGTTGATATGCAAGCTTTTGTGCACGATTTAACAGTTTCAGTATTTGAAAACGCAAATACGTTTATAAAGTATGTGTGCGTCGTAAAATAGCAGTCGAAGGTATACGTACACGGCATACAAAAGACCGTTAACGTGATTTGGAAATCATATGGTGCTAAACAATCAAAGAAAACTACTTCAAAAAGGAATTATGAGAAAGGAAAGAGAAATCCATCGCGCATGCGTGGATCTATGACATTAAGTTTCGAAAAAGATAAATGTCAAGAAAATAATTGAAAATTCATAAAGTCGTTATTGTTGTAAGATTACGCAAAATTAAATGATAGCCAAGAAAATAATAAGCCACCGAAGATATGTTCGGAGTCAGGATGTTTATGACTTCCGAATCTGCGCTAGTGCTATAGCATGGATATTGGATCTCTGTTCAGAGCAACTGGGAATTAAACCAAGCAGTTGATATAATGTGAAAGGGTGCAAGTATCCGCAGGTCTCCCAATAGCAGGTTATGCAAACATGACCTATGGTATGGTTTCATTCAGCGAGAGCGTAAGATGTCCAACTTGTTAAAATCGACAAAGTATTGATGTCTCAAGGATCCGGTGAGTTCGTTCCTTTAGTAGTTTGTGTGTTGGGCTGTAAGATTACAGGGTAATGAGCGTAATGTATTCTAGTATCCTTAGATTACTTAAATCTAAGTGACTCGAGATAGTTTGTCAACTGAACAATAGTACAGTTCGGTATTTCGGTTGTTAGTATGTTGTAGTTATTTACGGAAATGCTTAGTGAATTTGTTATTATTGCTACAAATATTCTCCTTTGTTTATTATTGTTAATTGGTAATTATCAGATGTTATTTTAATGAGGGTGGTACTATTTGGGGAAAATAAAATTGTCTTGTTAAAATAATTTGAAATAATACTTCGAGTAATTTAGATGTCAAACATGTCGGTTATGACAGTTTGAATAAAATTAAAAACATTATTGAATTAAATCATGTGACGTTCCCTGTACGTGTTATCAATCCTCTACTGACAAAAAAGTGAGCAATAGTTCAGCGTGCTGTTATTAAGAGTAGTTACTCGTGAAATGTTATTCTCTTTTGTGAACCTTAGTGAAACATCTAGCATTAGTGCACAGTAAGTCGCAAAACCTGTCCTAATCGAAATATCGAGTTCTTAGCTCATTACTAGCCAGTGGTAGTTTTACTAAAATTGATGATCTGAGATCGGCTCACAGTTCGCGCTAGTGAAGGGTATCGGTGAACCGGCTCGCGGATCAATTCAGTTTATACCTACATGGGTTATAGTTCGTGTGAGCGGCGAGTCATCGAACGGTTAGAGGCTTATGGGCACCCATAGTTGTGGTACATCGCGGTGAGCGGTGGGCTGCTAATTTATTTGTTGAGCTGCAGCTCATCGGTTTAAGACTACGTGAACTGATCTGTTGTACCGGTTCTAAGCTGATGTACACTCAGCTACGCATTACATTTATTACCGCTGTCGTAGTTTTGAATAATTGTGGAATTTTAGCAAGCAGAACCAAATGATATCGGATAGCACCGCCTGTTTAGGTTGTAACTCTATTAATAAAAAAATATTAGTTAGAGATTAAAATTGAAGTGGTTGATATTAACGTTTGTTGTATGCAATTGAACTTAGCAAACTGAGAACTTGCTAGCCTACTCTGCTTTGCTCATTATCTAATGTGATATTTAAATTCTCTTTCTTTGTGTATCGGCTAATGCAGTCTTGTAATCTGCAACATCTTTGTATTTCAAACTATTGTTTAAACCCAAGGCGTAGTCATAGTAATGTTAACGTAACGCTTGAATTCGGGATAAACGCATCGTCCGGAACACGATTCTTTGACACGTGATAACTTCGATAACATTAGTAGTCAAAGAACTGACTGTACACATTCCAATTATAGAGCTGGTCGTGTAGCTATTAAGTAAAAGCGAAAATGTGTTTAAGCGTAATCAGGTTTAATTGATCCGAAATATGGTTTTAAGTTACGATAGCGAGAAAATGAAAGAAAAGGTGTGTTTGGAGTTAGGGATAATAGTATAGCATGTTTTGTTTACCGATTACTATTCCCTTAGTTAACGTCATGGCTTTAAGATCTGTAAAATGAAAAAGGAAGTTTGGCTTCTACTAAATTTAAAAAAAGGAAATTTGATATTATTAACGTTTCCAACTGAGCTGACAAATGGTTGCAGATTGGCATCATATGGGTCGGTATGGAATGTTCACAGGAGGTGAATAGTATTGGCCATGTGTTGTGGTTTGAACCTTGTTGTCATAAGTTGGTAACGGAGATGTAATTTTGTTTTGGAGATGTTTCCATGTTTGAGGTCAAATATTCTTACAGTTTGTATAGCTTAATTATTCGTGAACGAAATTATTAGCTGACCAGAGGGAATAACAATCGTAATAGCACTTATAATGTTAGGATAACACTAGTGGGTGAATGCAGTAAACTCTGTGGTTTCGTTGTCTTTACTTTGCTAATATGATGTCTGATAGCCTGAAAGACCAGCATGCAAATAGCACGGGGACGTGCTAATGTCAGTATGGCCGAGACGTGTAAGAGTTATCGGTTTAAGGCGCGGTAAGATAGCGGTTGGTGTTGACCAGCGATGTTACAAAAATTCGGTTCATCCAGTAATTGACTATGTAATCACTAATGACGTGAAGAATGTGTCCGTGACAGCACTATGCGTTGGAAGAGGTGCGTGGTGACTGCTTTGTATGTTCGGTACGCTATTTGCAAGGAGTAGCACTAATGTAAACTGAGATGGTGGTTAGTAGTTTTCATGGTGGGTTACAGTGTGATGTACTTGCAACTGTAGAGTGTTGAAAGTTTGTAGTTACAAACACGGAGTTAAAGGATGCCTGTGAGTCATGTACCAGTCGATGTTGATGATGACATAAACTCGAGTAAGGGTCTTTACCGTATTGTGGTCGACCGTACCAGAAGTTTTAACGTAGCCGTAGTCCTTGGATGTGCGGTGCGCGGTTAACTCTGGCGGAGGTCGGGGTCAGGAGGACCGGTTTGTGTAACTGTCGTGTCATAGGGTGATGACAGGCAGGGGTCTGGAGGACCGTTGTGTGTAGTTGGCACGTCGGAGCCGGACGTGGAGAGATTTGGCCGGAGGGCCGCGGTGAGAGATTCGGTGGGAGAGCCGAGGCGTTAGAGGTTTTTACTCGGTGGAGTTTGTGTGAGTTGAGAGTATAACGCTGAAAGTACTAAAATTTGAACGACGGTGGTACATGTCTCAGGCGTGTTAGTGTTGGCAAGTATGATTAAATTTGTAGACTCTACGTGTATGTTGTTGTTCAATAAGCGTAGTTATGCCAGGAGTGGCCGAGCGGAACGTGAGTAACATCACCCGAGGACGGGTGTTCGCAGGATGGCCGTGTCGCAATCAGAAGAAGAAATCAATTTGAATTTAAGTCATAATTAGAACACGAGCGCCGCCACGCCAAGCCAAGCCAAGCTTTCGAACTTAGATCATTCTGAAAATAGGGATCGTTGCGAGAACATTGTTTGAACGATAGGAGCTTGGTAGATCGATGATATCCTGACTGTAGTATTGTGAATGTATTCCTTGAATCCGACTTTACCCATGGCCGCCCACATGTGATCTCGAGTAGTAGTAATTCTGATATCGTGCTAGCTCAAGCCGATATATATATAATATTATAAATGCGAAAGTTTAGATGGATGGATGGATGTTTGTTAGAGTTTGTAGCCTAAACGGCTGAACAGATTTCGATGAAATTTGGCATAGATGTAAAGGATAGTCTGGAAGAACACATAGGCTACTCAGTTTTGTTTTCTTTTCAATTCCACGCGATGGGAGTCGTGGGCGAAAGCTAGTAGTTATTATAACTGTATGATAGAATTAATGCAATATATTATTATTACGTCATATTCGATGTGAGGGTTCTACTCCGAATGAATATTCATGATATAATATTGTACAAACAAATGACGAGCGCCTTGCCATCGGGCGTTTTATTGAAACAGTGCTTTAGTTATTATAATGCTCGTCGTAAATCCGGATTAAACCGCCCTCAAGCCCTTACTGGCTGTAAAAGACAAATGGAACTAACAGCGTCCATAATTAAACAGCTTTGCTTTTTACGGTTTAAAATTAGCTCCCAAAAGAGGACATTACGTACATCCTGATGGTAATAGTTTATGAAATTTGATTTAGAATATATGAGCATGGTATCTATTTTAATTAACATTGCGAAAGAAGAATAGATTAAAAAGATTTCTATTATCTTAAGAAAAAAATAAATTAAATCATTCCTCTTTTATTCAATTTATTATACTTTAAATTATTCTGTTCCACTTTTTCTGTAACAAAATTATGTTTTAGTAACATTTAACAGAAATTAACTCAACCTTCACCATCCAAAATAAGTTACCCTCGATCTTACTTTTATTACCAGGTGGCAAATATGAGTAAAATGTAATATTTCGATTTGGTTTTTATTTGACAAATAGATATAAACCGTATGCAAACACAATCGTCAATCGAATACAATTTGCCGGTCCGGAAGCTGCGCCGGATGTCGGGGCCCGGCAGCGACATGCCGTCAACTTTATTCTGCCGCCCCCGAGCACGTGGAAAATTCTTATTCGACAGTCGGCATAATGGAGCTGATTCGATTTTTTTACTCATAAAGGTTACAAGGGCAAAGTTAAGAAAAATATATTATGCAATCGTATGAGAAAAAGGAATAATTAGACCAGTGAGACTTACTGCTTATGAAACTAAGAATTTTATAAATAGATTAAAATTTACAAAAAATATTACTTAATCACCAAACTTTTGAAAAGTAGATACTAATTAATATTTAATCAACGCTATTTAAAAATATTTTAAAAGTCAGCAATGCTTGAACAGTGTCCGGTACCTTCCCGCAGCCTTGGGATTCATCCGTCATAATTAATGTAACCACACCCGCCCATTAGCTTAAAAAAAATCTGCCTTCTGTCACTCGACGCACTCAAATTACTCTCCCCTTCTATAACCAAATATGCATTTAATTTTTGAAATTCGACAATTATAATTGAGTGTTGAAATGAACAGTAACAAGTTTCTTTATATGTTTTCAAATTTCTTTCTTTCTTTTCGATGAATTTATCACGAATACCTTTAAAACAACGTAATCTTACATATATTTTCTAAAACAAAAAACCTATAATGAGAACTTTTTATTGAACTTTTTACTAAGTCACGGCGTATGTTGAAGTAAATATTAAAATTCATTTAAAGTAGAAAAAACCTACTCTACTATTAAAACAGTTAAAGCGATGAGAATAGTATTTTGTTTCACAATACCAAGTTAGTATAACAAGTTTTTATGCTTACAATTTCTCAGAATGAGCTAGCTACAATAGCAGAGAATACATGAGCTCCGCAGGTCTTGAGGGAAACCGACTTGAGAATAATTTAACGTGAAAATAAGCTTTTTAGTGAGCACTGCCTTACCAGGTACGGTGAAAGTACTGAGAAATAAGATTGTATTATAACAATTTCGTGTTTCCGAAAAGTCTTAATATGAAATCTCAAGTAAGTCATTAACACAACGACTAAATCTATACTAATATTATAAAGAGGAAAGATTTGTATTTTTGTATGTATTGAAATAAATCAAAAAGTATTGGTCCGATTTCAAAAATTCTTTCACCATTAAAAAGCTACTTTATCGGTGAATAAAATAGGCTATGTTTTTAATTATTTTTTTAATTTCACACGGGCGAAGTCGCGAGCAACTTCTGAGTCGAAACGAGAAGAATCCGAATGATTTGATACCTTAAATGTCGAAAACAATCAATCCAATTCATAGAAACTCTACACAGACATAAATGACATTACCTTTTAATCAATAATAAGCAATAATAATAATAACACCTTTAACTTTTTGAAATTATATCTCAAAGTGATGAATTACGATAATAATGTGAAATATTTTATACTGTAAGTAGACGATTGAGCTAACGCACCATTCCAAAGAGATATAAACCGTATGCAAACACAATCGTCAATCGAATACAATTTGCCGGTCCGGAAGCTGCGCCGGATGTCGGGGCCCGGCAGCGACATGCCGTCAACTTTATTCTGCCGCCCCCGAGCACGTGGAAAATTCTTATTCGACAGCCGGCATAATAGAGCTGATTCGATTTTTTTACTCATAAAGGTTACAAGGGCAAAGTTAAGAAAAATATAATATGCAATCGTATGAGAAAAAGGAATAATTAGACCAGTGAGACTTACTGCTTATGAAACTAAGAATTTTATAAATAACTTAAAATTTACAAAAAATTTTACTTAATCACCAAACTTTTGAAAAGTAGATACTAATTAATATTTAATCAACGCTATTTAAAAATATTTTAAAAGTCAGCAATGCTTGAACAGTGTCCTGTACCTTCCCGCAGCCTTGGGATTCATCCGTCATAATTAATGTAACCACACCCGCCCATTAGCTTAAAAAAAGTCTGCCTCCTGTCACTCGTCGCACTCAAATTACTCTCCCCTTCTATAACCAAATATGCATTTAATTTTTGAAATTCGACAATTATAATTGAGTGTTGAAATGAACAGTAACAAGTTTCTTTATATGTTTTCAAAATTCTTTCTTTCTTTTCGATGAATTTATCACGAATACCTTTAAAACAACGTAATCTTACATATATTTTCTAAAACAAAAAACCTATAATGAGAACTTTTTATTGAACTTTTTACTAACTAACGGCGAATGTTGAAGTAAATATTAAAATGCATTTAAAGTAGAAAAAACCTTCTCTACTATTAAAACAGTTAAAGCGATGAGAATAGTATTTTGTTTCACAATACCAAGTTAGTATAACAAGTTTTTATGCTTACAATTTCTCAGAATGAGCTAGCTACAATAGCAGAGAATACATGAGCTCCGCAGGTCTTGAGGGAAACCGACTTGAGAATAATTTAACGTGAAAATAAGCTTTTTAGTGAGCACTGCCATACCAGGTACGGTGAAAGTACTGAGAAATAAGATTGTATTATAACAATTTCGTGTTTCCGAAAAGTCTTAATATGAAATCTCAAGTAAGTTATTAACACAACGACTAAATCTATACTAATATTATAAAAAGGAAAGATTTGTATTTTTGTGTTTATTGAAATAAGTCAAAAAGTATTGGCCGATTTCAAAAATTCTTTCACCATTAAAAAGCTACTTTATCGGTGAATAAAATAGGCTGTGTTTTTTTATTTTTTTAATTTCACACGGGCGAAGTCGCGAGCAACTTCTGAGTCGAAACGAGAAGAATCCGAATGATTTGATACCTTAAATGTCGAAAACAATCAATCCAATTCATAGAAACTCTACACAGACATAAATGACATTACCTTTTAATCAATAATAAGCAATAATAATAATAACACCTTTAACTTTTTGAAATTATATCTCAAATTGATGAATTACGATAATAATGTGAAAATATTTTATACTGTAAGTAGACGATTGAGCTAACGCACCATTCCAAATAGAAATAAGGCATAAAAAGTTTATATTCACCGTAAATACGACTCTATATTCCCCAATGAGGGATAAAATGTATTTTACAAGTTACGAGACACGTATCGCGACCCTAACACTAAAATATTGAAAGTAAAATCCTAATAAAATAAGACCGTCATCAGAGAATATATTGATGTGATATACGTGTAATTTATTATCGGAGTACTCGAGATCTCTCTCCCCTTCCCCTCGGCTCCACTTCGCCCAACTGTGTCCTGATACAATTGAACACAACGTTGATTTAATATCACAGATCGTTAATGCCGCCTGTTTGTAATTTACCTAGGCAAATTGTGAAGTAAGTTAAGCGCCAATAGCCTAATGGTTTGGGGTACGAATTACCGATCTTGCGGTCGAGGGTTCGAATCCCGACATTCGACTATTGTCGTGAACCAGCAACACAAGCCTAGAGCTTAGTTGGAATGGTTAAAGGAAATATTAGTAAATTAACAAAAATCTATTAATATTTAAAAAAAATACTTATCAATGTGTATTTTGACATTTTGAGTTTATATTGATTACAACTGTGTACCACTCTACATAAGCTGTTGTTGGCGAGCTTTTGGGCATTTTACGAATCGACGAAATTCACGTTACGTCGGTAGCATATATAAATGGCGCCAATAATCGAAACCAGGAACAAGCGCTCGTAAAGATCTTATTTCGCATTTATAATATTACTAGCTTTCGCAAGCGACTCCGTCCGCGTTGATTTAAAATAAAAAACAAAAGTGAGTAGCCTATGTGTTCTTCCAGAATATCCTCTACATCTATGCCAAATTTCCTCGAGATCCGTTCAGCCGTTTAGGCTACAAACTCTAACAAACATCCATCCAGCTATCTAAACTTTCGCATTTATAATATTACTAGCTTTCGCAAGCGACTCCGTCCGCGTAGAATTAAAAAAAAAACAAAAGTGAGTAGCCTATGTGTTCTTCCAGAATATCCTCTACATCTATGCCAAATTTCCTCGAGATCCGTTCAGCCGTTTAGGCTACAAACTCTAACAAACATCCATCCAGCTATCTAAACTTTCGCATTTATAATATTACTAGCTTTCGCAAGCGACTCCGTCCGCGTAGAATTAAAAAAAAAACAAAAGTGAGTAGCCTATGTGTTCTTCCAGAATATCCTCTACATCTATGCCAAATTTCCTCGAGATCCGTTCAGCCGTTTAGGCTACAAACTCTAACAAACATCCATCCAGCTATCTAAACTTTCGCATTTATAATATTACTAGCTTTCGCAAGCGACTCCGTCCGCGTAGAATTAAAAAAAAAAAAAACAAAAGTGAGTAGCCTATGTGTTCTTCCAGAATATCCTCTACATCTATGCCAAATTTCCTCGAGATCCGTTCAGCCGTTTAGGCTACAAACTCTAACAAACATCCATCCAGCTATCTAAACTTTCGCATTTATAATATTACTAGCTTTCGCAAGCGACTCCGTCCGCGTTGATTTAAAATAAAAAACAAAAGTGAGTAGCCTATGTGTTCTTCCAGAATATCCTCTACATCTATGCCAAATTTCCTCGAGATCCGTTCAGCCGTTTAGGCTACAAACTCTAACAAACATCCATCCAGCTATCTAAACTTTCGCATTTATAATATTACTAGCTTTCGCAAGCGACTCCGTCCGCGTTGATTTAAAATAAAAAACAAAAGTGAGTAGCCTATGTGTTCTTCCAGAATATCCTCTACATCTATGCCAAATTTCCTCGAGATCCGTTCAGCCGTTTAGGCTACAAACTCTAACAAACATCCATCCAGCTATCTAAACTTTCGCATTTATAATATTACTAGCTTTCGCAAGCGACTCCGTCCGCGTAGAATTAAAAAAAAAACAAAAGTGAGTAGCCTATGTGTTCTTCCAGAATATCCTCTACATCTATGCCAAATTTCCTCGAGATCCGTTCAGCCGTTTAGGCTACAAACTCTAACAAACATCCATCCAGCTATCTAAACTTTCGCATTTATAATATTACTAGCTTTCGCAAGCGACTCCGTCCGCGTTGATTTAAAATAAAAAACAAAAGTGAGTAGCCTATGTGTTCTTCCAGAATATCCTCTACATCTATGCCAAATTTCCTCGAGATCCGTTCAGCCGTTTAGGCTACAAACTCTAACAAACATCCATCCAGCTATCTAAACTTTCGCATTTATAATATTACTAGCTTTCGCAAGCGACTCCGTCCGCGTTGATTTAAAATAAAAAACAAAAGTGAGTAGCCTATGTGTTCTTCCAGACTATCCTCTACATCTATGCCAAATTTCCTCGAGATCCGTTCAGCCGTTTAGGCTACAAACTCTAACAAACATCCATTCATCCATCTAAACTTTTGCATTTATAATATTACTAGCTTTCGCAAGCGACTCCGTCCGCGTAGAATTAAAAAAAAAGTAAATAGCCTATGTACTCGTATTCTTGTCGACTATGCTCTACCTATTTGCCAAATCTCATCAAAATAGTTCAGCAATTTAGGCTACAAACTCTAACAAACATCCATCCAGCTATCTAAACTTTCGCATTTATAATATTACTAGCTTTCGCAAGCGACTCCGTCCGCGTAGAATTAAAATAAAAAACAAAAGTGAGTAGCCTATGTGTTCTTCCAGACTATCCTCTACATCTATGCCAAATTTCCTCGAGATCCGTTCAGCCGTTTAGGCTACAAACTCTAACAAACATCCATTCATCCATCTAAACTTTCGCATTTATAATATTACTAGCTTTCGCAAGCGACTCCGTCCGCGTAGAATTAAAAAAAAAACAAAAGTGAGTAGCCTATGTGTTCTTCCAGAATATCCTCTACATCTACACCAAATTTCATAGAAATTCGTTCAGCGGTTTAGGCTACAAACTCTAACAAACATCCATCCATCCATCTAAACTTTCGCATTTATAATATTAGTATGATTCATAGTACAAGTAATAGTATTTATTGATTATTATCGTCAACTGTTTATTTTAATTCACACCTTTATTCCAATATTAAATTTAATAACTGCTTATTTGCGGTTTAACAAGCGAAAGGCATGTCTTGAACAGTTTATTGGAGGTTAAATATCAACCGAGTCTCATGCAGGATACAGCGTTGTTAGTAATTGAACGATCTATACTAATTGAGTTAGTTAACTGTAATAACATTGTATCTGTATTTGCTTCGACATCATTAGCTTAATGATCAGATTGTAGTTACGGTTTCCAAGTTGACTTATTAACTATACATTCCCAAGACCATAGTCCTATATTGCCTGAGCATTAATAACCCGTGTGGATATCAGGGGGAATGTCGTCGAACCGTCTATAGTGAAACTTGTTTTTATCAAAGTCAACAACATCTTCAATCATCTCACGACGTTCTCACTAATCGATGTTTACAGATATGGAATGACGTTCGTCATAACTTTCATAAAGTAATTTTTATAAGGTAAGACTACATATCTTATAACCTCTGATCGTATACATGAGATAAGATACGACATAACAAAGCTATGATAGATTACTAGTTTTTGCCAGAGACATCCGCGTGGAATTAAAAAAAAAGTAAATAGCCTATGTATTCTTGTCGACTATGCTCTACGTCTATGCCAAATTTCATCAAAATAGTTCAGCAATTTAGGCTACAAACTATTACAGACCTCCAATACATCTAAACTTTCGCATTTATAATATTAGTAAGATAGACTGAACGACTTTGTAGCTCAGTGTCGAAATAGAGAGGTATACCTATACATTTTTAGTAGTTAGAAATTGTATGAAGCACAAATGTATTAACATTAGGAAATATTCCCGATTCTAGAACCTGAATTACTATCGCCCTTTTACATGGACAGTTAGCATGAGAATATCTATTAAAAAGTACGATATCCCTTAGCCTCCTGGTTCGTATTACAATGGTAATTACCCAATTAATTAGACGACATAAAACGTTACAGCCCCATACGTTAATACTCGCACGTTATTTATTACAAAGCCGCACGGAATACGCTTTGACGTCTACTAGATACAGTCGTGAGATATACGAGGGCGGCTCTAAAGTCTAAAAGAATACATTATACGCGTGCTCTACGCGGTAAATACTTCCTAGAGAAAATGCGTCGTATGTTTTCACCATTTTCATCACACGAAACGCGAAATTGCTCCCACTTGATGCCTGTCTCCTATGTCGGTAATACCACGAGCGAGCCGGCCGGCTCAAAACTTTTTCAGAATGCAAGAAAATCCCATAATAATCTATTTATATCATTCAAGTCAATGGCACGATAGGTCTCAATATGTTTCAAAGAAAAACATAACCAGCGTACTGTCGTCGACAAGAGAAATCACAGATTATTTCAGGGCATATGTGGTGAATACAGCTAGTGTAGTTTGAGTGGTAGGTCGGTGCGGTTTGGAACACGTTGTGCATTGGTCCGTTTTAGTACAATGTGGGCATGTTCAATGTGCCGCGGCATTTTATTGCCATTCCCTGTGAACCGTCGGATGCGCGATCCTATTCCATCAATGTAGTCCAAAATTAAAGCGAATTTCAAATACGTTAAACAGAATTAATTAGCTGTTCAAAAGCTACTTTAAAATCTGACTTTTCCTGCTAAGATCTGAAGGTGTTATGATATTTCTACTAATTCAGTTACATGATTAAAATTATTGAGTGCAATTAGAATAGATAAAGCAACATTTTAACACTAATAAACTAATTCACAAAAAAAAAGGAAACAACATTGTCTTAATAAAAAAATAAATAAAACAGCATTCTAAGAAAGTCATTTATCAAGTTTCAAACACGGATCTAGTCATACTTCAAACTATCGTGCTAATATTATAAATGCGATAGTTTAGATGGATGGATGGATGTTTGTTAGAGTTTGTAGCCTAAACGGCTGAACGGATTTCGATGAAATTTAGCATAGACGTAGAGGATTATCTGGAAAAACACATAGGCTACTCACTTTCGTTTTTTTTTAATTTCACGCGGATGAAGTTATGGGCTCAAGCTAGTATATTTATATTTTTCAATATTATGTAAGTATACAAAGACATTGCGAAAACATAACGTAATATTCCATTTCCTTCCTCTATGATAAAATTATTCGACGGGGAAATATAATTTATTGAATCTGTTACAAGGATATAGTGAAGTGTGCGCAAGTCTCATTTACACGGGTGATATACGAGTTCACACACGGGGTCCGATCTCACTTAGCAATGATTTATATGGTACATCGCGGCCTGCCGGTTTAAACGCATTATCGGAACGCCTGCCCTATCAACTTTGAACACTCTAAACATCTTTTTGTTCCACACAAGTGCATTCTGCTACCAAAACAATATATTAACTTGTTCCATGATACTACGAGTTTATCCCATAAAAGGCACATCGCCAAGTTATTCAGGAATAAACGTGTAAAGCTGTAAACGGGCTAACTTCTAAAGACTCAGAAAAAAGCATGAAATGGATAATTCCTAAATATATTTAACTAGCTGTTGCTCGCGACTTCGCCCGCGTGAATTTAAAAATATAGCCTATGTTACTCACAGATAAATGACCTTTCTAATGGTGAAAGAATTTTTGAAATCGGCCCAATAGTTTTTACGTCAATCGAATACATACAAAAATACGAATTTTTCCTCAAGTCTAGATAAAGATATAGATAATTATTTCGCCCAAACTATTGTTAAAAAACATATTTTATGGAAGATACAACATTAAACATATAACAATCAGAAGCGTAGATTTTAGTCAAGTAGCAAATTCATCCCTAACGAAATATTACAATCATTAATCTAACGCGGGTATATGCAAATAGTTAAGTAATTGCGTACGACTGTTTATGGTAGCAAATATGCACACATTCTATTTAAACGTTCATTCCATAGACAAACTTTCCTAGAATATCCCCAGGCTCGTTAGGAGCGCTTTTGATAATTTATTTTGCTTCAAAATTATTACCAAAACATGAGAGACGATGTGAAGAACAAAAACATTGACTATAAACCGACAAATTTCTTATCCTGTGGAACTAAACTATGATAACTCACTTGCGCCCTCCTCTAATGCCATTTACTATGTCTATCTTACTAATATTATAAATGCGAAAGTTTAGATAGATGGATGTTTGTTAGAGTTTGTAGCCTAAACGACCGAACCGATTTCGATGAAATTTGGCATAGATGTAGAGGATAGTCTGAAAGAACACATAGGCTACTCACTTTTGTTTTAATCCTACGCGGACGGAGTTGCGGGCGAAAGCTAGTTTTCTGATAAAACAACCGATAGCAGCATCTTTACACTGGGTCAAACATCCTTTCTTTCGTCGCATCAAATCACATCGTTTTCTGTCGCATTGTCGTGTTTGTCGTTCACTCACAACGGGTTTTGCACATGCGTCGCGCGTACACACAACATTAAACATACAAAGGTGATGACAGCCGGGTCATTCTCACGTATCTCAGAGAACTTAATTTACCTGCATAAATTTCATACATAATTCATTATGACATGCTTAAATTTTAACATGCACGCCGCTTCAATCGTATGAATTTATGATGTCCTAGTACTTATGCGAGAAATCTTAACAAGCAATTATTTGAAGTCTTTATTATATGGTTATTTAATTGATAAATGTTTAAAGTTTTGTAGTATATTAATTAAAATAGTAGTAGATTTACTGTACAGGTATATATTCCAGTATTCACCTAGGGATCTAAGATGCAATCAATTGGTAGTAAGTGGGCCTCCGGTACCCCTTAATTAACCACTGCCTCCGTACGCCAGTAATTCACAGTAAGCCGCCGGGGCTTCCTCCTTAGATGCTTGACAATTTCCGTTACAAAGATTTTTAACTTTAAAGTTACAGTTTTGTTACTGCTAAAGTTGCCACATTTTTTTATTAAAATTATCATCTTAATCTTAAGTTCTTTTCCATTATCCATAATTCATAATAATATTACAAACATAAAAATATTTTCGTATAGTGTTTACATTAACAATAAATATATTAACAGACACGAAATGGGAAAGTTTCGCCTCTTGAAATGCTTTTAGCGACCGCAGTTTACTTACGTTATCCTGCCCCATTACGGCGCAGCGTGTAATGCCCAGTAATACATTTAGCCGCTTTCCTAATTCGGTTTGTACGGCGATGAGCACAATTCACGCGGCGTTAATTCGTTTCACACTCGCAGCGACCTCTTGACCCTGTTGTTCCGAATGAACGTTGTACTGTGTAACGTGGTATTGTTATTAACTGAAATAAAATTTGTATGAAAAATAAACTGACATTTTACTGAGGCATACAATAGTAAAATTATGGTGTCGAAGGTTACGACTCTTACGTAAATGTAGATAAATAGAATATTAAATTAAGTGAAGTAAAATGCAATTATAATTTTAATTAAACTATCGCACAACAGTTGTGCGATTGTCGATCGTCGATTGTTTCGCAGCCCATTCAACCGTTTAGTTGCACAACTAAAAATTGTGGTCACCTCCATATAAGCTCATAGGGATCAAAGCGCTACTAAACAGTTGTTCGATAGTTTAATCAAAGGAGTGCGCTTTTAAAAATGCGGACGTGTTCTAACAGAAGCAGTCGTTAACAATGCTTGATAAAGAAATGTCTCATTAGTTGGAAGGCTTGACACATATCGACGTTCGTGTGGTTAGCTTAATTTTCCGGGTCAGCCGGGTCGGTCAGACGACGGTCGTACGGTTGAATTCAATCAGATGCGACAACGTAAGCAATCTCGTCGGCAGTCAAAACGATTGCCGCGACGAGTGCGCATTGAGTCGCCGGCGGTCGAGAGCCGCTCGAAAGCACTCAACGATGCCACAAAACTCGCGACCGACAGCTACTATTTTTGTGCCAAACAAAATCTATAACACTAGAACCCCTTTTGAAGTTAAAAAAAATACAAAACGTGTTCTTTTAAAATTTCGTTTGGAATCTAGAAAAATAACAAAGTGACGAGAGATTGATATAGCAAAGCGAAATTGGAATTTCACTATATTGTATTTGAGTTTTTTAATAAAATTCAAAGTAAATTGTACAAACAAGTCAATTAGCAAAATGTAAATTCTAGCTTTTTTAAATGTTTAGTAAATAGTTTACTATCTATCATGTATTATCATAAGTATTATACAAGGGTCGGTCAATGTTTACTGAGCAGCTCGGGGAAATGTTCTAAGTGGAATAGACAACCGACCATTTGCCCTTAACTAAATTTAGGTTAATCATAACAACTATAAAACAAAATACAACTAAAAAGATCAACAACTTGTAAATTAAAAATTAAGATATTGGAACTACTTTACGATATGTTATTGTAAAAGTATTTTCGAACAAATTTATTTTCGTGGTTCGTTTAACAAATGAAGTCAAAGTTAAAATCTAATTGACTATGGAATCTCAAAGAATAAATAACAATCAGCAAACAGAAATTTAAAAAGTTTAGTTAAATGGACAGTAACGAAGCGTGGCATTTAAATAGTCACCACGAGTCGCCACGCCGTCTGGACAATGATCGATAAATTGAACCAATTAGTTCATAAAATTATTCTCCTCACATCGTTGTGACAATATATGATACATTTAGAATAGGAATAAAACCGTTTGAAAATAAAATTAAATTTTTTAAAGTAATTCATGCATAAAAATGATATCAGTTTATGTAATATGTCGTTATTTAAAATTGACATCGTTGAATCGAAAATTTAAAAATGAACTTATAATGAATTTTAATATTTACCACATTCATCTTCTTAATAAAAACATCACGTACCTGAAAAATAAAAGAACGTAAAGACATGAAATTTGTAATGTATTTTGTACTTAGGTGCACAAATTGCTTTTTAAGCTATTTTCAGAAACGAGAGAAAATGTTACAATTTTGTTTTAAATCAATTTAGTTAATCTTGCATGCTAGATAGAACTCTGTCTATATTATCCATCTCATGTTAGGCGGTAAACAAGAATGGATAAAGAAGTGTGGTCTAAATAAATAGCTTTGAAGCCATCCCTCTAGGAACGCGTATGTCATTACAGCGAACGCAACCTCAAAGAAAGATCATCTTTAAAGAACGCGTGTTGCTAAATATTATCTCTTGGTGTAGATATTTTCCAGTAAAACTAGATATTAAAACTTCATATTTTCAAATTTAAAATCCTGATTACTGTCTATTGTTTAAACAAGATTACAACATTTTTGAGTTAATCAATGAAACAATAAGAGTGAACTCGTAAAGAAGCAGGAGGAAGTTACAAATAAAGTACAATGAAAACAAACTAATATTCATTGGCCAGTACAGTAGGACAATAGTGATCAATAACTGGACTGGCATTCAACTGGCATAGTGTGAAAACATACTGTCAGTGAATCCATATTATCCGTGACCTGCACGACTTTCCAACTGTACTGGCTAGTGTGAACCAGGCATAAATATACTGTTAAACGAATTTTATTGTACTTTTCATAAAAACAACCGACAAGAATGATGAGAGCAATAACTTTATTTAAATCGAGTGCATAAAACTTAAGCTGATTCCGACTTGTTCGATTCGAATAGTAAAATTTTATAGATCTCAAAAAATGTAGACATATTCGCCGCACAGTGCGGGACCACCTACGTTATTGGTTTTATTATCGCATCGCAGAGGTCCGGCATTGTGACGGCACTAAAACGGTATGAAAAATAGAATACAACTGTTTCACAACGGCATAACATCGCTGCCCGTAATTTCTCGTTACATTCGACTTGAATCGCAAACCTCGGTGTATTGTATCCACTCTCGGTTACGGTTTAATCTGCGAGATGTGGTATCATAAGGATCTTGTATTTGTTTTTCTTTAACCAACAATCATCTTCTCATAAATTCCATTTGCAAGCACAATAAAACTGGACAGCAGGTCACGTAATATAATCAAGCGAAATGTAATTTGAAAAGCAGATTTAAAATTACTCTTATTTAAATTCACTTCAAAGAAATTCATGGAAATTTAATGGGTAACACGCATTATAATTTTAAGTACTATTTAGGGCATGTCCCACCAAATTGTAAATTCCAACGTGTAAAATATGTGATGGAAATATCGGATTTTGTTCCCTTATCTGACAGTGACATCATTTTTAAGCTATCTGAGCCTCTATCAGCCAGTGGTGGGACAGGCCCTTAATCTTACATTTAAGAATTCTGAAGAATAATTCCGTTGTAAAATTTAGTTGCTCCCAATAAATTGCAATTGCTAGTAAAATACAGTTTGTTGGTAAAAATAAATAAACAACTGAATGAAATAAGGGTATACAGTAAGCCGTTATACCACAGACTGATTGACATAATTGTTCTCTCGGATAGAACCGTTTACAAGAATGAGCGAGGGAAGTGCTCGCATCCGGTAAGTAAAACTAAGCGTTTTGAAAAAAAAAGGCGAGATCGGTTCCCGCATTTCCCGCTCCCGGCTAATTACAGTTTTTAATAGAGAATCATTTACCAAGAAGTTGTAGATATAACAAAACTTTATTGTTACTATTTATCTTGTAAAAGAATCCAACTAATATAAATGCGAAAGTTTGCATGGATGGTTATTTGATTCTGTTTTTCTCCAGTTCAACTCAACACCAGGAAATTTAGCATAGATATAGAACATAGCCAGGAAAACATACCTTGGTTTTTTACTACATATGTTTTTTTTTAATTTATAAAAGCTAGTGTTAGCTACAGTATGATGAATAAGAGAAGGGTAAACGCTGTTAAACGCTAATTAAATTAATAAGTAGATATATTTCACTGCCTTTCTTTATTTTTGACCGACTTCCCAAAAGAAGGAGGTACTCAATTCGTCCATATATTTTTTTTTATTTTTTTTATTTTTTTTTTTTATGTGTGTTACGGCATAACTCCGCCCCTGGTAGACCGATTTTGAAAATTCTTTTTTTATCCGAGAGGTAGTGCTTGCAGGTGGGTCCCATTTTTTTGTTTGATTTTTGGAGTCAAAGACTACGGCGTAGTTAAATAGTTTAGCTCAAAATTGCGTGACGAAATTTGGTGTCTTTTTTGCTTTCTATGCTTACGTAGCCTAAACTATAAGACTTACACAAAAAATATGTATGGAAGAATTGTAGCCCTTTAAATTTGCTAAATAAAAGTCAGCGATAGCATATATCTATCTATTAAGGTTGTCGCACAATAACCATTTTTTTCATTAAAATTTCGATCAAAATCTATACCCCACTTTCAACGCTATTACTCGTGTTCGGTATGAATCCTTATCCAAATAAATATGTTTTCACGATAGAGTATTATATGTAGATCATAATTGCCTTTTACAGTACGTAATTCTGTGCAAGATTCTAGAAGTTATCAAAATATTAAAACTCACGGGCAACAGCGGCGCGCGGCAGCACCGAATTATGAGTGAATGATCGCAACGATGTATTAGTTCTTTACTTAATTTCTTAGATAATCGATTTAGATAACTCATTATTTGTTTGAAAGCTAGTGATTATCATACTGCGATGTCTAGATTCACTAAAAATCGAGAAATAAATAAACTTTTTAATAAAAAACAAAACCGACTTCCAAACAAAATACAATTGTAATATCCCAAAATCATTATGAAAGTTTTCTTCAAATATAAACACAAATTATGTCATGAAAGTGGCTCATCCGTAAAATTCAGTTTAAATTGGTTTAGTGATCACAGAACCATGAAATAGAGAGCTTTGTAATTATGCCTACAAAGAATTATGACGGCTTTATACGCGCACTGCTTGTTTGACAAACACAAACACGTTTCAAATACTAAATAGATATTTTTATGGAATAATTCTACAAATTAATATTAATCATTTAAAACTTTTACGTAGAAATTATAGAGAAAAGCATATTTGTAAAATATTAATCTTACTAATATTATAAATGCGAAAGTTTAGATGGATGGATGGATGTTTGTTAGAGTTTGTAGTCTAAACGGCTGAACGGATTTAGATGAAATTTGGCATAGATGTAGAGGATAGTCTGGAAGAACACATTGGCTATTCACTTATGTTTTTTTTTTTTTAATAAAAAACAAAACCGACTTCCAAACAAAATACACTAAAAACAAAATCTTCTCAAAAAAACAGTACACTAAAAAGTAACGAAATAATTACTTGAAAATAGTAAACCTCCCTTATTGTAGCTGTAATGTCTATATTGTACAATTATTATTACTTTGAAGTCGGTGTCAGTCATTACTAAAAACGTTACTATACTTTCAATTGTCAATTGTTATGGTAAAAATGTAGAAAACCTTACGTAGAAATATCACTGCATATACCTCGGCTGACACCGACATCAAAGTAATAATAATTGTACAATATAGACATTACAGCTACAATAAGGGAGGTTTACTATTTTCAAGTAATTATTTCGTTACTTTTTAGTGTACTGTTTTTTGAGAAGATTTTGTTTTTAGTGTATTTTGTTTTATAACCTAATATAAAACAAAATACAATTGTAATGTCCCGAAATCATTATGAAAGTTTTCTTCAAATATAAACACAAATTATGTCATGAAAGTGGCTCATCCGTAAAATTCAGTTTAAATTGGTTTAGTGATCACAGAACCATGAAATAGAGAGCTTTGTAATTATGCCTACAAAGAATTATGACGGCTTTATACGCGCACTGCTTGTTTGACAAACACAAACACGTTTCAAATACTAAATAGATATTTTTATGGAATAATTCTACAAATTAATATTTATCATTAAAAATTTTACGTAGAAATTATAGAGAAAAGCATATTTGTAAAAAATAATCATACCAATATTATAAATGCGAAAGTTTAGATGGATGGATGGATGTTTGTTAGAGTTTGTAGTCTAAATGGCTGGACGGATTTAGATGAAATTTGGCATAGATGTAGAGGATAGTCTGGAAGAACACATAGGCTATTCACTTATGTTTTTTTCAGTTCCACGCGGACGGAGTCGCGGGCGAAAGCTAGTTACATATATTTGTGTATGTGGTTACTCTTTAGGTACTTTGGAAACGGATATATTATAATTTAGCTTTCGCACGCGACTCCGTCCGCGCGGAATAAAAAAAGACAAAAGCAAGTAGCCTATTTGTTCTTCTAGACTATCCTCTACATCTATGCCAAATTTCATCGAGATCCCTTCAGCCGTTTAGGCTACAAACTCTAAAAACATCCATCCATCCATCGAAACTTTCGCATTTATAATATTAGTAAGATTATCACCTATAATTTGAATAATATAAATTGTAATTAAACAACAAAGCGTTACATGTAACCGCTTACAAAACGCTTGATTAATGTTAAATCCGCGAATTGCCACAATTTCTATGTTCAACCGCTCACATGCGCACATCGAGATACATGTGGATGTAATTTATTCAATTCGTTCATAAAACGGTCCGGATTCGGGGCGGTTTAAAGCCAACTAATTTGGTTAATGTTAATGATCAAAATTTGTGCCAGGAACGTTCTCGCTTCTAATATATGGAACTGACTCGTCGGATTTAAGTTGGAAATGGGTTTAAACGTTTTGCACGCTAGCCTCATTAATCTTGTCCAGTTTATCTTGCGGGGAACAGCAATTTAGTCACACGGTTATAGATAGGTGTTTGATATGCTTGGAGCAGAACACACCTCCGTGCCGCGGAATGAATTATGTTCTTACTTCCTATTTGTAAGTTTGCCAGATAACTTTCACAAAGCTTCCTCAGCAATAGCAAATGAGAAGTGACTCGATTGCATAACATTTTAAATGCATAAACTATGTTCATATATTAAAATTCAATTAAAACAAATAAAAACCTCAGAATGTCAATGAAAATCGCTTTACGACACACTTCACCACCTTTTTTTTTATAATATAAGGTGGCAAACGAGCAAGCGGCCACCTGAATCCACCGAAATGGAAAGCGACCGCTACCCATAAACATTCGCAATTGCAGATGCGTTGCCTAACCTTAATTGACGGAGGAGGAGACGCACATAAAGAGGACATTTCCCCTTCCTATGCGTCTCCTCCACCGTCAAATCCACTTTACAAAGAAAGGGTAGAAAAGGGTAGAAAAGGATAGGGACTAAAATTAGGCCTCCGGCACCACACTCATCAGACGAAACGCGGAATCGCTTCCACTTCACGCCTGTCTTTTGTGTGGTCGTGGTATTTCACCGGGCGAGCCGGCCCATTCGTGCGAAGATGTTAAAGCGGGCTCTACCACTGTAAAAACCTTCACACGCTGTAATACAATATTTATTTTGCCACGTATTTTGAACATTGAAATATCATTATTTATGTTCTCCAAAAAGGTATGTATGTAAATAAGACACTTTTTAAAATAGTGAAAGTATTTATTGTCATGCGTACTCGTGCACCGATTTAATTCCGCCCGGTCGTGATGACTGCCACCGCAAATCATTACCTAACTGCCGCTCACTAATGAATCCTCACATTTCACTAACATCAATGCAATCCACATTTTAAACAACACATTGTGATTTGAAATAAACGTTCCATTTCTCTAAATCTTTGATTCAACAAGAGTTTTAACTGGAGTTATAACATTTCTATATAGAAGAAATGTAGTTACGTCTAGGAAACCTATATTAAACAAACTATAATTGTGATAACCGAAGTGTTAAGGAATTTACGTAATTTTCGTAACGTTCCTTGTTCACCTCTTTGTGGACGTTTGTAACGTGTTACCGTAAACTGCCAAGTTTAAAAATACACACTTTCATCCTTGTGACACCCTATTGAAAACCGAAACAACAATATGTTCTTTTACATGTATTTCGACAGTGAAAACTCACTGTAAGTCGGTTAACACAACAAAGGAAGGAAAGATGTTTCGCACGCAAACTGGTCGATGTTAGCTCAGTGCTTACCGCGTCTTTATCGCCTACTGTCTATTGACTAATTTAACATACGAGGAATTCGTGTCGAAGTGACAACTTCGCAATACACACATTCCGTACCTTCTTGATTTTGCTTAATTATTTCGGATTTTCACTCAAAAATTTCTTCTATTTATTACAAAGAAATGTGTATGATAAATAATGAAGTTAACAAGCTTTTTAATTGTTTTTATTTTAATCAGGAAACTTAAAATTTACATTTTAATACGGCAGTTTTATATTTCATTATTCTGGCTAAAATAATTACATCATTACAAGACCTTAACTAGATGTTAGCTTCGCCCTTAATGATATTAACTCAGCCCCACCCGAGTCCCTAATACTTCGCAACGGAGATCGGCTGAAACAAATTCTAATGACTCTTTATTAAATACTTGTTTTTAATTTAAGAAAATTAATACATTTTATGGTTACTAATTTAACTATAAAAACAATATTTCAACGGACTCTTATCGATTTGGCAAGTCGCACATAAGGTTCGAATTTAGGTCGTTCATTTGTAACATAAGGTGAACTGCTCAATCGCCTATTTCTTCGCCGTAACTTCTGTAGTAATTCCGCCGTAATTCTTTAAATTGACTTCAATGTATCTTAGACATTACATTACGTTACATACGTTACAATATTTTCGTCATAAATATGACGTATGATAGATTATGATTCCTTAAAAGAAATAATTAAGGTTGCCCATTAGAGGCGAGGCATCTTGAATTCTTTAGGTAAGCAGGCGTGAACGCGACACTGCCTATTTATTTCTCACGCTCTCACCCGCCCACGCTTTGACACTTAGAGCCCAAAGCAAATGCAGCTTTAACCCTTATGTGAGTGACGAGGTACCTGGGTACCTTTAGCATTTTCAAATTTAAAGAAAAGTATGTTTTACGCTCTGTAGGTAACTGTGATTTCCTGAGAGCTCCTAACTATTTATAAATTATATATTTTTTTAATGTTTTGACCCAGTCAACTATTTATAATGGTTTGTGGAAACCAAAACATATTTTAAACTCACAATAGAGTGACAAGGTACCCGGGTACCTCTATGGGTTATGTATGACAATTAAAACATTATTTATAATTTCGTACATAAATAAAATAATAAAGATTTATTTATTTCTATAAAAATGACTAATTCTTTGTTTATGCAGAATCAGTACAGCTTTTCAAGCAGGTGTTACATGTTGGACGAGTTACTGCATGTTCATCACAAACTGATTTTCTACAGTTAGTGCAAGCTTTTTATGTTTTTGTTTGCTTGCGTTTGAGTTCTCTGCATATGTAGCAACTTCCGAAGACTGCAACACGCCCTGTAGAATCTCGTCTAGTCTGACTTATAGAAGTTGTAGATTTAGAAGGAATCGAAAGCCTTAGTTCTTGTCCCAGCACGTCCTGCATTGCAGATCTAACATGTAATTTTGATGTCACAACGGAATTTTTGATCTTTCTTATATATTTTTTCCACACAGTTGTACAGTCAATGATTTCAAAATCTTTCTACGTCTGTCACTCGAGACAAATTGTGGGTAATGTTCCATGTAATGATATATGCTGCCACAGCCGCAATGTCAATGATATTGAAAAAAGTGCTAAAGGCCACCATTTTCGACATCAGCTTCTGGCTCAACATCCGAAATTTCCAATCAACCCTCTTCAACCAAAGGAGTATAATCGTGCTCATTATCAGAAGCAACAAACTCACCTTCGTCACTACAAGATTCTGCTATTATCGCTTGTAATTCTGTTGAATTATATCTTCGAACACGTGATATTTGTTTAGAAGTACTAGCTCCAATATTCATAATGAAATAGTTAATCTCACAAAATAGAAGTAAACTCGTACAGTACAAACACAGTAGACAGTCAAGTATCAATATCAAGCACGATGCATTGTATGGATTCAAGTGCTTCTTGCGCGCCGATATCCATGTACCGCACTCCACCCCTCCCCCGCTTTCAGCATCTCAGATCGTCAACTGTTTAGCTTAACGAAAATAATAATATTCAAAGTGTATGTAACGTTAAAACAGACCTTGATTGTGTACATTACGTCTAAACTGTATGAAGGTACCCGGGTACCTCGTCACTCTAATAAAGATGTTTTATTTGTCACTCACATAAGGGTTAATATGTACGACCTGCGAACTCCTGGGAAATCCTAACAGCGCGAACATGAAAATGTGTTAATTTGTTATTCGCACAAGGCTGTAACGAAAGTACACTGTACCGTGAAATTACTGGTTATAAGGCCCTAAGAAATAAGCAATTGTAAAGTAGTCAAAGATACTAATTCTTTAATTTCTCTATTCATTATCTTTATCCCTTTCTAGTTTATTTTGCATTTGGTTTTCTATAAATAAAGTTAATTCAAAATTAAATTCCAAAACAAAAATGAAATTGTAACGTAACTAAATTTCTAAACAGTTATGTAAGATAAAAAAGTTTTATTATTTGAAAATTAAATTCTCGCTTGTCTCTTATACTATAAAGCTATTTCCAAACATCATTATTGACACTAATAGCACCAATTGGAACTTTGTAAGTCCGCCGACTGTGAGACTAAGTAATTACGATGTTTGGTGGCCGCTGCTCATCCAACTTCCGTACTCGCCGATCTCGGTAAGTGACTTCCCACTTAGGGACACGCTAAAACACCATAATAACTGTCCACTACTACGACCACTAAGACTTTGAACAAACACTATTGTGTACAACGATAATAGCCAATTCCTAATAAAGTTAGATCCGTATTAAAATTCACATAGACGTATTTGGTAGGATTCAATTTGGATACGATTCATTGTGATTCTATACATTGTAGATACAGAAGGTCCTATCTCGAATATTTGCGTGACAGTTTTGTACGAGTTGGTGTACTTTTGGCAAATTTTGTCGATGATATTTCGAAAACGTTCTCATGATTATTCCTAATACGCCCTCAAATACTTTAATGTATCTAAAATAAACTTATCTATTTGTAAATTTATGGTTAATCGCGTTAAATAATTTAATTAGTTAAATTTGTATTAATACAACACTGAAACTTTGATAGTCAGTCGGTCGTTTATTTGTAAAACCCTAATTAAAACAGTTTAGCGAACATTAATTAAATTTGAAATTATAAATAAGGTTGCTACATTAGAGTACCGCTTACAGCGAACTATTTCATCGAGATCTTGGTGAAAGTTTTATTACGATAATGAAACCACGAAATTTTCTTATTTTAATGAAATATCTGTCTAGAGATATACTAACTAGATTATATTAGCATAAAAAGGAGAGAATTTATTATTAAACTAGCTGTTCGCGTGCGGATTCATCCGCGTGAAATTATAAAAACTTTATTTTATTGTTTACATTTGTCAAATTATCAATAGCAAATGTCAAAATGACATGACATGACATGATGTCAAACCATGGAAACCTTGCTTCCTTGATGTTGGCAGCAACTTATGGTCTCTTTCCCACATTAGGGTTTTTATCCAAAATATTTACCCCCTAAGTTTAATGGCGTAAAAATATATAGCCTAAACCGTGACATAAGTTTAGGGCTTTTTATTAAAAAAAAAGTTATTCGTAAATATGCCGTGATTGCTGACATCTTAGGCAACAAAGAAGTGTGTGTTTACGCTTCATTGTACAATATGGGCATAATATCTTGTTGATCTAAATCGAATCTATGGTATTGTTAGTTTGTATAACAATATCGTAGGAGCTTAGCGTATTAACCATATTCCCAAACCTATACAATGACTACCTTTTGATAAATACATTGATGACAAATAAATTATTATATATATTATTACGAAAGTACTAAGTTAACATAACTTTTTTGTACCCTTTTTGCACATAATACATCGCAAGTATATAACATTTTACAAATATTATTGTTATTTAATGATTTAATTTTCATAGTCCTCTCCAGCTTCGGAGCAAATTCGAAGGGGCTCGGAGCTTACACGAACTAGAAATTACTAGAATGGTCTAATCTGACTATGGAGTCAGCCATCTTTTAATTTCATACCCGATATTTGTATGATGCAATACGAATTTTACCCTGACCAAGAGAACGAATCAGTTATTATTTCTTACAAAACCTGGATGGTTTCTTGACCAATAAACTTTCTGTCCGTTTATTTTGTTTACAAGAAATTTAAAACCAAAACTAATTATGAATATATGTTTTTTACTGCCGCAATCCTATACTGGATGTTATTTTCAAAAAAAATATTTTATAGAATGTAATATGTCTTTCAAACATTTATTACATTCGCTATAAAACATAATCTCTGACATTTATAGCCGCAATGATGAGCTATGGGAAACTTATTGTTATTGTAATGTATCTTCACACGTGCGTATTTCACAACACAATCCAAAGTCGCACGTGTGTGAGAGCCCTTACCGCTAGATTGTCACTAATTGATTATTTTACGATGTTACACAGTAAGCGGATGATAGTCAATGAATCAGGACGTTAAAGCAGCCAACCGGTCGACTGTAACCATGAATTGTCCCAACGCAACAGGAGGTCTTTTTATTGAGAAAACGTGGGTCACTAACGGTCTAACCTTAAAGGCGAAACGGAAACTAGCCGAGTCAATATTTAAAGGATCATAATAGATGCAATAAAAACACTTTTTGTCCGACGGTGTCAAATGCCACGATCTTATTTGTCCCTAACTGGTGTTTTATCTTACAAGTGGATACATTAATGTTATTTTTGTTTTGGAGCATTAAAAATGTAATAAAAAACTTTCCCTGGGTTAAAAGAAAATCATTCACTTAGATAAGGTTTTATTGAGCATTTTATTAAAGACCTTGATAGGCTGGATTGGTTGTGACTTACGAAGGAACCGTAAATGGTTTAGAACACATTTGAGTAAGCATTAGTAAGAATAATTAATTGATCCTGACCCCCGAGGATCATCACGAATATTCCTGAGAAAAGTCTCGTAACATCATCAACAAAAGTTGTATTATTTGTGCTACTACCGACAGTACAACCCAACAAATCTCATACACATTTTGTCGATTAGACCTTCTGAGAACCTTTTTATCTATATCTATCTATATCTATACTATTATAATAAAGCGTAAACACACACTTCTTTGTTGCCTAAGATCTCAGCAATTACAGCATATTTTTGAATGATTCTTTTATTAATAAAAAGCCCTACACTTACGTCACGCTTTAGGCTATATATTTTCACGCCATTAAACTTATGGGGCAAATATTTTGGATAAAAACCCTAATGTGGGAAAGAGACCATAAGTTGCTCCCATCATCAAGAAAGCAAGATTGCTAAGGTTTGTCATGACATGTCATTTTGACATTTGCTATTGATAATTTGACAAATGTAAACAATAAAATAAAATTTTCATAATTTCATCCGGATGAAGCCGCACGAGAACAGCTAGTCGTTAAATAAGCGATAGTCCTTTGTTTTATTTTTTGTTCCGATAAATCAATAGCAATTGTTTCGGGGGTAAAGTATCTAATTATCGGCTGTTACTTAACATCCGTTAGTCGATTATCGGCATTGTGAATATAATGCTGAATTATTATGGGGTTATGAGTCACATAGCCGTGAGAAGAGGCTCCGAGCGGAGCGGCGTGGGCGATCCAGTCGGGCATAGTCGTTCCAACAAATTACCTTTACCCACTTCTGAGTACACTTCGTGTTAACTCGTAGTACGACCGGCGCGAAATTCTGTGTGCATAATACTCGAGCTGCAATAAAAAAACAAAAACACTCCACCCAACAAGTTTTGTTCCTACCACAATAAAATCACGTAGAAATATAAAAAGTGACCTTGACATTACGTACATTTGATAATTATCATGTTTTGGATGTGAAATATTATCTTATATTTATCATTGATAAAATATCTTTTTATTTCACTTTATTTATCTTTTTTAAATATTTTTTAAAACTAGCTGTTCCCGTGCGGCTTCATCCACATGAAATTAGGAAAATTTTATTTGTTTACATTTGTCAAATTATCAATAACAAATGTCAAAATGACATGACATGACAAACCTTGGCAATCTTCATTTTAGCAAGCTTGGCAGCAACCATAAGTTGCTCTTTCCCATATTAGGGTTTTTATCCAAAATATTTACCCCCTAAGTTTAATGGCGTGAAAAAATATAGCCTAAAGCGTGACGTAAGTGTATTGCTTTTTATTAAAAAAAGAATTATTCAATAAATATGCTGTAATTGCAGAGATCTTAGGCAACAAAGAAGTGTGTGTTTACTCTTTATTATAATAGTATAGTAAGTATAGTATAGAAGTATAGATTAATGCAGCTCAAAAAAACTTTTCTTTTTATTGCAATATGTTTAAAGAAATTACATTAAGACAGTACAAAAATGAGTTTGTAATCGCTTTATTACGTTAAATTAAGGGTAATGTACTAAAAAAAATACATGCGTTTTAAAAAAAAATACGTTTACACTTTTATCTCATAATCTCCTGTAATTAACAGAATTTAGGGTTATTTACATGCTTATCTTTTATTATTATTACTGCAATTATCATTCACATTGTTCCAACATTTAAATTGCATGAATAATAGTGTATTAAAAAAGAAAAAACGTAGAAATAGCTGTCCATAACTGGTACAGGAATAAATACCGTTCACAAACAGACGGCAGTTCCACCTGACGCGGCTACAAATTCGAATAAAACATATCCATGTATCAGCGACCGAATCGCACTAGCGTTCGTTTTCATTTAAATTTCAGCCACGCCACTTCCGAATTCATTTTTGTATACCAATTTTTGCTCGACAGTAAAGTAATGTATTCACGTCTGTACGTACAACATGAAACCATTCTCTCTCTTCATCGGAGTTTCATAGAAGTGCAATCAGTTGGAGTAACAGCCGAATTCTTGAACGGATCATCAATTTTTCGCACCGTGAATGCCACTTAATATCTGACAAATATCATCATTTAAATTTTTACAATGTAAGCGTGACCTTATAATTTAAGACGATGTTACATGTTTAATACTGTTTGAATAATTAACCTTTAGTATTTGAAATATTAACGATTATTAATTGTACAATTTCTAGGTTATAACACAGCAGTAACAAGCAGGGACTTATCTGATATCCTAATGGCCCTGCAAAGCGATCCCGGGATCACGTTAACATGGTGTGGTCCCACACTGCATTGTCTTTATGAAGGGTGGCACGCTCCTTTGGATAGCGCTAGTTGAGTGCAGTGGCTCACCGGTTAAGCGGAGATCCCAAAGCTCCATCTGTCGCACTAGAGAATGACCACATGGGAGTTTGTTACTGTCCACATAAAACTGTTCGATTCTAGAAACAATGTATCTTTTTTAAGATTTCCCACCTGATACCAAAAATGCACATTAAAGTGTTAATAGAAGAAGAAAAATGACGATAAAAGATAGGAAGAAGGAAGCAGCAGTAGGATACTATCAGTGATAAATATGTAATTCAGGTTAGCAAAGATTATTTAATGATAACAAGGTAACCTTTATCTTAAATATGACAACAGTTTTTTTTTATTATCGTGCTACGGAACGTGCAAAAATGTACTGTAGATGATAAGAATTAGGATATCAAAAACTATGGGGTTATCATGATACCACTTTATGCTTTGAATGATTTATCAGTAGTTATTTTATTATCAGAGATATGACTTTATCAATGTTTTATATAATTTTATTACCTCAGTTAGATAAGTGAAATAACATTTTTAATAGTTAAAATACGTTACGTATTAAATTTTGATCTCGCTGTGAGACGTGTGAGACCTATAGTTTCCTATAAATAGTTATATTTCTTTAGAAAAGAAAGTTACATTTAATAAGAGATTTTACTTTTTTCGTCTAATGACTCGATTTTAGAATATTAGCTCTATAAATCTCGAGACTTGAAATCAGGAAGACAGCTCGTTTTATTGTTGTCCTACAATTTAGTTAGCTACTTTTGTACGCGATTGTAAATTACTAACGTTTGAGGCATTTTTTTTTATATTATAAAGTGGCAAACGAGCAAGCGGCCACCTAAATCCGCCAATATGGCGAAGCGACCGCTGCCCATAGACATCTGCAATTGCAGATGCGTTGCCTACCCTAAATCGACGGAGGAGGAGACGCACATAAAGAGGTTATTTTTCCTCCACCGTCAAATCCACTTTCCCATCCAATCCTTTCCTTATAAGAAAAGGTGGAACGGAAAAGGGACTAAAATTGGCATTTGAACATTAATAAAAATAACGTAATTAGAAAAGGCTGCAAAACATATGGATGAAAATTTTAAAGTGCATCATTGCAATTAATTATCTTGTCAAATCCAACATAAAGTCATTCAGGATTATATTTTAGTGTCATTTAATGTTTAAAATTTTAATATATCATTATATATAGATATTAAAATAACCTTGAATTTACCGCATCATATTTTGTAGTTGATAAAAAAAGTGTTCAGTTGAATTTCGTTCGTCTTTGTAATCGCACTAAAATGAGCAGCATTATTTATGGTGATCAAAATATTTTCTTACCATCTCATGGTAACTATGGCAGATATGTATTGGATAATATTCTAAAATTTAAGGATAAAGTTGCTCTGGTATGTACGAATACTTTATATACGAGTATATGCTGTATGTGTTAAAAAACTGAATGTCATGATGAGAAGTTTAAAGTTCCTAAATATTTTGTTTGTGGTATTTATCTTATTACATTAACTAGCTCATTCCGTGCGGCTTCATCCCCATTATCCAAATTACACGCACTTTATTTTATTTTTTACATTTGTGAAATTTTAAATTGCAAATGTCAAAATTCAAATGCATAAATGACAACCATGACAAACTTGCTTCCTTGATATTGGTAGCTTGAAGTTTATGGTCCCTTTCCCACATGAAGGTTTTTTTACTACTACCCCTTAAGTTTAATAGCGTGAAAAAATATAGCCTAAAGCGTGATGTAAGTGTAGGGCTTTTTATTAAAGAAAGGATTATTCAAAAATATGCTGTGATTGCTGACATCCTACGCCACGAAGTAGTGTGTGTTTACGCTTTATTATATTAGTATAGAAGTATAGATTAGCAATATAGCTTTCGCCACCGATTCCGTCTGCGCGGCATTTAAGAAAAAACTTAGTAGCCTATGTATTCTTCCAGACAATATTTTACATCTATACCAAATTTCATCGAGATCCGTTCAGCAGTTGAGACTGTAAACTCTAACAAACATTCATCCCTATGAACTCTCACTTTTATAACATTAGTTAGAAGTAAAATAGATATAAACCCACTAAGAATTGTAAAGTAATTTGTTTTCCAAACTAAAAGACCTCTCATTTCAATTCTGATGACAATTGAATTGTGATCGCAATTTACAAGCAGGATTTACTTTAAACGTATCGAAATAAAAACGGAATTAATCCGAGTTGAATGGAGCAATCCAACGAAGTCTTAACTTTGAAAGGTCGTCCCGAAATGAATGGACTCTTTCAATTATTTGAACAGAACGATGGTCTGAATACTTAATTTTCTTTTAATTTAAAGATAGATCCTTTAGTTCTGCTATACCCTGTCTAACAAAGTTTTGTGTTCGGTTCCGTATTTTTGTTTACTATATTTAAACCTAGCTGTACCTGACTACCTTTGTAACATCTGTTTAAACAGAGTATTTAAATTAAGAATTTCTTAGAAGACTTCTTAACTTCGAAGTTCGCTATTAAATCGTTTGGTCGGCTTCTTTTCTTAGATTAAATGCTCTCCTCGGAAACTCAATTTAAGCTTTTCATTTGGATTAAATTTATGTCATGTTTATTTTTAAACTGACATGTATTTTCGAATTTAACTTTTTCTGACAGTTATTAGAGCGTGATTGGCTCGGTGGTTTAAGAACATGACTTGTAATCTACAGGTCCTAGGTTCGAATCCCACCATATACTAATGTGATTTTCTAATTTTACATATATACACAATCTACCCACCGTTTTTATGGTAAAACATTGTGATGTAACCTGCACATATCAGTGAAGAAATTCAAAGATATGTGCGAAGACAACCAACCCGCAGTGGGCCATCGTGGTTGACTATGGCCTAATCACCCCTAACTTTAGAGTCGGCTTCGAGTCCCTTACTGGGGACGTATAGTGAACTGGTGATGATGATGATGATGACGTTTTTTAGATAAATGGAGCTTCTGATGAGACTATTACTTTTGGTGAATTGGCTCAGAAGGCAATTAACTTAACATCTTACCTAAAAGAACAAGGAGTGAAACAAAATGATGTTGTGGCCGTGTGCAGTGAAAATAGAACAGAATATATGGTCACTGTGATTGCTGTTTTTTCTTCAGGAGCTACTTTGGCGTGTATCAATAACGCCTATAGTGATGGTACGTGCGATAGTAATTAAGACTTAAAATAAATATTTCATAATGTTAATTTAATTTAAAGCTAGAATGCCTTTCGGTATATAAACTTAAATAAGTCTTGATATAATCAGCTAAAATAATGTTTGTTAAATCTTTTCAGATGAAATGGCACATTCACTTGATATAGCTAAACCTAAGTACATAATTCTATCACCGGAAGCACAGGAAAAGTATAGCAAAATCATAAAAAGTGTAAAATCCATTGAGAAAATTATCGTCTTTGAAAACAAATCCAAGAATGCAGATATAATTAATTTTGATGATATTATAAAGAAAAACGTAGATGTGACCACCTATAAACATGTAGATTTAAAAGGTAAGAGATAATTTACATTAACTATTATACAAACTATATCAGCATTGCTAAGTAATGTTTAATTCTTGTAACATAAATAATTAATTACTGGTTATTCTTTTAAAAGGTGGAACGGCTTTAATATTATACTCATCGGGAACTACAGGACTTGCTAAAGGTGCGAAAATAACCCACACTAATTTAATAACATCAGCTCAACAACCATTGTAAGTTATTTACAACATAGAATATTCATTTTATTTATCCTATTTAAGTATAATTTTTGCAGTGTCTTTAATTTATTTCACTCCAACAGACCATCCACTAGAGACCTTATCACAATATTTGTGTCTCCATGGTCTAGTACTATGGGCCTCATTTGTTCGCTCCATGAAATTGTTGTCGGCAGAACCATAGCATATCTTCCAAGATTCAATGAAAGACAATATTTATATGCTATACAGAAATATAAGGTTAGTATAGCAACGTAAAATAATTGAGATTTTGGTCCTAGATAAATAAATGTTTTTTTTTTTATTTCAGATTGCAATTTTAACAATAGTCCCGCCTGTGGTCGTGATACTTTGTAAATCGACTATCGCTAAAGAATACGACATCAGTTCTGTAGAAATAATCTACTCTGGTGGTGCTCCTTTAAATATGTCAGTCATTACAGAGCTTAAATCTAAGTAAGTATTCTTAATGCTATTATATTTTACTTCTAACCGTTTTCATTTGAAGGTCTTACTGCTTCAATTGGTATTCCGTAAGTCGACGTCTACTCTTTGTAGTGATCTTTTGCTGCTACTTTTCGCTACAACAGCTTCACTTCGAATAATTTTATTTATATTTATCCAGTTGTTTTTAATATTTTGTGCAGATATCCACATATTAAGCACGTATTGCAAGGCTACGGTATGACAGAGGCCACCGGTGCACTGACTGCGGAATCAGAAGATGAATATAAAGAAGGAAGTGTTGGTAAAATCGTAACTGGAAATATAATGAAGGTATAAATTGCTTTTCATGTCACGTACATACATAGCAATTCCGAAGACTCATAGACTATTTTAACTATACAAGAACATTTTAGTATTTAGAACTATCAGGTTTTTAACTAGACATAGGACTTAATAGTATCAGTTGATATTAACTGATGATTAGTTTCATGCTGGATACGCGTTATAGAATTGCTGAAATAGCGTTTTCTTCATATAAAAGTAAATATATCTCGACACTGTCTTCATACTTTTACCTGTAGGCAGTCGTTCAAGATCGTGGGATGATTTTGCATTCATTTTGTAGTATACAATTATGTTAGTTAATAAAATGTAGGGTGCAAGTGTAATAACCCCTAAAGCATAATGACATTTTAAAATGCTTTTTTCTTATTTTCTAAAGAACGGTTTCAGATCATTATCTTGGTGGAACACGGGTTCTTAATGCTTTAGATTTTTAAGGTTATAACCTTTTGTAGTGTTACAAAAACAAAATCAAAACGACTTTATTATCTAACGTTGTGTACAACATGCGTGAACAATAGTCCAAAATGATTTTAACATTTCGAATAAAAATTGGTATAGCATTTCGTAGGAAAAGCACAAATATTTTTTTACGTACAATTTCCCAAAATAACACTAAAAGCAGACACAAAAGGTCAACCTTTCAGACAACAGAAATGTATTTTTATTCTTTATTATTACTTTTAGATAGTTGATGTCGAGACTCGTAAAATATTGGGTCCCGGTCAGACGGGGGAAGTTTGTGTGAAAGGCGCCGTACAGTTCGATGGTTATATTGGAAAAGATTCTAAAGACGAATTTGATGAGGACGGCTTCTATAAAACTGGCGACATCGCGTATTACGACGAAGATGGCTACTTCTACATAGTCGATAGAATTAAAGAACTTATTAAATACAAGGCTTGGCAGGTTAGTATTGTTAAGAAGAAAATCAGTTCTGCGCTTGAGCATAGTTGCAACACTAGATCATTAGAATACACGTCTCTTCCCTATGACATCTGTCAATGTCATTCAGACGTATTAGAATAGCGCGCCATTCTGGCGGAAGGTAGTGGTCTAGGTGTTGATATAATTACGCTATCACAATTATATTTATTTCTTAAAGTATTAAGTAATGTTCTTATGAAAAATTAACTTCAAATAAAAATGTGATATTTCAACTAACGTTACGACTCTGAGTATGTCAGTAATTCTTATAAAAAATCCCCAGGTGCCACCTTCAGAATTAGAAGATCTGTTACTACAACACCCCGATGTAAAGGATGCTGCAGTATCGGCTCGCCCCGATGTACTCGCTGGGGAACTGCCGACAGCTTTTATTGTTAAACAACCAAACGCAAATGTTACCGAAAGGGATATAGTAGAATTTATTGATAAAAAGGTCAGTATGGAATATCATTGCTTATGGCTCTCATCGCTGTGTTGCAAATGAAGGAATGTCCTAGATATAATTTTTAAGTCAAAAACGAAACTCGTGAAAGTAAGTGTAGCTAGTATCTAGTAAATAATTCGTGTATTTTAGTTTCGCATAGTGTGATAAAAATACTGCATGTCTAAATTTTATTCTCTAAATATTATTAAGCTTAAAATTCCTCTCGGTTCAGTAACAGTGAAAATGTAAACATTATTCCCACGAGGGGTTTGTAACGTTACAATTTTCATGGTAAAGAGCTTCGTGCTGGCTTGCTGCACTCGGCCGCTGGACTAATAAAGTGCCGTGTTCACATGCAGGTGTCGCCCTGGAAGAAGCTACGAGGCGGTGTGATATTCGTGAAAGAGATACCGAAAACATCGAGCGGTAAAATAATAAGGCGGAAACTACGTGAGATGTTACCTAAGCTACCAACCAGCAAACTTTAAACAACACTCGAAGATATTTTATATACTATTTTAAAAAGTATTTAATTGTACTGTATACAGAGAAAATCGCTTAATACCGTTAAAACGAAATATTATTATCACGTCTATGTTCTCGTAGTTCGATGTCGTTGCAATCGGTTTTCTCTGTGTTCGTGCATGTTTATACGCAATTTATTATTAACATTATTTTTATTGGATTTTAATAATGTTTTATTAGTTATTAATAGTGTCTATTTATATTTCTATTCATATGAGATCGCTATAAGCATTGTATTTTTAGGTATAAAATTATTAAATGTCAATAAACCTACGACGCCAGAAAATCCATATTTACAGACAATGTTTACTCTGTATTTCGAAATTTGCATTTCATAAAAAGTTGTACTGACAGGATACGAACCCACACACTTTCGCACAAATGTGTTAAAAAGATCTCTAACAGCTTGTCACAACTTACGTATTTTTTTGTTAGTTTCTATATAAAAGAAAAAAAGACGTTATTACTACAAAAAGCTACAATTTACATTAAGCACCATGTATGTTTAATTTCACAGTAAAAAGTCCTCCATAATCCGATAAAAGCTCTTCTACCTGCCAATACTTGTTAAGCCGTGAGTCAAAAGCTTTTTCTTTTAAAAAAAGTTGTGTTAATTTTAAATCGACAAAGTCGACATTAATACGAAATATTTAAATATCTTGTTAATGTGTTTATAGTGTGATAATAAGAATTATGTTTTGATCCCTATTTCATTTTTATTTATACCTGATTTCAAAATAAATAGTGGAATTGACTACTACTAAATATTATCAAATTATAAAAAGCTTTATCATCCGCAGTGTAAGAAAAGTATCGAAGTCATGTATTATAATATAAGCAAAGGATCATAAAAGCGTAAATAAGTATTTATTTACTGGTCCCTAATATCAAGATATGGCGTATATCTGTTTAATAAGGAAACTTTTAGGACTACATATTCTACTCGTAGTCTCAATGGACTGAATATTGAATATGCTTTACATTGTTTATTATTATTTAAAAAAAACGATGTTCACAACAAGAATCTATTCTTTATCTTATATTGTTACAAAACTATCGTTATCATCAAGTTTTGTTATATTACCTGATTTGGAGACCACCCAACTTGTTTGTTGTCGTGAAAAATGTAACAGATAAAATCTAAAAATTATTGTATCTGTAAGCAATATAAAAAGGTCACAGTCGTAAATTTATTATTTGTAAATGCAGCCTATCCAATAACGTGTCATCTTCATGCCTCAACCTTTCTTAGGACGACACAATAAAAGCACATAATAAAAACATAACTTTTATAAGTCGCGTACACCGCCATACGAACCGACAAGATACGACGGTAAACATTTACCTTTCAATGCCGCATTCACTCTATCCAGATCGTAAAGTGACAGTGGAAGTGGCTCGTTCAACAGGCGCAGCCGCGGCTGCTTCTCACTATTAAGGCCACCGTAAAAACCGTCGCTCAAAAATATTCCCGAAGAATGTCTATACAGTTTGTACGCGCACTTGTTAGTCTGAAGCCAATCAACGGACACGATGCCTCCGTTTAAAGTACGACCGTCGCCGGATACAATGTAATTTTTCAACTCGTCCACGTCACCTTTCATAACCAGTCGTAAATATAATTTGTAACTGATGAATACTTTTAGTTTGGGTTTTTTGCCGCGCTTTATCTTCCTCACTCTCAGTACTCGAGCGGTGAAAATATATTTCGATTCAGACACGGCCGACGACAGGATCTCGTAGTCATTAGTTATCGTCTCGTTTAAAACACATTTGGAGCCATTTGTGTTTTTCTTGCGGTGGAGCGTATCTCGCTTTTTTATCGCGTCCCCCGTATGGATTTTAGGATATACGTTCGTGATACAAAACAGGAAAAACACTAAGAGACGCAACTTCATTTTCGTTTTTTTCGTTCGAATACGTTTGCGAGAAATGTCAAAACGAGAGGCATATCTGGTCCGACGTCGTAGCTTTTGATGAAAACGTTTGGGTGAACACGGCGCGGACACAATGTTGCGCAAGGTGGGAGTTGGCGCCGCCGAGACGCGTGCGCTAGCGCAGCCTCACGCGCACACTGGGGGCCTCGCAATTCTATGCAACCTTCATCGAAGTAAACAAACTTGGCCGTATGTTAGGTCAATCTATCCGCTGTCGATAAATTGCCTAATTAAGCTGCGCTTACCAATGCCGCTTAAAAGTGAAAAGTGGCAGAGTTGTCGCAAGCACTGTCGCCATGTAGCTAAACTTCTATACGAACAACAATATTTCCTTTAAGAACATAAAGTTGTTTTTAAATTTAACGTTTTTTGGCAACCCTATTAGCTAAGCTAGCGATGATTTCAGAGTGAATACATAACGGTAGCTGTAATAGTGAACGGTAAATCTAAATCTGGAATGAAGCAAAGCTGACTGTTACCGAAGCGGAGACGAGGCGCTCGTACAATCGATGTTTTGATGGGTCAGCGAGGAGTAGGATAACCGCAAGGGAGAGATAATGCTCGCCGGCGCAATATGGCGCAAGTTAACAGTTATTGGCGGCCCGACTCCCGGCCTGCCGGCCGTCGCCTTACTCTGAATATTCATGTTTGGACGCCTATCGCCGAAACGTTCCTCTGTGTACACTTGTTGACCTATATTCACATGTCATATGGGAGTAATGTTGCCATACAAATCCATGAATATTTTTCATACAATTAAATATTATTTACGTATTTTCCGATCTTTCCTAAAAATAAAGACTTTCTAAAACCAAAAATGACTTACAACTAGAATACAAATTGGGTTTTGGAGAACCTAGAGAATTCCAATCTTTGTGATTTAGTTTTATTAACTACCATGTATTTGTTGGAGATGTAAGGCAATTAACACACAATAAATTCAATTAGCTTTTATTGTTTTATTTGGATGTGAAAAGGACGACGGAATGAAGATGTTTATGTTAAAAAGGAGAAAAAATTGAACCGTACGCGGTGCCTAGTGTCTAAGAAAGATGAGTTTATTGTGTTGTCTAAACTCACATTTATAACAGCTTTTTACTCTAAGATCGATAAAGAGAGGAAAAGGAAAAACTTACGACCGAATACTGAAACGGCATTTAAATATGTAACATCATCTTAAATGACAATGTCACGCTTATATTCGAAATTCCATTAAAATTTAACTTCTGAGATTGTAAGCGAAGTGTTTAACCTTCGTTTTAGTATTCGGCCGTAGCCAAATCTTTATAGCATAGTTGTTACAATATCGATCTCGTCAAACGCTGAACATAACTCAATTGGAATACCTTCCGTTACGCCTCAAGTTCTGACCAAGTTAGAGAGTCCGTTATCGGAGAATTCACTTTGGAAATTTGATCAACACCGTACTCGACATGTTATGTTAAGTTAACCACACATCAAGTATCAAGTACTTTTTGAGGAGTAAGCTCGTATACCCGTCTTATTATGTATTTTAATATTTTAAACATACTGTTACTTGGTTAATTAAAATAACGATATTTAGTATCGGCTATTAAAACTGCATGACAGTAAACATTTAACAGTGGTAGAGCCCGCTTTAACATCTTCGCACGAATGGGTCGGCTCGCCCGGTGTAATACCACGACCACACAGAAGACAGGCGTGAAGTGGGAGCAATTCCGCGTTTCGTCTGATGAGTGTGGTGCCGGAGGCCCAACTTTGGTCCCTTTTCCTTCCCACCCTTTTTCTCATAAGAATAGGATGGGAAGGGAACGTGGATTTGACGGTGGAGGAGACGCATAGGAAGGGGAAATATCCTCTTTATGTGCGTCTCCTCCTCCGTCGATTAAGGGTAGGCAACGCATCCGCTATTGCGAATGTCTATGGGTAGCGGTCGCTTCGCCATTTTGGCGGATTCAGGTGGCCGCTTGCTCGTTTGCCAACTCATGATATAAAAAAAAAAAATGATATGTTTTTGTAGCACTAAATACTTTTATCATTTATCGCGTCCCTTGTGTAACTTTCTTGTCTCAAGCATAATGTAGAGATACATATTTTAATATCAATGATATTATTAAGTATCACAGAGTTAATTAGCAAGTAATAAATCATACGAAAATGAAGAAACAATAATTATAGTTTAATAAATACAGTCCGCGATTGTATGACGTCGTAGGTGATTGCAGCTCGCGCAAGGAATTTGGAAAGTGGTACGAGCGTGGGCGGGCGAGTCGCCGTCCGTCGCCGTCCGTCGCCGCGCTGCCGTCGAATCTTCGACATCGCACTTTATTATTTTATAGCATTTTTCATAGACACTAGTTTATTTATATTCTATCACGTCGAACCAAAAGCGGACTATGTATGCAATCTTATCGAACACATAAATCTAATCTGTAGATGGGATAGGAATTTTAAGAGTCGATTTTAAATATGTTTATACGATTTATTGCGATCAATGACGTAAGCTGGGATATAAAATGTAATTTTGTAAGAGATTAAAATGTTACTTTTAATAATAAGCTATGATATAAATTACAACCAATAATTAAAATCAATGAACGTAAAGATGATAATACATGTTTTTTTTATTATTATTTATCCTTCTAGCTAATAGCTATGTGACAACCCTATCATAAAGAAATCTCGGTGTTATTTTCACCATACTATAACACCTACCGCAATGTTAACCTAGGAAATAAAATAAAATAAAAAGAAATTCTCCGTCGTATACCCCATTAAGATTGGCAACAAAAGGATTTTTAAAATAGAAAACAAAAAAGCATATTGTTTCGAGCCCGCCTTTAACTCACGTGGACGCTTTTAATATCCCCTCAATACTTATTAAGCGGATTAAACGGCACGCATCTGCAATTGTTGAGATTATCTGAAAATATTCTCACGAACCCCGCAAAATGGATTATTGGATAAAAAAGATTTTCTTACCTTACCTTTGTCTATTTAATATTAATTGGAGAAATAAATAAAGCAACCGATAGGAGATTTTTTATTTTATAAAGTCTTTGAATTTCTAAATGTGTCCTTTCATAAAAATAATTTTGTTATCTAAGCTGTCCCAAGCAAAACAAATTAAAACACGCCGTTTAAACTCTTATAAAATGAATCTCATTATTCAAATATTCAAAGTTAAGCTACATTTTAACAATTATAATTTTTAATCTTAAAAAAGAGTATATTTTGTTAATAACGTTATTAGAACCGGGTGGTCCGCTTAGAGGTCGTGGATTAAATCATCGAAGACGCGTCTATAACTTTCTGTCACCTTGAGAGAAAGACACATTCCAAATATAATAACCGAAAATATTTAAGAACTAGCTTTCGCCCGCGACTCAGTCCGCTTGGAATTAGAAAATATAAAAGTGAGTAGCCTATGTGTTTTTCCAGACTATCCTCTACATCTATACCAAATTTCATCGAATTCTGTTCAGCCGTTTAGGCTACAAACTCTAAGAAACATCCATCCATCCATCTAAACTTTTGCATTTATAATATTAGTAAGAAGTATGAAAGTATGAAGTATGACAGTTTCGCCTATATATTTAAGTCTATAATTTTTCATAGCGGATATATTAACGCGCAAATTCCGAAAGATAATTTAACCATGACAAGGAAGTTTAACGTTAAATTGTGATTAAAAGAGGTCACATAAAATGCATACATAAATCTTCCACCTGCACATCCAAATATAAATCACGATCGCGCGGAAAAAAATGCAATTAAAAATTATGACTCGATGTAAATATTTTATTATATTTAACGAAGTAAACCATATAAATGATGTCCGATAAAATCAGTTACAATGGTTCGTGATTGTAAAAATAAAGTCAATGTTAGTAAGTACACAAATCCTATACAAAAGATTGTTTTCCTTCGTATACAATTTTGTATCGATCCCACGTTGCGAGATTAAATTGGTTCTTGGAATGTTGGGAAAGATTGACATTTGCGACAATCAAATTATATTGAAGAAAGATTAAACAGCAATTTAGATCTATCAAACAAGTATTTGTAAATAGAATAGATTTGGTTGTTTACGTTATAACAATAACGAAACTTTCGAACAGTATGCCTAAAAAAATATAAGCAGCTTAACTTGAACCTAAGATTTCATCGATAAAACAATATCGGATAAAGCTTTCCTACAACATTTATGTTTTGTATAGGTTATGATTGTATATTCACTATTGTTCTTTTTAACTATATTAAGTTAAACGCCTTTGCTTTGATTGATCTGTAGACACGTAGTGGCGGCGGCGCGGTCGGGAACAAACGCAAGCGCGCACTCGCCCCATTAACTTAACGAACAGTTGTCGAGATGTCGATCAAACCACATCTCAATGCCCCGCCGCTGTGCATTATGGAAATAACACCCACACGATGTAATTTACATACAGCACAAACTAGTGCGGAGTATTACTTCGTCCTTGTTATATAACTAAGCTAACTCTTGGTCTATCTGAACCATTTTATAAACTGCTTTGGATTATGATTAATTTTGAATTATTGTCAACACTAAATAACTTTCCTTTTTACGATTATTCTTGATAAATAAATAAATGATATAACCTACCTTTAACAGCAGCGTTGACTCTGTCCAAATGGTAAAGTGTCAGGGGGACCGGATCTGTCAACAGACGCAAACGAGGCGTGGGCCCTTTTTCAGATCCAACGAATGCGCCGTCACTTAAGAAAATCGCGGAGAGACGCGGTCGAGGCGAAGGCTGACAGTTAGCCTGCGCTCGCGGTCTCTCCACCCACAGCGTAGAGCCACCCAGTGTGTCCTCTGACGACCCCTCGTATGCTACAAATGTTCTAAATTCATCCACATCGCCCTTTAATACCCGTCGCAAATGTAATCTATATAAATTGGACTTTTTTCCTCGGCCGGCGTCACCCGTTTTAAGCTTCTTTACATTCAAAACTTTCGCAGTAAAAATAAACTTTGAGTCCCCTATCGCTTCCATCAAAGACCACTCGTCCTCTATAATGGTATCATTAAAGTTGCATGGCGGCAGGACAGCGCGGTGCCTCCGCCGAGTGGTGTGCCTTTTTCTTACTTTGCCTTGGATCCGGATCGCGCCCGCGACGATCGCCAGCGCGATAACACAAACAATAACCATTGATGGTCTCATGTCGCTAAATCGCCCCTCGGACACGATACAATGTGGCCGATACAAATGCGCGTGTCACATTATGCAAATAATTTATGTCCCCAGAAGCTTGTAAAGCGGCGGCGACAACTTATTAAAGGGGCGAAGCGTTGACATCTCACTAATGTAAAGTCATCAAATTGAATATTTAATTTGTCGATATCATTTCAATAAGCTGAATATTATGACGATTTAATTCAACACCGCGGAGAGTAAACCCGTCGTAGTGTTTGTTCTCACGCTCGTGTAGCGTCGCGATCGTGTTGGTAAACAAACGCGGTTCCCGAATAGAGCGTACAAAATACAGTAGAGAGGCGTGCGCGCGCGCAGCTCGCCGGCGCTGACTGAAGGCTGTCACGCGCAGCCTCCCGTGAGGAATAGGGGAGCCCAGCGTAATAGAATACTATCTGCCCTGCAGTCATCGATACGGCTCTTCCTGCATCCCACTGCTAGTTAAAATACGATGTTTCGCTATTAGTTACAGCAAAGATACGCCCACTACTTTATCCACATCGTGCAAATAAAATACCGTAACAACAATTCGTTTTCTTAATAAATATAAGTGGTTAAAGCCACCTCATCTTGATAAAAAATAATTCAGAGAATTAATAACCGTGAAGAATTAACAGCAATTTGTAATCTTTTTAATCGATACAGGAGCTTATAAATTGAAATCCGATAGCAGAAATTGTCGAAAGGTATTCGAAGGATTAAAAAGAGAATTAAAAAACATTAATAAGCTCGAGATGGTGAGACAAAGAAATGAAGGATGGTAAAAATAAATGTATTGCAGCGTGCTGGGGCCGCGGCAATGAGCGGTCGTGTAAGCACACGGTACGTTGTGCCGTGTGGTGGCGCGCTTGTGAAAGCCGCGATGCGTGCGATGCGTGGGCGAACTGGATGGCGCCGGGTACTCTGACTGCGGAGCCTTCGCTCTCACACAAGACGCAAGCTTAAGCGATCGCCTTCTTATTTTTCTTACAACTATTGTTAGCCATTAAAATACTCAATTGGGACCTATTAATATGTCAATCCTAAATAAATATAATTCATATTCTTAACATACTTAGGTTAATCTAATACAAAATAAGCTTTGTTAAAGTTTACAATCAACAGCTGTAAATATAGCTAGTTATAAATTAAACTTTTACGTATAGTTTATGTTTACAAGCGATCGTACGCAGTAACTTAGACCACTCGAGTGGTGCGGGCAACAAATCTTTAAGGCGTAATTGCAGCATACCTAAGTTGATACAGAAACGTTGCACAACGGGAATTCCAACGTCACCTCTCGCTACACCCGATAATAGCGAAACCTTGTACATGCTCAGGTGTTTAACGTAACCTTCCTTATACTACGATCTTATATAATGAGATAATTCTTACGAAAATTTAACATCAAATTGGTGTTACATCGTGGTGAGAATGTGCAATTATGTATAAGGTTAAAGAAATACACATGCCTTTTATTACTGCACTATCACTTGTACAGTTTGATGAACTGAATTCTACAGTTGTAACACTTTGGGGTCTCCGGTTTCTAAGACAAATCAATATTTTTTTATACAAGTATTCTAACTGTGTAAACTCGACCATCATATAAAATCTGCGTACTTAACTCCGTACTCCGAACGTAACGTATAACTGGAGATTTACATAAACGATTTATGAATTCAGAAATTAAACAGAATCCTTACTATTTTGATACTTCCACGTACAATTATAATAACAGTCAGACAACGTTGATGTAACGAGTACGTACAAATTAGTGAATGTAGTAATGAATACATTGCTATTAAAATTTATTCTAATTATGTTAATTTATAACCTGAATTTACCATAAAGTTCTTTATTCAGAATCTTTGTGTTTTACTTCGAAATACCTTAAAACAGAAAAGAACATCTCTATGTACCAAATTCAGGTGGAATCAGAATTCAATTCTAAAAAGACGTACATTATCACAAAAGCTCAATTTAAATCTAATACCAGACTATATTCAATGGTGGTCAAAAACAAAGTATATTGCCTGCCCCTTCTATTTACTTTAGAGTTTCGTTTATAAAAAAACACAGCGCTATTGTATCAAAGATTGCGTCCTACTTTTTACTCAACACGAAAAGGAATATCTTAGTATTCAGAAACCGCAGATCTCGGAATGGTTTCGAATAAAAGATTTATGTACATTCGAAACATTTCTCTTGTAATAAGCATCGGACGATTGATTATTATTTGACAAGGATCATTGCTTTGTTCGACCGAAATTGTGTTTTAAATTATCCAGAGCCCGCTGTGAATTGAAACAAATGATTTTGCATTGAGCGTGAAATAAATAACATAAGTGCAATTGATATGACCCCAGCTGTATTGAAAAGATACATCCGAGTTTTGTAAGCATTTTAAACAATACTATGAACTTTAAGGTTTTTTTTATACCACAAGGTGGCAAACGAGCAAGCGGCCACCTTAATCCACCAAAACGGCGAAGTGACCGCTGCCCATAGACATTAGCAATAGCGGATGTGTTGCCTGCCCTTAATCGACGGAGGAGGAAACGCACAAAAAGTGGGTATTTCCCCTTCCTATGTGTGTCCTCTAGCGTCAAGTCCACGTTACCTTTCCATCCTTATCTTATAAGAATAAGGGTCGGAAGGAAAAGGGACTAAAGTTGGGCCTCCGGTACCACACTCATCAGACGAAACGCGGAATTGCTTCCACTTCACGTCTGTCTTCTGTGTGGTCGTAGTATTACACCGGGCGAGCCGGCCCATTAGTGCGAAGATGTCAAAGCGGGCTCTAACACTAAGGTATAAGCAATTTAGTCGATACATATACATTAATTTACGAACATACTTATCTTGCGTGCGTTTATATTCGGCCATAATTCTTAACGAGCTTTTTGTGTCTTGCTGAATTTCTTGTCCTTTTGAGTGCATCACGTCAAGTAACTGACAGTCCTATAATTTATATGCTCATGCGTATGTAGAGTATAAGTAACGAAGTGTTTAATACCGGCGCTCGATGGAAACAATGTTTGCATAATATTATACAATCAATTTAGCGCTTAAGAACAACGGGACGACACACTTGGAGCAATAATTCACGTTTGAGACTCACGGCCGGGTAATCCCGATTTACTGAAACTATCACGCTCTGTTTAAATCACTCTGTCTAACTAGAACAAGCCGCTCATTAAACCCGTCCCCCTCGGTAAACTCCAACACACCCCTCTTATAGCTGACTAACTCAATTAATAGACTATCTGATGCTAATACAAGGTCCTAACTCGAAGAAAAAAACTACCAAACAAATAAGGATCTTATTACCCACTTGATAGAATAAATTTTAACTTTAGCAGCGGCAGTTGAGGGAGATCGAAAATGCAAATCGACGCTAACAGTGGCCTTATTAAGAACGCTTCCTTGTTTAAAATATTCTTCACTGAATAAAGGGGATAACCAGTAGCTTATCATCGGTTAATAGGCGTTTTCAACTGCAATTATCGTAAAATGACATTGTCAGCTCGCTCGCCATAGTAAAGTGAACCTAAATTAATTCAAGCTAAGGGGTGGCGCTATCAACTTAAGATATATAACAATCTGGAAAGTCTTCAACGCGATTAATATTACGATAAGAGATATCCGTTAACGATCACTCGATAGATTGCAGAGTAATTGAATAAAATGTATGATGATTTGCACGTTTAAACGGAAATTAAAGCAAATAAAATAGATTCAGATGTTTTCTATATAAATTGTTACATGCGAACCTAAATAAAATTACACGAACTTCAAACTGGATCTGGTACAAAGTAACGTGAGACGTTGATAATGTATGACGTCATAAAAGCTTCCTTGATGTCCGCGGAGAGATTTCATATGTATACTAAAATAATTTATAGAGCCAGTAGCTGCGTTAGGATAGAGCACCTAACCTAACAGATAGACACGCCATGGTTAACCAGAGTGAACGAGTATTGAGTCTTCTGTAACCATCCACTAATATTAAGCACAAGCGTTAATCGTTTTAATATGTCAAACTCAAGTAAATAAATCTTCTTAAAGTGGTATAACTTTTGCTTTTCTCTCACAAGAAATCCGTAAACAAAGCTGTGATTATTGCATATCGAGAACGATACTTACCTACGTTTCCATTTCAAATAAAAGCTGAAACAGTCACCTTTGTAAGCCGCTTTCGATTTATGCGCCGGTAGCAAAGCCCCTACTGCTGAATCGAGTGAACGAAGGCAGAAACACACGTAAAACGCTTTCACGCCGCGCACCCTAGCGCTACACCGCATTAAAAATAACACGCTCAACTTGTTTGAATTCCATAGTAAAAAATACGTTGACCATATTCAGATATCAGAAGACCGTTTTTCATTTTAAATGTTTTATTGCTATAAATTGACTTTATAGCGCAATTTACTACCTATGCACATTTTCAATTAAAAAAAGCTTTAAAGCTGTATTAACACTCGATTCATAGTTTAGTTTAAAATATTTGAAGACGTTATAGAATAGGTACGATATAAAGAAAGAAATAAAAAAAACAAAAAATCTTTATAGAATATTCAAACCGTAAGCATTAAAACACAATATTAATCGAAAAGCTGTATTATCTCACATCTGGTTTTGATTATAATGTACATACGAGTAGAAGTAAATACTTGAAACTAAAACAAATGATTATTGTCCATAACATACAATAAATCGTCCTACGCCCGTATGTATTCCCGTACACAAAGCCGGACAAAATCAGTATCCCAAATCGGATTCCACTCGAATAGGTCCGCCCGCTGTCCGGATACATCAAAGAGCGTTCCGAGCTGAAAATGGCGACATCATTAGTCTTGAACAAATCACGGTTCAGCAGAGCAGAAACTCTTTAGAGCACAAAGGTGTCGGCGCGCCGATAGCGCTCTCACTACCCTTGCAACTAGAGAATGTGCCATTCACACAATTCCCCAAGAAAAGTTCTTTTAAATACACACGATCTACGTTTTTCAAAAGTGTTTATGAGACCGGTTTACGGTATCTTCTTTTCAAAGTAAAATAAACCATTTATAAATAATAAATGGTTTATTCATAAATATACCTATTATACATAAACCTGTCTGCATCTAATAGCAATTTTTAAGTTGCCCACTGTCGGAAATAGGCCTTCCCCAGTACCTACCGCAGAATGCGGTCCTATTAACATGTCGGTCAATTTTTATATGCAAATAATCTATATCTATACTAATATTATTTTTGTATGTATTGAAATAACTCAAAAATTTCTGGGCCCATTTCAAAAATTCTTTCATCATTAAAAAGCTACGTTATCAGTGAGTAACATATGTTATATTTTATATTTTTTTATTATACGCGGGCGAAGTCGCGAGCAACAACTAGTTTACTATAAAGAATGTTCTTGCTCTAAAATAACTCTATCCATCAATCAAGCTAGTTACATTGATTGGTTATTTTGAGAATGGTCGATAAAACTACATTCGAAAAAGACACTCAGCCAGATTCACATCGACGAGCAAAATTAGATACGCCTGTTGAAATGTTACCGCGAAAATTAATTTGACAACCAATAAGGTCAGAAAATTTAAAAAAACAAAGAAAATAAATTTCTCATTTCAATCTTTGTAGAAGCCAGAATATTTTAATTCAGACGTACCTGCACAAACCTAGTAGACATTTTTAATTTTCAATTGAACATCGGTTTATTTCCCTCCCGATAAGTACAAAGTTGAAAGCGGCACGACGTCAAAGTGAACACCAACTTAATTAAACTCAGAGTCAATAGTTAATAGAATCAGACGTTACTTTGGAGAAATTCATTTCGAATAACAAGAGGTGTCAAAGTTAATCTTACTAACGTTCCTTTGAGAAATTCAGGTGTGGAATTACAATATTTTGTCTAAGAACGTCTTTGAGAAATAGACATTAGTAAATAAAACTATTGGGCCTGAGACTATATCGTTATTTACCGCGCAGTCGAACAACTCTAAAAGAAAATTAAATTTAATTGGGTATGATTACTTGAAAAAAGGCTGATACTTAATTTTTACATTGTTAAATTGTTGCCTAAACAACCAAAAAACAAAACAAGCAACGCGAACATTAAAAAGCGTCTGATAAAAATGAAATGAATAACGTTCCGGGAAACTGAAACCCTTTACTTCGCAAACAATCTGAGTAAATACGGAAAAACGTTTAAATTAACAAAAACCCCTGTTTAAGCGAAATATAAAAGAAGCTGTACAAACTCCGCCAATTTCATTACACATTTGCGTACGGCGAAATTAAAATAGAGAACTTTCTAAAATAGTTGTAGAGTAAATTTAGCAAATGTACTTAAATGGAAAATTTAAAACATGCACCTAAATATGATTTTAAAACAAATTTTGTAGAAAATTAACACATGCAATCTCCACTTGCCGAATTAAGAATTATCAGTCATTTATCTTATAGGTTCTTCTGGCATAAGCAGCAATGCCATTCATTTACTATCAATATTTATTAAGCTACAACGGCATAGTACAATAGTAAAACGATTTATTGTAACAAAAGAACACAAAAGTTAAATAAGCATTCGTCGCAGAGTGGGACAAAGATTGGACAGTTATTATTTTTATTTTATGTGTAAACAACAAAACGTAAAGCCTAAACAAAAGGGAGATCACAATTTACATCGTTTCATATTTATTTAACCAACAAAGGAAATCAAATGTGACGCACATTCCGTCTGACTTACTAATATCATGAATATAAATTGAAACATCATGGATATTTATGTGAGGGTAGCCGCGGGTATTGCTCACGGCAGAGCAGCGACGGCGGCGGCGCAGCGCGGGCAGGTGTTCACACAATGTGCCCGCCGCCGATACCTTCCTGATATCAATATTTATGCCTATTACCGACCCGATCACAAGAAATACAATACCATCATTCCAGCTTCGTAATATTCATTGCGGGTCCGACCTTTTCACTCCCGGCTCGAAGATTACCGCATTTTCCCATATCGATTTCACGCTCCAGTTTCCAAGCAAACGTTAATCTCATTCTAAGATACCCGGTACGCTAAGCGACGGTCGTCGACAAGCAATCGTATGCAATTAAAATAATACCACAACATTTGAAGCGAGCGTAACACCATTAATACGCAGTTAATGCTCGACATGCGGCTTTCTGAATCTCTCGTGATTGAAATTATCAACTAATTACTCGAACGTTTCGCTTTGTGGAATATTAAGCCGGTAAACACATAATTACATGAATGTGATTGAAAGCTCGGACGAAATCGTATCAATGGAATAAATCACGTTAACCGTATGAATAGCTATTGACTTAATTTATGAGTGTTGTGGGATCGTTTCGCATGCAATAATCACGGGCGGCCGTTTGGGATGGTCGTTGGACCGCGTCGCAGATCGTAGATAGCGGGCCGGCGCGGCGGCACCTACGGCGAGATCGCATTCCTCTCCTAGATAATGATTATCAAAATAAAGTAGGCGGTAATAGATGGAGACTGCCAGACGGCTTAGAATTGTAGAGAACCCGCTGAGCTACATTTGCATTAAGATTTTATCCTTTTTTATTTGAAAGGAATTTTAGGCGCCCTTAGATTGCAAACGATTCTCTCGACTTTTGAATTAAAAACGTTATTTATGTTAACCTGATTTAACTTTAATAAATTAAAAGTCTAGTAAATCTGCTTTAAATCGCAATTGCATATAACTCCAGAGAATCCAATTTTATTTTACCATCTCATTTTGTGCAAAATAATTTTAAAGACTTCGAGTTTTTCATTAAAAAGTCGAGTAAATAAAAACGAGCTGTGACTTTGCTGAAATTATTTTAAACTGGAAAGGGACCAAAATGAATTTAGCTACGTGCGACTAATCTATACAAATCCTTTGGTGCCGCCCACAGCGCAACGATTACGACTGAAAATTATGTTATACGGAAGCCAAGCAAGGTTTATACAGATAAAATAGCCATGTAAGTATATAAAATATAACGGCGGCGTCCAGAAACACGCTGTTTATTAATAGTTCCTAAACATTAGTAATAATAAAATATAGCCTATGTTAATCACAGATAAATTACCTTTCTGACGGTGAAAGAATTTTTAAAATCGGTCCAGTAGTTTTTGAGTTATTTCAATACATACAAAAATACAAATCTTACCTCTTTATAATATTAGTATAGAAGTATAGATATAGATAATAATATATCATATTTTTCCTTTTGTTTGTCATTTGTCTAAATAATATCAGCTAAACAACAACAATGAATTACAATCACACAAATAAAGCAAAAACGCACACAAGTAAATATCTTATAGCGAGATAAGAAGTTCAAGAACTTTTTGTCTCTAAACGATAATAATTTGTTCGGAAAAACTTTGATTCAAGGGATAATAGAAACGGTAGACACCTTTTCATTCCTTTTCAGCGGTCTTACTATATTTCAGCAGTTTTAACATTTTTTTCTTGAGCAAATATGTGCTGGGGAAAATCGACGAAGCAATTTATCTTGGTTATAGATGGGGGCTATCGCTTCACGGATGACTTGAAGGCTCTCACTGGATTGGGCACTAACTTAACTCCGCCATTTCGGATCGAATCTTCGTGACTGATGAAAGTCATCCAGTCTATTCAGCTCTGTGCTATTGACAACTAACACGTAGTAGTTTTGTAATGACAAACAACGTAAGGGAATTTTGTAATCTTCTTACTAATATTATAAATGTGAAAGTTTGGATGGATGGATGTTTGTTAGAGTTTGTAGCTCAACGGCTGAACGGATCTAGATGAAACTTGGCATAGACGTAGCGGATAATCTGGAAGAACACATAGGATACTTACTTTTTTTTTTTAATTCCACGCGAACGAAGTCGCGGGCGAAAGCTAGTATAAGACATACGGCCGAACGTATGAAGTATAAAAATAAGTATTATTTCAATATTAAATTTAACCATAATAAAATGAAACGAGTCTTTTAGTTTATTTTTTATTTAATTTAACCCCAAATAATGACATTGAAATGTGAAATCGATAAGTACCATAAAAATACAATAAGCATTTCCATAAATACAATTCGTTTATTAAAATTCGGCTTAAACCCTTCCGAGAAGCTTAAACATAGGTCGGTCGATCGAGTCTATTGTGAGAAGCGAATCCATACGTGGCAGTCTCGCAGCCGAATATAGCTTTCATTAATTAGCAGTCAACCGAGATCCACTCCGCAAACAAGCTCACAATGAATATCACAACATAAGCTGATTATATACTGATGTCGGTAAAAGCATCTCTATGTACACTAAATGTATTACTGTTCGCTAGCTTCTAAACTACACATAACTATACATAACACTCGTGTACTACGCTAATAAGATCAATCTTACGTCGAATAGTGAACGTTGTTATAACGCTTGTATCTATTTTAAAATTTATTACACTAGCTGTTGCTTGTGACCTGGTCCGCGTAAAAAAATAATAAAAAAACACAGCCTATGTTATTCACAGATACATAATAAACCCTACGAAAGTAGGATAAGGTAAGGAAGATGATGAAATTATCTTTCTAATGATGAAAGAATTTATTAAAATCGACCCAGTTTTTTTACGTGAATCAAATATATACAAAAATATAAATCTTTATAACATTAGTATAGATAAACTAATATGTTAAGTTGAAATAAAAATTGTCTGTGAGCTCTTTTAGGTTGCTTAGCAGTTATACTTATCCTGGATTAAGTTGGGTTATTTTATAGCTGGTTGTATCCAAGTATTCCCTTCGATGTTAAGTAATGTGATTGTTGCAATCCATCAGCGATGTACATTCACGCCCACATGCGCGGGCGCAGACTGGATTAAGCTTTTATTGTTAATTCCTCATTGTTTTGCAATAAGTATATTACTTGAAATAGTGGATATAATACTATCTTTATTTTTTTCTACCTTTTCAATAATAATGTTTTCCATGGCAACTAATGCTAATAAAGTTAAAAACAAACTTTTATGTCGTATATCATTACAAACTCGATGGTTATTATTCCTATTTGAGTATTATGCGGTTCACCCGAAATGGAAACAAGCACTAAAATATCAAACACTGTTTTTCAATTAAATACAATACTCGTTAAGCTTTAACGGATTAACAAATACAATAATTTTATCCAGATTAAAACAATAATTTCATTCAATTTGAGTATAAGTTTAAAATCAACAAACGAATTACATTTATTTAATCAGCCGTAATCGGAGAACACACGAAAGGGGAAGAGGGCTTACGGTATTGCAACATTAATTTTAACCGTGCGTTTTCATTGACGATACACTTTACAACTACACTGTGTTATCTCCCTTAGTCTCTGTGAAAAAAAAAACATAGAAAGCAATATGTTTTTATTTAATGATTATGGAAAAAAATAAGTAAAGGACGAATGCGTTACATGTATAATAACTTTAGAATACGAGTTTTACTAAGTTAAAAAATAGACCAAAAAAGAGGTTAAGATTTATTTAGTACTAGCTGTTTTCGTGCGGCTTCATCCGCATGAAATTATGGAAATTTTATTTTATTGTTATCATTTGTCAAATTATCAATAGCAAATGTCAAAATGACATGACATGACAAACCTTAGCAATCTTGCTTCCAACATTGGGAAAAATCCCACATTAGGGTTTTTATCCAAAATATTTACCCCCTAAGTTTAATGGCGTGAAAATGTATAGCCTAAAGCGTGACGTAAGTGTAGGGCTTTTTAGTAAAAAGAGAATTATACAAAAATATGCTGTAATTGCTGACATCTTAGGCAACAAAGAAGTGTGTCTTTACGCTTTATTATATAGACCAAAAAAGAGGTTAAGATTTATTTAGTATTGAGATTTGGCAGAGCAATTTTCACGTAAAACCACAGTCAGTCTGTGGCTAATACGTCGCGCTATGTTCAGAAGCAAATTGATTCCGATAGAGTTAACTCGTATCGATCGTTCCTGAACGAAATAGTTTTAATTGTACACGTGGGTTGTTGATTTACAACCCTACTAACTTTACTATCGACTTATAGTCAGATAGTCTTAGACAATTGAAAACAATTAGCATCTGTATGCAATCTAGGAATAAATTGTAATTAATATGGAGAAAGCAATGGGCGACGAACTCCCAACGTTTCGTTTTCATTGTTAAGAAAATTATTATTTCACTCTTAAGAATATTTTCATGACAGCCTAGGCTCTAATACATAAGTATCTAAACAAAAGAAAAACAAAAAAAATACTAATGTAATCTAAAAATAAAAATTAACAACTCTCAGGTATTAGATTTTTAAATAAGAGACCAATATTATTCAATGTTACTTTGTAATTAATTTTTAATTCGAAATGTACCACAATTTTACTATATTGCATACAAAATTAGAGGATCGATACATTTTTAACAATGTAAATAGTTATTATTTCGATTGTCAGTGAAGTTAATACGACAGCGCATGTTAGTAAGGCTATATTCAGGAAGCTTACCTCAGTCACCCTAATTAAATACACATAGACTCCAGTTTGGATGCGGTTTCCACTGAACTGAAATAGATGCAGACTACAATGACCATTTGCTGAATAAATCATTACTAATGCACGTAAAAATAGCAGTTTACCTTTTCTTTTATTTATAAGAAATGTTATCTGCCTTTTATCTATTTTTGGTTCTAGTTGGATTTAAACTTTTATTTTTCCCAGAAGCTATTAAAATTGAAAAGAATAAAATTTATTACAGATTTTTTTATAACTCTACATAAAATGCAAGTCACTTCAATACTGAACGTCCAAGTAATTAGATTTCTTTCAAAAGAAATTTCGTTGAAGTAAAGCCAACGCCAATCACATGACTAATAACTGATTTTATCAAGAAACCTTCTAACGTTAATTGCTACACGTAACGACAGACATATCTCGGTAATTAGAAAGAAATCAAAGCAAACATTTATCATTGGATATAGTTATTTACTCTACTAAATAAATACTCACAATGATAACCCAAAACGGGCAAAATTTACAGACATTAACATCCATTATCGTTTCTATATTTTTTATCAATCACGTGAAGTACTTAATTTCCCTAACTTAAATTTACCAAAACCTACGCAATAACATAAAACCGCAAAACGTTAAACAGAACTCAAAGCAGTTAAAAGCAGACTTTAAAAAAATACCGCTTTAATTTGCGTACAAATTACACGGTAGATGTTTTGTATAATAAAGACTACAATAAGTCAAGTTACGGCAATAACTAAACGTAAAAGCCCCCTAGTAAAAGCTCCATGTTAATTAACTTTACGCAGTGTATTTGCGTAGTAGGGGTCTGTTGCGAGCGCCTCTCCGCCACTCCGCTCCACCTCGCCTTACTTGATGCTCTTTTAATAGCGTTTAAGTTAAACAAACTTTGTGAGCTTACATGCAAACTTCATTTGCTTCATAACACATTACACATTGACGATTCCATTAGGTACGATCAAAGTGTTACGTGAGCTTTTGCTTGCTTTATGTGGTAGATTAAATATTATTTTCTCAAGGTCATAATTAATATTTTATGAGCTTTACATCTTCGTCTGCTTTGCTTTATATTCTAGGTTCTCTTTAGTTTGTTATATCTGACTTCCTCTTTTCTTATAGCCTCATTTTATTATTCCTCATCTCGTATGTTTGCTTTAATAAGTCAATGAAAGACGCGAAAACGTTGAAACATTTCTCTATTTATTATGTCATCAATGGTATCAAATAGTAGCCAAATATATTTTTTATATAACTGGACATTTACCCAACAATAAAGGGTATACTTTTTTATTTCATTAATACTGACCCGAGACCTGACACAAATCCATAAAACGCATATAAAGATCAAATAGAAATCCCACGATTGACAAACCAAAAAGATGAGAAAGGCTAATAAAGTATTCATAAGTAATTCGGCATAAACAGTTTATATTTTATTCTGTTTTCGGGTACAAAATCCCTGTAAATCCGTTGATCGTAGATGTGCGTATCGACTGAGATGTATGCACAGGGATCAATGAGATGGATTGTTCGGCACTGTCACTTTAGCAGTGTATGGGCAGCGAAAGGGCAACGGATGGGCCGCGAAAAGGCCGGGCGCTTGATACAGGCACTGCGTAATGGTGCGCGTGGGCATCACGCCTCAACTAACATAATTATTCGCACGATTAAACAACGGCTTTTGCAAAAATTTGCCATATAAGCATACATTTCACACATCGAGGAAAAAAACAGAGTTACTACAAAGTTATTTTTAATTTTACGTGAATAAAGGAAATGGCGAATGATGAATGTAAAAATTTTAATACAAACAAAATGTATAATAGCTTAATTCGAAGAAGTAACTCTCAAATAAGAAATGTACATACAAGCGTAGTGAGTCAGTCTAGTTGACTTTGGACGGGAACTCAATACCCACCGGTAAGACTCACACGAGAGTTCTACGAGTACTAAGCGATAATGAACTTAGTCGGTTTCGCCAACTTCCGCAAAATTGTTGCTTAAAGTAACGATATTACCGAAAACACGTCATTAACTCTGAAAAGCTGCTCAACTTAAGTAATTTCGTAAAGTCGTCAAAAATGTTCTTCACAATTACGGGCGTGATAAAATTACAGGAAAACAACATTAAAACGGATAGCACTTAAGGCACGTTGCCGCCGCAAATTACACCGTTATGAGGGCAACAAATAACCGCAAATTTATGTAGATAGCTATCGAGTGTGTGGCGTTACGTGAACGTGTTTAAGACGGCGCTACGGTGGCGAGGCGATAACGCGTCACCAGTGTTAACATCTGGCTGACGCCGTATGCGGCGCATAAACATCCCGGTGTTGGCATCATGTCTTCATTTGCATGTCCCAGCGCCGCCGCGAGAGGGCGGGCGGCGGGCGGCGTGCCGCCAATCTCAATAGGCGTGTATCACCTAAATTTATTCAGCACTAGTACGAAACGAGACGAACGATCATCCACCGCGCTTCTATCAAATTGGGAGCACGTAATTTTAGTTGACTTACCCTCTACGAAGACATTTCAGCATTTTATAAATAAACAATAACAAAAGCTTATCTTAACTGTACTCGTTTAAAGTAAAAATATTAGTTTATGTTTTAAAAGTCACAAAAAACAAACAATACATTGCTAAAATATTTACACAAAAATGAGGGATGTATTACGTATCATATTGTCAGGTGAAACTTAAATCTTTAAAATTTCATAATACAGTAACTAACTCTTTCGTATAACATAATTTCAAATGCAAATCGAAACCACGACATAAAGTTACTAGCTAATTTTTTTTAAACATGTAAAAAATGTGCAACTTTGCTTTTTTACTTTTTCCTAAATGAAATATTAAGCCTATTTTACTCACTGATAACGTAGCTTTTTAATGGTGAAATTTTTTTTTGATATCGGTCCAATAGTTTTTAAGTTATTTCAATACATCCAAAAACACAAAAATACAAATCTTTCCTCTTTACAATATTAGTATAGACTAGATACCTGATAGGTCGTCAGTCAAACATAAAATAAATTATTCTTTTTCAGCCATCGTAATCATAACGGACACGGAGTTACGGCGCTGCGTCTCTTTTACGTCAATATTTAAGTAAAAATCTGCGGCAACGTTGTAATGCCCTCGGACATTATCCCGAAACATATTTGCGGGCATAAATAAGCGCGATAAGTGCTCACATTCGTATTAAATTTGCATACGAGCCCGCTGCGTGTTGCTGTTTGAAAATGTAAAAGGGAAGCTTAATTAGCCTGCGGTATATTCCTCTTTTATAATATTTTTATATCGCTTTAAAATAGTAATGAATTAATAATGATGTAGATATAGCTCGTCAATCATTCTTGACGGTGTAGTATCATATCAGACGGCTAAATTGATTTTACGGATCTCTACAACGGTACTTAAACTCGCTAAGTAAATAACTTTAGCTCGAACAACGGTAAGAAACAGCGGCTAACTAACGATGTATGAAAAACAGATATGACACTTTGAAAATCGTATAAAATAGCAGTTGGACAGAAGTAGCGCAATTAAAGGATAGCGATTTTATTTTATTAAAAACATAGTATGGGAAAACAAACGTTAACCCGACAATAAATATAAATACCACTTGTAACAACTATTTAAAAACGAAGTACTCATAGATGACATATTGAAAAAGTAATTTAAGAACTGGCAACATCAAAAGTGAAATGGGCACTTATAAAAAAAGTTAATATAACGCCTAATAGGAGAGAAGTCATCTCGGGGCGGGCTCGCGCAAATGGCTTGTCCGCGGCGTCGTTACGACCACTCTCCCGCTGTAATCTTAACTGCCTCGTTTAAGATACTTCGAGTTCTCATTATATAAAATAAAGTCATCGCTTGACTCACAGCTTTTAGACTGCCGAAACATGTGACCCCTATTTAAACGTACTTATTAGAAGATATCGATGACAATTAGGAAGTTTAAATATCTTAAACGGACTAACTTGTGATCTTGTGCTCTGAGATTCGATTTGAGAGACTTTATTGTATAAATACATACTTAATTTAAGAAAGAGTTGAAAGAGCGTATGCCTATGTAAAGAAAAAAACTATGTTATTGTTGTTTAACACATTGCATGACTTCGCATAAATAAATGCATAGTTACGTTATTGTTTTGTTTGAACATAGTTGACATTTTCTTGTTATTAATCATACTAATATTATAAATACGAAAGTTTAGATGGATGGATGGATGTTTGTTAGAGTTTGTAGCCTAAACGACTGAACGGATTTCAATTAAATTTGGCATATATGTAGAGAATAGTCTGGAAGAACACATAGGCTATTCACTTTTGTTTTTTTCCATTCCACGCGGACAGAGTCGCGGGTGAAAGCTAGTAAATTATAAATAGATGTGACATTATCAAAAAACCTAGTGTTAGTACCTATAATGTTTGGAGCCCGTTAAATTAAATTAATTGCAATAATTACGCAGGCGTGGTTAGAGAGGACGAAACGAGAGACGCCGAAGAATCGTAAAGGTTTTAATGGAGGCCGTAACAGAAGCTTTCAATTTATGCGTTCATGCGATACGCGGCCGAAAGTTATTAAATCGCGAAACTAATACGGCTGCAGCGCTCCAGCCGCTTAGCGCGACATTTAATTAACTTTTTGCTCCTTCTGAATTAACTGACCAGTGTATTGTTACTGGAACAATGTTCGAATAAGCAATGTTTTATAAAATTATTTAATACCGCTTATTAATATTTTAATTATTGTTATAAATTGAATGTCCCACTAAACTAAAGGCACAAACCTATTCAACCTCAATGCTCCAAAGAAACCAGTTCTTATAAAAATAAAGAAAAAAGAACCTTAATGATTTAAGTAGTAGATAACAAGCCGAGCCAAACAATTGATAATAAATGATTACAAAGAGTCGCGATGAAGACTAGTAACCAAAGAAAAGCGAAATGGTTCTTTTTCAGGTCGTTATCTGCGATACTTCCCGATAGAACTGGCCCATTCATTCAACATCAGCTGCCCTGATCTAGACTCTTATACCATTGAAGTGTCCAACAAATAGCACACAGAAGCTATTAACTAGCAACATGTTAGTTGTGCAAAGCGAACATCGACAAAAATCACGTGCGATAACCCGTGTCGCGGTGAGCTGACTCCAGCAAACCCGGTGTCCTCGGCTCCTCCGATAACACAAATGTTGTTTTAGGACTACACCAACACGGACAATGTACCGACACAATATATTAATTCCAAATGACGCCACCCTATTCGCTTACTAGTCAACGTCTTCCAAGACGTACGAGTAATACCCTTTTAGTAAATTTATGTTAGCATCGAAACCCTTTTCACTAACAGATCTTACATCTATTAAACCTTAGAATAATTAAACTAAAACTGGTATTGTGCTGTAATTTTACAAAAAAAAAAATATACAGGGCGGTGACAAATTATTGTCTACACCGCCTTCGAATCATCTCTTCTCTTGATAAATCCTCTCATCTTTACAAAAAGATACCTACAGCATTTCGTACTTAATGCCAATCGTGTGAGTTGAATCTTGTCTATATTATCAGCCATCGGCCTTCCTAATAAACTGTCACATAGGTTAAATAACTATTAAGCAGTCCACTGAACGTATGGATGGAGGCTTGATATACCTCAGCATTTGATTATATTAGTACGTAAACAGTAAACATCGGAGCCGCAAACGATCTGCAAACACAACAACAGTCAATCAGTCTTGTTTCGAGATGGCGAACGATTCACAACTGTTTGCACAGTTACCTGTGTAATCGTGATTCAGCTAAACACACAAGTTGCTCAGTCGCCGTAAACATGTTCGGCAAACTGTGTATCGGGCTAATCGAATCGCCCTATAACTTGGCTGCGCTCGTCGTTAATACGGTCCACTTTATTATCTATGCCGGGTACATCCCTTCCCCTTCCCTCCCCCGTACTCCCACTCTCCCCTCAGCATGGCAGACGTCGCTCAGTAACCCGCTGTCATGGTGGCACAATTAATTGAAATCTTATTAGCCGGCCGCTCCCGCGTCGAGCAAATTCATAACTACGAAACTTTCCCGTTCGGTACAAAGTTTTGTTTACATATGATCCATAATAAGATAACGACGAAGAAGAAAGTTAAATTTACCTTTTTATTATGAAAACTATTGTTAGTTTAGTGTTCATTTCACCTTTATTATTGTAGCGAAAATATAGATAAAAATAAAATTTAAGGCAGTTTTCTCTCGTTTTTAACTAATAGAAAGTGATATCAATCTATCGACAGTCACTATATTATTGTAAAGGGACTCAATAAAACAGACATTCAGATAACAAATAACAGTATGCTAATAATAGCTTATTACAATACAATCTGAGAACATGAATTAATAGCAGGCAGGCCACAACGCACAACGTGGTATGACGGCTCGTATGAGCAGTGTTTTATGAAATTTTATGCATTTGACCGGCCTCTGTCACTCGGAGCTTTAATTGAATTGCACGTCGGAGCCGTGATATACGAGAGGCAAGCGGCGAACGGCGCTCCACCGCCGCATCGACCCGGCCCGACCGATTAATCCCACATAAACAATTATAGGAGACCGATTTATACCCGATACCCTCACACGAGCCGCTTCCATACTTACAAACATTTAAAGCGGAGACAACTCAATTATTACCACATTATTGAGCGCAGATGTTTTACGATTTCATTTAAACTCGCCTTCGGGTGATTTCGCTTATAAAAGCCAGTCAATTTCGATCTTATTAAAAAAGTTTTGCGGCTATCAAATCTTTTGTCTCCCGTCTAGCCCGATGCTTACGTTTCAGAAAAGAGTTTTAGCTGATGTTGTTTTCGCGAGGGATCACAAAGTTTGACATTTTGCTAAAGTGAAACGAACTCGATCATCGACTTTAACGACCTGCAAACTTTAGACGTTCAACTCGCCACTTTTACCGGCGCTTCGACTAAATTTCAGTTAAGCGTAATGAATATTTCGCCGGTGTTTAGGTAACTTATTAATTACTGGTTAACAGCTATCTTCTTTGTCAGCGATCAAAAGATTATAACAACAATTTTGCGAGAAGTTTTCATAGGATATAGACTATTCTTGATATCGGAAATCTATATCTATACTTAATATAATATAATAAAGCGTAAACACACATTACTTTGTGGCGTAGGATGTCAGCAATCACAACATATTTTTGAATAATTCTTTCAGTAATGAAAAGCCCTACACTTACGGCAGGCTTTAGGCTACATATTTTCACGCTATTAAACTTAAGGGGTGAATAAATTGGAAAAAGCCTTCATGTGGGAATGGGACCACAAGGGACTACAAGTTGCCAACATTAAGGTAGCAAGGTTATTATGGTAACGGTAATTTTGACATTTGCAATAAGAATTTGACAAATGTAAACAATAAAATAAGGTTTTTATAATTTCACGGGGATGAAGCCGCACGGGAACAGTAAGTATTCGAATAAGTGTCGAGAATTTTCAAAACTTATAATGCGAGCCATGGTGTGGGCATATTTTCTGTTGCTACTGCTCTTTATTATTATGTTTATATTTTCTGTAGAGAAGATTTAAATAAGTACATGTCTTGCTTCGCTTCGAGTAAGCATAGCATTATTAAAGTTATTGCTTAGACTTGTTATAAGACTTAATTATCAGCCTTGTATATAAATTGTATCAAACCGATTTCACCCACGCAATATGTATTAGTTAAGTTAGAACAAAGGAACTTTTGTTCTCAACAAAGATTATTACTTGTTGTATAAGCTTGTTTATTATCCAATGTTATTATAATATAATACAGTTCATATTGTGCTGATTCTAAAAGACAGCGCTCATGAAATTTGTTAGAACTCACGAATTTGTGTGGTTTAGGAAACATGTCACAGATTTTTGTTCGATTCTCGGAAAAGAAAGCAAAATTGGAAATAAAAATCACGACGAAGGCGTCTGAACTCTTATTATTTAGTAAAGCGTGAAAAATGCACAACTTGTATATTTTAAACCAGAACAGTGACACGGATTTGACTTGGTCAAAATTTGAGTAGTTATATTATTTGTTAAAGAAATAGTATTTAGTGTGTCAATGGTGGGTGGAGGATACAGCCAAGAGAGTAAACTTTTACTGACACTTGTCTGATATCTAAGACTTACATTGGCTATTTTGTTTGATAAAATGCAACATGCACGAATATTTAATGACTTCAATACTTGTCTACGGTAATTTTACTACAATTATCATGGTTTCAGGCTGACTTTTTACACTTTTTTAAATCTTTTAAAAAAACCGTGAATACTACTCGGAATGTCCTCTTATCAAATTTAATCTAAGTTATTACTCTCCAAATAAATGTAAGTTTAAATTTGAAAATAATGTTAACAAACTTTAAATGATTTTTTCTCGACCTCTCCAGCGTTGTATAAAATTAATATCTCCCGTTGCAGCAAGAAAACAAACTTCAAAACATGCAGCAAGTTTGTGGATACATGAAACTAGAAAATTTAATATTCTACTCGCACGTAGGAAAGACATCGCCAGTCGCGGAACTGACCTAACTGTCCAACTAAATCTGACATTTTACTTAGTACTTTATCTAAAATATTTAATAGCTAGTAATAAATATATTTCTCGCACTACTATTTCATTTGCCAATTTATTTCAGGTGTTACTTAGATTTTAGTAGTTGTTGCCGCAATTTTTTCATGTTTTTATCTTATCAAAACAAATCCTTTTATAAACATAAGCATTTGATATATTCCGAGAAAAAGCTAGCTGAAAAAGCTGGATTTTACATAATTTATTTTCGTTTCTCTAATGCATAAAGCATATATTTGTATTTGTATTGTTACATCCATTCAAAGGTAAGGAAAGTATTTATATTTTTATACCATATATTTTGGCAGTGGAAACCCACGGCTACATTTTTATTATTGAACATCTTTTACTTCGATAGGAGCATGATTTAAGGTACGCGTCGTCGTCACGTGACGTAACGTGACGTGATGTGACGTCAGCGTCGTAGCACTCCGCCGTAGACGTTGAACACGGTAACACATTATTTGCACTAATCCAGCGCCAGCAAACTTACACAGGCTCGCGCTTTATCATCCGCGCTTTAACTTTAAATTAAATTCTAGCTGGTAAATTGTCTTTGCTACTGGTGTATGTTACAAACTATGCTACATTATTATTAAAGGAAACTTAAATATTTACTATCTGTTATCCGCAGCTGAGGTTTTGTTGTTGTACTTGTGGGAACTTTGTTAAACTTTTCAGTAACTAAAGAAAAGAATGGTTATTCAGATGTTCTATTCAACAGGGGTAGACGCCCTCGACATCTGTTATACGAATGGACCGGAAGAAGACAGGCGTAAAGTGGAAGCAGTTCAGAGATTTGAATGATGAGTGTGCACCCTGGAGCTCTAATTTTAGTCCACTTTACCTACCCGCAGTTTTCTTAAAACGAATGATGAGAAAGTGGATTTGACGAATGTGGGGACGCATAAAGGAATTTTATTTGCTCTGCCTTCTTTTCTTCGTCCATAAAAGACCATGCATCTCCTGTAACGGATATCTATGGGCAGCTGTCTCCTTGATAGTTCATCGAATTCAGGGAACCGTTTGACACTTTAAGATATTAAAAATCTGTCTAATTTGCGACGTTTAAACGTAGAATTTTGTTTTCTACTATTTGATACAATGTTCGTTAGTGCAAACGACCTGTAAGGAATTTACGTCGTAATAGTTAGTGGTTAAAGATCTAAAAGCGAGACAAAACTATAACATTTGTGGAAATGTCGTTAACGTGTGCAGTGGAAAGCATTCCTCGCACCGAAGACAGGCCGCGCTCGAATAAAACACCCAGCCGTCAAACTTTATGTTTCCTTATAATCTTAGGAACGACGACGTGTGAAATATAAGGCCGAAATAAACATAAAATCTCCACGAAAAGCATTTTTATAACTCGGCAAATAAGTCTTTGTCAGAACGCCACAGTTTATTCTTCATGATTGCGTCATAAACGTAAACGGAGCTTTGGACGGCTTTCATTGAAATAAAAACATTTCTTTCTATCAGCAACAGACGGCATTGTAAAATTAAATTACATTTGAATAACTTTAACCTAAAGAAAATCTATTTTTTAACATTTAATTTATTTACAGTACTTTAAATGTTTGTATTAAATAATTTCTAGAAAACATTTGTGGTAAATACTCATTTTCTATCTAGCATTATCTATCGGTAGAGGTAGACCTAGAAAGAGATGGATGGATTGTGTAAAAGGTGACTGATCAAAAAGGGAGTGATGACTGAGATGACGTATGATAGAGTTATGTGGAGGACAAGAACCTGTTGCGCCGACCCTACGGGAGTAGGATAAGGAGATGATGATGATGACTCATTTTCTATCTAGCGTAAAATGAGATTCATACTATAGTTATTTTTGTCATAGAAATGTGTGTTTAAACTAACTTAGTTCATAACGTTATATAAATTGTAATTGTTTTTATAAACGAATATATTACTCCTTGTTAGTATTATTCGTAATTAAAATATCACTTAGTCTTTTTAAGCCCGAGGGAGGATAATCCTTGTGATTTGGTAGCAAAAGTTTAATGCTTAGTTTCGGTTTTCATAAAATTAATATCTATGGAGCGGAGCTCAGGTAAACGAAACTTTAAAACATGAGCAAACTTTTAGGAGACATGAAAGTAGAAAATTGCTTCTCTGTATACATGGGGTATTTAATTAAAAACAAATTCTTGTTTAGGGGACTAACAAAATGTTGACAGTAAACAAAATGTAAGAAATCTATATCTATACTTCTATACTATTATAATAAAGCGTAAACACACACTTCTTTGTTGCCTAAGATGTCAGCAATTACAGCATATATTTGAATAATTCTTTTTTTAATAAAAAGCCCTACACCAACGTCATGCTTTAGGCTATATATTTTCACGCCATTAAACTTAGGGGGTAAATATATTGTATAAAAACCCTAATGTGGGAAAGAGATCATAAGTTGCTACCGACATCAAGAAAGCAAGATTGCTAAGGTTTGTCATGTCATTTCATTTTGACATTTGCTATTGATTATTTGACAAATGTAAAAAATAAAGTAAAGCTTTTATAATTTCACGCAGATGAATCCGCACGCGAACAGCTAGTATGTTATAAAATTTAAGATAAATTTCCGTGAAACAAAACCAGATAATCTCAACTTAAACGAAAGTAATGCTCTTAATATTAAACTGTAACCAAGAATAAATTTATCCAGATTTCATTTTCATGTCTATAAAATATGTCACGATTGTAATTCCCTCGAGTAACTTCAGTGGCGAAAATCCTTGCCCTAAAATGCCACATCATAATACGAGAATGAACGAGGCCCATAAACACAGTTACGTGAAATTGTGCCGCACATACAGACACGACGCCGACTGGCGTAATAGAACTCATATAATGAACTAACGCTGAAATAAATTACAAAAAAAAACTTGTTTAAATCACAAAGTACTGACTTCATTAAGCCGACCAGACAAGCTAACGTTTACACTCGGATTCCACGCGTCTACTTAATTATGTTGTATTCGTATAAATGTGTTGGGTTCTTTCTTTTAATTGAAAGTAAAAGCATTCGTGGACAGAGAATAAAAAATAAACATTACATATAACTGCCCTTAGTAAAGATTTATCTTACTAAATCTACTCGAAGTCTAGAAATTACTTAGTGACCATTACTCACATCAACCTTAGTGCGGCATTTAATATTTTCCAGAACCAATGGATGCAAATTACGTTACATAAATATATGGACTGTTTTTTTTTTAATACATGCTATGCTATATGCTATGCTCCAAGAATTCAGTATCTGGCTTGTCATACATAAAGTATTTCATGAAATTAGAACACTCCTGGCACATGAAAAAGAAATGTGATAGATTACTGTTGTGCTGGCTGGATACATTCGCGAGCGCCGCCGCGAGACGGATTGCGTGCCAACGCGAGTGCACTGATTACGCCGGCTTGTAATCTATCCTATAGCAACGTTTCATTTCTACAGCGAATGTAACTATAGCAATAATATAATTGGCCCTTGGCAACTACCGTAAGAGACGTTTATCGATTAAGGAGATCTGTCTCTGACTGAATCAAATGACACTCGTCAAAATCCGATCAGTCATTTATAGTTGGTTTCCCAGATACGTTTAAGGTTCGATGCCTGCATAAAATGCGTTTCTGAACTACGTAGCTTGAGTTTTACTCCGTTGAAACTTAGTTGCACCTAATACTAATGAATCAGTAGGTAATGATAAAATAAATGGTAACTTCAGAAACCCAGCATTAGACTATTGGGGCGGCGGTCAAAATAGAATTGACATAAGCGCAAACAATGAATCTCTTTGCAAATTAATGGGATAAATACAACGAATCTTTATATCTATCCACAGTCTATCCATTTAAATCTTCTGAAATTATTTTTAACTATATAACATAGTGCTTGCATACAAACGCACCTGTTTTGTGGAGCGCGGTCTCAGATGGTGTAGCAAAGTAAAGCTCTGCAATAATATTCACTCGTCCAAAATTGACGCAGGCAAATATTACAGACCCATATTTCCTCCTTGTATTTTACTACACGTATTACTTTATAATTATTTTGTATTCTTATGCGACTATTAAATCTTTTTTAATATTTATTTCCATCGTCATCAACTTCCTTATCTTTTCTTGAATTCTTGAGTTTGTTTGGGGGAAACTAATCGGACCATATAACTCTGTTTATCGAATACTTTAAAGTATTATTTTTGAAACTTGTACTTCATTTAAATGAATCATAAACTAATTCAGTCTACAAGACCTAGACGTCATTTTGTTCCCTAGAGATATGTTATCGTTTCCAGACTTACCACATCTAAACTTAGTTCTCTAATACACTAACTTTACTAACATAACTTACGCGCACTTCCAGAGTTAAAAAGACAAGTAACGCGTCTCGCCTGACGTTAAGTATCTTTAACATAAAAGAGGAAACTTTTCTTATTTTGATTTATCATAATTACCACCTGCTTGACCGCTTCCGAACTTTCCCGCCATCTTACGGAACATTTATTAAATCGATTCCAACAAGACGATGACAAATGAGCATCGAGTCTTTTAAGAAGTATACTGACATCTGAACAATTAATGATATACTTGTTTTCGCTCGTGACTCCGTCCACTTCGAATATAACAACTAAAGTAAGTCTATGTGCTCCTCCCGACTATATTCTACATTTATGCCCGTCGAGATCCTTTTAGCAATTTAGACTACAAACTTTAAAAAACATCCATCTATCAATGTAAACTTTCGTATTTATTATAATAACTAGCTGTTCCCGTGCGGCTTCATCCGCATGAAATTATAAAATTATGTTATTGTTTACATTTATCAAATTCTCAATTGCAAATGTCAAAATACCAATATCCGTACCATGGCAATCTCGCTTCCTTGATGTTGGCAACTCGTAGCTTATGGTCTCTTTCCCACATTAGGGTTATCCAATTTACTTACCCTCTAAGTTTAATAGCGTGAAAATATATAGCCTAAAGCGAGACGTAAGTGTAGGACTTTTTATTAAAAAAAAGAATAATTCAAAAATGTGCTGTAATTGCTGACATCTTAGGCAACAAAGAAGTGTGTGTTTACGCTTTATTATAATAGTATAGTATAGAAGTATAGATATAGATAAGAAGGAAGATAATGTATATGTACTATACTTTCGTATCGATATGTCAGTTAAAATTATTTACGCTTTTTGGAATCCTATATCGACGTATGGAATACAATCCTTTGTTATTATTCCGATTCGGCTCTTAACAGTATTACAAATTTAATTAAAACTTTAAGTAAAACAGATTCATAATATAAAATTGTTCATAGCACTGTAGTTGTTTCGAAAATTAATTAATTACAAACGTAAAGAATAAAAAAGTAAATAGAAAGGAAGCTTACACAACCTAGTTCCAGTCTATTAGTAGTAATGAGTACAAAGCAATTAGCTTGCGGAACGAATACTGCTCGGACGAAAGTTTAATGAGGCTGCTCACTTCAGTATTGCTACCTGTAAAAAACCTGATTGATGAACACGCTTCCATTTTAAATTATCCTTAACATGTTTTCATTAGCTACGCCTTTATGCAACGTTTGTAAACAAATGTAAAGACGCCATTTTTACCCTCTTCCAATTTGTATGGTACAACAAACTTGACTGACAAACGCAAAAACATGCATCATACTGCATTTAGCTTTTTTTTTATAATATAAGGTGGAAAACGAGCAAGCGGACACCTTAATTGCCTACCCTTTATTGACGGAGAAGGAGACGCACATAAAGAGGACATTTCCCCTTCCTATGCGTCTCCTCCACCGTCAAATCCACTTTTCCTTCCCATCCTTTCCTCTTAAGAAAAGGGTGGAAAAGGAAAGGGACTAAAGTTGGGCCTCCGGCACCACACTCATCAAACGAAACGCGGAATTGCTTCCACTTCACGCCTGTTTTCTGTGTGGTCGTGCGAAGATGTTAAAGCGGGCTCTACCACAGTTAATATCTCTTCTCATATTATTGTCTATGTTTAATATATATTACTAAACCTATTACACGTAGGCTAATAAAATCAGTAATAAAAGCTTATGAAACATTTCTCATTACTATATAATTTATCTAATAATCTAACAGTAATAAAGGTAAAAGAGCCGTATTTGAGCGGAGCGAGACTCGCCCACGCGTAATTATGACAAACAGAAATCGCGAGCAATTGTAGGCAATGCAAATATCTGAACAAAAGAATTACAGCCTCTCAAACTAAACAAGCGGCTCAAAGAAACTGGAATATTGAGTGTAATTCCCCAGAGCTTTATTAGTTATTACCCGCCCGGCCTTGTTCGGAACGCGCTATTTCATTCCATATGAAACATTCCGCGAAACCGTCGGTATTTTCAAACGATAACTTTGTTAATACGCAATATTCCACTTGAATAGTTAAAATCTGTTACTTCATCGCTTTTTGTGAAATTATTATTAAATAAGTAAACGCAACGTAAAAAAAATTGTTTAAATAAAGTTAATAAGTAACTCATTAATAAAATAAAATAAAACTAAAAACTAGAAACTTTTATTTAACATATACATAGAATTAGCTGTTGCTTGCGACTTTGTCCACATGTAAAATATAGCCTATGTTACTCAGCGATAACGTAGCTTTTTAATGGTAAAAGAATTTTTGAAATCAGCCCAATAGTTTTTGAGTTATTTCAATACATATAAAAACAAATCTTTCCTCTGTATAAAATCAGTCTAGATTAATCATATAAGAATCCAGTTTCGCAAACAGCTAACCGTCTAGTTGGATATAAATATGAACCTTCTATATCTCTTACCGTACAATAACAGGGCAATCATTGGCGCGCCTCGAGCAAAATATTATTGCACGTCTACTAAAAATATGACAAGGCGCATTAGGGCGTCATTTAAAGTCGTAATATTGAAAAGCCATTAAATATCTCGTCGCCACAATAAGTTCCACTCAATCCGACCGTCCACTGTAGCCTCAATCGACACGCCCATTACTAATTGCCGCGTTCTTGTTTAATCACTCCTTAAGTTGGCTAATGGCATGTATGATACATGCCTTTAACTAGTTGTATATCTACAAGGTATATTTAACCTGGTGATTTATCTTATTTTAAATGATTTAAAAAACATTATTTTCTCTATATTAACCTTTGATATTTAAAATGGAAATTTAGGGTAATTTAATTTAATTGTGTATAAGAATATTATTCAATACTAGCTGTTCGCGTGCGGATTCATCCGCGTGAAATTACAAAAACTTTATTTTATTGTTTACATTTGTCAAATTATCAATAGCAAATGTCAAAATGACATGAAATGACAAACATTGGCAATCTTGCTTTCTTGATGTTGGCAGCAACTTATGGTCTCTTTCCCACATTAGGGTTTTTATCCAAAATATTTACCCCCTAAGTTTAATTGCGTAAAAATATATAGCCTAAAGCGTGACGTAAGTGTAGGGCTTTTTATTAAAAAAAAGAACTATTCAAAAATATGCTGTAATTGCTGACATCTTAGGCAACAAAGAAGTGTGTGTTTACGCTTTATTATAATAGTATAGATATAGATAGCTTATTAATTTCAATAGAAATTTTAGATTTTAATCTGTATGAACCCTTACCTGGCGGTAAGCGTCCGTAAATTTAATTTATTTTAAACGATTTGTTTATAAGTCTTGGTCAATAAATGTATCTTTCACAGAACTTTCTCTTCTAATGGAATAGATTATAAATTAAGATCGAGTGCTTACTTGGGCAGACAATTTCGCTGAATAATAATTAGTTACGGTACATTAAGTAAATCTATTTATCCAAAATTGCTTGAATTTTAATTTTCTGTCCCAGTATTTATTCTATTCGAAGGTAAATAAATGATATTAAAATAATATAGACAAACCTTTGATCGCTGCTTCTATGATTCCAATGTTCCTCAAAGTGAGCGGCACCGGCTCTACCACGAAACTCAACCGCAAAGCGTCTTCCTCAAGCTTCTCCGTGAGGAAGATCGCGTAGTTGCGGACACGTAGCACCGGGCACTTGCTACCTATTGTACTCTGAACCAAAACAGTAGCATCCGAAAAGCGAATCGATTTCGCACTCCCGAAACGAATATTAACACTCAAATCATTTAAATCTCCTTTTAAAACACGACGGATATTGACTTTGAATATTTTATGATTGTCTTTAGACTTCACTGTGTACACTTTTCCGATGAATATGTACTTCGATAGTAATGTCACACGCTTTAACAATACTCTATCGTATGTTACATTGCAAATAGACTCTTGTAACGTCTGTACATGACCGGACTGTACCGTATTGAAGAGTACTAATAAAATAAACAGTGATGGCCGCATGTTGACGCACAAGCACTTCGATAAGGATATATCAAGACACCTAGGTTATGATAGGAGACAAGTTATTGATTGGATTAACAAAAGCACAATAGTTCGTTAGATCGAAGCGTGCGCACGGGCGCAGGCCTCGCCGGAGGCTGGCACCCACTCACTCCAGAACGTTCACCTACCCCACATATTTCCATACTGATTGGCTCCGCGTAAATAACACCGCAGTAACAGGACACCCAGTGATCGAAGCGTTTATCTACGACATTATCTTGATTTGTCACCAGACATCGACTAATGTATTCTTTCCTTTTTTACGTCTCTATAGAAAACTTATGTTAACAACATGTTCACGTCGTCGAATGTCTTATCGAATGAATAAGTTAGTATTAAGTTTACATTAAGGTTGAATTATGTTTTAACTTGAAAAAGGTACAAGCCCGCATTAGTTATGGTTAAATAGCACAGCGTATTGGTTTCCTAGTGTTAAAGGTAATTCGATAATTTTAAACCTCCAAATGTAGTGTAATTACTTCATCGCTATTGGAAGCGGAACAAAAGAGATTCCTTTCACGTCAGATGGTGAAATTATTAATTCAATTTATCATGCATAATGACCGCTCAGTGAAGGATCCTTTTACATACCGAAGTTATTAAAGTTAACTGATAAAATAAGTTTTTGCGTGTAAATGATGCGACAGGGTGGCGCGCTGGAATTATTAAAGTGACGTAAGAGATGACATCAAAAATCAATTTGTTTCTTGCCTTTCGGTCGCGGCTTGCGGACGTTTTTTGCTGCAAAATAAATATGTGAGCGGAAAAGTTATTTGTGGCACGTAATGCGATTTGTATCGCCTTCGAAACTCTTGGGATGAGGACCATTGTTATGAAATGAAGACAAATCTAAACAGATGAGAACTTTTACAGAATATTATAATTTGTTTGCTTATTATTTCACAAAGAATATATTTTACTAGCTGTTTCTACTGTACGTTTGTAACGGTGAAAGAATTTTTAAAATCGGCCCAGTAGTTTTTGAGTTATTTAAATACATACAAATCTTTTCTCTTTATAATATTAGAATAGGCAAAGAAATAAATTATACAAAGAAATTTTATAAATAATTTTTTAACTTACTTTTTTTTGGATTACTTCGTGCTCTATTAAACGACAATTAAAATAGCAAAATGCAAGTCTTACCATTACTATCGTAGTTCGTAGAAGTGGTATTTAAAAAGTAAATTACGTAATTAATGAACACTTTTACGGATGAAACGAGGCTGGAAAATTCCACTGAACGGAGCGTGGTAATTATAAAAATTCGATATTAACGATACTATTATAGCTCAGTTTAATATTTACCGTCCGCCCGTATTTTACACGACAAGGGGATTACGAGTGAAAGGCAAACGTAAACTACGATATAGAGATTTAACGTTCGCTATTTGGTACTCGATCATTCCGAGAATGTTTCCTCTAACGATTCATCTCGCGTCATGTAACAGCATCCCTGTATTAGTGTCAAAGCTACAATCTTCCCGGTATATTGTTCTATGTCAGCAAAAAATACTATAACCTTACTTTTACAGACCTGTCATAAAATAAAAATCATAAATTAAGGTGACATACTTGTAGAGCTATATGAAAATTCAACTTACAAGGGTTGAATTTCTTCGTTAACTTTAGCGAGATATCAACTCAAGGTTAAGCAATTGTTCATTCAATTTAATCAAGATCAATGATAGAATGGTATAACCATATTTTATTAAAACATTTAGTTTTATCCGAGTATCTTAACCCATCGCTCGGATAATTTCCGACATGTTTGCGGCGATTACTTTCGCGTCGGGCTGCGAGCGCGGCGGTGTGATATATGAGCTCACCTACGTTTACGTTTTCGTATAATCCCCTTTCGCTCGCGTATAATAACCCGTGAATAAACATAAAAGGCGGTGGCGCAGCGCTGTGACGTCACTAGCGTCGTAACTCGTAAATAATTGTCGCGGCTCCCGCGCTAATTCCTCGCCAAGAGCGCAATCTATGAGATCGCTCGCGTTGCGGTTCTATGAACGATTGCAACCGGTACCGCTGCCTGTTGCGTTCACGTAATATCTATTTAATTTAAAAATAAATACTAGAAATTTAAATGCTGAATTGCTCCCTAAAATATACATAAAAACTCAAGTAAGTGAATACAAATGGAAGTCAAACATTATTGTATCAGTATGGGCTCATTGAGACTTGAACAGCGATGTAATTAAAAACCAGGTAATACAAAGTTAAGCGAAAATTTGTAATGAACACATAAGGCAGGTATAACGAGAAGCAGGCATGCGTGGCGCCGGCACTGAGGGGCGAAGCTCCACCGTCAGCTGCCCGAGGATGTCACAGCAGTAATTAAACATTCCTCAACCCCTCTTGATATTACCCGTATGAAAATTCTAACAATGTCGACTGCTAGGCGCGCACTATGAAAATGTTATGCAATAAACAACGCATTATCGCCAACGTACCAGCTGTTTAAAAGCTTTCATAGTTAACTCAACATTAAATTCCGTTTTATGTCACAAAGCGTGTGATCATTATTAATAATCTCTAACGTATACAAAAGGTATTAAAACAGCGATGATCATGTCACGACTAAATATTAGCTTCTCTACTCACATCAATAAGCAAAACGTTTAATTTATGTAGAGCAAGTCGTCATTAAATTATTTAAACTTTCGTAAGACATTATTATCTTCCTAATATTATAAATGCGAAAGTTTAGATGGATAGATGGATGGATGGATGTTTGTTAGAGTTTGTAGCCTAAACGGCTGAACGGATCTCGATGAAATTTGGCATAGACGTAGAGGTTAGTCTGGAAGAACACATAGGCTACTAACTTTTGTTTTTTTGAACTCCACGCGAACGGAGTCGCGGGCGAAAGCTAGTAACTAATAATTTAACGGCTATTATGTGTCGAAACTAGTCGGTGCCGCCACCGAAAAAATAGACGTGAGTAATAGCCGTTAAATAATTAGCAAGTCGTCTGGAAATTTTAATATTGAACTATAAAAACAATTGGAAGAAGTAGTCCTGATGCCCAAAGAAGTTTTCGCCTCGTAATACCATTAATTAGGCTACTCCATAACGTTGTTAATTTTAAATGATGCCTCTGAATCACTTATTATTTTCACCCCGTACATTTCAGCTATTCGGTCTAAGTACTGGCATCGGACGTGCCGAGAATCCGTTAATGTAAAGTAGCGCCTCATTTTTCATCGTGACACAACTGTCTTATTAATAGGAGTTAAAAACTTCTACCAAAAAGCATCGTTTATTCCATCCGCGTGTTTTTTGTTTCAACAAACCGACAGTCATTTTTCATTAACGTTATATTACAAAGATAATAAAAATGTCTCAATGTCAATGTTATCAGCTTATTAGAACAAAAAAATACTCTATAGTCAAGTAAAATGTTTAAGAAAGCTGTCTGGTTATTTAAAGCCAAATCAAGGTCAATATTGAAAAGAATTTTGTAAATTATGGATTCATAAATAAATAAAATTGGGATCGACTTCTGGATCCATATTTACGTAATCCATTATACAATTTTCTAAGTACCAAAGGTTTACATGTTATCAACTTAAAATCGAGTAGCTTGTTCTGTAAGTATAGCATCAATCAAGTTTCACATCTTTATGTTCTGGTAATCATCAAATGGCCATTTAATATCCTAAACTCGGCTTAAAGTGATGCTACACTCTGAGTAGTACAATGGACAATGATACTGTCCCTAAATGTTGATTTCTTGTAGATCAAACCTAAAGGACATCTATTTTGAAAAGACTTCCAATAGAGAAGTTCAACATTTTTGACTACATCACATACTAAGTAGTTTTAGTTGATTTTTTTTTCGTACATGAGATTTGCTTTTATAATCTACATAATAATTAATCATTAACTTACATGAATAGTGAAATGAACGTTCCCGCAGAGCTGTTAGCTAATTGTATCCAGGAATTCATTTTAGGAACGTAATCTCGAAAATCGCTTTCACGTACGTATTCTTAATCATCGTTATTCAATTTCGTTAACAATTCACATTAGGACGAATGGCATCCCGACGTAATATGAGACATGAATAGAGGCTTTTAGCTGTATTAGTATGAGGCGGGTTGAGCGAGCAATTGTTATGATGAAATTAATGTCCCCGCTTAGCGTATTAACTTTACACCTGGCAACACCAAACTTCGGGAACTTTCACAAACAACCGATGCATCAGTTTAGTTGAGTAATGAAAAATGAGCTCTTATGACTGTCCGTGCAGTCGCGGTTAAAACTCTATGGATTAAATAGTGAAATTATTACGAAAACAGTCCTGTCAAATGTATCAATCCACTAAGTTATTACTTTTCTTTTTCCAAATAAAAGTGGTGTAGTCAGAGATAGAAATCGTTACCTGCTAATCACTTAATTTCAGATTTGTTTATTTTTATTTGTACGATTTTAAGCATGTTTAAGCGCAATGTGGTTGTTTCTTTTTATTGTGATTATCGTTGTGTTCTGTAGAAGTCGTTTGCTCGTTTGTTTCTGGTTGTTTGGTCAAGTCCTGTGGTTCAAATTCGGAACCCAAGTTTCGTAGGAAACAAAACACTCATGTATGTAGAGAAATGTAGAACACAAAGCGAATAGGCCTGTCAGATCTCATCAATAAATCGAAATTCAGAAGTATAAGGGCCTGTCTTACCACTGGCTGATAGAGGCTCAGATAGCTTAAAAATGACTTCACTGTCAGATAAGGGATCAACATCCGATATTTCCATCACATATTTTACACGTTGGATTTTCAGACAATTGACAATTTGGTGGGACAGGTCCTTATTCTACGTTATAGATAAATCGTGTTGCAATATTGATAATCCTGACAGAATCCATACTTACATTGATTATATCGGTGTGAGGTAATAAATTGCTTTAACCACAAATAATGGGTCGCGGTTACCGAACGTACATACATGCCTACTCTGACGGAAGACATACCCTTTGTGCTCGGACACGATGAAATGTCATTAAAGTTTAACGATGCCCTTTACATGTCGCCTGTCGCTCATACAACATTCATAAAGTTTTCATTATTATGACAAATTTGATTTCACTACGATATCAAACTAATTTACTCACTGGAAATAGAGCAGGGATTATTACGGTTAAGATATAACAAATTGATGGAATTGTTACGTAGTATTATAAAATTATTTTATAGAAGAACGTTAAATTGATCAATTTACTAAAACTACTAACATATTCTAGTGTTCCCGTTCAGTAAAAAAATAGAAAAACGATGGTAATATTTTTTTTTTAAAGAAAATCAACTCTGGTCAATATCTTCTTGAATTTCCCTGGTTTATTGGATGAAAACGATTTGAAAATTTCATAAATACTAGTAATATTCTGAGATAATATCCAAATAACGGCAGGAAATTGTCAGTCTGCAAGTTCAGGGTTCAAATCCTAAGCAGCGTATAAAATTTATATATTATAATAATACAACTAGCTTTCGCCCGCGACTCCGTCCGCGTGAAATTTAAAAAAAAACTATGTGTTCTTCTAGACTATCCTCTACATCCATGCCAAATTTCATCGAGATCCATTCAGCCGTTTAGGCTACAAACTCTAACAAACATCCATCCACCCATCTAAACTTTCGCATTTATAATACGAGTATTAGTAAGATTTGTACGTAAAAATTCTCATCATAGGATATCAATGAGCTTTTATTGTGATCGTTCAGGAAATATTAACGTTTACGGGAATCCCGCTATAAATCTGATGTACAAATTTATGGCCTCGCCTTTACAAGAGGACCAAACATATATGAGAATTTGGTAAAGTTCATTTTACGCAAAATGATCACAATGAAGTTATTAAAATTAAAAAATGAATTTGCCAACCAAAAGGCATTTTTCATATTAATCCTTTATTTATAAGGACAGCTGAAGAAGTTTTAATAGGTCACTTTCACTCGCCTAACAGAATAATTTCGTGGCTTTTATAAAGTAGACAGCGATAAGAAGGATTATAAAGGGAAGAGGGAAGAGAAATGTTGATAAGGATATAATGGGTCGGCCATGAAAACTGACAGGAACGGAGAAATTTATCTCGTCCATCATTACATTACTCAAGGTAATGAAAAAGGGCATTACAAATGAAAGACGTTTTTACTTTGCCCTCGTATAATGTTAAAACCTTTACAAAGAAGTTGACAAATATCAAAAGATAAAACACGGAAACTATTTTTTGACGTTATGAATTACTCACGAGATATGTTTACACTGTTCTCAAATATAAATTGATATAATACTAGTTTAAAATGTTTTTAACACTTAACGATATTCTAAGTTAATATTAAATATTACAAATTACAATATTAATAAATATCAAGTTGACGTCTCAAAAGTGGAACAGAAGATAGGTAGAAGTAGTCACTTTAAAATTCAAATATTCTTTTTTACAGATTGCTCACGTTACATTGTTTTATTATTATTTTTAAAATTGAAATTATAAAATCTATGTTTTTTATCCATTCTTCAGTATTCTTGATTACTACGATTGTCAGCAATAAGTACAGGGTCATACTCGTGTGTAATATAAAATATATTGGTTTTATTTTAATTTTAAATATAATATATTCGATTCTAGTCGTGATATTTTTACCGTTTTGTTAGTATCGTGGCTAATTGTAGTTATGGGCACACAAGTTGCGCGAGGTTGTGCGGCGTGCAGGGCCGGACTCCGTGCGTGGTGACGGGCAAGCCGCGCGCGGGCGGGATTATGTCGCGCCCACTGATACGCAATCTATGCACGCAGCCTACGAACCCCGGGATCTTCATACCCGATAACCTATACATGAGATCTTAATATAAATATGCTTGAAATATAACTAGAGGAATGGAAATAACCTTTTACATTATAATAGGTACTTACAGAGTAACATTATCCGGGGCGCGGCCGATGAACACGTACGGGTCGATGTTGAGCGAGCTCATAGGGCCGTGCGTTGAGCCCCTCGCCGCGGCGGCGCCCAGCTTCAGCAGCGCGTCCTTCTTGTATCTCCTCGCAGATAACTTAGACCTCCCATCCACTCTGACCTTGCCGGAACGTAATTCCAAAGGGCCGTTTCCCGCATCCCACCGCAATACCGCCTTGTCTTCCACGAAGCCGAGCCATAAATAATCTCTCACACCTGAGGCGCTCATTAACGCGCCCCCGCCGCAAACGGCCGACACCTCGGCCCATATATCGAAACTTTTGGCGGGCAGCCTCGTGCGCGCCGTCATGTGACCGCGCCCGTCGAATAATGGCGCGATATACGCGTCCTTGTCCCGGCCGTCGTAATATTCCTCGTACAGCGGATAATAATCGTCCACTTCGTTCGTTATATACTGCTCCTCGAAATTATCGTAAAAAGTCGCATGGTGATGATCTGTAGTCTTTTTCATGCATATATCTTCGTAATCATCGTTAACCGACACGGGCATAAATGAATGATATATCTTATCTGCGAATTAATCAATAGATACGATAAAGATTTTTAACAATGAAAAAGATTAAAAGTTCCTCTACAGCTACCACTGGTGCGTCTACCTTCGACTAGCGTTCCATAGCTAGCGGTATCCGAGGGGCGGGAGGACGTCGACACACGGCAGCTCGGGCTCGGGGCTGTCGGGTTTGCCGCTATCGCTAGTGTCTACGGAGGCGTCGGTGAACTGCAATGAGTTCGAGCTCGGATACTCGGTATCCATACGGATGTCGGGGTCGGGGGATAGTGTGCGGGTGGTGTGCGTGTGAGTCGAGCGGCTACCGGCGGAGCGAGTACCTCGGCGCACGTGTGGCGCGCCCTCGCCGCACGCGCCGAACGCCTGCACCACGACGTCGGCCTGCGTGCGGCACGCGTGCGCGCGCAGGTGACACGCGGACACGTAGCCGCGGCCGTCGCTGCCGCAGACGGCGGGTCGCTCGCCGGCCGGGCACTCGGGCGCGCCGCACTCGCACGTCGCCAGCCCGCTGCGCACCACGCAGTACGCGCCGAAGTAACACGTCACTTGCTCGCAATTCGTCGCCGGCAGTTGAGTCGATTCAGCTAAAGTAATAAAATCAGAAAACAGATTTCATCGAATGGTTAACTCGAGCGAAGTGAATATAAATCGAGTTATTATGGTAATACTCACGATCGAAGCAGCCATTAGGGCCTAGCGTGTGCTCGTGGTTGGAGCAGACGGTGCACTTCTGGCCCTGTATGCCGGGTTTGCAAACGCACCGCCCCGTCATCTGTTCGCAGTCCTCGCGGACGGAGCCGAAAGCGGAGCATCCGCACGCTGAATGAGTATAAATATTAACTTAGCGTTACCATTACTTTTGTAGCTATTAAGTGAGGACAGTTGTTAAATCACTAACGTATACAGCCAGCATGTACGGTTCCTATGCGCGGCAGGCCCCAGTAGCCGGGCTCGCAGCGGTCGCACTTGTGTCCGCCGACGCCGGGCCGGCAGACGCACTGACCGGAGTGGTCGCAGCGCTCCGCCACCGCGCCCAGCCTGTGGCAGCCGCACTGCGCGGGGCAGCCGGCGCCGCCCGACCCGCGCGCCGCCGTCACTCCGTCCGGGCAACATCCGTGCCACGACTCCTGGCATTCCTTCTCCGCAACTGTCTTATCTGAAATAATTATTGTCAACAGGCCACGAGAAACAACCCGCCTGATTGTTATGACACTCCAGTGAAAAATACGAAACAAATATCACAAGAAAAAAGAATCCTTATTTCTGCTTGTCCCTTTGAAACACGGCAGTAGTTTATTTTATTATTAAACATACCAAATATATTGTGTCAGCATGCAATAGAATGTAGAGCTACCATAAAATACTAAGCTTTTTACCAGTACACATAAATCAAAGTTCCAAAAAAGCTCCTCTTACATTCTCAGGCTTAAATCGCCGAGTTGGAATTTTGCAGGTGTGAATTTAAATGTTAAGGAAATGAGTTATACTCTTAAATGTGTCAAGTTGAGTGCCGGATCGTCCGGCAAAATGCAAGGCCATGAGTGCTGACATGTAATTTATTGTTGTGCAATATATTTAGCGCGGCGCGGCGCTCTCCCATCGTGAATTTTTACAATGAAAATGCATCGCGTATTCGCGTTGTATTTTTGCTGCGAATTCTCCGCCTCGGGACAAAATCATGATTACACGTTCAGCGTTTAATAGCCGCTTGTTGCAGATTTAAAATGTTTTATGCAGCAATCCGAATATAGAAAGGATGGGTAAGTGTTCTCTCTTCTCTCCCCAATTCTATTTTTAAAAGATTATAAAAACCGGTAATCAACTAAGGTTACAATAATCCTGAGAATTAAGATGGGAACCAATTTTTAAGACGATCGTCGGCTCGCACAATCGCATAACTTCCTTATAGGCCCTGAATCCAGTACCTTTCTTGCAGCATGTTGCAGCTTTAGCGGTGTGATGACAGTAGCTACCGGCGGGACAGTCCTTGCGGCGCGGTCCGCCGCCGCAGTCCAGGGCACGCCCCTCGCCGTCCGTCAGCGGCTCGTCGTCCCCGCACGGACGGAACTAAACACATTAATATCCCTTTTCCACTAGCACGACTCAACATCCAGCTTTGGACACGCGGGATAGCGTAACCGCGACTGTCATAGAAATAGCAATGGCGCGACTAATTGTTTAGTGTAAAACAGGTCTACCTTCGCAATGTAAAAGAGATAAGTCCGAGCATTTTTCCTCAGAATGACCAGAACCATATTATTCCTGTTGTCCTGTTATCCACACTGTTCCAATTTGATTTTTTTTATTGATTTATTTAAGTATGGAAAAATACGTAAACTCTATGTTTAACAACTCCTGGCTTATCTTATTCGATTTGAACAACTTTCCCATTTACGAAAACGCAGTTCCCAATAAAACGGCAAGGGCCAAGCTATACAGATTTCCTCTTATAAAAGTTCAAATTGAGCACTTACCAATAAGCTCATTTACAATCGATTGAGCACGTACTTTGCGTACTTGAATACATTTCCAATATTTTACGCGAACGATGGAGCAAACAAAACAATTTTCAAACAATCGCACATGTTTGGATGAGTATTTCAATAATATTTTATTTAGTAGCGAAATCCTTATAACTTGTATGATGTTAAATAAAATTTAATTAAACTGGTTATAATATAAAAATGTATTTATTTTTGTATTCAATTAAATATCTAAAATTGTCATAGCAGATCTAAATTTATTTCTGACCAAAACTCCTCTCCTGTACGTTCTCAATATGAGGCATTGAAAGTACAAACCTCTAATCCCTTGCAGAGTGCCAAGGGGCGTAGCCTGAGGTCCTCCTGTCGGCGACAGGCCTCCAGCTTCATGTGGCAGAGCGTGGGGTAGAGACGCAGGTCGGAGGCGCAAACGGGCGCGGGCGGGGCCGCGGCGCAATCGAAGAGGCAGGCGCAACGCGGCTGGCCGGCTTGCACCGCGCACGTCGCTTCGTACGCGCAACGCACGCGCGCGCACACCGCGCCCCCCGCGCCCCCCGCGCCCCCAGCGCCCCCCGCGCCCCCGCTCTCGTCCCCGCTCTCCGCCTCGCCTCGAGCCGCGCTCCCGATATCGTTGGACTCATTCTTAGTTGATTTGTTTGTACCTACAGCATGTTCTTCTTTAACAGTAACTCGTGTTAAATAATTTATAAGAAGTTATACACACATGTGGTTCACGCGATTTTATGTTACCTTACCTTGTATTTGTAATCTTCTCACTTTTTTTTTCATCAATAAAATGCTCTTTAACAAGTTTCAATTTGTTACAGCAATATCTAAATCTTCAGATAAAAATTCTAGAAATGTATTCGTACATCTCTCAAGAAACAAGTCAAACTGTAGATTGCACTACGACAGTAATACAATTCGTACTAATGGTTTACCTCCGGTATTATCTTTGTCTACGCAGTCCCCGTGGTGTACGAGTCGGGGAGGTGTCTCCCCGCGGGCACGTGCCTCGCACGCGGCGTTGTGCAGCGCGCACTCGTGCGCGTATGTATGCAGGTTGTCCGCACACACCGGGGCGTGCGGCGCGCCCGCGCACGACCGGCTGCACGAGCACGTGCCCCGCGCGCAGTACGTGCCGCTCGGACACTTCACCGCCACGCATGATTCTGACAATACACAATACGCAGACTGGAGCAAACAAATAAATTACACATGCTCGTCCCTACTTTGTTACATGTAAGTACGATTGGGAAAAGGGAAGAGAAAAGAACATAGTCTGCAACTACGCGTCATTTTAATATGATTTACCACAAGAGCCCATGTGTTTAACATGCAGGTGTCTCTTCTCCCGGCACGCGACGTCGCGGAGCGCGCACACACTGCTGTAAGTTTGGTTGTCACTACCGCACACTTCTTCTGTTTCCTGATGATGAAAAGAATAGATTATTGTAAAGGAAATCACACCGATTAAGATTCAGCGTAGAAGATGCGATAATAATGAATATCTCTGCTTACTGTGCCTTCTTCGCAGTGCTTCGGACAAACGCAACTGGTCTCAGAAACACCGTCGCTTTCACAAACTGCGTAATGCTCACATTTCTTGTTTTCGCAACCGTCTACAAAAAAAATATCATAAATGTACGCTCATTTGTCTCCTACTCCCATAAAGCATTTTATAGCTTACTAGTTACAAATGATAAGTATCGTGACGTACTGCATGGTCCGTCGTAGAGCACTTTGACGTCCCTGCGGTGTCGGCAGGCTTCCAGCTGCAGCGTGCAGCGGTTGCCGTACGAGATGCCGTCGGAGCCGCAGACTGGCGCGAACTCGGCGGAGCAGCGCGGGCAGCGACACTCGCCGCGCGCGTCCCCGCCCGCGCCCGCGCCCACGCACTCTCCTCCATGCGGGCACACGCGCCCCGCACACACACCACTGGAACCTGCATATAGACACAAACAATTGCAATTAATAAGTACAATGTTAACAAATTAATTGGAAATAATATTACCACAAGCTCCCGCGTGCAGCAGCTTGATGTCCCTGCCGAGCAGACACGCGGCACGTCGCAGCTCGCAGTCGCTGTTGTGCGTGCGCGCGTCCGAGCCGCACACGGGCCGCAGCACGGGCTCGCACACTGCGCACGCGCACACCGCGCCGCCCTCCTCCACGCGGCACTCCGCCCCGTGCCGGCACTCCACCGCCGAGCACGGGTTCACACCTGGATTTTGTTCAATACATAATGGTAGAGACTAACAAATGGACTAACAATGAATTTAACAATCATAATGTATATAAGAATATCCTTTCCTTCCTTATTTACACCGTATCCTAGTGTCAAGCACACTGTATCTTGGCCTATAAGAGGTGTACAATAATATGAAAGTGTTTAGACTGACCGGAGCTACACTGTCCTTTGAAGATGACTCTCAGCTGTTTCCTGGCGCGGCAGGACTCGCGGTGCATCTGGCACTCGTTGGAGTACGTCTTGCCGTCGGAGGCGCACACTGGCGAGAACTCCAGCGGGCAGGGCTCGGCGCAGCGGCACACCGGCTGCCGCCGGTCGTCTAGTTGGCACACCTCGGGTTCGGGACAGGTCACGCCAGCACACGGGTCTGAAACAAACAAGATTCAAACTTAAAATTGTGAGGTGTAAGTTTAAAGTAAAGAATTTGTTTCTATTTTAGGTTTCTCTTGTTGACGTGCTAAAGTTCTTGTTTAATTTCCTATTCCTTCCCCATAAAAAATTGCGAATATCGCTGTCGATGTCCACGCAGCCTAATGCTCAGTTACCCTATCTTAAAACTATCTTTGTATACTTACCACATTTACCGTAGTACATGAAGGTGATGTTCGTGTTTGTTTGGCAGGCGGCGCGTCGCATCTCGCAGTCGCCGGGGTAGTCGCGGGCATCGCTGGCGCAGAGCGGTCGCGCGCCCTCGTGGTCGCCGTAGCTGGGGCACGACGCGGGACACTCGCAGTGGTACGACCGCCCGTCCGATGACGGACGACACGTCTCGCCCGGACCACAGGAGACACCACGACACGGGTCTGGCACGTCTGGTGTGAAAAAATTGACATCATGAAAAAAAAACGTAATAAGAGTTAAGTAAACGATTGAAAACAAATGTTTTGTCTGTGTTTATCCTTAAAAAGGTTGCATTTTACATAATATTCTTACCACTGGGGAAGAGATAGCAACCGAATGCAGTCGCCAATAATACGTGGAACAGCGACACTCGGGTGATGAACATGTTCCGGCTAAATCAAGCTGCACATGGTTCTTGCCATGCGATTCTTCCACTGGTTAGACCTCCTAAAATGAATAAACCATATTGATATGTAAATTATATATAGGTATAGATGTTTTATAACAAGTATAGGTAAATAATTTAAATACAAAAGTTTTTCTTTAAAATGAAATCAAATAAAAATGAATGTTTACTATTTTGTTTTACTTAAAATCTGAGAATTGTACACAATATACATTTATAGAAACCGCTTAATTAAAACAACAATAACACGCTACAGATATCACTCTAACATTGATAATTTCACTTCTTGGGACACTAATCAATATTACCTGCGACGCATTTAAAATTAATCTAATTAGTGTACACTCTGTTAGACAGAATAAAAAATACAGTACACTTACCGCAATTATGGGGTTTACGAAACTTCACTGAAACCGATTATATCATTGTAAATTAAAATAACATACGTAGTATAATTTTAATTTGTCGTCTTCACTCTCATTTCCCAAACAATGGACTGTGTGTAATGAACCTTTCTTACTGAATGACGTCGCTGCGAACATGCGCACAACGTTTCAAGGGGCTTAATGTGATAACTCCGCTCTCAAATCTACCACTCTGAAACTGCCGAGTGCTCATTTACCCTACTTCAATCCGACTTATTAAAATACCAGCTAGTACCTTCATATCAATAATTTTGTGTGACGCCTGCACAATTTTTGCTGCAATTATTCATTTAGAACCAATAATTCCAATAAATACTAGTTATAGAGCAGATATTACAAAAACCCTCTTTTATTGTTCCGCACTTAATCGGTAGTTTTTTTTAGCAAAAGGTGACAACCGAGAATGCAAACACTTGAATTCGCCAAACTAAACATATCAGAAAGGTCACACAGAAAGATAATTATTGGGTTTTATATTTGTCTCCAGCTCTGCCTAATGAAACTACTCCTATCCCCTCCTTTAAAGAAAATGGTGAGAAGGAGAAGAGGACTAAAATTGAGTTTCTTCTGACACAGTAAATCAAGTGTTATCTAGACCGAAACTACCAGTCGTAGTTTGTTGAGCGTACTGTTTGGGTTCGGTCTATTTATATTTACATTGACCAAAGAGCATATAAGTAAGAGTCGGGACTTAGAACATAGAATGAATTCGGTCTGACACCTGCCAAACTCACTTCTCGTGGCAAAAGTTACCAGGATAAAAATATTTAATTTCAATTTTTCCGACACAATGAAAAAACATGTGCACCAACCTAACAAAAATCATTAGTGAAGGGCTCTTATAATCGATACCTCGATATCGATATCGATTAAATGTGGGGTGATTGGGTGGCCCTTCTTAATACAATCTAATATTTCAAATAACTTTGCATTTAGGCTCAATGTAAAATTATTCGTAATGTAATTTTTCATTTACTGACATTGAACCTAAATTACCCAAAGGGAAGCAAATAAATAAAATAATCACCAAAATTACATTTATTTGTTTTATTTACAAGGCATCGCCAAGTAATATTTTAAGTATAATGAAAACAAAAATAAATTTTTGTGAAATAATAATTGTCTAGGGTAACTGTCAAATAATAATTTTGTATACCTGGCTTCATTCCTAATAGATACATTAGAATTTACGATAAAACCTTTTCCTTCCTTCAAAAATTTTCAGGTAAAAATTTCTATCCATCCACCCAGATTCCGGTATTTTACATTTTTTTCCTATTAATTATACGTTGACCTGTATTTATATTCAAAATTTCAAGTTTGTGGGACTGCTAAAAGTACCTTAGAATTATGTTTACACGTGCGTTTCTGTAAAATGTGAAGGATTCAATTAACGGTATATACATACATGTCTCATTTTTTTTTAAAGAGAGTGTAATTCGTTTTTGAAAATGTGAGGGATATTAATGTTTTATACAAGCATATCGACAGTGGAAACTCCCCATTACATTGAGAAACAAAAAATATCGATAATAACATTACAATGACAACTGTAAACTAGAACATCACTAGCACAAAATAAATTTTTCAAATTTAACTTTATACAACTAATTAAAACAACCATGATAGCTTTACATTTACGTTTTTTAATAATTAAATTATAATAAATGATTACCGGTTCTCATCCAATGGGAATTGCGCCGTAAAATCTCTTTTTTGTCCTATTTTATTAAAGGACCGTACACTACAAATTTCACATTTTATAAATCGTTTCATGATCGACATTGTATATAAAATTTAAAAAACTTAACAGTTAAACGAACTATTCACAAATTCAACTAAAAATTATATATAATTAGTATTATATAATTAGTTAGTCCGTAAGATAGATTTTGACGGACTTTGACAAAGACCTTCAACTGAAATGACACTTGTGGTAGAAAAGGAACTCTTGACGATAGAGTGAGAAAGCATGCTCATAATGACAACTTGACAAAATTTAATGTCATGACATTAAATTTTGTTAAGTTTGCCATCAAAAGTCCGTTAAGCCATACAAAATATTTTTTGTTCGAAGTTTCGCTAGCCTGACATTGACTTGAAAGGTTTATCTCGAAACCATTTTTATTTCTTTCAGATATAGAGAGAAGAGGATAACGAAACACTTGATTGTTCACTATTTTTTAATTCATACTTTACATCCACTTTTTCACAAGGATTTACACAATAAATACACATGGTTAAAATTTTTATATGTTTATTATCATGGTTAATACCATCAAGACGCTCCACTCTTTATTACAATCAATTGCATGTAATAGAGAATAAAACTTTACATAATGTATAAAAATAGGACACTGTGTGAGTCCTATCAGGACTCAGAAATGCACATATTGAGAAATAAACAGTACAAATCAAACACCATTCTCTCCAATACACTGCTAAAATGCAATGACAAATCCCCTCTCCCTTCCCACTAGCTATACAAGATGTTCTCAATTGTACATGATTTAAGATATATGAAGTCTACTAACAAATACTAATTTTTGTACATTATCTATGACCTACGTATATCACCTGCATTCATGTCAAATTAATTACCTAGTGTTGAAATTGTGGCAATTCATTAAATACACCATAACAATCTATTATACCAAAAAATAAAAATCGTTTTACACCTGTAAACAGGCAACAAAATTGGAACAAATATAAAAATTAATGGTAATCAGCAAAATTTATACACAAACATTGACAGACTCGGTAAATAAATAAATTTACTATACAGTCTCACTTAACAAACACAGTCGTAAATACGAGGGAAATTTTAAAGTTTCATCCAATCCATTTCACTTATCACATAGAGAACGTCCACAGCACGTTGTCACTTACACTGTACATTTACACTTTTTAACTAGTGTCTGCGGAAGGAGATCCCCTATTTATTTATATTTACAATATAATTTATTAGATATTTACAAGGAGCCTCTGCAGAGGTGGCACTAGGTGGCACTAGGTGGGCGGCGCGCGGCGGTCGTAGTCCCTGCGGTACACCTCGCGCTCGTAGTCGCGCTCGTCGTACGCGTACTCGGGCTGCGGGTAGCTGCGCCACTCCTCGGGGTAGCGCACCGGCGGGAAGCCCATGCCGCCCGCCAGCGCGCTGCCCTCGTAGTACCCGGCGTACGGCCCGCCCATGCCCGTGTATCCAGTGGGAAATCTGTTATGACGAACAATAAATATAACTTCATCTGTATAATAATATAAAAACTTTATTTTATTGTTTAAATTCGTTAAATCTACAATTGCATATGTCAAAATCTAAAGGATGAAAGTTAAAAGAACCATGGCAATCTTTTCTTGCAGAACAATTTTGTCCTTCCTCACCTCTTAAGTTTAATAGCGTGAAAATGTCTAAAGTCTGTCGTAAGTGCAGAGGTTTTTAAAAAATATGCTGTGATTGCTGACATCCTAAATAACAAAGTGTATGTTTAAAATTTTATTACATTAGTATAGATGAATTGTCTTTAGATGTTACCGTCTCTTGTCGTGCGGGCGCGAGTTGCGGTCGCCGCGGTACTGTCGCGGGCCGGGGTATGCGGGCGGCGTCCACCCGGGGTGCAGCTGGTGCTCGGCGTGCGGGTGCGGCAGCCCGTACTGCGGCCGCACTCGCGCCTGCCCCAGCCCTCCGCTGTCGCGGCGCGTCCGAGAACGCTCCCGCTCTCGGTCCCGGTCGCGGTCCCTGTCCCGGTCGCGCTCCCGATCTCGGTCCCGATCCCGGTCTCGATCCCGCTCCCGGTCGCGGTCTCTGTCACGCTCCGGTCTACCTCGATCTCTGCAGATCAAATCGTCTCGTTTCAGGCTGCTATCTTTATTCTTGCGATCTCTGTCTTTATGTCTGGTATGGAAGATGCAATTTGGTGAGTTTATGGAAAAATGTTAGCTAAAGTTAAAATAGATTGAAAGGGCAATGAACATGCATGAGATATGTGAAGTGAATAATTACCTTTCATGTCGTTTATTATCATTTGGATCAGGATCACATTCACCTTCCTCTAATTTTCTTTTAACTCCGGATGAATGAGGAGTTTTATCATTACTTTTATCTTGTTTGTCCTTATCTGTTTTTGGTCTTTTTTCTTTTCTGTTATTTGATGAATCTTGCTTAGCATCCTTTTTAAATGACTTGTTCAGGTGGTTATTAGAAATGAGATTATTTTTACCGCCCTGCAAAAAAAGGAATTTAAAAAAACAGCTTGGAAAATGTACTGTAATGTAGACAAGCTTAAAATTCGATACATAGAATCAGTGACAGTACGATTTCGATAACATTGTCAAAGAAATCACTTTTTGAGAATAAATGTACTAATTTTTTACTTGCAAAATAAATTAAACCTACTTTCAAGTTTTCTTTGTGTTTTCCATCTTTACGTTTAGGACCATCAAGTGGTTTCTTTAGACCATACTTGTATAACCTATACAATTGTTTTGCATCAAAATTCGTAAATTTCGACACGAAATACCAGAGATTACTTCTCCATTCTACTTTCTTCTCGGGGTCAGGGTATTCATCTAAGCATATATCTATTTGGCTTCCGATTTGAGCTAAACATGATCTTGTTCTCGACACTTGTTCAGATTCAGTGAGTGTCTGATCAGGATTATCGAGAGCTCGTAAAGCTTTCTTAACTGGTCTCATTTTTTCCTTACACTGTAACAAAATTTATGCATAAATTAAAAAATTAAATAAAAAACCGAAAACATAAAATGTGACATTGATTATAATGAGGCTACCTCTTCGAATACTGATGGATCAAGATCGCCCAAAACTTCCAAAGCCCTGGGTTCATTGTTGGCTGTGAAATGCATTGGCCCCGCTGGCTTCTTCCGACTTTTCGCTTTGTCCCCCTTTGTCCGGTCCCTGCCATCTTTCTTTGTGCGTTTCTTATCTTTTTCTTTTCTATCATTTGAGGCTTCATCATGCATTGCTATTTCTTCTAATTTAGATTTTGTCTGTTCAAAACGAAACATTCTTAGTAAACTTTCAACACATTTTTACATAGATAAGAAACAAAAATAACTAATATATAAAGTATAAACATACCTTTTCCGATTTATCATTTTTAGCATTCTTGTTTTTCTTTTCGTCTCCTGAAGTGCCATCTTCTTCCACAATATCTTTAGTGACTGGTTCCTTATTTCCTCTTTTCCCTCTCGGCTTTCTTTGTTTTTGTTTCCCATTTTTCTGGTCTAATAATTTTTTAATTAACTTGAGCAGATATTCAGCTCTGGACTGCAAATGTTTCGCTTGAGGTTTCTTGTCTTCATTGGTTAAAATTTTATCACCAATTTCAAATGATGAATCCATTTTGATAGCCTCCCATGATCCCATACCATATTGGTATATTCCCGCGAGAAGCTTCGAATCATCACCTACAGTCCAATCTATATCGAAATTTGCAGGCCTTGTCCTAGAATAAATAATTAGGAACATTAATTAATTAATTAATCAAGACTTAAGTCTTATGTTTAAACATAATTTTAATATTCAAAATCTAAAGATAGTTTTCCCCACCTGAAGTCTAATTGCCATTTGAGTCTCTCCTCCTTTGTTTGTGGCAAGAATTCATCTAAAGGTGCCAACTCATCCTGGCAGGCGGCCATCGTCTTGGCATTGACAGGAACACCTCCAAGCTTAAATGTTTTCCTAGTATTTTTTCGGCCATTATTTTGTTCATCTACAAATGCACAATTTTAGTATATGGATATTTGAATTAAAGCAAAATTTACAATTGCTTAACTCATTTGAAACATACTGGCAGTTTCCGTGGTATCATTGAGCACAGCTTTACACCGCTCCGTAAGAATCTCGCCGAGCTTTTTAAGTTCTGCGAGAGGTTTCTCTTGAAGCTCAGCGTCACAAGCTATACTGTCCAGGTGCTTCAACGGTGCCGAAAACTTCTTGTAACTTTTCACAAATCTCCGGATCTGAAAATATATTAAAGTAAGCAATAAATATAGGACATTTGGTAAAAGACACCGTAGATCGTAATCGCACAACGCACTAAAATCACAGAATGTGTATGGGACTACAAATATAGTGCATTGCGTATTTAGTCAGCGATCTGTCAATCCATATTGTAAACATGGATATCATTGATAACATGAAATATAAAAACAAGTTTCCAAGCACAAAATCAACGAGGCCGCACAAATTATAATTGTTTTATTCAGGGTCAGCCATGCAACTACCTTTAAATAGAGCGGGGGCACATCTTTGACTAAACTATCCCACAACTGTTGTACGATTGTCGATTGTTTCGCATCCAATTCGACTGTTTAGTTGCACAAATAAAATCAAGTAGTGTTTATACCTTTATATAAGCTAATAGGAATCAAAGCGAGACTAAACATTTGAGCGATAGTTTAGGTGTGAAAGGTACTATTAAAAAAGTAATATAAAGCTAAGCTATATACCTCTTGATCTGTAAATCCTTTGATCTTCTCCCTGTGCGAGGCGGGCGGGCGGCCGCGCTTGCGGGGGCGGTCGTCGTCCGCGCTCGCATCGCCCTCCGACACCTCGCTCTCCACGTCGCCCTCCCCCTCGCCCTCGCCCTCCGCGTCGCCCTCACCCTCGCGCTCGCCACACCCGCGCCCGCGCCGCTTGCGACCCTCTCCTGTAATAACAGTACACGTTAGATAAATGTCCGTAAAGTTAGATATTTCATATTTCAGATATAAACAAAGTGATACCAAAAACAAACTGACAATGACTATTGATTTACTGTATTGATTTTACCAACAATACAAGACCTATGTAAATGGCTTATCAAAATGCGACGTCAAAGTTATTGGAATTTATGTGAATAATAGCATAATAGGATATTTTCAGTTTTCGGTATTATAATACTTACTATTTTCCGCACTATTTGCTTGCATATTTTTTCTTCTCGGAGGTAGATATAGGTCCTCCATTTCTTTATTCTTTTCTTGTTCAGCGATGTTTTTTCGAACATTTTCTGGTATTATATCATCCTACAAAGAATATTGGATTATTTGAAGCCATTATTTATTTCGTGATTAAACCCTTACAATATAAATTATCTTACCCAATCTTTAGTATCCTCGTCTGCGTTCTCCTTCTTCACTTCCATGACTGCCTTCTCTTCATCGAAAGCAAAGCTCGCAACTTTAAATGCAGACAACAATTCATCTCCAACCATGGCCGGGCCTTCATCACGAGTCTCAGCTCTTTGCAAAATTTCATCAATATCACACTAAAAGGAACAGTAAAAACTATAAGTTTGTTGAAACTACAATGTAATAATTTGACAAAATAATTATATTATTCATTTTGATTAAGGTTTGCTTTTATTATTAGCAATTATACTTACGACTGGTTCCTCATCATTTTCGTCATCATCTTTAAACAATTCTTCCGCACCAAACTTCAATATTGCATTCAAATCTTCTTTATTAAAGGGATTGTTCCCCGACGTGCCGGAAGCATCCCGTTTGTTAAGTACAGTCCTGCCAGTGGTGTCCATCCTCTGGATCACAAGATGGTCTAACACCATCTTCCTTTTCGCTCTTTCTACAATATCCTCTTCAACAGATCTAGCCGTCACCAACCTATAGATATTGACCTACAAATAATGCATCAAAATTTACAGACATGTTTAAAGGAGAAAATAACTTTTATTAAATAACTTTCTTTGTTTTATATGCTATTTACCTGATTTTTCTGCCCAATACGATGAGCACGTGCTTGTGCTTGCAGATCATTTTGTGGATTCCAATCGGAGTCGAAGATGATGACGGTGTCTGCTGTCGCCAAGTTGATGCCCAAACCACCAGCTCGTGTCGACAACAGGAAGCAGAAATCTTGTGATCCTTCCGCATTAAAGTGGTCTAATGCTTGCTTCCTCAATTCTCCCTTTATACTACCATCCAGACGTTGGAATGGGAAATGCCTCCGTTGTAAGTACTCAGCTAGAATGTCTAACATCCTGACCATTTGTGAAAAAATAAGCACTCTGTGCCCAGTCTCTTTAAGCCGACATAATAATTTGTCCAATAATAACAGCTTTCCGGAACCTCGGAGCAATTTCTAGAAACAAAATACATGTTTTATCTTTACATAAACACTATTAAATATGGTTGCTATAAATATTTATATGCATAAACTTACTCAATTATAAATACAGTACTTACTTCCACAGCATCAGTTGTCGCAAGCGATGCTCGAGATTCAAAATCTTCGGGCTTGGTTAAAAGAGCATGATTGCAGCATTTTTTGAGTTCAATAACAATATTTATAAAGGTGTTAATTGAACCTTTAACTCCTTTGCGCAAGGCGCTGTAATTTTTTGTAAGAATCCATTTGTAATATTGTTTTTGAATAGAAGTCATTTCGACTCTCAATATTTGTTCAACCTTCGCCGGGAGAGATTTCTCGACATCTTTTTTCTGCCTACGTATTATAAATGGTTCCAACTGCTTGTGCAGTTTCTCGTAGCCCTTTGTAGCTGCATCCTCATGATCTTTCTCAAATTCTTCCCATGATTCAAATCTAAGATTAAATTAAAAAAATATATCAAAATATGCATAAAGCATGAAAGGAAAATGTTTATTTATTGTAATGATGACTAATTGTGAACTAATACTTTAATTTTTATTTTCATTCAATCCCTCAAGTTAGGAGAAGTTATCTTTGAGTTTATGAAGTTGATCACATGATCAGCACTATGTGGCAATTATCACATAGATTTGAGGCGGAATAAATACTTACGTCAATAAAACTATTACATATTAAATATATATTTTTTTTGCGCATCAACGCAATTGTTATAGATAACATGTGTTAGTTGAATGCAACACTACACAATACAACTGAGAACATAGCACTCATATCATTAGTGTTGCTTTTATGTTTCATTTAGTATTGGTTTTAATTTTTTTTTATCTATACTTCAATGAGTTATTATTTAAATCAGATACATTTAACTCTACAAACAAATATTACATAACTTACTTGTATGGCATTATAAAATGTAGCAGCGCCCATAATTCTTTCAGTGAATTTTGCAAAGGTGTCCCAGTCACTAATAACCTATGATTAGTATCAAATTCTTTTAAAGCTTTGTACAATAAGGAATCATCGTTTTTGAGCCTATGAGCTTCGTCAACCAACAAGCACGCCCAACTATAGGATTTTAAAAACTGTCGGTCTTTTAGTAAAATCTCATAAGTGGTAAGAATTGCATTGAACTTTAGTCTTTTCGAACTTGCAAAACTCCATTCAAATTGTCTGATCTGAAAAAAAAAAGTGAACTAATAAATAACTTGAATTCAGAATTCCATACTTTTACTGCCCTACTTAGAATCGTTGATTAGTCCTTAAGGGAGTCCCTTATTTTACATTTCTGTTATTAAATCTTACACTAAGGGAGACTTAACGACTCTACTGTGTTAAATATTGGAAAATATAACGCATAGACGATTAAGAATTTTTTTTTATTAGCACTGCCCACCATTGCATCACACTATACAAGTATGATTAACTTGGATCACAAATCCAGATTCAATAAGGAACGAAATATAAATGATTTAGGGCCTGTCCCACCACTGACTAATAGAGGCTCAGATAGCTTAAAAATGACATCCCTGTCAGATAGAGATTGTTATCAGACAATTTACAATTTGGAGGGACAGGCCCTAAAAATTGTATAAACATGGTATGAAACTTACAATATTTCTGCTAACAACATCTCCAATATAGGTAACAACATTGACATCAGGCGCCCACTGCTCGAACTCTCTTTGCCACGCGGTCATCGTGCTCAGCGGCACCACACACAGGAATGGCCCGTACAGTTGTTGAGATTTGAACAGATAGTATAAGAAACATATCGTCTACAAAGAAACATACATTTTAGCCACAATCTAATCTCTTTTTCGATCACTTGTCATTTATTTAAAAAAAAAACTTAAGCAATCTTAGAATCACAACTTCTGTTGTCTGGAAAGTTCAATTCAAAACCCAATGTTTAATTTTATTTCAACAAAAGTAAATGAACATAAGAAATCGATTTTAAAAGACCTTAAAAATTAAATAATATGCTGTATCATGTTACAAAATGAGCAATAATCACCTGTATTGTTTTACCTAAACCCATTTCATCGGCAAGAATAACGGAATTGTCTTTACACCAGGAATGTACTAGCCAGTTTAACCCATCCATTTGATAATCTCGTAGCACATATGTCTGAAAAAGTTGAAAAACATTTAAGTTATTTCTCCTGTAATTAAATTATTTCAATTAAAACAAACTTTTCATTAAAAAATCATTAAAGAAATAAATTCATTAAAAAAATTATTTCATTAAAGAAATTAATTCATTAAAAAAATAATTTCATTAAAAATGTTTCATTTTCACCATACCTTATCTTTACCCATATATTCTGGTTGTTCTTTGATCTGATGAAACTTAGGTCTTCTTCTCAAAACTGGACAATGTCTCGAAGGTGTTGTTTTAGCAGCTTCTCTGTGTTTAAAATGTTCCACCTCAGCAGGCCACCGCCTTTCTATTAAAGCTGAATCTTCCCAAGTAGCATCCGCATACGGAAGAGACTCCCATTTACAAAAATATTCACGAGCTGTTCCACCACCTTCCAACTCCCGAGTTTGCTCAGCTGTAATTTTTGTTTTAGATCAAAATTTAAGAACAGTGTACAAAGAACTGGCAAACCGAGTAGACTTTTGTGTGAATATTGTGCTGCATGCTATTTTTTTTTATTTTCTTAAGGACACTAAAGTTAACACAATAAAAAAAGAAATATACATATAGAGATATATTTAATTGTTCTTTTATAATTACCAATTATTCTTTCTACATAATTGTAGGTCTTAATTAGTTCTTGCTGCAGTTCACTTTGGCATTCAAAGTAATCAATATCCTCCGGCCCGGCCCGTTGCCTCCACCAAGACAGGTCAGCTTCCTTTTTGATATAATTTTCTAATTTTTTAAGTCCTTTTACTTTTTGTTCATTGAGGGACTTCTCAGATTCCCAAGTATTGTGAATATGAGACCATCCCTTCCATTTAATCAGGTACTGGGGTTCAGTTGACTCTTCATCCTCAGGATTACAATCTTCATTAGGATCACCATGCTCTTCTATATAATAAACTGTAGTCACATTCCCAGTGACTGCACAACGAGAAGAAGACATTAGCTAAAATTTAACAACGTATTTGCACCAAAATGCAACTATGTTAAAATTAATCAAGATATTGGAAAATTGTAGCAAGTAAGTGAAGCATTACAGTAAAATAAAATAATAACAAATTTACAAATTTATATTTCCAAGACTTTTGTAAGAGAAGTTAGGGACTGATCATGTTTAGTGTACTAGGTGAAGGTGACCTTGACCTTCATGAAATATTAGTTGCCTAGATTTCATGTTATATTTAGATTGTGCGATCTAACTACTACAGTAAAAGAATAGAGTTAAAAGACGAAAATTAATAACAACTTTGTGTAATTCGGTGAATAAATGATAATTTGAAAATATGGCATAAAAGGGTAATTAATTAATTTTGAATTTAATGTATTGTGAAGATATATTAACACATTGATTGTTAATTAACACAAAATTTTAACATAACAAGGCTGATTGTTACCTCCTTTCTTCCCACGTCGGTGACCAAGCACCCGTTCAATAGTTTCACTGTGCTCTTCTGGTTCAGGCTCCCCTTCTTCACCTTCGCCACCCTCAACTTCTAGAAGATCAGAAGAGTCTGTTTGTTCATCACTAGCCTCCTTATAACTAATTGCTGCACCTGTCCTCCTTGTGGCTGTTCTATTGAGTTAAAGGTTTTGAGGCAAATTTAAATATTTATGGCAAAATAGACATGGTAAATAAAACTATAAAATACTAATTTACCTCTTTGTGTCTTCATCAGATGCTTCTGAGCTTTCATCTTCTTCACTTGTGAACCTTCTTCTTCTCGCTGGCTTCTTTTTTCGTAGAGGTACACTTCTTTGGCCTGGTCGTTTTGAAGGGGGTGGTGGTGAACCCTTCATATCACTATCACTATCGGATGTGTCAGAGTTCCATGAATCGCTAAGAATAAAGTAGAAAAATCACAAATCAATAAAATAAACAACAGAGTAAAATAATTTTATTATTTAAACAATTTCTAATGTTTTAAAAATCATGTTCAAAAGGAAAACTGCAATCACCTTTTTTTTCTACTTTTTCTATTATGACTCCGTCCTTTTTCACTAGAATCACTATCCACAGCAACATTCAACCTGTCCGGTTCTTTTCTGGATCTTCCCGATCTTCTGATGCCATAAATGTCAGGGTTATCTTCCCAGAGGTCAGATTTAACTTTTCCATGGTTGCTCCTTGATTTACGTTTTACAATATCTTCACTTGATGAATCTTTATCTGTATGATGGTCTGATTTTGAAGAATTCTGATTGCTGTGTTTCAGCGATGACTTAGTATCATCACTGTGATGTGAATGATCCCCATTGGAAGACTTTTCTGAAGCAGACCTACCACCAGATGCTGATCCTGAACCAGAACTGGATCCACTATCACTGTGAAAATAATTAAATCAATCGACAATTTTATGCAAGAATATAATCAAAACTGTGCAAACAAACCTTTCGCTTCCAGAACCTGATGCACTGGAGTCACTTCTATCTCCTTTGTCACTCATAGAATCACTCCCTGATTCATTCATGGAACCGGTCTGCAACAACATACTTTAAATATTACCAATTTGTAATTATTATTATTGAGTTATGTAATTAGCAAAACTATACATATTTTTTTATAATTATTAAAATGAAATTACTCATTAATAATGAACAGAAGTTCAATACTTCAGTCGGTACACTTTTATTATTTAATAATAAATACTTTTTTTTAAATTAAACAAAAAATGTGCAGAAAACAATTAGTCCTGATTGTGCACAAAAATAGCATGAAATGCCTACCAAAATTATAGAAGGAACTTAGTAGACTTTAATACATTTATCATAACCTCCAAATTTATGAATATTTGAAGAAAAATAAGTGAAATCTTTTACAACACCCCTGCTTTTTGGTATATAAGTTGAGTAAAGCATATTCGCAAAATGAACCATATAATTTTATAATTATAATTGCCATTTATGTAGTAATTAAGAAGATAAATATTTAAGAAGAACGGCTAATTTATAAGAGAGTAAATGCATGAAATTGAGTTCTTGATGTGTGAAATAAACCTAGGGTTTTTAAAACATTCCGATGAATATTTAGGGCAAAAAGTAATTTAAATTATTATTGTTTATAATTATTAAAATGAAATTACTCATTAATAATGAACAGAAGTTCAATACTTCAGTCGGTACACTTTTATTTATTTAATAATAAATACTTTTTTTTTAATTAAACAAAAAATGTGCAGAAAATAATTGGTCCTGATTGTACACAAAAATAGCATGAAATGCCTACCAAAATTATAGAAGGAACTTAGTAGACTTTAATACATTTATCATAACCTCCAAATTTATGAATATTTGAAGAAAAATAAGTGAAATCTTTTACAGCACCCCTGCTTTTTTGTATATAAGTTGAGTAAAGCATATTCGCAAAATGAACCATATAATTTTACCAATATTAAGCAAAGGTATAAAACATAACCTCAAAGAGGTAAATATCAACAGGCACCATGTAGTGAGACCTATTTTCAAAGTTAAATTGCAAAAAAGAGCCCTTTTCCAAAATAAGTTTCACTGGTCTCGTTGTAAAGATTACGTAACAAAGAATGATTGGAAACACTTTATTTAGTAAAACAATGACTTTTTAATACATGAAAACACCAAAATATATTGTAAACAATCCTAGAAAACTATTTATTTCGAATTACGTCTTAAAAATCCAAGTAAATTTACGACCACACCCATTGCTTCTAGAACATTCTACATTTATTGTAAGCTCAAAAACACGAAAAATATTAGATAATCCACAAAAACAATAGTGAAAAAGCTATAAAAACACTTACCAGGAGCATTTTGCAGAAAAATTAAAGAATACACGGCTTTTTTAATATGTGATGGTTAAAATAATGAAAAACTAGGTAATTCATTTGCAAAAATCAATTAGAAAACACTAATTACAAGATTTTAAACATATTTGTATGTAAAGACAATAAAATTGAAAAAAATGTTTTGCAGTAAAATCTTGTCAAGCGACGCCATTTTGTCGTCGCATGAATTCTGGTGACGACGAAAATGAAAAACCAAATTTTTTTCTTAAAAACTCAGGTTAAAACAATGAAAACGGAAATAATAACCACTAAAAAATTAAAAATGAAACTTTAGAGGCGTCAGAAATACTCTACTCTATACTTGAAATGATGTGAGTACCGCGCACTACCAGCGAAACTCGAACGCTACAGCCATATTGCCACTGCCTGCAAGTCTGACGTGAAATGGAAAAAGATAACCGATGTGGCCAGCTATTAAAATTAAAACAAATGCGTAATATCCGCTACTTGCATTTGAAAGAAATCTCCTTAAATTGTCAAAAAATATAAACGCAGAATTTTATTCCTTACGAGATAATAAATATGAAGATTAAGCAGAATATAATTTAATCTATATGTTTATTGAAAGAGAAATTGCCTTATTTGGTTTGCATTTGATATGAAATATTTTTGAACGGCTACATTTGCCTACCACATTGTACCACATGATGAAATCTACGTTAATTCTTAGATTTAATAGATATATTAAGCTACCTCGTAAAAGGTCAAATTACCAACTAGATTTCAGTTATTTCTATGCTGATTTGATGTCTATTATTAGGGTTACCAATAGCAAAAAGTTTATTAACCTAAATTAATAATTATACCCAAAACTTAGGATAATCATTACAAATTATATATTAAATTAGTAATTAGTAAGGTTAAAATAACCTGATCCGACAGAGGTCCAAAGTTCCGAGTCCGAAGTTGGCTAGACGAGATTAAGACCATAAATTATAGAGCCATTGAAATGTGTTTAATGTTCAGGTTCAACAGAAACCACATCAAATTACATTTGTGCATATGATTGTAATTTATATGTATAGATATAACTACTGCTCGATCTTAAAATTATCCACTTCATAATATTGTAGATCATAAATCGAAATGGTTACATTTCATAAAAAAATCCTACCAGATCAAAAATTATTAAATCGATGCTTCACGATATGGCGCTCATCTTTTGCTAATATAATATTAATAATGGGGTTTTCATGTGTAAAAAATTAATGGTGGTGGTGGCGTTATAACCGGGTTTTACTTTATTTTATCTTCAATTAAAGGCAAAATCGAAGAAAGTAGGAAGAACTATAGACTTAATTTTATAAGTAGAGAATTAAATAAAATGCAATTGAAAAATTGACCGACTTTTATTTATCTTAAAAATTATAATAAATATGAGTAATGGTGCTTATTTCCACTTATCAGAAGGGATGGGCGTTGATTTAATGAATTAGTTAAATCAACGGTTGATCACTCTCAACGTTAAAACCGTTAACTAATTTTCGTTCAACTGGTTGAATTCAAGGTACATTTTTCATAGGATTACGAATTATCGGTCATCTTTTAATTTCGCCACTAGTCTTCGGTCCTTTGTTGAACGAATGATTAATTTGTTGATAGAATCAACTAGACTGGACTAGTTGAAAAATTGAAATTAACGGTTTCGTTTTGTTGATAGTATAATCGTCAATAACTCATCCTTTAGTAGATACCTGACCACCCGCGACTCGACGACGCGCGAGTCCAAAGTTGCGAGGTTAGCTGTTAAGTGGATATAGGCATTTACAGTAATTAAATCACGCTTTGACTTTACATTTAGATATGAACATGGTGACGGAGAGTGAGAGCATGCCGAGGAGGGCGCTGCCTCCGCACGCGTATGTTAGCACACCGCGGTAATACTGAGGGCAGTCGAGGACATCGTCGCATTTGCTGAAACGTAAGAAATAGTACATTACTAAACATAATCATTACGTACCTAAGATTCTTGTTGACGAATGGTAATTATTATTATTGTTTAATCATGGTTTGCCAAAAGACGAGATATAAAAACAGGTTATTTTTGTCGACTGACAGGAGGACAATGTTTTCGCGGATGTCATAGGTTTGTAAGTTTATCCGTACCATTGTAATCACCTGTAATTCGAAAGGGCTTAAACGATCATTTAGATTCGTATTTTTTATTCACAGATATAAAAGTTATTCTTACTTTTCAGTTTTATTAATTATTGTTAGAATTTATAAATAATCATATTTCATGTAAATATAGTCAACACACCAACTTTATTTCCATAGAAGATTTAGCTTTTTGTCGCCAGATGGCGCTACAAGTTAAGCGTTTTTAATGTTTGAAGTTACTATATTTCGATGATAGATGGCGAGGCAAACTAACGTTATTTAACAAAGTTGTTAGTATAATTATTTTTTCATTTCGTATATTACTTCCATGTCATAACTTACTAATTTTCAATGGCTACAACCGCTATTCCTGTAACTAATTTGTCTGCAAATGTAACAATGGAATAGACGGAGGCGCCTTGGTGTGAGTGGGGTCCAATCAAATCCGCTGTGACACACAGGCTGGATACCAAGGTTATAGAACTTCCAGCTCCTGGAAAATAAAAAAAAAATCGGATTCGAAAATTGTCCAATACAGAACTACCACATGTTTTGGTGCAATTTAAATGTCGATTGTGGTTCTTATTAAAAATATTCGTAATATTTTGGAAATTGCTCATATACGAATATAAAATTCTTTATTACACAGAGTAGATGTTATATAATAACGTTTTTACCTATTAATGTAGCGACTAAATATATCTGTACAATGCTGGCCTCAGGACTTATTGTCAATGCTATCCAGAGGCTGCTGATCAAGCTTAGTATACTGCCTATGAAATATGCCACCTGCAAGCAAACAATAATCTTACTAATATTATAAATGCGAAAGTTTCGATGGATGGATGTTTGTTAGAGTTTGTAGCCTAAACTGCTGAACGGATTTCAATGAAATTTGGTTTAGATGTATAAGATAGTCCGACAGAAGACATAGGCTCATTTTTTTTAATTCCACGTGGACGGACTCGCGGGCGAAAGCTAGTATTTACATAAAAAATAAATTACGAGAATATAAACCGTTACATACCACTGTGGTACACAGATATAACACAAAGTGTTAAAAATTAGATTTTTTAAAATGAGTCGATTGACAATGTGTTTATTTCACACATTGTTTTAAAAATAAGACCTCTTGTGTTCAATCAAATAGCCGCAGTAGGGAATTTGTAATTCTGTTCTTTGTGACAAATAACATTTTATGTGCTATAAATAATATTTTTGCTTTGCTAACCTGATTGCCGCAGCTACTGATTTTGCTTTTAAGCAAAAACGAAAATAGGAGTGACGATATGTAGAGCACTAGAGGAACGCTAGCCACCAGCTCCGAACCTTCGTCAGGGTTTACAGACAGACGCTCTTCTAGAAACAGTGGCACGTAGACCAGGCTCAAAGCCCAGTATAATCGCGAAAACACGTATCTGTAATTTAAATGACAATTTCTAAAATAGTTATTGTAATTGGATTTGTTTAATGCCACAGAACAGTTTAATATTATAACATCTTTAATATAGACGTTTAGGATCAGGTGTGCAAGGGGTGTTGGCGTCCTACCCTAATCATAATCCTTAGAGCGGATGCACACCTTTGACTTAACTATCGCACAACTGTTTAATCTCGCTTTGATTCCTATGAGCTTATATGGAGGTGCGCACACTACTCGATTTTTAATCCTACTAATATTATAAATGCGAAAGTTTAGATGGATGGATGGATGTTTTTTAGAGTTTGTAGCCTAAACGGCTGAACGGATTTCGATAGAATTTGGTATTGATGTAGAGGATAGTCTGGAAAAACACATAGGTTATTCACTATTGTTTTTTTTTAAATTTCGAAAGCTAGTTGTAAATAAACCGTTAAATTAGCTGCGAAACAATCGACAATCGCACAACAGTTATGCGATAGTTTAGTCAAAGGTGTGCACCTGCTCTTAGTTTATATTAGGTCATTCACTCGAATGGGTAATTTCTTGTCAAATACCAATGTCAAGGTCTTAAGAACACCTATAGTGTTACAATCGTTACATTATTAGGCTGATTGTCATTGTTCGCGTTGAAGAGGCGTACATCCGGCGCACGCGCTCTTCACAATCCGGTTTTCGTTCTTTGTACAATACTTATAGATGGGATGTCTTAATAAAGGTTTAGGTCGTGTGTTCAAATCCGTCGTATTCTGTTCTTACTAACGACTATTGTGGTACCACCATATTTTTATTGTTTTAAGGAAAAGCTAACATACGTAGTCAAATTCAAGTTCACGGTTGAAGTGTGTCAATCATATAATATTAATATTTTACCAATAAAATTGGAGTCGAGGCCCGATATTAAATATTCATAAATGTAACGTCATACCGCGTGTTTTTGAACAGATTCTAGAAATCATTTGATTAGTTAAATATTATACCGATATTTTGAAAAAAATAAACTCTACGTTCCTTTACTTTGAACTTAATTTATTACCTCAAGGCAATAAAAATGGAAATTTTTAGTTGTCCGTTTTGTTTTGGTACTTTGTTAACATTTCTAAATTGTTTTTTTTATTTGGTAAAAACACTTTCGAATAAAAGAATCTATTAAGACGACAAATAAATGCAATACATTTTATAACGTTTGCAACCGGCACCCGAGTAAGTTTTTCAACCAGCGGCGTAGCAAACCGTAGCACGCGCGAGAGACGGAAAAACCTAGTAAAGATTTTTTTTTTTTTTATAGTAGAAGGGGGCAAACGAGCAGCGGATCGCTTAATGCTAGTTGATCCGACGCCCATGAACATCCGCAACGCCAAGGGAACTGCAGATGCGCTGCCGGCCTTTAAGGGAGGAGTACGCTCTTTTCTTAGATTGTAGTCATTCAAATTTAATATCACGTATTTAATTACAAATTTTGGGGTTTTGTCACCATGTAATAGCACACAAAGCGGAGTGTCCCACTTACTTGCCACTATTAAGTTAAACTACTTAAAACGTACACGTTGTAAAAACATTAAATAATAAATACGTACAATAAACTTGTTTGATACAAAAGTGGCATTTGTAGAAAATGGAAAATCTGAGATACAGCTGGCAACTGAAATGGTTCACCCTCTTCCACATTTTGTTGTTTCCCATTACTTGTAACTACTCCATTACTTCCTGTTATATCTTTACGATTTTTCATTGATCGATTCTTGAAATATACGTGAAATACAGTAAACGTTGTTATTCCGATGCAAGTGATTATTATCGAAACATCCTGAAAGATAAATTTTATTACAATCGTAAATACATTGTTATACAGTAATGTAGATAAATATGCAAATATTTGAACGTGAATACCCTAAATTTGTAATCGTCGGCGGGTCCAATGAAATTGCTGTAGTTTGTAGCTCTTAAAACGATCCACGTTATAAAATAAACCGTTAAACTTGATAATACCGATGCCATGTATCTGGAAAACATTTTAGGTAAACATTTAATGAATAATTTGTACTATTTCCAAACATTAAATTCAAACACCGTAAAGGTTTTTGAACTTACCTAATAGACGTTAAATCCGATCGAACTTGTAGGGAATCAGAAATCGATGGTATTATCGCTAAGTGAGATATTTGGACTATCGCCCAGCCTATTTGGAAGACTACTATGAGGGAGCCGTAGTAGAGAGGCATCCACCACGAAAGGTAGGCTAGGTTTTCACTGACGTTGCAGCCGAGACATCTCACGAACAGCAATGGAAACGTGCACGCCACTAACATGCAACCTGAAACAATTGAAAAATATTAATTGGTTTTTGTGTATAGAAAAATAGAATAGAGAGAGAGAGAATATAGTTGAGCCGTCTTAGTTTAATCTCATTTGCAGCTTATTGCAAAATTAATGTAGAAAATCATTGGATAACAATAGCGTGTGAATTATTTCGTACCTGTTAGATGCCATATTTTTTTGGTGCTGTACTTATCGGCTAAAACTCCTACTACAGGTGTCGCGAGTGCGTCCACAACTTGCCCTGGAAAATATCGATAATTATCCTCAATTCAATATGCATGTGTATTTCATGTCAGTACCCTATCTAACCATCCATACAAAAATATTTTACTATCTCCTTTTTTAAAGAGAGATTTTTTTGAAAGAAAGAGAGAGAGTGTCAAGGTTCAACGGGTCTATTCAATGTGCAGGTCGTCAAAAAATGTTTTAACAATATTTCTAAGGGACCCAAAGAACTGTTTTTCGAATTTGAAAAATTTGAATTTTGAACTTGAGATTCCGGAATACAAAAATCTCATTATAAATTAACCGGCTGAGTTACGAAACCCGACCCTATTAATAATCATATTTATAACGTTGAATTTAACTAACATTTGTATTCATAACATGAACTTGGTAAGAGAAATAGATTTTTTAATATCAATATTTTCAATGTCATATCTGTTCACTAAGGTATCCTATCACAAAACTTCTTTTACCTATACTTGCGTTACCTTAAGCTTGCCAGGTATTATGGCAATTCAAATGACATTTTGGAAATCGCATACTTAATTGAGAGATATTTTTTTCTTAAACACGGTGGCTTAAAACGTTCTAAGATGACTATGACTAGAGACTTAATTCATCATCATCATCAACATCAACTTGCTCTTATCCCTACGGAGGGTCGGCACAGTATGTGCTCCTCTTCCATACATTTCTATCAGCCGTCATATCTTAATCCAGTCCCTTAAGCATATCCTCTTTCACACAATCCATCCATACTTTCTTCGGTCTTCTACCTTTGTAGCCATCCACATTCAATCTTAACACTAGTCTAGAGACTTAATTCACAGAAATAATATATTACAGATGAATTAGAAAGATCTGTTAATTATAAATAAGAATAATTAATAAACATATAAAATGGATTTCATCCTTTCAAAATATTTTGTTAGAACGTCTATCTTTGAGTATTTCAAAGTTGTTAATCGACACCGCCTTCAAGGACATAGGCTATAGGTTTAGTAACTTGAATCATGTGAGTACTTGGAATTTACATTATTATGTACTTTAGAAAATTGATGTTTATTTTTCAAATTACATTAGTAATCAACTCATCGTTAAACATTAGTGGTGTTAACGTCAATTATAAATAAATGTAAGTAAATAATGAAATCGTTTTTTTATGATTTATAATTTTTATTTTATTGGATTAGATACTATGTAACAATTATTAAAAAAAATTGGCTTAATATTTTAAGTTACATTAAAGTCTTTTATTAAAAATAGAACAAATGCATAGGTGACCTTCATCGTATTTTTCTTAGTTATCTATTATTTGTATCTTCACATCATACTAATCATACTACTCGTATAATATTATAAATGCGAAAGTTTAGATGGATGGATGGATGTTTGTTAGAGTTTGTAGCCGAAACGGCTGAACGGATTTCAATAAAATTTGGTATAAATGTAGAGGATAGTCTGGAAGAACCCATAGGCTACTTGCATTTGTTTTTTTTTTAATTCCGCGCGGACGGAGTCGCGTGTGAAAGCTAGTATTTTATAAATCTTTAAACTTGTGCTTGTTTCTCATAGAAGTTACATGCGGGCGGTATCGCACGGTTCCTTACGCTAGTGAAAAAAGGGTCTAATCAGATAGTTACTTAGATCTTACCTAATAACAGCATACCCCCGGCCACAGCAGCTCTCATTTCAAGCACGGCTTGAAAGTAGAGCATCATGTATGAAAACCACATCGCGGCGCATAGGTCATTATACACATGTCCTAGACCGTAGACCACCTTCTGATCGACATGCCACCACCGACGTCGCTTGAAGGGAACACTGTCAAACAATTTCATAGTGATAATATCGATTTTAAATTGACTATTATATATTTGCAAAGATCTATGTGTAGTGGTGACTAACACCAAGTGGATTAGCTTGCTCGTGTGCCTGATACAAAAATCATATTGAACAGATGCGATCAATAGCTTAGCAATGCATGGAAGAAAATACAAATATTTATTTTTATTTAAAAGAATAGACTAGTTGCCCGCTCTGGATACATAAATAGACGAATAGCGAAGATAAATCGGTGATGAAATTTGCAAGAATTGATGCAGTAGATTTCGGTAATACTGAAATTGATTCTTTTAGATAAATTGAAAATGTAAAGTATTTAAAATCCAGTTACGTTTTGTAGTAACGCATATTAGTAAGTAATCAAAGTTAAATTTCGTAAAAATCCATTAACTTATAAAGGAATTGTATAACTTTATCACACATCTATTTTACTTTCATACATAACAATATGATTATATATTTGTTTGCACAACATTAGTTTACACAATGAAGTAAACAACAAAATGTTATTAAAAAGAATGATAAAACATTTCCTAATGTAAACGTAAAGTATGTACTATTCATTTATGTAAACTTTACAATTAAACACAAGGAAGCCTTTAAATAACATCCTATAAAATTAAATTGACATAAAAAATATACTTAATTATTCATGTTTGGAAATTCTCTTCTAATATAAAATTCTTCTTCTAATATAAACAAATAAATTACATTTATCTTCATTTATTGAATATTTAGGGACAAAAACTTTGTACATGTAATTTGTGATGAATTAACTTACGGGTACTGCATGGTTCACTAAACACAACTTGCCCAATCTACAAACAGTCTGACACTTCAACAAGAACCAACCGTAATCACTCAATTAATGGGATAGTTAAGACAGGAAAATAATGTCACAATTTCGTTGAAAATGACAAGGAGGAAACATTAATTTCCTTTAACGAGAACGGTAATCTCCAATTTAACTCCTAATTTATCACTCGCTGGGAAATTGATAAATTGCACAATGCAGTGCCGCGCAAATGCACATGCAATACGACATGAGAATACAATCAACTTAATAAAAATAGATTAAATACCTTATTTCCAATTCATTATCATTTGAGATGCCATTCTCTTTTATTTTAGGTTCCTTAATTGTGGTAGCTCCGTAATTAACTATCATGTTTAAACACTAATAAAAATATATTTTTAAATTTAATTAATAAATCTCTTTACTCGATAACTTTTCACACGGTTTTCTAGAACTCACACAATCCAACGTTCAGTCGGCACGTCCAATGAGCAAGCCATACCACGCACTTGTGCCTTTAAGTGCTAGCCTAATTTAGACGATATCACAAAAGGGATTTATTTTAAATCGTTTTAAAATAATAACTAACAAGCTTAAATATTTGGCTTAAAATTTCATTAATGCTTTAATTTATAGCTTACTTAACATGTGTCATTTAGATGGTACGAAGACTTTTTGTATGGATTTTGTATGAAACGTGCTTCCGAAATTATTTCGATTTAACCGACTTTAAGAATTTTAATAAATAAATAGTAACTAGCACAATATAAAATAAACTTCAAATGATGTTTATAAATATTGGAAAAACAATTGAATTTTTTTTTAAGTTACCCGAATCAAAATTTAGGGTCTGCACTTAAGTCATAAAACTATTCAGAATTAACTATTTTAAGACATCGTTTTTAAATGATTGGTTAATTAATTAACAAATAAGACATTAGTATTTTACCATTAATTTCATGAATAATAATGAAAACAAATGAATAGATAATGATTCTTTCATATTGAATGCATATAATGATATGTGACTCAGGTTTTAGACACTTGTTCGGCCTTTTTTAGTTAGATATCTGAGTATTTTAAGCGTGCGAACTTTTCAAACAAGCTTTCGTTCTTTTTGTACCATTACGTATTTATCTATAAGCTTATTAGGCTATAAACATTATCATTATATTGTAATAAATTCAATAACAGCGATAAGACACTACTATATCGCTAAATATTTCACATAAATTTTATACAGCGTTCTCTAATTACATAAGAACGCATGAAAACGAATTTTTATTACTAGAAGATACACGTTAATTCTCTAATTATGCAGAATTATGCGGACCCGTGCCGTTTACTACAAATTAAATCATATACGATTGAAATATTAAATAAAAAATTATAAAAAACACGGCCTATGTTTTTTTTTATAATGTCTAAAAACAGCGCTTGACCACTTTATATGTTACTTACTGCCGTAGCTTTTTAACGGTGAAATATTTTTTATCGGCCCAGTAGTTATTGAGTTATTACAATACATACAAAAATATGTTTTCTCTTTATAACATTAGGATAGAAGTAAAGATATATTCGACAACTTATATCAAATAGGTTTATTGGAGCATGAAGCGGTCTCAGGAGTAATTCGATACTTACGGAAGCCGCTAACAAGTCCACTCACCCACAAGAGGCAAGTAGATAGTGTCTAAATTGTGTCATCCGTGTGGGATCTTAGACAATTGTCTCCTACTCGTGATCTGGGACCTCCAAGAATTCAGTAGGTAGTTAATACAATTCAAGATAAATAAAAAAAGTTGAGTGCTTGTTTGTTCGCAATAAACTCATAGACTAACTACTGAAAAATTAAAAGAAAATTCTTCAGCAATTATAAATGACAATGTAATGTTTATCTGTAAATTTATTGACACAAGACATTTTGTGGTTAATAATGATAAGTTTCAAATAAGTGAGTATATTTTCTATTATAAATATAACGAGTTCTTGATAAGATTAATTACTCGTGGACTTTTTTTTAAGATTTTTTTGTAATTTTTATCTATAAAAAGTGTTCTGCAATTAAATTTCGTTTAACAGTGACATTATTTTCATATTAAGGAACTATTGTGGTCAAATATGGTTACGAATATGTTTTCATAGGTTCGAGTTGTAAGGCGCGATTTCTTTTTATTATAATTTAAAACTAGCTGTTGCCCGCGACTTCGTCCACGCAATATTAAGATAAAAAAGTAGCCTATAATATGCCGCCCGTCTATGTCAGCTACCCTTCAGTGAAAGTCCGGTCGAAATCGGCCCAGCCTTTTCGGAGATTACCCGGAACAAACGTGGCTTGCGGACAGACAGACAATAAAATTCTAAATGCGATTTTCGTTATCAGAAACGCAAATACATCATCTTCCCGAAATCTGGAATATTTCTTTTGATATTACAAATAGACACTCCAATTTTATTATATGTATACATTCTGGAATACAAAATAAGTACTGTCCAGTTTCCAAACAAACTATCGTCATTTGCGATTCGTCATGGCGGAGGTCGCGGTATCGTACCTATGATAGTTTTTTTTTTTAATTTTGAGATGTTGACCGATAATATTTATAACCGTGGTGCCCTTAAACGTTAAGATGTTATAAGTGAGGGACCCATAGTAGTTTTGAAATTTATCAAAATGTATTTGAATTTTTTTTTTGTAAAAATATTAACAAAATATTCGCTATTTAGTAACATTTCTTGTAATCATTCCGGCTAAACTAAGGATATGTTTTGTGACTATTGTTTAATACTTTCATGCAATAAAAAATGTTTTAAATACATATTGTAAAATATGGCGACATCTATAGCTCATTGTGGTAGGCATGTAGAAGTTACGAATCCAGTATGTACTGTGGTCCGCAGAAATAACAAGTCCTAGTACCTATTCTCCATTTTAAAAGATAGATGGCAGCACATTTTCTTTTTTTTTTAAATTCATTGTTTTGTTTTATACATTTGATCTAAATCACGATTTAAATATAAACACAAGCTATAAATCACCTTTTACGCTGATTTATTTAAGTTTTAAAGCAACTTTTGCCTTTTTATCTTTTAATTTTCAACAAAAATAATGTAGAACATGAAATCACGAAATCACATTTGATATTTTTATTTCGAAATAAGTAATTTATCTATATTTCAAATCATTTACAATTCTGTAACATTTAATTTACTGATACCTACATCAATTTTTGGTCACTTCGGACTTCTAATTTTTTTTCTAAGTTCCGAAATAGTCAATTTACCCATTTTTATTTATTAACTATTTGAACATAACTGTAATTAAAATTTAACTAGTTGTTATATTCCGAAGAGGGCATTTGTTATTTAAAAAAATAAATGACACTTGTGCGTTAATATAAAATTGCTCTTTGAAATTGCCAGGGGTTTCGGAAACTAAAAAAAAAATTTTAGACTTAGATGTTTTAAAAAAAATTTAACAGTTATTTTGAAGACTATCGTAGAATCGCAATAGAGAAACTGATTTCCAATGTAAGTAAAGGAAAGTAAACTCTTATGAGCATTGGTCGAATAAATACGAAGTGAAATAAATTTCGCAAAAAAGCTTCGTATACATTTTAAATTATGGACAAAATGTCGGATAACGTTGCAACTGAATCGTACGTCACTTGATAAATGAAAATATACAGGATGATCGCGGACAGTCACAACCGATTGCGCAACTGAGCTCCGACCGTGATTTACAAGCGCCACTAGCGAGACAGCGTTACAGAGCGATAATTAAATTCGTCATTAATTTGCCAGCACTAATGGCAATTAATGTTAATCAAGAGACAGTTTTAATTGTATCTTTTGTTATAAAATAACCGACACTTCAATTGTAAGATTTTTATGACTAATTACAAGAGAAGAACTTAAGCTCCGCAGAACGAACGCAGATTTAAAACACATCTAGTAAGAAAGTTTTGATCCATTACCTTTCCAGATAGAAATCTATATTACAAAGAGGAAAGATTTCTATTTTTGTATGTATTGAAATAACTCAAAAACTACTGGGCCGATTTCAAAAATACTTTCATCATTAGAAAGGTAATTTATCTGTTACATAGGCTTTTTCTTTTTATTCTTTTTTTAATTTCACGGGGACGAAGTCGCGATCAACAGCTAGTTACATATAAACATGTACCCTATTTGGGTCAGTATACGTTCATGAGACAGAAAACAGTCAGCCTGCAATATTAACCGGGCGAAATGGAACCACGCCTATCAACTGTCTAATTTTTCACCTAACAAAGCTTCGAATGGATTAAATTTGTTAACCTGTATTATTCGAACGGAGTTTAAAGTCGGTCGTAACTCCAAGGAATACGAAGACACTGATACTGCATTGAAATATAGCAATCGCAATACTGATAGTGTTTGCTACTTTATTTCTATTAAAGTTAATGTACCTTGTAGTATATGTTTTCTTGAAAAGTTACTGGAGGAATAAATGATTCATATTAAAAACAAAATAACATTATTGGGTTGTAAAAGTTTTTTTATACTTTCTCAGGTAATTTTCGGAAAATTTCTAAGCACCGATAACCTAACTTTTAATAGTATGGCCATTTCTGATCACGTGATCGTGGGTTCGAATCCTAAAATCGTTTATTGTCATGAACCAAGTGTTAGCAAAAGTCTGTTTTAGTTTAGTTTAGGTAAACGATTACGTAAATCAAATTAATTCCTTGTTAACTTATTCTGTTGTGTAGCAACAATTTATATGGTTAATGCACTTAAGAATGCGAACAACAGCGCATTTGCACTTCTCATGTTTATTTCATTGTTGCTCTAGAAATTTGCAACGTTTCAAATGTACGGGTGCAAAATTACAAATGTACTTTCCAGTATTTGTCGGAGGTAAAACAAATAAAAGTGATTTCTTGTTGTGTTTTAATAACTAGTTAGTACCTACTGAAGGTTTCACAGCGTGTTTGTTTAAAATAAATATGAAAAAAACAGTGTCATTTAAGAAGTAAACTTGTTAGTAAATTTGCTTACTTGAAAGAAAATCTTGTAATAATCCCTTTGTTATATTAGTTCAATTAATAATTATTAAATTATTACGGTTTCCGAGCTACGTTTAACTTTTCATTATTGTTTTTGTTTCGATAAATTCATGAAATGCGTTTTTAAACTACGTAACTTTAATAAAATAATTGGAAACTTCACAAACCCAGCATTAGTGAATTTGAATCAATTTGTATTCCATACGCAGAGCTGTAAAGTATATATTTAATTTTAATTCAAAGGTAGTACAAAGCCAAATAAATTAATATAATGGTGATTTGTTTATATATTTTAATTGAATTATTTGTAAACGAGGCCGCGACAAATTGAAATTACAATGTGCATTTAATTTGATTGAATTGCGGCTCCCAGTTGTAATGGTTTTAGCGACATCTGTTGGGCTTTGGAAGCCAATTTCTGTTACACGCCCGACACCTACGACCTACGCAAACATTGTGGGTGCACGATTTATTATATATCATTAATTATAACACCTCTTGTTTGCACATGGAAAGGTAATCGAAACATTTTATTTCATATCTTTAATCTCGTATCATTTTTATAGTAATACTAGCTGTTCCCGTGCGGCTTCATCTGCACGAAATAATGAAAATTTTATTTTCTTGTTTACGTTTGTCAAATTCCCAATTGCAAATGTCAAAATGACATGACATGATGACAAACTATGGCAATCTTACTTCCTTGATGTTTGCAGCTTGTAGCTTATGGTCCCTTTCCCACATAAGACTTTTTATCCAATTTGTTTACCCCCTAAGTTTTACAGCGTGAAAATATATCGCCTAAAGCGTGACGTAAGTGTAAGGCTTTTTAATAAAGAAAGTATTATTCAAAAACATGCTGTGATTGCTGACATCATACGCCACAAAGTAGTGTGTGTTTACGCTTTATTATATTAGTATAGATAGATAGTATAGATATAGATAGAAGTATAGATATAGATTTAGCTAATAACTTATCACATTAAGTAACAAATATATCAGAATATTTGAAGGTTTTTGTATGAACATAAATTATAAATCTATATCTCAACAATGAGAAAACTTTTTATAAGAATAGAAGTAATTTCTAAGTAAAATCAGATAGAAAAGAAATATTATATTTGACATTCCTACCAACTAAAAGTTTTCATTGTAAGAACTATTTGTATAATTCTTAAGAAAATTTGATATCTTTAACACGTTTTCCAAACGTGCGAAGCGTGGGAGTTATAAAGCAGGTTTACACTGATCTCTTGTAATTATTCTTGAATAATGTTCCATTTGTTTTGGATATCTTATTTGCATAGAAATTGAATTAGTATTGTAATTGGATGCCTCATTCGGTTTTGTTAGCGCTTTGAGGCAGACATCTCTGGTATTAAGTTTGTTAAAACTAAAGCAATGTATTAAATGTTAATTTACTATATTCATGAATTTGTTGATGAATAAGGGATAAGGTTTCATATTCTACAAGCCATGGTTATCCAAATAAAAACAATCCTAATTAGTTAAATGCAAAAAATTTAAAACTGTATTATCTCAGCGTCGCACTAAGCCAGCATTTTTCTTTGTTACTTCAATATAAAAGTAAGCCGACGAACGATTTTTATTCAAGTAACGGCTAACAATATCTCGCCGCAGCCCGTCAGCTCGCGTCCATTTTCACAATATTGATGTAACACATGATGTTAACAAGTTTTTAGCTAAACTAATTCTGAGAAAAAGTACCAACGAGAATAGATATAAGATTTATTTACGAACTATTTTCTTTAGATTTCCAAGTATTTTTGGACGTTGTATTAATTTTACACGACATAAAGATCACTTTTTCAAAAGCAGTTTCTTTTTGATATAGATCTCAATTAGAAGTTGTTATAAGTCTATACTCAATCGAATTAATAAATAAATTCAAATATTGCACACGAGATAACGCCGTGCAATTTAATCCCATTCCTACGTCATGCTGTGCGGTCACCAATCTATACTAATATTATAAAGAGGAAAACTTTGTTTGATTGTAAAGAAATAACTAAAAAAATTACTGGGCCGATTTAAAAAATTCTTTCACCATTAAAACGCTACGTTGTCAGTGAGTTACATAGGCTATCTTTTATATTGTTTTTTTTAATTTCACGCGGACGGAGTGGCGGTCGAAAGCTAGTAAAATGTATAGGTAATATCGATTTTCTTCTCTACCTTAAAAAATATTACCTTGCGTAAACATGGCAAGAAATATTAATACACTAGCTGTTCCCATGCGACTTCATCCGCATGAAATTATAAATATTTCATTTTATTGTTTACATTTGTCAAATTATCAATAGCAAATGTCAAAATGACATGACATGATGTCAAACCATGGCAACCTTGCTTCCTTGATGTTGGCAGCAACTTATGGTCTCTTTCCCACATTAGGGTTTTTATCCAAAATATTTACCCCCTAAGTTTAATGGCGTGAAAATATATAGCCTAAAGCGTGACGTAAGTGTAGGGCTTTTTATTAAAAAAAGAATTATTCAAAAATATGCTGTAATTGCTGACATCTTAGGCAACAAAGAAGTGTGTGTTTACGCTTTATTATAATAGTATAGAGTATAGATACATGACCACAGATAATATAATATATTAATACTATTACAGTATAAATTAGAGCCGTTTTAAGCACAAGTCGGTAGTACAACAGGTGTAGTGGACTGCATTCCTTGGCCCTAGAAAAACTGGATATCGACCGACGCCTGCGATCAGCGTAAGCGGAGATTAGGGGTATTGCTATATAATTTGTTTAATAGTCAATTTGTAGCGGAAACTATGAAAATGACCTACTGTTAGGTAGTACGCGTTTTACCGTTACTAAGACTAGTAAGTATCACTACTAGGTACTCAGATGTTGAAAGCATCAGCTATACTAATATTATAAAGAGGAAATATTTGTATTTTTGTATGTAAAAAAACTACAAAAACTAAACTGGACCGATTTTAAAAATTCTTGCACCATTAAAAAGCTATGTTACTATTTTTTTTAACTTCACGGGAACACGGACGAGGCCGGGATGGTGTTTAAGTTGGCCGACATTTGTTTAAGAAAGCAGTTGGATAACTGAGTTTTGTGATTGATAGACTTATGGGGCGTTATCGTCGCTGCGCGACAAAGCCCCCTGAAAAAATAAATTAAAAAAAAAAAAAAAAAACTTCACGGGGACGGATCCGCGAATAACAGCTAGTCTGGTATAAAAGTTTATTTAATTACTGTTGATATTATTTTTAAGTAGAGATCATCTTGGCCATTTTTTTATTTGGTTTGTGGTCTATGAAAATTATTGCACGTCTCCTTTTTACTTCTAATGATTTCATTATTAAGGTTAAAAATGTTAATTTAGTAAGTGACAAGTACGCAACAATTAATTATGAAGTTATCATATAAAAACTTTACTAAGAACTTCATGAATAATTCAGGAAAACTATAAACACTTCAACCTACCCTTAGTTAATGCGAGCGTAGGACGTTATTGACGTCACCCAGCCAGAGGAAAGGAATAAGTACTGAGTCATAAAGTAAATTGTAGGAATACGTCCAGGCGAGCGGTCATTTGGAGAAAGACTTACAAGCACGTGGGCGCCTGAATTGTTGTATGGAGGGGTTAACAATTCTGTACACGTAATAAAATCCATATAAATTTGTACAACATTTATTAGATTACAAGAAAGTTATCTTTAACATTTTAGTAAGAGTTAAATATAAACTCGGAAATAAAAAATAGACTATAATCTATCGTGAAAACATTCTTAAGCTCTTGTCGAGGTATCTTAATTTGGTGATTGCAATAAGTTATGGGTTATTAACAACATATGAGAAAATATTAAAGCTTATATTTCGCTTTAGTAAAGCATAAATCATAGAAGGGACCTCATTTAACACGCTATGTATTAAGACATTAGGAAGGTTAGAACTGTAAACATAAATTGTTCGCGGCTTACATACATTAGTTAGCGAAATTATTTGCTAATTTGTACCGAATGCGGGGCCCATCCAGGAGTAACGTTGGGCCTAATCTACTTCATTACACGAGCTTTAGTGATAATTAACGCGGCCTGTTACAATTCCACAAAATTTCGTGGTTAAGTCACGTACGTTTATGCAAATTTTTAGCGCTCTGATGTTCATGTTAATGCGCTTTGTTAATTTGTCTCTGACACGACTGGTCCTTTTTAAAATGCCTTTTTACGACAATTTAGAATTTTTAGATGCGAATTCAATTAAATAGTGACGAAGTAATTCTTTAGGCTGTAGCTAAATGCATGTAGCATTTTTAAGGGGCACACGATCAGTGGATCGTGTATAATATTAAGAATTTCTTTTCTTTTTCAAGGTAACTGTCATATTTATTATTCGAATAGAAAATCGTTGGAGTAATAGCTATTAAAAGCTGGTACTGCGTGCTTAGCCACTGCGTATCTTAGCTCTTAATTATCATTTACAAAGCAAATAATAAACTCTCATATATTCGTTAATCATACGAGATGCAAGTGAGATGTCTATTGATATAACATTTGGAAAGTATTGATTTTTGTTATTGTAGATATGTCGGTAATTCTCTCGTCTCGTTAAGCGACCGGTCGTTTGTTCCCAACGCATTTCACATCGAGATGTAAAGTAAAGAACACACGGCCCTGTGATTGCTTTGTCGGCAACTAAACAACTGTGAGCCGTGCTCTTTTAAAAAAGGATCTCTATTCGAATGTATGACCATTATGGTATGTTTAGCTTTTGTGTGTGTTTATTTGTAGAGTACTATTTCGCTATGAGCGACTTCATATTTCAGTTCTTTATAACATCACAAGCTGTTGCTCGCAACTTTGCCCGCGTGAAATTTAAAAATATAATCTATGTTACTCACTGATAACGTAGCTTTTTAATGGTGAAAGAAATTGAAATCGGTGCAGTAGTTTTTGAGTTATCTCAATACATACAAAAATACAAATCTTTCCTCTTTATAATATTAGTATAGATTAGTTAGTAGTTTACTATGTATTTATTCTAGTGATTTAAAATAACAAAACGTACAAATGCGTTTCTAGTAGTTTGGTGGAATACGGAGTTCAACCTGGATAAGTTTATAAGCTTTATGGCTTCACCAACTTTAATCTTTGCATATAGTATCCACTTCTGGCTAGTGTTTAGAACTGGCCACATATAACTAACAAAACAGTGTTTTATTTCTTGTTTATAATTTCCTATTAGTTTTTTGTCCAAGCTAATTCTAATCGATTTGCAAGCGAATGGAATGAATACATTGATTTTCATTTATAATATTTACAAAAATACTAGATTGTAGAACCAAACAATGTAATTGAGCGGCCCTTTGTGAACAATTGGCACAATGCCTGATCGAAGCCATCCTGACATTTGTGTCGTTTAGCATAACTTGACATTATCGTTGATTGAGCCACACCAGCCCACTTTAAATCTGTAGCCTTTGACTTTTATTTTCCAGCTGCACATGCTCTATACATACAAAAGGTCTTATTTACAAAAATAAATGAAAGTTGTACAATTAAGTGTTATTTAGTATTGGAATCCAGCTTTTAAATGTTATTTTTTACGTTGCAGTCCTTGGCATTTTTAATTGTACCTGTTTAAGCTTCAACGAATTATACTATAAGTATAATAAAAATTAACTTCCTACTAAGTACTATCAAAGGAATTCTTACCTACTATCTTAATCATTTAGTTTATTTTGCATATTAAATAAAAAAAAATACGTTGTACTACACAATTAATCATACTAATACTAATATTATACATGCGAAAGTTTAGATGGATGGATGGTTGGTTGGATGGATGTTTGTTAGAGTTTGTAGCCTAAACGGCTGAATGGATTTCGATGAAATTTGGTATAGATGTAGAGGATAGTCTGGAAGAACACATAGGCTATTTGTTTTTGTTAATTCCGCGCGGACGGAGTCGCGGGCGAAAGTTAGTGTAAAATAAATTGAATTTCTTATCTCCTTTGCCTTTGTCTAGAAGAGAATGTGTTATAAAGTTGAGATAGAACAAGAAATGCTATGTATTTAAATTACAAGTTGCTAGTTTTTCGTCATAAAACAAAGGATGCTCGGAGAATACGAGATGGGGATGCCATTTCTTGTTGTAAGATTGAAACGTTTCAGCGCTGAAATACAAGTTAAAATGCAATGATAAAGCACTTTCACAAAGCTTCTAACAAAATACATTTTGTTATCTCGATTATTTCTTTTAACTTTTATTGTTATGTTAAAATCTTAAATACGTAGCTAGGTGTCTTTTATTTGGTTTGCTTCATAAGTGAAGGGAACTGGTTATAGACGTGACGTCATTGATTGCATAATCTTAGTTCTGACAAGTTATTAACAATGCAATAGACAATGGAATTGTACGTTTAGAAAGACTTTTAACTATAACAGCCTTACAAATAAACAAGGTATAAAGTTAAACTTAGGAATAAACTGAGTATAAGCAAAATTTGTAGCAAGCTTATGCAATCATTGACATCACGTCTACATATAACCAGTTCCCTGTAAAGGTTTATTATTTACTTGCGGAGTTTAGGAAGTTTTACTATTTGAAACAAAGATCTTACAATAAAGTTTGAGTACTACTACTAAAAACATATTGAATACTGAGACGAAATCTGCTTTAGATGGTCTTAAAATTCTCTGAGTTAACGCGAGGCCTGGAAGTAACGTCTTTCGAATTTGGAACAGGAATTACGTATTCAAATAAGGATCAGGTGTAGCTATGAATTTAATATAACCGTTATAAAAACGTTGATAGTTAACCTGCTACCCGCTGGCCGATACATCAAAGAGCACAGTTAAGTGTGCGCGTTGAAAGTTAACGAGTGACCGTTTTTAGGCGACTGTATATTTTTTACGATATTCGGGTGAAAGGTCCCCTCCAATGGATTTAGTATCGGTAACGTAATATGTTGACGTAACTTGAGATGTCATTAACCAATGGCGCGTGTAAGGGCAGTTGTTGACCTTCAGATGTTTTATCTGTATATTTAAATTGAGGGATGCTATTATTTATTAGGACGTATTGGGTTGCCCTACCAGATAGATCAATGACCATAGGAAAGCCAGATGTCGCTAGATTTGGTTTTCTCTGACGCACTTGGGTAGACATTAATAGGACCATTTTCAGCAAAGATCAAGAGTTGGACCGTAGCACACCTTTGACTAAACTATCGCACAACTAATTAGTCTCGCTTTGATTCCTATGAGCTTACAAGTATATTGGATGTGCGCACACTACTCGATTTTTAGTTGTGCAACTAAATAGTTGAATTGGGCTGTGAAACAATCGCACAACAGTTGTGCGATAGTTCAGTCAAAGCTTTTATGATGATGATGATATATTTGGAAATGTCACTATAGTCATTATTAGTCCTTGCGCAATTCTTGACTTAGCTTTTAAGGATATGTTTTGTAACTTTTGTGCAAAAGAATTAATAAATAATATTATTTACGTTCTATAAATTATGAGTTGAAATTGATAAAAATGTTTAAATTCTAAAATAAAAGTACAAATAAATATAGAGCTTTAAGCTTCAAAGTAGTTTATAACCAATTATAGTTTCTTCTTACTGGATTCAAAGCATGATAGAAATATCTGTAACAACTTTATGGCTTACCTGTTATCTTGTGTTTGTTGTTTTTTATTGGATGGACAAGTTGTGAGAACTCATCCAATTATGTCGTCTAATGGACCGTACTATGTGTGACAAGGTAGGAGTCTTGTTTAGTAACAGACTACAACGTGTAATTACACTGAAATCACATAGTTGGAGTTAGTTAACTATTTGATACGTTAATACAATAACATCAGAAATTTCAGTACAGTCAGCTACATAAATAAGTGCATATTTACAAAATTTCCTTCTACAGATCTACATATCTTCGGTTTTAAAAATCCATGCTGGTATCCGTTCATAGTTTTCCAACAATGAATACAGGCTATCAACGAAAACGTGCACACGTATTTTTGAAACAGAGGGCCTATAAGTTTTAAAGTTCTGTAAATGTATACATTTTTATGCTGCTGACTGTACCTTGTATATCTTTTAAAAAAATCTTTTTTATTTAGTGTATTACTAGCTTTATGCTGTCATTCTAGTTTTAGTCACTGAAAAAAGGTTAGCCTTCTTGTAGATATTTACTTCACCTGGTATTGAAATATTTTGCACATGTCCTTATGTTTTTTATTATTCAAATTTAATAAAATGCATTCCAAAGGGGTGTAATGAATGCTGTCTTTGATTCTTTATTCACGAGGTATGTGAATATATTGGTAGGGTCCGCAGGTTCAGTAAATCGGTGTGCCAATAAATTGATCGAACATAATGAAAGGAATTCTTTCCTGCACCTTGTAACCCTATAACCTACAGAGGTTATATTGAATATCCTTCCTGTGTGCAATTACATTCCTACGATGATTTATTTGTCTATATCTATCTATACTAATATTATAAAGAGAAAAAAATGTGTTTTTGGATTTTTGTTTGCATTGTAATAACTCGAAAAATACTCGGCCGATTTCACAAATTGTTTCACCATTAAAAAGCTACGTTATCACTTAGTAACACATGTTTTTTACTATTAATTTCACGTGGACGAAGTTGCGAGCAACAGCTAGTTTAAAATATAAGAATCATCTGTGTAAAGTTAACAAAATGTACTAGTTTTAAAATCTTGATACTTAGAAATAAACGAAGCATTACAATAATAAGAAAGATAATAATGGTATTATTACTTAATAATTAATTATTATAGACATATGTCGTTTCCTGCCTTTATACGTTGCTCTTCCCGATTTCATGATAAATTTGGCAAATTATTTTATTGTAACTTCACGTTTATTTTCACACACAGTTTTTTATAATACTTTATAATGAACGACTGTATGACTGAAAGAAGCAAGTGGCCAAATCCTTGCACGTGCGCTACAAAAAAGGGAATTTTTAAAGCGACCCACACCGAGTGTCTTTGTTTGCACAGTTCCAGGTTTCTAGGTCAGTCGGTATACCGTTGTAAAGACGCACAGCTTGGCATTAGAATAAACAATATTTTAATTGTTATCATTTAACATTCCAATTCACGTATCTCTGATGCGATAATGATCCGTAACCACTACGAATGTAAATCAATTCGTTTGTTTTAGTATACATTGACATAGAAACCCATTTGCAATCTACGTTGTTTGTAGCTTCCTTCTATTATTTTCGCCTGACCGTAAAGGTCTCGGGTCGTTCGTGTTATAAATACATAAACGTTACTACGTGTTTGATGTTGGCTACGCAATAACAGTGTTATAAAAATATTATTTAAATTAACAACGTCACGAATGTTTCAATTATTTTCGCAGTACTTGGTGCTCAAATTTAATTTTAAACCATTATAGATATGTTCTTGAGATACGATTCCGGTGTGAAGACCAAAATGACGGTTATGAAAATACTATTATACCCCATGTCACTGTATCTACAAATCGCTTTGATTTTTCTCAGTTTTTAGTTTATCGTCATCATCACCAACTCCACTATACAATACTAAAGGGCTCAGAGCTTAACCTAAGTTAGGGGTGACTGAGCTGTGGTCTACGCTTGCCCAGTGCGGGTTGGTTGGCTTTACACATATCTTTGAATTTCTTCGCCGATATGTGCAGGTTGCATCACGATGTTTTCCTATAAGAACGTGGATTTTTTGTTCATCTGAGATTTATTCTAGCCAAATCTATACTTCAAGTCATTGTCTAATTTTGTTACGTTTGCGTAATAGATGTCATTTATTTGATGAAACGGTGTGTGAGTGCAATTGACACAGACTAATTGGAGCCGCCGCGGATGGATAATTTGCAATAATAACAGCGTTGCGTTTTGTTCGCCGTAATGTTATACACGTTTAGGATGACTTCATGCGGTCACAGTTTGATTGTGCGCCACTGAAATTTATTGCATTTAGATTAAACGGAATTGCTAACTAACGTAAATACTAGAAAAGAGATTGTACGCATGTGACTTTCATCAATTTATCAGTCAGTAACTTAAAGCACACTATTTATTGCTTCAACAGTTTAATTAATAATTGGTTGTGTTGTATTTTTGTATGACTATACCTTAAAACAGGTTCCATATTGAGTGCTAATTACATGAGTGTTATTATCAAGATTAACATTAACAAGCTATTGTTAGAAATTAACCTGTTATTGCACTGTTGATTATTGTAATGACGAAGCAGTTTTCTAACAAAAGAGTCATTCGAGTTGTTAGCAAATTGGAGGTTATAACTGTAAGCTTACAATGATAGTCTGAAATCTCGTAAGAGTTCTGAGCAAATTTCTTAACGAGCGTAGATTACGGTTTTATCGCAATTTGCAGGTGATTGGGAACTCTGTTGATGTTAACCGACAACGGTACAGTCCATACCAACAGTGGTCGCCTATGTTTCTTGTTCCAAAACAGCGGACTACTATTGGTTTTGAACATTTTTAACCAATTGAAATATTTTTCGTAGTCAGAATAAACAAAGACACGTTACATTGAATTTTATACTTGGCTTATTAAAGATACAGACTGACGTTCCAATGATATTAAATTCCAATTCACTGACGCTGCTATTGATAGAAAATGTTATACTCGAATGGGTTTTCACAGCATTTAATTAATTCAACAATTATTGTATTACTAGCTTTTGCCCGCGACTACGTCCGCGTGGAATTAAAACAAACAAAAGTGAGTAGCATATATGTTCTTCCAGACTATCCTCTAGGTCTATGCCACATTTCATCGAGATCCGTTCAGCAGTTTAGGCTACAAACTATAACAAACATCCATCGAAACATTCGCATTTATAGTATTAGTAAGATTATATTTTTCTGATAAATATCATCTAATCTCATACGATAGATAGCTTCTCTCTTTAAGTCTCACTCAATTTGCATATCTATTTTTAAAAATGAATTGAACGTCGTTTTACGAACGTCGATTGAATTATTCTCATGTTATGAGATTGATATTCAACAATAATTTAGCCCAGGAACTAATGTTCAGCTAACAAAGCGATCGTTATTATGAATACAGTTGATTTTGAAGGTGTAATTTACCGAGTGCAAATAGGCCATCGGACCTTGTACAAGTACGTCAAAGCGTGAATAAATTGGCAGTTAGGTTAAATGCTGCGTAAAATGCTTTCACACGAGGGTACAACATTGATGCAGTGCAGTATGACAGTGCAGTATTGCTATGAACCTGGAGATTAGACAAAGTAGAAATAGATAGAAATAGAGAGGTTAATCGATTGTATCTTTGTTTACAGGGATAGTACCTAGGTGTGCGTACAAACAATAGCACTACTTAACTGTCCACTGTTCTACCCTCGTGTGAAACCAGCATTAAGGCGGGATTAACTAGCGCATGGTGTGAGGAGTAAATGCGAATCAACCCTCATTGCAGCGAATCGCCCGCCTATATAAATACCCGTGTACAAGCTTTATTTGCACACCACTCAACGCTAAGCACTGGTACTAAACGCAATTAAATCTTTCCATTAATCATGCCTTGTCCTGCGAAATTATGTCTATGTTATACAAATCATCTTTGATTAATGCACAATTTAATAATAACTCGGTTATAGCATCAAAAACTGATGATAATATTTCGTCACTTATTTTAAGAATTTCGACAATTTTAATTTTAATAACAAATTTAAATTTAAACATTTTTAACATTAATATTTTACTCAAACTCGAATTGGAAATATGTCGATGAGTTTTAATCCTACCGTGTCAAGAAAGGATTAAAAAAGCTTAGATGCTTGTCGCTTGTGTCGTATCGAACACTAGATGGCGCTAGTAGGCTGTTATGCGGCGTAAAGCGAAAGTTCTTTGTCAAGAAAGATTAGGCTCAAAATACGATATATTAAATTGATATTAAAAGCAGAAATGCAAATTTTACTTTAAATTTATTTATATTTATATTTCTTAGGTGTAATTAAAAAATAACTGATTCTTTAATCAACAATATTTTCGATGGACAATGTTGATCCAAGATTTACAAACACGATTGTTAAATTAATCATGCAATTTGTAGTCAGGGCGAAAAAAACATAAATCTACATAATTCTTAAATTGTTATCGTGACTTTATCAAAGACTAGCTGTTCCCATGCGACTTCATCCGCATGAAATTATAAAAAAATCATTTTATTGTTTACATTTGTCAAATTATCAATTGCAAATGTCAAAATGACATGACATGATGTCAAACCATGGCAACCTTGCTTCCTTGATGTTGGCAGCAACTTATGATCTCTTTCCCACATTAGGATTTTGATCCTAAATATTTACCCCTAAGTTTAATGGCGTGAAAATATATAGCCTAAAGCGTGACGTAAGCGTAGGGCTTATTATTAAAAAAAGAGTTATTCAAAAATATATTGTGATTGCTGACATCTTAGGCAACAAAGAAGTGTGTGTTTACGCTTTATTATATTAGTATAGATATAGATAGATATAGATAAAATCGTGTGTTTGCATCAAGGCAAGGACAGGGTATTAGGTTATTAATAATTTTACAACAGACACGTGTTTGTGTATCTTATAATTTACACATAAGTCACGTACTGGGTAATGTTAGAAAATAATCCCTCTTACAGAGATTGTGTACCAAACAATTTTGCTCTAACTTCAACGTCATAGCTGTTAGAGCCTATACACACAGGGTATTATAAACACGCAGTCGACGCACGTATGACGCGTATTTATGGGGCTTATATCTAATTATGTAATTGCTAAGTAAACTCGTTTGCATATTTACAGAAAAACACAAACCTGATACTGATATTCGATACTGAAACACTGCATGTTTTCTACAAACTTAACTCTAATATTACTTGTACGATTACCTATAGACAAGTTTATTATGTGCTAAATACACGAATATGAATACGAGTGGGTTTTACGTCGTTGGGCGAGTAAAATACGCCGTGTGTAAGAGTCCTAAATAACAGCGACGTTATAGCCGTGCGTGAGAGTTTCACCGTAAAATGTACAAATTTAGATGTGGCGGCACCGCTTTATCAATGCGAGGGGGGTCAGTGTATGGGGCTAGCCAATTAATGTCTCCCCGTAATGGAAGACTGGCATTACAATGAGGGGTGTTATTATGTTAGCATTTGTTTGATTATACCCTGGTTTATGCAAAATAAATAAACATTTTCAAAGATTAACGTAGTACATGTGCCATATTTAAAGTCATGATTGTTTATTATAGTTATGGCTATTGCTAAATAAATTGGCTGTAAAAAAATGATAAATACATTACGAAATTAAAAAGTTCTCCGTATTGACCGCAGACATGACAGTACCATTTCACCGCAATAAGAGAAACTCGGAATTGGATAATAAAAAAAAACTCAATCTTCAGGGGTGACACTTTATTCAGTGTAAAAATAATTTAATATGGTGACTGACCACTTATCAAACACCATCTTACATACACACCTGTAATTTTAATATATTCTTATACATTGTGATTATAATTCGTAAATCAAGTAAAATCAATAAAAAGTCGTTATTCAATTTCTTTAATCTTCTAATACTACGTATCTTTAAATTTAACTTATAGTGATTATAACGTCAAAACTACTAGAAGTACAATCACGATCAAATATCTATAAATAACTTTCAAAGCTCTATAAATAATGCTTTCGAGCAGACGCAGTCTGGGGCAATGATATTTATCTTTAGTCTATGGTCGCTTTCGCTCAGTGGACAGCCCTATTTCTATCCGTCGCATGAGTAACGCGGGCATAAATTTACGAGTGCTGACGCTAACAGAGCGGATGTCAGGGGGATGAAAAATGTAGTCGGGACACCGGCGGGCGGCTGATTGCAGGCGCCCAATCGATACCACGTCATCTGCATGCATGGCCCTTAGCCCAGCACGTTTTTTTAAACCTCGATTAATGTCAAAGTCGTTACTGATCGCCAAACGACCTGGCGCTAATGCTGATCTGCGTACGATAGCCTGTCAAACAAATGCAATAGAAACATTTTACTGCTAGTATACTTGTATCGTATATCAGCTTTCGCGTTTACCTGATAAGGATAGTAGATGTCTAACCGTTTATCCACTAATTTAATTTTTAACTCTACCTATGGAGACTATTGTTTGACACAATTGGAGTAATATGTTAGCAATATAAATAATATTTCATGCAATACGATACTTTTGCATATTACTGCCTTTTCAAAATAATATTATACAATTTACGAGTATCATTACCATTTGAAATATTTAATTATTTACCAAAGTATCTTACGAGTTCATTTTCGCCTCTCGCGCATACACCCATAGTGTAGTTAATAATCCCTGATTGAAGTTTAAAGTAAATCCCGAATACTAAATTGCATCTGCTGTTCCACCGCCAGCCAGAACTTTCTGGGCCTGTGCTCATAATGTGCTTTTTGGGCGTAGATCGTGTCGTTCTAAGAGTGTCAGTAATCACGAGCCACAGTCCGCCTGTACAAATGATCGGTCCCTACCGCCGCTGGTTGCGGCCAATGAATTACCGAGTGACTCTCGCTTGCAAAATCCAGCCGCGCGTCCTGTAAGTAACGAGGTTACTTCCCTCGGTCCCGCTCCGTGTTTAGGAGCCTCCGGGAACTTTCGTTGCCGACTTATCTTTCGAAATGAACAATATAAATTATGTCGGATGGATTTTATTGCTCCGAATACTCGGCAAAGTATTTCGTATCTAATTCAATTTATTGTTTTAAGAACTCGCCTACTACGGAGCGTTAAATTTTTTGCCAACGTTAACTATATTGCGATCGCAGCAAATCAGAGAGCGAACTCATAAAGCCGGCTGTTGAAGTATGGACTCGAGAGAACGTTTTTATGGGACACTTTATGGCCCAATTCGCACTATCCCAACTATAAATGCCGAATTAGATGAAGTGAAAAACCGCGGGTGGCGCAGCGACAACTAAATCTGTTTGTTCCGCACAAACCTCTATTGCTTCTTATCGTTACGTGAATTACGCACATAGCATACTTCTCTAAGATGGATATATTGTTAACATCTTTTTGTCTTAGTATTATCAACTGATTTTTAGTTTGAAAACAAATTATAAAAAGGATTGCTGTAGAAAAAAACATCCAGAATTGATAATTAAAATTATCCTTTAGTGTCGCCATAAAAAGTGGTCGCTGATGAGATGTTGATATAAGGCAATGAAATGTAGCTTTCCAGAGAAGGTATGGTCATCTTACCGGTTGGGTTGCTAATTTCTGAGTTTTTCTGTATTGCCAAACCAAACAAGAATTTCTAAACAAATTTTACTACTTAATATACCTATAATATCTCGAGTTTGTTATCTTAAATCTTAAGCTAAATAAAATCCAATAATGGTCTCAAATAATCTTTTTTATTCTCGATTCTCAACCAATTCTCTAACTCGCACACGGACGTGCAAACTTTCGTAGAAGGAAATCCTTGCGGTTTGACCGAAGTCGTAAAGTATGGAATTTACGAAGCCTTCCAGCGCAGATTCTTGAGTCCGACGAGACCAATTCCGTAATACATGAGCCCTAGCGCCGGGGTCGCATTGAATTATCAGCAGATTCCCTCATACAATCTGCACTAGACACTTATAAAAATTGAATAAAACTCCTATGAAACACTTAGGGAACGGAGGAGGCTTTAAACCTAACAAAAATATAGCTAGACAAAAGAATATATAGCTACGTTCCATGTCAGCTTAATTGCAAGACAAAAGACAGAACTAATAAATGTTTTTAATAATGACTAGCTGTTATCCGCTACTACGTCCGCGCAGTATTAAGATAATAAATACAAAGTATGATAAACAAAAAACTACGGATCTATAATGTTCAATCATTCAATTCAATATTTATTATATTGTAACACAAATTCTACCGAAATTAATTTTTTTTAAGAATGATTTAAAAATACGTTATCAGCAACGTAAATACATCATCTTCCCGAAATCTGGAAATATTCTTTTGATAATCTAAACAGACACTCCAATTTTATTACATGTATAGACTAGCTATCGCCAGGACTCCGCCCGCGTGGTATTGAAAAAAAAGCAAAAGTAAGTAATCTATGTGTTCTTCCAGATGCTCTATATCTATGCCAAATTTCATCCATATTCGTTCAGCCGTTTAGGCTACAAACTCAACAAACATCCATCCATCCATCCATCTAAAGTTTCGCATTTATAAAATTAGTTAGATAGTTAGATTATTGTACTTGCACAATACTGTTGCGTAAAATATTACTTTCTATTATCTCTTTACTTGCGTTACTAACAAAGAAAGCTAGAGGTAACAAGCTGTAAATAGGTATAATCATAGTTTGCGTAACAACCATTATTTGGTATTGCAAGCGTCAGTTATAATGATTGTTATTTCACTTTCACTCGCCACGGGACATTAAATCTCCGCTGGCCATGATAAGTGTGACGAAGTGCGGTAACTTTATCTTACTGTGACGTTAAAAGCTCCTTCCTTTAAGTTACTTATGGATTATTTAATAGAGTCTCATATTTAAGACTCTTGCACTAAGCGACCAAGAACGTATGTCTGATTGCCCCTAACTGGCCGTTTTATAACAGTACAGACAGTGGAAAAGGTATTTAAATATATACGTCATTCAAGTACCGATAGCTTTGTCAGAACCTTTCATGTCTAGTCGCACTAGTGGAAAATAGGCTTTAGACCGTTGGGTAATTTTGTTTACATATCTATTTACCGTAGTGGAAAACACTGGCTGGGTATATTAAACTACAAATGTAAATATATACTTTCACTAAATTAGTAAATTATACTTCAATAAATTACATTCCAGTTGATATATTCCATTCATAAAGCTTACTATCTTCCGATAATGACAGATGTCGACTTATATCATTTAAAGATAAAATTACTAGAGAATATTATCCTTATTTGTACACTATAATAAGTGCCAGTAACGTGTGCGTTTTGTTTTAACACGTAGCATTTTATCTATTTATAAATGTCAGCCGGTCTACAATTGTGGACACGGCACGTACTGGGCAGATGTGCTAGCTTGATATCGGCTAAGTCGCGAACTTTACACATTTCCCAGTCGACACATCCCACGCTTTTAACCCGGACACTTTGAATCGCTTACAATCGGTAAAGTAAAATCTATTTGGATGTTATTGTAACTAACTTTCGCTTGCAACACCTTCCATGTGGAATTAAAAAAAAACAAAAGCAAGTAGCCCATGTATTCTTTCAGACTTTGTTCTATATCTAAGGAAAATTTCATCGAGATCTGCTCAACAATTTCTAGGCCACAAACTCTAACAAACACCCAACCATCTGAATCGCATTTACATTATTAGCAAGATTGACCGCACTAAATATAGAAGGTCAGACACCTCAAAGAATCAATTAACTAACTAGAGTTTAAAACAATAGAATAATATGAACCATGCAGGTCATGTTCTAGACATCTAAGGAGTGTACTTAGGTATCATTTTGTTGTAGACAGCCTATACAACTGAATATTACTCTTTGTTTAGTACTTTTATTACAATTAAATGTTAATGATGGACCTACACCAATTTTTCACTTCGAATTGAATGTGCCACAACGAAATAATCACAAGTCATAGGTGAAGCTATTAACACTTTGAAATGTTTAATAAAAAAATGTGAATAAATGAAAATTAACAAACTATTACGACAGTAAGCACTTAATAATAATCCAAACGGAATTCTGTTAGGTTGCGAAATGTGTTTGCGGTACATAACTTTTGTAGATAATGTCGTAATGGCCGCTGCTGTTATTTACGTTAAATAGCATTGTTTAGCATAATGGTGTTTGGGTGAAGCGACGATCGCAATGCGGCGCGCCGCCTCGGCCCGTTACCTCTGAATACCCGAACTTGACCACGCCAATGCACTATCCCGCCCTCTGGCGGTCACTTTAACCTCTTTATTTTACAGCCCCCCTCCACTAATTGCATTCTGCGATCGTAAAACACTAGAATGAACTAAACATCGAGTAATTCTACAGTTTTTCGAATACTTTAGCAAGAAACGAGCGACTAATGCAGTTTTGTACTTTTAAGGAATTAATCGAATGTAAATCGAGTTAACTTTATGGATACCAACCGCAATGACATGTCATTGATATATTTTTTTGTACTTATTAGTTAGTTAGGTAGTTAGTAAAACGTTTTAGAAAAAACAATTTTTGTTTAGAACATATCGGCTATTTAGTTGATTTCAATTTCGTAATGTGAAGTATAACTCCCAATGTTATAGAAATAAAATTATTAAATAGCTCACATATATCGGTAGATGAATTAATTACATTTAAACAATGAAGTTTTTACCTTGATATTTACTTTTGTTTTTGGAATCTGAACAAAGGATAGACTAAATCACTAGAACCATGACTGGAATTTAAATTATCTGTCTGCTAGAAATATTTAATTCTGCTTTGCTATTGAATTTGTCAACAATTATAATTAATTTGACGTAAAAAAAGGCAAGGTGAAGCAAAGATTTTTCGCCGCAAGCAATCGTAACTTTCTTCAATTTCTTTACGTAGAAAGACGTCATCCCGTCACTGCATAATCAGAAGATATGGTTATTACAATTTTAAAGTTGGCAAACAGACAAACAACATAACCTTTACCGCCAAACACCAAAATTCTAACCTCAACATTGTTTTGACGCGCAAAAGTATGTCAATATTCCATAGGATAATCTAAATGTAAAGTGATATCGCATACAATATTTCATTGTAATAATTTTTTAATCCACTAAGTCAACAAATAGCGGAGCATAATCATGTTTTCATTATATTTTATGACTCGACAATTTATTGACCTCTGTACATTTCAATCAATCGGCTCAATTGGTTGTCGGAAACTGTTTTGAAAGTAGATAATTTTAAAATAAAGACCTCAAAACCTATTCCCCTTTGGCTTATGTATGTATCACAAATGAATTTAAAACATTATCTTTAACTTTATTATAAATTGAATACGGAATAACAGATTGAACGTGGATGACTACAAAGGCAGAGGAAGACCGAAGAAGGCATAGTTTTGTAAAATATATGAGCAAGAAAGGAGTAATTTAGTTACGACAGCTGACAAAGAGGTATGGTAGAGTAGTATGTAAAAACTGCGTCGACCCTCAGTAGCGTTTTCTCTACGGATAGGATAATGATCAGGGGTAGGATGTTGATGAATTGAATATAGCAAAAGTCTAGTGAGATCTAGGATCAGATATAAAAACTGATTTTTGAAAATATATCAACTTGCCCTTATCCCTTATTGAGGGTCGGCATCTCTATCAGCCGTCATATCTGAATCCACTCCTTTCTTAAGCATATCCTCTTTCACACAATCCATCCATACTTTCTTCGGTCTTCCTCTTCCTTTGAAGCCATCTACAATCATTCTTAACACTTTCTGGTTTATGTCCCCATCGTCTCGTCGCATAACATGTCCATACCACGCTAACCTTTTGCTTAACCACTGGCGCTACTTTGATTTTTGAAAATCATTACATGAAACACCTTTAAAACCTTCTCCCTTTTACGATAGTATACGTAAGTATTTTATATTTAGCGAATGTAGAAAATCTCTTCTATAAAATTCCCTTTTTGCTTACATAAACGAAAAGTATCTTTGCGGACGTAGTTTTTATGTCAATTAGGTTATAACACATTTTAAGACCTGAACTTAGCCTAAAATTACGTCTTAAACTTGAGTCCTAAGCATTAGTGAATGTTACTTTGATATGTCGTAAACTGACTTTATATGACTCTAAGATACGTTTCATAACTGACTTACCTTGTGTAAAATATGTATTATATAAGAAAAAATAAAATGGTTGATACAATATTCTCATAGCAACGCTGGCGTTAACTGAATTTGCGAGTGTGTAGATTGGTTTTCGTAAAAGAAGTTTTAATAGACTTTTATACATTATCTAAGTGAGTTAATGCTTTCGTATTTGTAGAATTGATTTAATAACTTGTGGTATTCGGAATTCATATACTTATTTAGATGTTACATTTATATTGTTAAAGGCGAATTACGATTAAAAACTACCTAAAAATGCAAAATAACGCTTATAATCTCAATACCCTTATAAATATCGTTATCAAATATAACAAAGAAACTTTGAATATTAGAAGTTATCTGATGATCTAATTGCCGGTAACGAGGCTGAGCACGAGAGCAATTAATGCTATCGACATGACGTCATTATCAAGTATCTTTGCTGGGCTGACTTTTGCAGGTTAATAAAATAATAAATTAACTATAGTAAACTACAAAGAATTTTGAAAACGTTATGACGCTAATGATGCTTGTTATAGCATTTTTTTGTTTTAATATTGAATACGTAACAGGTTGAAAATCAATTTTTAGACAGAAAGATTTTCTATTAAAAGATTATCAGTGATAGAAGATTTGGTGAGACTATTTTTTGGTCTTCTATACTAATATTATAAAGAGGCAAGATTTGTATTTTTGTATGTATTGAAATAACTCAAAAACTACTAGGCCGGTTTTAAAATGTTTTTCACCGTTAGAAAGGTAATTTATCTGTGAATAACATAGGCTATATTTTAATTTCACGCGGGCGAAGTCGCAAGCAACAGCTAGTTATTAATACATAAAAATACGAAGGAATATTTATTTGAGATTGTTATAATGTTTTTTCGTCGAAAGAACAAGGTCAAAGCGTATTCCCTGGTGGGAGGTACGCTTTCTGAAAGCCTGTCTCGTCGAAAGATGGATTGTTGTTAAATCACTCAACTACAGATAGTTACAGATATACGAAAGCGTATCGTGAATGATGTATTCACTTTTTTCGTGTTTTTCGTCGAATATTCTGGATCAATAAGAAAAATAACTATAATAACCTACATATATCAGAAAGTTTTCGCATACTTCGTTTTAAATGCGAACCATATGCAAATAAAACATACAATTTATCTTTTTTTCAATGCTTATGTCTTTTATTATTATTTTTAAGAATGTTTTTGAAAGTATTTATTTACCCGCTACAAAATTATGATACTTTAATTATATTTTTTCTGTGCAAAGCAAGAGTGTAGTTGTCCATTATTTCTTCATAACTAATCGAATATTTATATTCACAAAATAACCATCGAAAGTTCTAGCAACACTAATGATCGAGGGGTCTCATTTAGAGTTAGGCTTTACGAGTTCATTCGCACTCCCTTAGGGCTTCATCAGTAACTTTATAAAGTTGGAAACTAACTTAGTTTTAGCTATCACTTTGCTCCTTTTATGGAATATATGTGTATCTTTAATATGGTAGAAGGTTTTAAAAAACAATATAATTATGAACAAAAATACTAATAGTTGAGCTGCTGCAGACTCTATTCTCTTGGATAAAAACGGTAATAAAACTTTCAAAACAATTCAATTTTATTATTACCGATAGATGTCTATTATTTTCAAGTTACGGACACAACATTTTAGTAGTAACCACATGTCATTTCCTGATATATGTATGGAACATTTATGGTATGCGAAATAAAACAAAGGCGTCAATACAAGCTTGGAATGTACAGCATGCATCCATTATTATTAATTAATATTCATATAGTTAACGCTTACAATCTATATTCGACGAATTGCATATGAATTCTCTATGGATTTGTTGTTGCTCATGCATTTTATAGTATGTTGCGAGGAAAACTGCTCATTGTTAAGGTCTGCCGACATCCATACGTAATACGGCCTGCGCGGTGTGTACGTGCGTTATACGTTGTACTTATTGTGAATAGTAGTCGGATAAATAATGCAACCGCCAAGAGCCGGAGCCTTGCAAATGAGCAAGACGTTTTCTGCTTTTAACCTAGAGATACAGTAAAACTCGCCTATTTAATGCAAAGTGGTTTATTTTATTTTACCCCGGAACAAACGCGGCTTGCAGACAGACAGACAGGCAATTTTTTTAATGCGATCTTCGTTATTAGTCTCGAAATCTGGATTTTTTCATTTGATATTACAAACAGACACTCCAATTTTATTATACGTATAGATTAGCACGGAACGCTAAAACTAGACTATTTCGGTAATAACCCTTGAAAGATCCTATCTGTTTAATAGCGGAATAAGGAATATGGCTTCAGATGTATCAGGATGTCCAAAGAATCCCAATTAATATCGAACATTTTGACTGTTAACAGGCACTTGTTAAATACGTCTTCAAATAGTCAAGTTTTCACAAGATAGATTTTATTCCTTAGATTTCCTTTTAGTCGTTCATTTCAATTGGCTAGCTACGCCTCATTTCTCGCCCTTCGTAGTTTAATGCTTAACCTGATCTCAAGCCTGTAATTTAGAGATTACCGTGACGGTTGATGTGAGCTAAACCGTCCGCAGCACATTACAGCGCCCGTCATAATGTAATGATGTGACCCAGTTACGTTGATTTGTTCAAATTGCTGATACTTAAAGCGTAGATTCGTTTGACCTAGTCGTATGAACCTGAGACATTGTCGTTTATAGATTCACTCAATGGGCATCTAGCGATATTCTTTATAATAAACTACTTCTGTGTGGGATTATGATGTTTTGTCAGATGAATTTAAGTGGGTTCTTTAATAATAAAAGCATACAATACGGTCGGTACTCGGGATTGAAGACGTTTTTCCTTACAACGTCTATTGGTAAAAATCTAGAAAATTTATTGAGAAGTTAGTTCTGAAAATAAATTAAAAAACGATAAAACTCTTTGGAGATCGGTGGTAAAGGAACATCGTATATCAAACCCAATGTTAAATCTATCTTTCATCGAAATGCATCAGGCGGGGTACTGAGAAATTGCAAAGGGGAATATTTTCTAGTGATAGTTTTCAAAAATATGAGATATGTTTCCGACAATAACTCAAGTGGTACTACTAGAAGATTAGATAACCCTTTAAACGAGAATTTGAAAATAAAGAAAATAAAACTGAATTGAAAACTGGTTTAAAAGCAGTTCTATAACGCACGTCCACTTTACGAAACTAATATAAAATAGAAGCTACATAGTACTTTTTATTTGTTGGTCTGTATGTCCGAATACGATGAATTTGTGCTAAACAATTTTCGTTCTCTATGCTAATATCATTAGTACCTATAGATTACGAAAATTCTTCTTCAAAATAGGGTATATCTTTTACTATTATATAGGGTATGTATTTTTTTAATTTCACACAGACGAAGTCACGGGCACCAGCTAGTGTTTTAATAAAAATAATACTCCATATTTCATATGAAAGGTTAAGTATGTAACTGTAATTCGAAATTAGTTTCAGATTAAATGGTTGAATATAACGATAAATGTGAAAAAAAATCCGGTTCTTTTTAAATCAGGCTTATTTTCTTCTATAACAGTGGTTGCGATGTTGCTATTATGGTAGCTGTGAATTAATTTTGAAGGTTTAATGTTATAAAGTAATTTCCACGGTCGACTGGTGCAATGTCGGTCGGAGCGATCGGCGGTTAATTATGCAACCGATAAACAACTTGTACTCGCGTTAGCGAACTCTCATGTTAATTAACTTTACTCCTATTTACTGTTAACTTCATTTGCATGTCCCTACTTTCTAATTTATATATCAACTAGCTGTTGCCCGCGACTTCGTCCGCGTGGTATTAGAAAACAGACGAACTAAGAAAATAACGTGTCCCTTGTGAACCGGACATTATTCGGGGATGAACCTTATTCCATTTGTACTCCAGACTTTGTTTTATGTCTGTGCCAAATTTCAATAAGATATGTTGAACCGTTGCAGAATTATCGAGTAAACATTAAAATACAAAATTAATGCATCCCACGGGAACCGTAACTATTTCCGGGATAAAAAGTAGCCTATGTGTTCTTCTAGACTATCCTCTACATCTGTATCAAATTTCATCAAAATCCGTTCAGCCGTTTAGGCTACAAACTCTAACAAACATCCATCCATCCATCCATCTATCCATCTAAACTTTCGCATTTATAATATTAGTAAGAAGTAAGATTTTATCAAACACAATATGGATCATCATCATCATACATCCCCACTGAGGGACTCGGGGACTACCCTACTAAGATAGGGTAACTAGGGCTTAGTCAACCACACTGGCCAAGTGCGGGTTGGTTGACTTCACACATATCTTTGATTTCTTCGCCGATAATTGCAAATTTCATCACGATGTTTTCCTTCACAGTGGAACGTCGAGTAAATTATGTACATATGAAATTTTAAAAATCACATTGGTACTTGACGGGATTAGAACTCAGGACCTGTGGGTTACAAGTCTAGTGTTCAAACCCCTGAGCCACCGACGCTCTACTACAATATGGATACAGTATGCTAATACTACAGCTGTGGTTGTTTTAGTAAAAGTAATTTAAGAATGCGATCACTGAAAAGTATTGTTCCATCTTAGTTCAAAACTTATTTAACATCGAACATATTACTTTACTTAAAGTAAGTATATCTAAGTGTTTTGAGAAATGTTATTTGTGATTGAGAATGGTTTTATGAACGTCCCATTTTGTATGGTTTATTTTTTATTTTAGGTAACAGAATTTATTTAACGAAGCTGGTTTTTTAATCTCTGGGTCCAAAACAATGTTTGTGTAACAAAAATGTTTGGTTTCTGATTTTACGCTGTAATTTCTGCTCATCTGATGACGCAGTGTTTATTTTTTTATATGTATTTAGCACATTTTGCAAGATCTATATTTTTATAGTAATAATGGCATGAAATGGTATCTATAATTAAGTAATTAGCTTCTGACATACAAATAAACTGCGTTGAACAAAACTACGGCGCTCTCATACGAGGTGCAAACATCAAAAAACAATTACAAGTTAGCTAGAACTCGCGTAGTATCCATTAGTCATAAAACTTTCATTAATATCCATTACGAATTATTCTAGTAAATTAAGTTACAGTGGGATTAGTTTTAGCGCAAACAAAGGCGTTCAAGTACAAGTCAGATAAATCAGGGGGCAGGAAAGCGAGGGGGAGATTTCCTAACTAACTTTGACATTCAATAACCATAATTCTGATTTACATTGTTTTGTTTTTTATTTTTGTTGTCACGAATTACGAAACACACTTTGTAGGATCGTGATTAAAGTGCATAGAGATTAAAACATCTGACTATCGACTACGCATTTAATTCAACTGTTGATTTAATAGATATAAAATCCGCAACACACCTTCAGTTTTTACTGCACAGTCGAACTGTAATACGGATTGTGTATAGCAGACTTACATCTTACTGATATTACAAATGCGAAAGTTTGGATGAATGGATGTTTGTTAGAGTTTGTAGCTTAAACTGCTGAACGGATCTCGATGAAATTTAGCATAGACGTAGAGGATAATCCGGAAGAAGACAGGCTACTTCCTTTTGTTTTTTTTAATTCCACGCGGAAGTAGTCACGGGAAACAGCTAGTAATTAAATATTAATTGTAAATGCCAAAATGTGTAGTTAATCAGAACCAAAAAAGGCTAAAGTGTCTTACGCTTTGCTTGTCCCTTTTTTTATTTATTTTTATTTTTTTGGCCTTACAATGTCCATATAACTAATGTTTTCTGTCGTATGTACAAAGCCATGGTCACCTGTCTTAAACCTTTTACTGACTTAAAACAAAAATCTTAAAACTGAGCGTGTGAAATAAAAACAGGTGCATTGACTAGAACGGGTCTTTTACCTATTTGTTAATTAAGACTTTGAAGGAAAAAAAATGTTTATTAACCTGTCAATTTCATTATATTGGCTTTCTTATCTTATTTAAACTCTTAGTATCAAGTTCTAAAGTAATTAGCAACTGGCAACTTTACATAAGCAGCTACTTATGTTAAGTTATAACGAGTTAAAGTAACTCTATTAACATTATTTGAACACTTAACAACAACAACACGAGATGTAAAAAGCAACCTCCACCTCTTACTAATCTTACTAATATTATAATGTGAAAGTTTAGATGGATGGATGGATGTTTGTTAGAGTTTGTAACCTAAACTGCTGAACAGATCTCGATGAAATTTAGCATAGACGTAGAGGATAGTCCGGAAGAACACAGGCTACTTCCTTTTGTTTTTTTTAATTCCACGCGGAAGTAGTCGTGGGAGAAAGCTAGTTACATATAAATTAAAGGTTATTACGTAATGTATCGAAAAAAAACAATTTTGGACACAATAAATGGTCTATTTTTTATTTTTTTGGCCTTACAATGTCCATATAACTAATGTTTTCTGTCGTATGTACAAAGCCATGGTCACCTGTCTTAAACCTTTTACTGACTTAAAACAAAAATCTTAAAACTGAGCGTGTGAAATAAAAACAGGTGCATTGACTAGAACGGGTCTTTTACCTATTTGTTAATTAAGACTTTGAAGGAAAAAAATTGTTTATTAACCTGTCAATTTAATTATATTGGCTTTCTTATCTTATTTAAACTCTTAGTATCAAGTTCTAAAGTAATTAGCAACTCGCAACTTTACATAAGCAGCTACTTATGTTAAGTTATAACGAGTTAAAGTAACTCTATTAACATTATTTGAACACTTAACAACAACAACACGAGATGTAAAAAGCAACCTCCACCTCTTACTAATCTTACTAATATTATAATGTGAAAGTTTAGATGGATGGATGGATGTTTGTTAGAGTTTGTAGATTAAACGGCTGAACGGATTTCGATGAAATTTGGTACAGATGTAGAGGATAGTCTGGAAGAACACATAGGCTACTCGCTTTTGTTTTTTTTAATTCCACGCGGAAGTAGTCGTGGGAAACAGCTAGTAATTAAATATTAATTGTAAATGCCAAAATGTGTAGTTAATCAGAACCAAAAAAGGCTAAAGTGTCTTACGCTTTGCTTGTCCCTTTTTTTATTTATTTTTTATTTTTTTGGCCTTACAATGTCCATATAACTAATGTTTTCTGTCGTATGTATAAAGCCATGGTCACCTGTCTTTAACCTTTTACTGACTTAAAACAAAAATCTTAAAACTGAGCGTGTGAAATAAAAACAGGTGCATCGACTAGAACGGGTCTTTTACCTATATGTTAATTAAGACTTTGAAGGAAAAAAATTGTTTATTAACCTGTCAATTTCATTATATTGGCTTTCTTATCTTATTTTTTTTTTAATTCCACGCGGACGGAGTCGCGGGCGAAAGCTAGTTACACATAAATTAAAGGTTATTACGTAATGTATCGAAAAAAAACAATTTTGGACACAATAAATGGTCTATTTCTAGAGGCCAGTAATACAATCTATCTTTACTTGAATATTCGTAAATGTAAAAGCGACAGAGGGGAGCAAGAAAAGGGGAAGAGAAAAGAGAAATGCTGAACTCTTTCTTCTGCTTAGTCGTTTTGTGCTCTATTACTAATGGCAGAGTAATTCTTCAAACGATACAATTTATAGAACACATACGGTATAGTCACATGAAAATTACTACCCATAAACAATAATAGGGGTAACATCAAAGATAGCTATCAGAATGTTAATTATACATAAATTAAAGTTTATTTAAATTCATCCAAAGGCGTAACTATTGTGAGCATTTGGCAAAACAATATCAGGAACCGAGCGCTGGAGGACAGGCATTGTGGACGACACAGAACTACGAAAGTCTGCTTGATAGAGTGGGCATTATTTTTCGTCGAGCGTATATTAAATGCTTTGTTATACCTAGCTGTTGCTCGCGACATCGCCCGCGTGATAAAATATAAATATAGTCTATGTTATTCACAGCTAAATTACTTTTAATATAATGCAATATTATTATTTTTAAAATAATAAGTAAGAAACAGTACTAAATACTTTATTAATGACAGTATTGCTTGTCTCCTACAGAAGTTATTAAATTAAATGGAAATGTAACATTACATAATTTTTTCTTACCTATTCTGGAGTATTTTATTTTTTGTGTATAGTTTGAATATAACAGCTTGTACAGCTTTCGTTACTTTCCGTCCAGAAAAAATTTGCACTTGCATACAAATTCCGATATTTCGTATCTCAATGGCAGACAATAAAGGTTAAATGCAATCTGATCGTGGCGCTTTAACAATACGCCGGGGACATGCAATGGCGGCAGTGTTGCAATTTTTTTTGTTCTCTCGCGATAGTCTCGTTTGCGACTGACCGTTAAGGGAAATGATAGTGGCAAATTATTTAACTCGATTGCAAACGTAATACGTATATTAAAATGTATCGTGATGATAATTTGTTATGAGGAGTGATGAATCGCATGTTACAAGGAGAACGTTAGTTATGAGTGTGGGTACGTCGGTAGAGGTAGACCTAGAAAGAGATGGATGGATTGCGTGAAAGGTGACATGATCAAGAAGGAGTGATGACGGAGATGACGTATGATAGAGTTATTTGGAGGACAAAAACCAACCAAAAACCGGAAAAATGATGATGATGATGATGATGATGATGATGATGATCGTGATGATAATTTGTATGATTTTAAATCTGTGGAAATCATGATGTTTGCTGCATCTAATTTTGGTAAATGATTGTGATGTAATGGGACAAAAAAATGCCGAATTATTATTGTAAAACAATTGAGAAAAGACTATTATGCAAACATAGAAGCGATGTCACAATGAGAGAGGACAACGTTATTTTTTTTTAAATGCAATAGTTAAGCGCCAGACAGTCATATGGCTTGACTTCTTTGTTTTAATGTGTAAGACATATCTGTATTCTTAGCTAATATTGTTACCAATACCTAAAATTATATCAGTGTTAGGCATTGGTAATTCAAATTATTTGTCTAAACTTAAATCGAGGTCAAGGTACTAAGTGAAAGGTTTTAAAACAAATAATTATAACGACACAGTTAATAGCTTTTTAAACGCAATAGTTAAGCGCCAGACAGTCATATGGCTTGACTTCTTTGTTTTAATGTGTAAGACATATCTGTATTCATAGCTAATATTGTTACCAATACCTAAAATTATATCAGTGTTAGGCATTGGTAATTCAAATTATTTGTCTAAACTTAAATCGAGGTCAAGGTACTAAGTGAAAGGTTTTAAAACAAATAATTATAACGACATAGTTAATAGCTTTTAAAACTGCAAAAAAGCTAAACAGCATCACAGATGATAAAACGAAATAAGCAAATTTAAATATTGTACTGATATTTTTTTATGTACTATTTATCTCTTAGAAAAACTATTTTTGTTGTTAAAAATGTCTTACACCAGATTAAATTGAGTTCAAGATTATTAAGGCACGCGGTTGTATTGCGTGTATATTTTTTTGTATCACGCGATGTAAATGCCACTCTCTCAACGACATATTCGTTTAGAAAGTTATCATACGTTCATATACAGGAAACTCGAGGATTCGAATCCTAAGACAAAATACGTATTAAAAGGACTCCGGTCTGTGCCAGATGTATTGTGATAAAAATCATGTCGACTTTGAGATTCTATATTACTGATAAGAATAACTATTATAAATTCTTGCTTACCACTTGAACCATCTTAGTAACTGCATAATAGAGCCCTTGTCAAACTGTAATCTGAAAGTATTTGAACGGAATAAAGCATGATATTATAGTATTGTAATAAAAATAGAATTTTATAGTAGATATACCTTTTGTAGCGTTTTAAATTTGCAGTGTTATGTCATACGAAAATATTTCCTGTTCTTTTTGATCGGAATGAATCGTTTTGCGACACGGACGAAGTCACGTCGCTTACTGACTCACTCTTGTCTTCTGTTTTGACGCTATGAATACTTTCACAATGGCGGCGAGTTTTCGTAAATAAATCCCACGGTGATAGCTTCTTGTATAATTAGGATAAACAATCGCCATTTGTAACAACACCGTGGATTATTAATTCGTTCGAGAAAGGTGCTATGCAACGTGAGAAAATCAAATAAAAAACTAAGAATTAATGAGTTTCGGTTTTACTTTTTAGGAACTTTAAATTATTTTTATATTAATTTGATAGAAAAATGTATGTACAATAACATGGAATCCTCACATACATACTGGCAAGAGCGTTTTATATCATCAAGAGCTTATACTATATTTGTAAGTGTCTGTCATATTTATAGTAGTTAATATTTTTTTATCAAACCAGTTAATGACGTCATAGAACTCCGTTCACGTACTACACATGAGTAGAACATACGTAAAGCGTCAGGTCTATAACATGTCTAGACTTTTACCATTAAATCTGGCGTCACTTGTTTTTAAATGTACTAATTGTAATAAACAAAAGGAAATAATAAGCATCAATTTAAATATTATAATGCAAATTCTCCAATGTTCAGACACGTTTAGACTACGTTAATAAATGTAGACTCTTGAGCTGTGCACCGGTATACTCTGGGAGTCAAGCTAGTGTAACACGAGGGCAGAACAGCAACATAGAGTAGTAGAATGCAGTACTGCTATTGTTTAAATGCAAAGACAGGAAAAATAGTACCGATAGCAGTACTGCACTATTTACTGCTCTGCCTTATTACCCTACCCTCGTGTGAGACTAGCATAAGAAACTTAACCCTTTTCCCGTCTGGTCGTAGCCAAACGACCACTGGACCGCGAAGCTAGTTTTTTTGTAAACCGGATCCCCGACCTACCGCTCATTGCCGGCCCCGCTCTTTATAATTCCAGCGCCGACCGCTCTCTTTGGAAACTAATTGAAGATAACAAGCCTGCTTTTTCACCTGCTTTTTAATCGTCCATTTTGAAATCGGATACGACGAAGTGAGCTATATTGTTTTCGAGCGCCTTTAAATTGTAAGACATTTATGCTTTGTGCAAATTAAATTATTGACTTTATTAAATTCTTAACTGCTTTCACATTAAATGTTGGTTTTTATTTATATGGCCGGTTTTATCTTTTTATCTTTACTTATTATACGTACCTATTGAAAATATGACGGTGGATCGTTATCAATGAAGCGATAAGAAATATTGAGTGCACTCTAATGCATAGGTTAAGTATACCTCTACTTGAAATATTTGTTTTGTATTCATTACTCTACTACTGCATACTGCTAAAGTTTGAGTAATCTTACTAATATTATAGATGCGAAAGTTTAGATGGATGGATGTTTGTTAGAGTTTGTAGCCCAAACGTCTGAACGGGTCTCGATTTCGAAATTTGGTATAGATGTAGAGGATAGTCTGGAAGGACATATGGGCTATTCACTTTTGTATATTTTAATTCCACGCGGACGGAGTCGCGGGCGGAAGCTAGTTAACAATAAAGTTTTACTTTGTAATAATGGTAGCATACACAATATTAGAAAGAATGTCAAATATACCACTACACTACCTTTTATTGGAAAGTATTTCAAGATGACACAGAAATACTATAATCTTACTAATATTATAAGTGCGAAAATTTAGATGGATGGATGTTTGTTAGAATTTGCAGTCTTAAATGTTGAACGGATCTCGATCAAATTTGACATAGATGTAGATAGTCTGGAAGAACACAAAGGATACTTTTTTTTTTTAATTCTACGCGGATTGAGTCGCGGGCGAAAGCTAGTAAATAATATGAAAGGGCTCAAACAACGTATGAAGAGCGTTTAAGCCGCATTAGGTCTGTGTATCTTAATAGTTCCTGTCGTTAACACTCACCGACTTTCCGCAAACTAGATCAGCTAGTCGAACTATCCTCGTTTGGACTTCCAGTATATTTATCCGTATACGGTTACTACCGACACAGTTACTTTCCGGGAATGTAACACGATGTTGAGATCTAAAAATTTTTTTGACTTCCTCTGAATGAAGCTCGGTTTATAAATTCCAGTGTCATACGTGTAGTTTTATTTAATTTGCTACAAAAGTAAATATTACATTTCTTAGTACTTCTCGTACATAATTGCTAATAAATTTGGATGAATGTTTGTTATTACATATCTCCAAAACAGTTGCATGGATCTCAGTGACATTAGGCACATAGGCTACTTAGTTTTTTAATTCCACGCGGAAGGAATCGCGGGCGAAAGCTAGATTATAATAAGCTTGGCAAAAATCAAGTAACTATCTATGGCAATGAAACATTTTGGCTATATTATGACTTGATGGATTTGTATATTCAGCCTCAAGGTCATACTAAACTTCGCCCTAAACTTTAGTAAAAATGTGCAGTGATTTTCTTGGTTTGAATTCCCTTATGATCCCTACTTCTATCGTTGAAAAGACGCTTTGGAAAGTGTCTGAAAACATGTTTTTAAACTTTTTTGACAAACTTCTTTACTGTGGTATCTGAAATTTTTTAATGTAAAATTTTTTTATAAAAAAAATCTATATGGAATCTAAATAATAAAATAAGAATAGTCTCGCTTAAATTTTATTTCAGTGAAAATCACATTTTTTCTAGTTGAAAACTAAATTAAGTAAGTATAAGCCAAACGCCATTTACATAAATTTGTCGTGGAATTGCGACGTTCACGCACATAAAAAAACTATGAATAATTTGTAGGCTATAAAAATGCATATGTTTTTATTTTTTGATAAAAATTCCAGTGTCACAAGTGTAGTTTTATTTCATTTGCTACAAAAGTAAATATTACATTTGTTAGTACTTCTAGTACATAATTGCTAATAAATTTGGATGAATGTTTGTTATTACATATCTCCAAAACAGTTGCATGGATCTCAGTGACATTAGGCACATAGGCTACTTAGTTTTTTTAATTCCGATCGAAAAGTCGCGGGCAAAAGCTATATATATAGTATAAATTTGATAATTATCTGGAATAATAATCACTACGAGACGGTCCCGCTAACCACTAGAATGCATAAAAAATGTTATGCAACTTTTTGTGATACTAAACAGGAAATATTGGTCATGCCGTGATTCGTCACGAGACGTGAGACGCGCGTCCGACACGACACGTCACGGATCGCCAAGCATGAACACTTTGCCATATTTTCGATATTTTTAATCATACTGATATTAAAAATGCGCAAATTTAGATGGATGGATGTTCGTTATAGTTTGTAGCCTAAACGACTGAAAGTATTTCGATTACGAAATTTGGTATAGATGTAGAGGATAGTTTGAAAGAACACATGGGCTACTTGCTTTTGTTTTTTTTTTTAATTCCACGCGGAAGGAATCGCGGGCGAAAGCTAGATTATAATAAGCTTGGCAAAAATCAAGTAACTATCTATGGCAATGAAACATTTTGGCTATATTATGACTTGATGGATTTGTATATTCAGCCTCAAGGTCATACTAAACTTCGCCCTAAACTTTAGTAAAAATGTGCAGTGATTTTCTTGGTTTGAATTCCCTTATGATCCCTACTTCTATCGTTGAAAAGACGCTTTGGAAAGTGTCTGAAAACATGTTTTTAAACTTTTTTGACAAACTTCTTTACTGTAGTATCTGAAATTTTTTAATGTAAAATTTTTGTATAAAAAAATCTATATGGAATATAAATAATAAAATAAGAATAGTCTCGCTTAAATTTTATTTTAGTGAAAATCACATTTTTTTTAGTTGAAAACTAAATTAAGTAAGTATAAGCCAAACGCCACAAACGCCATTTACATAAATTTGTGGTGGAATTGCGACGTTCACGCACATAAAAAAACTATGAATAATTTGTAGGCTATAAAAATGCATATGTTTTTATTTTTTGATAAAATCATATAAAGTTGTTAGAAATAAAAAAGTTTTAATACATGAACATTTTTTTCATTTTGTGCTATGACCTTAGAGTAAATTTCTTTAAAGTGAATTGATGGTTATCATAAACATACTTAGTTACTTATATACTATACCTTCCTTCCTTCCTTATGCTTTCCTTATACCTTTTACCTTCCTTATACCTTCTGCCCGCGACTCCGTCAGCGTGAAATTTAAAAATAATAAAAAATATAGGCTAAGTTACTCACAGATAAATTACCTTTCTAACGGTAAAAGAATTTTAAAAATCGGCCCAGTAGTTTTTGAGCCTATTCATTACAATCAAACAAACAAAGTTTTCCTCTTTATCATACTAGTATAGATTAATAGAAAAAGATTTTATTCCATTGGTTTTTAACCAAAAATCCTTGGTATTTCTGTTTGCGCTACGTTATCAAGAAAACGTCACAAATTATTGACATTGATGAGAAGTAGAATAATTCGTTTAATGAGTACACAATTAGAGGTCATTGACCGTGTAATTTTCGCGTGAAATATCGTGCCGAAGGAGCAATGCCTTTGAAAACAAGCGCAATACAGGTCATCTACCCTTTTGCTACTGCAGGTCGAATGGTCGCTACTTTACTGTCAGAGTAGCCTCTTTTAAAGCGGCTATACGTCTAGAAACATTATCCAAATGAATTAGTAAATCAAGTTTAGTTTGAAATCAAGTTTGCAAAGCAAGTTAAATGCGTTAACAATTGACAAACGTAAAAAACATACAGTGAATAACATCAACCCTAGATCGTTGCAACAACAGTTAGTTAAATCTATACTAATATTATAAAGAGGAATGATTTGTATTTTTGTATGTATAGAAATAACTCAAAAACGAATGGGCCGATTTTAAAAATTCTTTCACTATTAAAAGCTATGTTATCAGTGAGTGACATAGGCTATATTTTTTCTTATTATTTAATTTAGCACGGACGAAGTCGCGAGCAACAGCTAGTTGGTTAAAAATTGATCTGTCTAAATCTAAATAACAAGTATTATAACTACGTAAATATTTTCAATTTGTAGTCATGGAACCGAATGGTAATCGAATAGGGAGTTATAGGTAGACTAAAATACGAGTTATTTTGCCCTAGCCCCATTATTTCACCCCAGTTCTAATAAACTGCGCTATAAAGCGGTTTCAGACTAGATGTAAATTGGTCTGCTTCGCTGTCAGTCTGTCCAGACACATTAAATTGTCTTTTATTGTTTAAAGATTCACACCAATTACTTAAAGGGTAGACAGGAAACGAAGAAAATGTTGTAGTAGTTACAATTCTCACTTTCTCTCAAGGATGCAAGACAACGATAAAATTTAGTATTTAGGAGACGGTGTGTTTCTCTACTCGGTTAACAATATTGTAACATCATTATTTTGAGGTTACAAACTGTATTATTAGCAGTTCATTATAAAGTACTTCTACCCAACAAACTCTCAGAGGACGCATGAATGTCAAGGTAAAATGTTATAACGTAGACATCACTAAAGCGTACTTTTTTTTCGTAAATATTGTAATGGACACGCGACAACTAAACGAACGTTAGTCATGCTTTTCACTTGAAATGAAATCCTTGCTCGGTGAATAATTGAAAGAATTTCCAACACGAAAAAATATAATTGTATGGACAAAATGATACGTGAAAATGATTTACGTGTGGCGATGGTTTTCACGAATACATTATGTGAGCAATGCTTTTCACTTGAAATGAAATCCTTGCTCGGTGAATAATTGAAAGAATTTCCAACACGAAAAAATATAATTGTATGGACAAAATGATACGTGAAAATTTTATACGTGTGGCGATGGTTTTCACGAATACATTATGTGAGTAATGCTTCTATTTATGACGGAAAATAGAAAAACGATTCATATATTTCGCTAAGTAAGATCAATCAAGGTAATGGATGATTTAACGCATGTCTATAAATATTAAAGTATTGTTGGAATGTATGGAATATGGGCTTCTTTGTGTAACGGAGTGACTAACAATCTGTTCTATAAAAAAGTTATTTACTTCAGGTGTTTGTAATTAATTGAATGACGTAGGTTTCTAGTGTAATTCATCCATCCATATAGATGAAACACGATGTGTGTTTGAACACTATACATTCCTAAACCACTTGATAGATTTTATTGGCATTTCACGTAGGGCTAGTCTAAAATTAAATAAAAATGTCCTTAGTTTTTAAAAAAATATCTTACACTTGAATTGCACCGTAGCCAATACCCGAGCGCAACAATACCCGAGAGCGTCGATGGCTCAGGGGTTTGAGCTCTTGACTTGTAATCTACAGGTCTTAGGTTCGAATCCCTCCATGTACCAATGTGATTTTCGATTTTTCGAATTTCATATGTACATAATTTACCCGATGTTCTTACGGTGAAGGAACACATCGTGATGCAACCTACACATATCGGTGAAGAAATTCTAGGATATGTGTGAAGTCAACCAACCCGCAGTGGGCCAGCGTGGTTGACTATGGCCTAGTCACCCCTTACTTAGGGTAGGCTCCGAGCCCCTCAGTGGGGACGTATAGTGAGCTGGTGATGATGATGATAAATTGCACCGTATTCTGTATGTTTAGATATGAAATTAAAAATGTATAACAGTTTCTTTAATATTTCCTAGTATTGTTGTCATGGAACAAAATATTGTGAACTGCTCAATTGAAATAATTTTAATTTTAGAGTTTCCTTGTTGTCCCAGAACAATACGAAATCGTAAGGAGATTTTTTTAGAAAGAGCAAAAGGTAAGGTAAACAATAAAGCCCGATTTGATTGTATTTATGAATTTTAGCAAATTCAAACAAAGGAATTAGTATTATTGCTTGTATAATATTGTTAATCAATCCTTTATTTAAAACGAGCCGACTTTTCATAAGTTCACTAACTTATGAATATACTAGCTTTCGCCCGCGACTCCGTCCGCGTAGAATTAAAAAAAACAAAAGTGAGTAGCCTATGTGTTCTTCCAGGCTATCCTCTACGTCTGTGCCAAATTTAATCGAAATCCGTTCAGCAGTTTAGGCTTCAAACTTTAACAAACATCCATCCATCCATACAAACTTTCGCATTTATAATATTAGTATGATTTTAGTACCGATATCAAATCAAAGGTTACTTGATTCCAAAATAAGAGATTTTGTCACAGGATTCTGTCCTTATCATTTTTTTAAATACAGTTTTCTTCCAGGAATTTTATGTTTGAAAACATGTTTAATAAAATCGCATAAAACATGGAGCCTGAACAAATGTAATTAATGAATGATTGTGATAAATAGCAATGTCATTGGTTTTTTTAACAAAAGGATCTCTCGACGATATCACGCACAGGTGGTAAGGCAGCTGTTGCATTTTTTATGCACAAAACAGGGGAAACGTTTTAAAGCGAATTGAATATCGCGAAGCTAATAATAATCCAATAACGAAGACAAACAGCGAATATAACAAAAGGAATAAGAAATTTTCTAGAATAAAGATCAAGTAAGACACAACGATGTTAGCTTAATGTACTAGGGATCTGAAATGATTTTAAGACGTTAAATGTATTATGAAAATACTAAATAAAAACTTCAAACAAAAAAAAACTGTTTTCTATTACTCAACTAAAATCTAAATCAAAAGGAAATGAGTTATAATTCTCTATCGCAATAAACAGAGCACTTCACTATATTTGTGGTAAAATCTGAGAATATAAGCTTCATGGTAACGCTAACGAGGTCTTAAATAAACTGTAACAAATAACAAATATTAAAAAAAAGACAATTTTGGCAGTTTGGCGAAGTTATTTATATGTAGGTAATTTTTATGTACTTATTAAATAAATAAATATAAAAAAAATAAGCATGTTGGAAATCGTAATACTGCAACAATTTTTATTAACTATTATCGTATAAGTGATCGATTGATAATCGTAAGGCAATACTTACGAATATAAATTGCATTTTTACGATCATTAACCCTCTAAAAAGGTAGTCATAGTAATTTTGTATCGGAAATATCACCCTTTATCAACCGAATAAATCATTACATAATACGTGTAATAAATCATAAGTAAAGTTGTAATATAACATAAAGATATTCCATACGAACTGTACGTACGTTACATGAATACAAAGCACCGAGTGCTGCTTGTGAGAGCGACATAGTTCTTAGTACTACTATATTATTTATAATCATATACAATAAGTTTGAGTTATCTTAGTTTAGATGCGCTACTAAGTTTGAATACGGTTCCTTTGGTAGTTATTTTGTTACGTGTTATATGCAAAAGGATTTTATTTAAAGCCTGGCTGTTGCTCGCGAAAAAAAAAATGTAACCTATGTTACTCACAGATAAATTACTTTTCTAGCGGTGATAGATTTTTTTAAAATCGGCACAATAGTTTTTGAGTTATTATAATAAATACAAAAATAAAAATCTTTCATCTTAAGAATATTTTTACACCTTGACAATTGACAATTATTAATTGATTGATAATGTAATGTTTTAGTAATGTTAGATTATTTAATAATATTTTTGTTATCCATATATTAAGCTAGAAGCAGGTAAACTACGATACAGCATAAACATATTGTTTTATCGACATTATAAATATTTGAACACGAATACTTACATCTCTACGAAATCAGAAGAACACGGAACAAATCCCAAGTGAGTCAAAAAGTAATGTTGAAGAAATGTTACATGTTGTTGGGGTCACAAATATACAAGGAAACCATCATTACATCTGACAAAAGAAATATGGAATCTATGACTCATTTCATCTCATATAATACTTTGGAAGTATAGACATAAAGGTTACAGGCTAAGGTAACGTTATTCTAATTGTAAGATAATTGGTTAGACGCTAATAAACATACTTATGTACAATAAAATGCTAATTAAATAAAGTAGATGCGTCGCTACATCTGCGGTCATGAACATTTGCATGGTATTCAATGGCGGATGGCTACTAAGAAACAGCAATCAATCGGCACATGCTGGCTGGTAAGATGGCAACGCACGCGGAGAAAAACTAATAACGCAGGTTGCATCCGTACACGATCTGGTTTGTACCGCTGCTATTAGGAACAAGAACTTGTATACATTTCAACGTTTGCCGACAAAACCATATTAATGTTATCTTTAATACCTAACTTATACGTTACTGTATATGGTAAGAATGTGCTTGACAAATGCATCGGCAATCGTAGCTTCAGTTATAAATATTTGTTCAGGTAATTGAATCAATCTTGTTATTGCCTAAAACGGTTATTTGATCATCGAAATAGAGTCGAAATATGTTAAATACTGTGTTTTAAACGTAAATAAACGCGATAATTTTAACATTCAAGTAGCTTTATTGTGTTACATACACGTTATCGTATACATATCTAATTTCCATCAAACATAGTTTACAAAGGCTACCCTTTACTTAGTTAAATAAGCGATATTGTGAACATAGACTTAATTACTTTGTGATACAGAGGAGCGTATCGAATAGTAATGTGATATAGAACGAGCTAGAACATATATCCTTATTTGTGCGTGAACTAAATTATTCAATCCACGCCACTCTAAATAGAACGTGTATGTCTCGTAAGTCAAGCACGGCGGTGCATTTGATACAATTCTAATGAATTTACTACATATAACTTATTGTTTACCGAATATAAATTGTACGATGAATTTCCTAAGTTACATTATTATGGACTTTGTATTTGATATTGTATTTAACTCAAGCCCACACCTTCCACTAAGAAGCAAAAGTCTGCCTAATATTAGGGGTGACTACACCATAACTAGTAAAACACAGCGACCCAGTGCAGATTGGTACACTGAACGCTAATCTTTAAAATATTCTGATGCGCGAGGTTGTATTAATGTTTTCCGTCATGGTTAAAAACATCGACCTTCAATAATAAAGAGCACGCCAACAAAGCAGGTTTTCGAAGTAGCGATTCTCATTTTGCGGGTTGTCAGTACAACAAGTTCGTGACACAAAGGCCGACGCCGACGTATGCAAATTTCATCTTAGTTCGTAGTCGAAAGTGCAAGGATTTACATAGGAATAGGAGTCTACATTAGCGGCAGTTAGGAGCCTCGCGCTAGGCCCGACAGGTGACTAGCGGACCGTAAACCTCGCCCCACGCGACAGAAGATTGCAGACTTCGGATCTGGGTCGTTCATTCATAAGTCTCCATTAATCTGCATAACGTCCATTGTATGAAAAAGTGAAGACTTTTTCAAGCGTAAAATATTTAAATTCAAAACGCTTTCTTAACTAGAGTTGGGCAAGAAATGTTATAAACGAAATTTGATTAGTTTATGTTGTTAGTAATATTGCTAATTAGGTTTGTCGGTGGTCAGTTGGACGAAAGGCGTTGGTTGCGAAACAGCCGGTCGCGTTGGTAGCAACTGCTGATCTAACCTTGGTCTGCACTTAGGGTCAATCGTAGTGGGACAATATAAAGGAGATTATCGGAAAAGTTCACAACTTCGATAGTCAGATATTCTGTATGCGATGATTTATTATTAGTTATTACTAAACGACCATTTCGATTCTAAATTAATATAGCTAATTTTTTTAATAATTGTATGGAAATTATTTATTCACTAGCTTTAGCCCGCGACTCCATTCGCGTGGAATTGAAATAAAAACAAAAGAAAGTAGCCTATGTGTTCTACCAGACTATGCTCTTCATCTACATATCAAATTTCATCGAGATCCGTTCAGCCGTTTAGGCTACAAACTCTAACAATCCATCTATCTAAATTTTCGCATTATAATTTGGTATAGAACACGCAAAACCTTGTTAATAGACCCGTCGATGCGTATCAAAATAATATGCATCATAATTTATTTTAATTACATAAAGTGAGCGAAGCAACGTCCCCTCTTGTGCCTTGCTCCCTCCGTCAAATTCCGTTCACCTATCTCGCATGTCAGTTCAAACGTCACGTTGTTTCTAAATGGGAATAACACTATCTCTCACCGTTAATAATTAATACGAATTAGAAAGGGAATTAGGAATACATATTTTAATTAAAATATTTTGTTCCAAATCAATTTACGCCCTAGAATATGTGAGGCATTTAGGAGAACGGCTGCATAACTTTGTTTTAACGACCTTGGTACAGCGATTTCGATGTTGAAAATAGATGACAGGTTTCAACTAACAAACAAATATCTGTTTTTCAAAATCAAGGATTATTTAAATTAGCCCTTGGTAAAGAAATGTCACATTTTTCTTATGTAAAATTAACAGGAAACATTAAGTTATGTTAAGTTCTTTAGAGTAAATCTTGAATCATAAACGGAAATAGTAATGATATATTTCGCATGAATTTTCAAAACTTACTGTACAGTTCCCGTGCTTGGCTACTTGGCACTTAATCTTTTGGATCTCAAAACCTTTCGTGATACGGACGTGCTTAATGGCTACTTACTCATACTTCAATGGAACTTTATGTAGCTGGTCGAGACTTTGAGATTTCACAATGTACATAATTTTTAACTTTTGATCAAAACGACAAAAAATAATTATCAAACAAAAATATTCCTTTAGAAAAAAAAATCTTATAATTTTTTATATAAAAAATAATAAACTTAAGGTCTTCTGTCTTTAGTGTACTTGTTTGGAAATGTTGTAAGACATGAATTTAAAATTGGAAATTGTTTAATCTTTTTTATAATAGTAAGTAAATAATGTTAAAATTGAATCGAACTTCAACCTATTTATTTTATATAGAAAAGCACACTTTAGGACCGATCTCTTTCGCCATCTTCTATTTATTTCTTCGTATAAATATTCTGTGAATCTCTGATTTATAGACTGATATCCGGACCTTACCCTCATAAAGCCCAAATTGTAACGGATTATAGCAAATAAACAAAATTGGAAATGGTAAAGTTATATAAGATTGTAAATATAAAACAACATATTTTTAGAAAATAAATAACATAGCTTAAGTAGTGAATTTAGTAATAAATCATCATAACAAAACATTTTAAATCCGCATTAATTTACCAACAAATTCTAAACCTCAAGTTAACCAACACTGTATAATATTTAGTGACCATTCATGAAGTACAATTAAACTAAATTCCTGAATGTAAAGCCGATATTGGTCCGGATGTCTGGAATATCTACAAGTCACAATACTGGTCCGAATAACAGTGACCTTGTTCACATCGACCGGCGGCAGCGGACAGCGGGCACTGATATCTGCATATTTGCGGAAAGAGATTTAAAGCCTCTAGCACAGTGTGAAGATAAGCAATTTTGATATAGCATGGATTTTTTTTACTAGCAGCTAGGGTTACGACACCAAACCAGATCTAACGTGAACAAAATGTTATATTCTGTTATCGTTTTAATGTTTTAATACCTTGCGCTCATTCTTGTTCGCTTTTACGCTTGTGTGTTAGAGGCCTTAATATGGATCCTTAGATAAATATTGGCAACAGCACCGTTGAAGGTGATTGTTGTTTGTGTACGTATGATAAAGCTTAGCTACTTTATCTAACTTCCGAAACTAGAAGTATTTATGTATTCTATTTCGTAAACATTTTAAAGAATTATCACCTTGCTTTAAGTTTTAATCTGTTTCGATTAATGCAAAGCTAAAAGCGTAGTTCAGAACAAAGGCGAGATAAAGAATTCATTAATTTAAAATTACACCTTTTGTTATGAACGGTCTTAACTACTTCTTTTGATTTTTTTGTGACTGTTGCCACTGTTTGCCTTGAAGAGACATTTAAAGATTTACCGGGCTTGAGGTGGCCTAGCGCAGATGGCGCTTAGCCTAAACCACGTTTTATTTCTTTTAAACTCATCATGTTTAAATGTTAAACCAGCAATGTTTCTTGGTTTGTGTATACCATACGCACTAAACCTAGGGGTCTTAAATTGCTCTGACCTAATTGCGGTCTTTTTCATCTTACATGCCACTACGCAATCGGCTGCGTACTCTACAGATGTGACCATCTCATACCATGTGGTATTTATTTATATGTACTTGATTATATACACATTGCGAAATTAAATACATGCATTTCGACACTGGAAAACTACATAATTTACATATTTATAAAGATATTTTTTCTTTCTTTGTAACATGAGTTTAGCTAGTGGTTACATAATCTTACTTCTTACTAATATTATAAATGCGAAAGTTTAGTTGTATGTTTGTTAGAGTTTGTAGCCTAAACTGCTGAAAGGATCTGGATGAAATTTAGTATAGATGTAGAGCATAGTCTGGAAGAACACATAGGCTAGTTGCTTTATTTTTTTTAATGCCACGCCACCAATAAATTTATTGTGCCCAGCTTTGGTTTAATATTACCGGAAGACGGAGACGTGATAGACAACCGTAAGTTTCTCTTCGATACTAGCAGGTCCATTACTTCTGATTACAAACAGATAACGATTGAATAATGAGTGACCGCCTTATCTGTTTTATTAAAGTAACTTTATTATGTCATTTACATAAAATGATCTGAGTTAATTAAATTAATTAATTTGTAATCGTGATATCTAATTTAATTTCTTTAATAATTTATGAATTAAAGTACTTTTTCATGTTGTCTTTCTTATATCTTGTGTTTCATTCTATTTTTACTTTCTTGTTTTATCTGATTTTAAATAATCAATTATTTTGTAGAATCACGAAAGAGTTTGTAAATGTTAAGATTCTTTTTTTTATATAAAATATTAGTAGATTTTAGTCAATTTACTAATATTTCCTTTAACCATTCCAACTAAGCTCTAGGCGTGTGCTAGGATATGGTTCAAGACAATAGTCGAATGGCGGGATTCGAACTCGCGACCTCAAGATCGGTAGTCCGTACCCCAAACCATTAGGCTATTGGCGTTTATTAATTAAATTAAATGCAATGTAACTGAGTGTACATTTTGGTCATAATTAGGTATTTATACATTTTTTTAATCTAATAAAATACTGGACATGACAGTAAACTGTATTTTTCAAGGCAGTAAAGAACTTTCATATGTCTCAACAGCAAATAGTAGCGGTCAAATAGATTTCTATTAAATACAGTGACCTACTTATTTAGTATTAAGTAAAAAAATAAACGTATATTGATCTAATCCGATACGTTCGTGATTATTGGCTGCCAAAGCGAATATATATATTTATCACGCAAACGCAATTCGCTTATCATTGTTTAATTTTTAAAATCCATTTATTTTTTTTGTTTATTAAAGTAAAATACCACAACTCTATTAATATAAAACGCTGTTAGCTCTATTTCTAAGATACTTTACAGTAACATTTTGTTGTATTTTATGTAAATGTCTGATCTTCTATTAACAGGTTTTGTTTTTCAAAAACAGTTTGTCTAGACACTCTAGACACGAGATACTAAAGAAGGTTAACTAGTGATTGGAAATTGTAATCTTTTCAGATACTTCACGGAAACCAATGCAAAAATATGAGGTTAGTTGGTAATAATATGCAAATTAAAAAGAGGAGCAGAACTACGATTTCTTTTACAATTTTCTTTCAAAATTTTCACATTTAAATTATGACTGTATGCAATCTCAGTACGAGAATCTCGAAATAAAAGAAAATGATTCAATTCCCGCCGGAAATAAAATACATACTTATTTACCCGGCAAAGGAGCATTGGGATTGAACTATAATAATGTTACCAGACCAAACAGAAAGCCAGTCGGAATCGCCGTGAACTTGCGAAGGGCGGCCGCTTGCCGCCCGCCCAGTGTCGACCGCGCCGCCCTACCGACAACTCGTGTCCTTCAGACGCGGAATATTCTCACATCGAGAATATTATCGTGTACTTTCAGAACTCAAAGTTTTGTGAAAATCACTCTAAAAGTTTCATCTCTTAACTGGCATTAATGTCTAGCTTAAAAATGGAAGAACAAAACTTTTATGCTTAGACTTTCAATGTCATTATATTTTAGTTAGCTAGTTAATTACGTAGACCGTGTAGTAAACAGTAAAATATCGCTGTGTTTAGTTTGTTAATTAAACTAAAACAACAGCACATCTCTCCAGCAAAACGTCAAGGCGAATACTTAAATAAGGTATGTACTCGTAATTTTTGAATATTCAAACATGAAAGTGTAGTTATGTATACTGTGTTCTCGGCTCTGTTTATTTTCAGGTTATGCAGCATTGATTATTTTTTATTCGTAGTGTGAACATTAAATAATAAGCTGTTGCGACGGGCCTTACTTTAACCAAATCTAAATGTTTCTAAGCAAAAACGTTACCAGTAAACTGTATCAAAAATAACATTATTTTTACTATAACAAATGAGTTTTGGTAATAAATGGCCAACAGTTTTATATAAAGTTTTAGTAGAATCGTACTCGCGACCTCCCGTTCCATAGTCATATTTTAAACATTATACAATCAGCACTTTTCTTAACCTTTTAACGCAGTAAATGTTTTATTAAAGTTTAAAGACCAGTCCCACCACTGGCTGATAGATACACAGTTAGCTTAAAAATGACGTCACCGTCTGATAAGGGAACAAAAATCGATATTTCCATCACATATTTTACACGTTCGATTGTTATCAGACAATTTACAATTTTGTAGGACTGACACTAAGACTTTAATTAGAAACTCTTTAACGCGACTGCAACTGGACACCGCTTTGAGTTGTCCATCTACATTACAATTAAATAAAACATTACGAACAAGCAGGTATCGAGGTTATTTTTCAACGTCAGAACTGCATACTATAATTATATACAACTAGCTATCGCCCGCGACTCCGTCCGCGGGGCATTCAAAAAAACAAAAATAAGTAGCCTACGCGTTCTTCCAGACTATCCTCTACATCCATGCTAAATTTCATCGAGATCCGTTCAGCAGTTTAGGCTACAAACTCTAACAAACATCCATCCATCCATCCATCCATCCATCCATCCATCTAAACTTTCGCATTTATAATATGAGTAAGATTAGTAAGATTACATATATCTCGCAAAGTTATTTTTTCTCACAAATAACAAGGTTATTATAGCTTTAAGTTATTGCTGGATATTTTCAATCAAATTTAAATTGCGCCCTATTATCATTTTATTTATAAAGTATTTCTGTTGGTCAAAACTTATTTGTAAGATATTATATATCTTTTTATTGTTTTTGTATATTTGATCTTCTCCTTATATGATACTAGCAACAGCTCGCAACTTCGTCTGCGTGAAATTAAAAAAATAAAAAAATATTAAATAAAAGTATAGCCTATAATACTCAGCGATAACATTCCTTTTAATTGGTGGAGGAATTTTAAAAATTGGCCTATTACTTTTTAATTATTTCAATACATACAAAAATACAAATTTTTCCTCTTTATAATATTAGTATAGATTAGACAAGAGTCGATCACCTAAACTTTTGTTACGTTAACCGTACGGTCATAATAGAGTTGATTTTTAAAACGAATGTCTAGTTTGATGTTAACAAAGAGAAATTTAATAATACCCTTCTATATTCACACGTGCTGTATTCATAAAGGTTACTGGTAAATGTCATAAGGGCCAAAATCCCCGGCGCACGTCGCAGCTTTCTCTCACGTAATCCGTTACCATTAAGGTGCGGGTCATTCTCGTTACGAATCAATCAAGTGAAACTTTACCTTCATTACACGTATAATTTATATCGTAAATAATTCTCTGGAAATTCAACTTTAATCAAATATTAATCAGAACTTTGATCAAATTGTTTCCGTCGTTATTGACATGTTTGATAACTCGTTTTGAACCACGTATAAATACATTATAAGGTTTTCTTCAAATTAAGCGAAAGCTTTTGTCATTTAAAATTTGTAATTCTATCCAATTGTAGCTTTGTAAGTTCTTGTTCAAATGTTAAACTAAAATAACGGTTTTAAGACGTAAACTTAAACTTGTCAAATGAAGTTGTAAATCTTATTATTCAGAAGTTACGTAGCACTTTAAAATATTGTTTATACTCCGTTGTTTTCCTCAATATTCACAGTAACTTAAAATATCATTGTTACTCAGATCTGTACTATTATTTGTCTACTAAAATTACATTTTATGGCGAAAGCCTTCTGCGTAATTATGAAAGAAGCCAAACGCACGCACGTGTTAGAATCGTACTCAGATTCAATAACGAAATGCTACAACTACAGTAATTTAGAGAGTCAAAAGTTTATTTAGTTTCAAGAATCATTTAAAGATATTAAATATGGACGTCTGTTAATAAATGAAAGTGACAGCTAACCATTTCCTTGTGAGGCAAACCTGGATATGAATAGAAACAACGGGCAACTTTACAAATCATATATTCATTAATTCGATTAGTAAATAAGCACAATAATATAGAAATCACATAAATAGTATTAACCAATACAAATTATAAAATTCAATTCACATAATTGTCATGATTGACATTACTTATTCAACAACCCATATATACTTATTTTATACAAAATAGCTTTGCACAAACGGTAAGGTTATTACAGTTATTTATTAATGGATATTACAGTGAATATAAAATAGGTTACTTAACTCTCCATGGTCAGGCCCATGGTCTGCTCCTCGAAAGTCCACTCGCTACACTGACCCAACGGAAGAGAGACTATTCTGACCGGAAGGGTCTTTTTTATACCTCTTTTACATATCGGCTGCCAATACTAAACATCATCACTACGAAGGTTAAATTAAATATAAAACTATTTCACACGAAATGCATAAATAGATAACAATTATCATTTTATCTCAATTATTATTAAATATTTATTTATTAGAACATTTTAACATCAAATGTTCTAATTAATAACACTATTTTGACCTATCTAACACGGCCATACTGACAACACTTCGTCCCCGAAGTGCAGTAGGAATAGGAATACAAACTTTAAAATTCTACTTAACATTCAGGCCAAAGACATTTAAATAACATATAAACAAGCATATTAAACAAACATTCTTTCACCTGTACTTTCTAATAGTACAAAAAGTACTGACATGTATAATAACAAAACATTTAACAAAAAGATAATAGGATCCATTATTTGTTACAAAATAAACTAAACAATTTTACAAAATACAAACAAAACAACATACAAATCACACCTATTGGCAATTACCTTAAATTGAATAAACTGACATGTGGTTTGAGGATCAATTAGTAGACAGCATTAGTGACGAATATGTTAAAAAAATGCTTCAAGCGAAAGTTCAACTACACCTCTTTATATTTGAATCTCATTACATACAGCATTTATTATATGAAAATTGAAAATTTGAAAATAATTTAATTTGAAAATAATTTTATTGAAAAACAAGAGATTAACAATTACAATAACAGATAATATACAACATTAAAGGCAAAATTAAATACCACCATTACCACCACAAAGTGTGTCAATTTAATTGCTTAACTTTTCTTTTCAAACATACCAACTTAAACTGGCTTATTGCCACGCCCTTATACTATAGGGCATCAAGAATATCAGACCCAGTGGGTCACAATTCAAACAAAATCTCTCAACTCTCAAAGGTCTGTCAATGTCTAAAAAAAAGTCACAAGATTTGTCGTAATATAAGAGTAATATTATAATAACGTAAACTGTCGGGTCATTTCCCATGTCTCATCATGAATTTTTTTTTTAGAACATCAAATCTCAGTATAGTCGCCATATGCTTTTTACACAATGCATCACATTCATTTATCTTTGTCATCTACTTGCATAGACATGCTGGTCCCAACCAACCGCCGCTATTGGGATAGACCAACACCAAACAAGTAGGTACAGCGCTCCCGATTGCTATTACCAAATACATAGACATGCCAATCACATCACCCGCTGCAAGTGGATAACTGGCACCAAGTAAGTGGTCGACCAGCGGATAGCAACCGTTGGCCTGCCCGTGACCTAGACATGCTGATTCCATTCACCCGCTGCTGATGAGCTAACCAGCACCAAGCCACGGCGTTTCAGCGGTAACATAACACATAGGCATAATCATACTCATAGTCATAGTCACAGTCATAAATAATAACAGTCATAGCTTCAATGACAACATAATATATAAACTATGTAGTATTTCATAACTACTAATAGTATGTAATCTATGGATATATACTAGCTGTTCTCGTGCGGCTTCATCCGCATAACATTAATAAAACCTTAAATAAAAACTGTCTTTTATTGTTTACATCTCGTAAAACTTTCCATTTAAAAATGTCAAAATTAAAGAGTTTCAATAACGACCAAGGTCCTTTACGTTGGCTGAGAATTGTTTATGAATAACCATAACAACCTTGCTTATTTGCTGCTATTGGGAGAATTGTAGTTTACCCCCTAAGTTTAACAGCATGAAAATATATAGCCTACGTGTGTCGTAAGTGTATGGCTTTATTATATAAGTATAGAGAGATTATAACATAGATATATATGTATATAGATAGAAATAGTGAAGACAACGCCAGAGCTAATTATGCACAAAATAACAAATACATTAATTACATATTATGTTATATATATTATAGGAAACACTAATATTCTCCATCGAGCATACTGATTTCGATTTAAATTCGGAGCTTTCCATGTCATTTGATCTGTGGTTCTGACTGATATAAACCAAATTCCCATAGTTTTATCTCTTCTAGAGAAACAAGGCATTATCCAAATTTATCTGATGTTTTTTATTAAAAATGGTTGATTATTATCAATATCCAAGATCAGCCTGCACATTAACCTTAGACCCTAAGCTATCATGATCAAGAAATAATTTAAATGAGCCTGTACAATACGTATTGTCGCCTCTTCGGCCATTAATAAATACCAATGATAAAATCCAGTAGAGCTTTGTACTGTGACGTTTACATGCCTATGTCCAGCAGTGGGCAGGCAAAAGCCAAATATGGTGACAATGATGATTTTCTATAAATTAATGAACTTTCCAAGACCCGTTCGGCCAATCCGGCAATTAAATGCACATAGTACATACTATACCGATTACAATAGCCACATTCAACCTGTTTATTACTGCCAGGGATACCATAGTTATCATGATGTGTTCGATATATAACTCTCTAAAAATTGTTTGGATTTGAGCAGAGCTAAAATTCGCTAAGTGTTCTGAAATAATAATTAAGACGTAGTATTGAATGATATAATAGCTACTCGTACGATAGGTATTAAGGCTTGAGTATATTATTTTTTTCAATGAAATAGTTAAATCCAAAAACTTCTAATAGTACATTCCTGTGGCTTTTACTGGTTGCCACCGACAGCCCGGTACGATTCAAGTATATGGTATGAAATGCGATAGTAACATTATCAACCAGGCATCCTTTCACTTTGCAAAGATTAAACAATAAGAATTGTATTTTCTGACAAAAGCTACCACTCTGGGAATTTGTTGGAAAACATTCGTCAACCTCATATGACAGATTTTATCGTGAAAAGTTTCAGCATACTTAGCCTTTTGGTGCAAATAATTTAGGCTTCAATATCAGATTAAGTCTTCTAAAGCAATAAATCGCTTCGTATTAAATATTGATTAGAATCTAGTTGTTAATTGTGATATTAAAGAAAAATAGAAACAAAAATACTTTTTTCGAAGTGTATAATTAAACTTTTCTATATGTTCATTGTAAATTGTATTGTGTACAATTGTAAACAGTGTGTAGTTATAAGAACATTGTTTTAATCCTATAAATGTATATCTGTAAGGAAATAAATGGCTTTATTATTATTATTATAATTGTGATATTAGGTTCTGGCTTTCAAAGTTATTCTGTTGGGCAATTTTAGCCGTATGATTGTGAGCTATGATTATCATTAGATACTGCAAATATATTTCAAAAACGGAATTTTGGCGCTATGAATCTAGAACTGACTAGTTTACGGATGAGAATAGTAACATGAGAAATGTATAGTTTTTGCATCAAAACGAAAATATTGTATAAAGGGTTACAAACGAGCTTCAAATCGTGTTAGAATCGATTGCCCTAATCAGAAGATATGTTTTCCCCAATTGTATCTGTAACTTACCGATAATACCAATCGCTTCCAAAACAAAAACCGTTTCTGGAAGATCTAAAATTATATCTATAGGACTACATAGTATAGTAGTGTAGTTTACATTATAAGTACATTTTCTTTACTTAAGAAATCAGTAATAAATCTTTGCTTTTTCTGATGTTGTAATAAAGCCTATAAAACTATTTTGTAAAGGAGACATTGTTTTCGTTATGATTAAATTAACTATTCTTTATTTTTAAATCTGTAGCCCTTAATACCTCTACTGCCGTAGTTGCTTAGAACCATGTTAGTTAATATTATAACTGGCCACAATTTTAAAATTTGAAGTGAAGATTTCACACAACAAGTGACATCTCAGTATTTGACAGATTCTATTCAAATAGAGAAATAGAAAATAGAAAATGCAAAAGTATTAACAACGATAATATTCAAACCAAATAAAAGAATGTTTTAAAATAATTTTAATTATTGACAGCTCTTGTCAACATACACATGTACGTCATATAATTCCATCTTAAAAAATATATTGATAACACGGAAGAACCAAAAGCCCCATTTTTGTTTCCAATTCTTGTACGGAATTAAATAATAGATAGTAAATAAGGCCTCGCAATAAAACATCCAATGGACTACACTAAATAATCTGTTGCAATTTCAATATGTTCAACGCATTCCTACTTATTTCGAGATCGTAAGGACAATAGAGTCTCGGACAATACAATGTCTAATCTAATAAACAATTCCAGAGATTTAACTGGTACTTTTATTTTTGCAAACACACGTAGATAAGTAACCCATTAAACAAATGTGGTAAATACACGGAGTAATGAGAAGACTAAAATTGCTGTGCTGTACTAATTCTTGTTAATATTACAGTTGGCCTTTACCCATAACTGTCTTAATGAAAATATTAGTAATCAATACTTTTGTCGATTAAAACCCAGACTTCCTATAAATAACAGCTACTCTTTATATAAAAGCTACTCTTCCCTCATAGAAGCATATTCACAATGAAACCGCATGATTCGGAATTATAAACCAAATCTTACTTCCTAGAATACAGGGCTGGCCATACGTTTTAGGCGATAGGCGATCGACCACAATTGTGTTAAAACAAATTTTGTAACTTTATAAATAAATCTTTAAATCTTTTAACACGAACACAGTCCCTATGTAAAACCTTACTTGCATTAGGAGCCGTTGCAAACCTGGACCATCCAAATCTTTTTGCTGCACCGCGACTCGGCATCAGAACCGCTTGTAGTCAGATCTAACAACAGCAGATTAACGTCGTCATTCCGCCGCCGACATCATCCTGAATAATATTGAAAAGTTCTTGCAAAACGGGGAGCATCCATTCTGAAATCACAATATTTATGTGAGCACAAGCCAATCCCACTTCTGATGTTAGAATCGTACTCAGATTCAATAACGAAATGCTACAACTACAGTAATTTAGAGAGTCAAAAGTTTATTTAGTTTCAAGAATCATTTAAAGATATTAAATATGGACGTCTGTTAATAAATGAAAGTGACAGCTAACCATTTCCTTGTGAGGCAAACCTGGATATGAATAGAAACAACGGGCAACTTTACAAATCATATATTCATTAATTCGATTAGTAAATAAGCACAATAATATAGAAATCACATAAATAGTATTAACTAATACAAATTATAAAATTCAATTCACATAATTGTCATGATTGACATTACTTATTCAACAACCCATATATACTTATTTTATACAAAATAGCTTTGCACAAACGGTAAGGTTATTACAGTTATTTATTAATGGATATTACAGTGAATATAAAATAGGTTACTTAACTCTCCATGGTCAGGCCCATGGTCTGCTCCTCGAAAGTCCACTCGCTACACTGACTCAACGGAAGAGAGACTATTCTGACCGGAAGGGTCTTTTTTATACCTCTTTAACATATCGGCTGCCAATACTAAACATCATCACTACGAAGGTTAAATTAAATATAAACTATTTCACACGAAATACATAAATAGATAACAATTATAATTTTATCTCAGTTAGTATTAAATATTTATTTATTAGAACATTTTAACATCAAATGTTCTAATAAATAACACTATTTTGTCCTATCTAACACGGCCATACTGACAACACTTCGTCCCCGAAGTGCAGTAGGAATAGGAATACAAACTTTAAAATTCTACTTAACATTCAGGCCAAAGACATTTAAATAACATATAAACAAGCATATTAAACATTCTTTCACCTGTACTTTCTAATAGTACAAAAAGTACTGACATGTATAATAACAAAACATTTTAACATCAAATGTTCTAATAAATAACACTATTTTGACCTATCTAACACGGCCATACTGACAACACTTCGTCCCCGAAGTGCAGTAGGAATAGGAATACAAACTTTAAAATTCTACTTAACATTCAGGCCAAAGACATTTAAATAACATATAAACAAGCATATTAAACAAACATTCTTTCACCTGTACTTTCTAATAGTACAAAAAGTATTGACATGTATAATAAAACATTTAACCAAAAAGATAATAGGATCCATTATTTGTTACAAAATAAACTAAACAATGTTACAAAATACAAACAAAACAACATACAAATCACACCTATTGGCAATTACCTTAAATTGAATAAACTGACATGTGGTTTGAGGATCAATTAGTAGACAGCATTAGTGACGAATATGTTAAAAAAATGCTTCAAGCGAAAGTTCAACTACACCTCTTTATATTTGAATCTCATTACATACAGCATTTATTATTTGAAAATTGAAAATTTGAAAATAATTTAATTTGAAAATAATTTTATTGAAAAACAAGAGATTAACAATTACAATAACAGATAATATACAACATTAAAGGCAAAATTAAATACCACCATTACCACCACAAAGTGTGTCAATTTAATTGCTTAACTTTTCTTTTCAAACATACCAACTTAAACTGGCTTATTGCCACGCCCTTATACTATAGGGCATCAAGAATATCAGACCCAGTGGGTCACAATTCAAACAAAATCTCTCAACTCTCAAAGGTCTGTCAATGTCTAAAAAAAAGTCACAAGATTTGTCGTAATATAAGAGTAATATTATAATAACGTAAACTGTCGGGTCATTTCCCATGTCTCATCATGATTTTTTTTTTTAGAACATCAAATCACAGTATAGTCGCCATATGCTTTTTACACAATGCATCACATTCATTTATCTTTGTCATCTACTTGCATAGACATGCTGGTCCCAACCAACCGCCGCTATTGGGATAGACCAACACCAAACAAGTAGGTACAGCGCTCCCGATTGCTATTACCAAATACATAGACATGCCAATCACATCACCCGCTGCAAGTGGATAACTGGCACCAAGTAAGTGGTCGACCAGCGGATAGCAACCGTTGACCTGCCCGTGACCTAGACATGCTGATTCCATTCACCCGCTGCTGATGAGCTAACCAGCACCAAGCCACGGCGTTTCAGCGGTAACATAACACATAGGCATAATCATACTCATAGTCATAGTCATAGTCATAAATAATAACCGTCATAGCTTCAATGACAACATAATATATAAACTATGTAGTATTTCATAACCACTAATAGTATGTAATCTATGGATATATACTAGCTGTTCTCGTGCGGCTTCATCCGCATAACATTAATAAAACCTTAAATAAAAACTGTATTTTATTGTTTACATCTCGTAAAACTTTCCATTTAAAAATGTCAAAATTAAAGAGTTTCAATAACGACCAAGGTCCTTTACGTTGGCTGAGAATTGTTTATGAATAACCATAACAACCTTGCTTATTTGCTGCTATTGGGAGAATTGTAGTTTACCCCCTAAGTTTAACAGCATGAAAATATATAGCCTAACGTGTGTCGTAAGTGTATGGCTTTATTATATAAGTATAGAGAGATTATAACATAGATATATATGAATATAGACAGAAATAGTGAAGACAACGCCAGAGCTAATTATGCACAAAATAACAAATACATTAATTACATATTATGTTATATATATTATAGGAAACACCAATATTCCCCAATCGAGCATACTGATTTCGATTTAAATTCGGAGCTTTCCATGTCATTTGATCTGTGGTTCTGACTGATATAAACCAAATTCCCATAGTTTTTATCTCGTCTAGAGAAACAAGGCATTTATCCAAATGTATCTGATGTTTTTTATTAAAAATGGTTGATTATTATCAATATCCAAGATCAGCCTGCACATTAACCTTAGACCCTAAGCTATCATGATCAAGAAATAATTTAAATGAGCCTGTACAATACGTATTGTTGCCTCTTCGGCCATTAATAAATACCAATGATAAAATCCAGTAGAGCTTTGTACTGTGACGTTTACATGCCTATGTCCAGCAGTGGGCAGGCAAAAGCCAAATATGGTGACAATGATGATTTCTATAAATTAATGAACTTTCCAAGACCCGTTCGGCCAATCCGGCAATTAAATGCACATAGTACATACTATACCGATTACAATATACCACATTCAACCTGTTTATTACTGCCAGGGATACCAATAGTTATCATGATGTGTTCGATATATAACTCTCTAAAAATTGTTTGGATTTGAGCAGAGCTAAAATTCGCTAAGTGTTCTGAAATAATAATTAAGACGTAGTATTGAATGATATAATAGCTACTCGTACGATAGGTATTAAGGCTTGAGTATATTATTTTTTTCAATGAAATAGTTAAATCCAAAAACTTCTAATAGTACATTCCTGTGGCTTTTACTGGTTGCCACCGACAGCCCGGTACGATTCAAGTATATGGTATGAAATGCGATAGTAACATTATCAACCAGGCATCCTTTCACTTTGCAAAGATTAAACAATAAGAAATGTATTTTCTGACAAAAGCTACCACTCTGGGAATTTGTTGGAAAACATTCGTCAACCTCATATGACAGATTTTATCGTGAAAAGTTTCAGCATACTTAGCCTTTTGGTGCAAATAATTTAGGCTTCAATATCAGATTAAGTCTTCTAAAGCAATAAATCACTTCGTATTAAATATTGATTAGAATCTAGTTGTTAATTGTGATATTAAAGAAAAATAGAAACAAAAATACTTTTTTCGAAGTTTATAATTAAACTTTTCTATATGTTCATTGTAAATTGTATTGTGTACAATTGTAAACAGTGTGTAGTTATAAGAACATTGTTTTAATCCTATAATGTATATCTGTAAGGAAATAAATGGCTTTATTATTATTATTATAATTGTGATATTAGGTTCTGGCTTTCAAAGTTATTCTGTTGGGCAATTTTAGCCATGATTGTGAGCTATGATTATCATTAGATACTGCAAATATATTTCAAAAACGGAATTTTGGCGCTATGAATCTAGAACCTGACTAGTTTACGGATGAGAATAGTAACATGAGAAATGTATAGTTTTTGCATCAAAACGAAAATATTGTATAAAGGGTTACAAACGAGCTTCAAATCGTGTTAGAATCGATTGCCCTAATCAGAAGATATGTTTTCCCCAATTGTATCTGTAACTTACCGATAATACCAATCGCTTCCAAAACAAAAACCGTTTCTGGAAGATCTAAAATTATATCTATAGGACTACATAGTATAGTAGTGTAGTTTACATTATAAGTACATTTTCTTTACTTAAGAAATCAGTAATAAATCTTTGCTTTTTCTGATGTTGTAATAAAGCCTATAAAACTATTTTGTAAAGGAGACATTGTTTTCGTTATGATTAAATTAACTATTCTTTATTTTTAAATCTGTAGCCCTTAATACCTCTACTGCCGTAGTTGCTTAGAACCATGTTAGTTAATATTATAACTGGCCACAATTTTAAAATTTGAAGTGAAGATTTCACACAACAAGTGACATCTCAGTATTTGACAGATTCTATTCAAATAGAGAAATAGAAAATAGAAAATGCAAAAAGTATTAACAACGATAATATTCAAACCAAATAAAAGAATGTTTTAAAATAATTTTAATTATTGACAGCTCTTGTCAACATACACATGTACGTCATATAATTCCATCTTAAAAAATATATTGATAACACGGAAGAACCAAAAGCCCCATTTTTGTTTCCAATTCTTGTACGGAATTAAATAATAGATAGTAAATAAGGCCTCGCAATAAACATCCAATGGACTACACTAAATAATCTGTTGCAATTTCAATATGTTCAACGGCATTCCTACTTATTTCGAGATCGTAAGGACAATAGAGTCTCGGACAATACAATGTCTAATCTAATAAACAATTCCAGAGATTTAACTGGTACTTTTATTTTTGCAAACACACGTAGATAAGTAACCCATTAAACAAATGTGGTAAATACACGGAGTAATGAGAAGACTAAATTGCTGTGCTGTACTAATTCTTGTTAATACTACAGTTGGCCTTTACCCATAACTGTCTTAATGAAAATATTAGTAATCAATACTTTTGTCGATTAAAACCCAGACTTCCTATAAATAAAAGCTACTCTTCCCTCATAGAAGCATATTCACAATGAAACCGCATGATTCGGAATTATAAACCAAATCTTACTTCCTAGAATACAGGGCTGGCCATACGTTTTAGGCGATAGGCGATCGACCACAATTTTGTTAAAACAAATTTTTGTAACTTTATAAATAAATCTTTAAATCTTTTAACACGAACACAGTCCCTATGTAAAACCTTACTTGCATTAGGAGCCGTTGCAAACCTGGACCATCCAAATCTTTTTGCTGCACCGCGACTCGGCATCAGAACCGCTTGTAGTCAGATCTAACAACAGCAGATTAACGTCGTCATTCCGCCGCCGACATCATCCTGAATAATATTGAAAAGTTCTTGCAAAACGGGGAGCATCCATTCTGAAATCACAATATTTATGTGAGCACAAGCCAATCCCACTTCTGATGTTAGAATCGTACTCAGATTCAATAACGAAATGCTACAACTACAGTAATTTAGAGAGTCAAAAGTTTATTTAGTTTCAAGAATCATTTAAAGATATTAAATATGGACGTCTGTTAATAAATGAAAGTGACAGCTAACCATTTCCTTGTGAGGCAAACCTGGATATGAATAGAAACAACGGGCAACTTTACAAATCATATATTCATTAATTCGATTAGTAAATAAGCACAATAATATAGAAATCACATAAATAGTATTAACCAATACAAATTATAAAATTCAATTCACATAATTGTCATGATTGACATTACTTATTCAACAACCCATATATACTTATTTTATACAAAATAGCTTTGCACAAACGGTAAGGTTATTACAGTTATTTATTAATGGATATTACAGTGAATATAAAATAGGTTACTTAACTCTCCATGGTCAGGCCCATGGTCTGCTCCTCGAAAGTCCACTCGCTACACTGACCCAACGGAAGAGAGACTATTCTGACCGGAAGGGTCTTTTTTATACCTCTTTTACATATCGGCTGCCAATACTAAACATCATCACTACGAAGGTTAAATTAAATATAAACTATTTCACACGAAATGCATAAATAGATAACAATTATCATTTTATCTCAGTTAGTATTAAATATTTATTTATTAGAACATTTTAACATCAAATGTTCTAATTAATAACACTATTTTGACCTATCTAACACACGCACACGTTTAAGATAAGATTCACATGCCATATCCGGCATTGCGAATACTTGGGATTCGTGTATAAAAGTGCATTTTTCCTGCAACTCTTTCATCCTTATTATAAGTGGCGTAAAGATCTGGTTTTGGCGACAATTAGCGTGCACGATAGCGGCATTTGATGGCTTCAGTGCCAGCGGCTTGCGAGAACACTGCGCTTGTTTATTTTCCCACGCCTCTTGAGCCCCGGCTATTCGGCCAGTCAGTCTCTGCCCAAGGGCGACCTCTACCGATTTGTTTGATTGTTTGCACTTATCATTCCGATTTGTTTGTCCCGAACCAGGAAGTCATTAATGACAATTAATTAGGCAGCTTTATTTTGTATTGATTGTACTAAATTCTATTTTTTTTTGTACTAAATAACGTAGCTGAAAGAGTTTTGTAACTCTAACATGTTTATATTATACATAGTTAACAGTTATTTAATATATTTTTTTATGATTGCTAATCAATACTGTCTTGTAATGGAATTAAGTATTTAATTCGTAATTATATCACGTCACGATAAGAGACAATAAGCCAAAGATCCAACTATATATGGCGTTCCCACCCACTACCGATAGACTTTAATTCCAACGTCCGTCCACTATTTATGACTTATTACTTAACATGCATCCCAAACGGTTACCTCAAGGAATATAGCCACGGAATAGAGTTATTACACATCTTCAGTTTTTTGTTTTGCCAGTGTTGGTACCGCGAAGACATATATTATTTTATACTTATCATTACATATATCATCTATTGTAGGTAAGTAGGTAACCGTTAACCTTCTACAAGCCAACAACTCGTTACCTCAGTACGCAATACTAAAATATGTTTAAATAAGTAGTCGTTACTGATTTAAATATGTTTGTAATGGCTCTGTAATTACTTTAAAGTATACATGCACATAAAAGCGTCGCTATACGTAAATGGTCTCCAGTGGATATTCTAATAGCTCCACCGGCCGTGTCCATTTCCGTCCAGTAACAGTTTCCTTCCAGCGCCACGGGCGAGAGCCCTGCGCGAAACTTGCCCGTACTGCCTTTACTTTATCTATCACTTTTTGTTTGTGGCTCCAAAGTTACAATACGAAACCGGTTTTACACCGGACGAGGGAGATAGACGTGTCTGTTTCTTTTTGGTTCAGTGATCTTATCTATAGTCTCGTCTGGGCGTTCAAGTTAGAGCGAGAGAGAAAGAGAAACGAAGGTCTAGTCTATTAACTTTCGTAGGGCCGAGGTGAGCCGGGTTCACCCGAAGTGCCCGACGCCCGCGCCGGCTGTCTCCCGTCTCCCGTACGTCGTGACGTTTTTGGCCTATGACGTGAACCATTGATATTTTAAGACTGGTTCATCTGGGAGTTAAAAACTGTTATGTTTAGAGAAGTTTTGATCGTTAAATGTTACAGTGAGTTGATTATGTTTTACACAATATAGCTACTGTGTTACAATTAAACCAATCAGTGCAAAGTTCGATTCAAATTAACGTACACTAATTAAACACCGGTTTCGATACACATTTGCGCTGTAGTAAAATGAACACTGTGAACTCTTTGTTGGAATTGGAACTGGTTGTGTTGAAGTCAGTGGGTAAGTTTGTGTTGCGAGAAACAACGACGTAAGCGCCGCGCCGAGTGCCGCGCAACCCCAACATACACATTGAACGCGAAGGTAAGGTCCAATTTACTTAATTTTATAATAGCTCAAAGCTTTGTATAAGGCGCATTTAATTAATCACCAGCTATTTGCCAACGAGGGTCAGGCTTGCTTACAAAATTATAATTTAATGCAAATGAACGATGTGAACAAAGTCTTTTAAATAATTAGGTTTTGTTGAGATTTAATTTCATTTTGCGTACAAAATAACACTAGAATAATTTGCGGTTTGAAAACGTTTCTTCATGATACCGAGCTAACCTTGCAACCATAGTTAGAAAATCAAACATTGATTTCGATTCTCGGTATAGTAGTCGTCTGTTTCTTGTTCGACTTTTTATTCGATTTCAAATTGAAATTCTTTCCGAATTAGAAAGGTACATTATCATTAACATAAGCTATATAATAAACGGGACGTAAACAGGAAGGGTCCATACACATGCGACCATGTATAACAGAAAAGAAATGAGACGATATTCTTTGCTAAACAAGCGATGCTGGGCGAATTGCTAGTTTCATAGAAAAAAATAGTTTTCAAAAACTCTTAAGTCAAAAGAAATGTGATCTCAAAGTCAATTAGACGAACCACTTTAGTATTAATTATATAGAAATATCTTTCAATAGTTTGAAATTAAATAAAGTTTGACGTTAAAAATAAATCTTACTTTCTTACTAATATTATAAATGTGAAAGTTTAGATAGATGGATGGATGGATAGATGGATGTTTGTTAGAGTTTGTAGCCTAAACGGCTGAACCGATTTCGGTTAAATTTGGTACAGATGTAGAGGATAGTCTGGAAGAACACAAACCACTTTTGTTTTTTTTAATTCCACGCGGACGTAGTCGCGGGCGAAAGCTAGTATAAAATAAACGAAGAATAATATAATGAATAAGATTGAAATAACAGTACATCTGTCGTCGTAAGAAGCTACTATCGTCCGCGAGTTCATTGACTTCTCTATAAAAATCTATCTTATTTACTCCGCTTTGCGATATTACAGCTTCATTTTACTACAAAGCCATTTCTTACCACTATCCGAGACGAACTGAAAACTTTATTTAACTTACAATGGAACTTTGAATATATCTGCAAACTTAATTACATTATTTCAAACGTTGGGATATCTACGAATTATGATGTTTTGTTTATTTGTATCCCTCCTAAGGGAGTCTGGTAACTTATAAAGGTTTAGTAAACTTCGATCGATTATCAAGAAATTTGTGTATATTTCAATAAACAAATTATTAATATTAATTTTGTTCATACGTCATCATACTAATATCATAAATGCGAAAGTTTAAATGGATAGATGGATGTTTGTTAGAGTTTGTAGCCTAAACGGCTGAACGGATTTCAATGAAATTTGGTATAGATGTAGAGGATAGTCTGGAAGAACATATAGGCTACTCGCTTTTGTTTCTTTTAATTCTACGCGGACGGAGTCGCAGGCGAAAGCTAGTATTTAATAAATTAGATTTCATATTTCCTGGCATTCAATTGTTTTTGTAGAAATAACAATTGGAAAGGTTTCCTGTAAAATTAATGAATTCGTTAAAATCTGACAATATTTTTATTTGTTGAAAAGAGTCTTACAAACACTTCAGTTTTCGAGAATAGTTGTGATATAGATATTCTTTTGTTTTATTACAAAAAAAATCATGAAAACTGAAAATCGAAGTTTGAAGATTGAACATAATTATTGATAGTGATTTAAAATCACATTACTATAGTTCTAATAAAGTACAACGATTAAGCAGTAATAAGCTTTATATTATTTTTATTTTATTCATCAAATTCAATATGTTATTTTTATCAATAAAGTATTTCCAGCCTTGCAATTAAGATTTCAAATTGCAAGAAAACTTTAACTGTCATGTTAAACTTATATGACAGGCAAATGTTTTTAATTTATTCACTTCTAAACCGGTTCGTAAGTTACGTGATCAAAGTTGTAGAAAGGAGAAGATGGCAAGTGACCCGCTCTCCGACCTGTGAACTACCCATTAAGCAACTAATAAAGTGTGGCTTCATAACATTTCCACTCGAAATGTCATGGCGGTTAACATATTAACTTACGTTTAATATGTGCATGCATAAATATTAAAAGACGATACATGGCCGTCTGTCTGTGTTAGCAAATTAAATTTACAATAAATTTAAATCGAATTGTTTGTAAATTGAATTTAAAGAATTATATTCATTTCATATTTATTAATATATTGGTGTTATGTTTTGAATAAAACATGTCATTAGATTTAATATTCTATATTCAAATGAATCAATTCGATTTTATTCCTTTATTGATGTCGATATATAAGTTCACAAATAATGTGCTAAAGAGCTTCTTGTATGTTTTGAACACAAAATATCTAGTACTGAAATCGATTCTTTGTAAATCATAATTACTCCTTATTAAGCGAGAGAGCTTTCTTTATTATATTCAATTAGATATTCTTGCTAATGCACAGTTGTAGATAAAATAGACTTTATAATGTGTACCTGAGTGTAAGTTAATTATTGTTATATTATTTATTGTTATTTTATGACCTCAACCGTTTAAAAACCATGTTGGAATATGATGTCATATTTATAGAGGATATTGATGATGGTAATTTAGGTTTACAGGCGTGGACAGAGGTTAACGGAATATTTAATATGGTTAACACGTTATACCGTAACATCAGGTAAATGGTTGTTATAAATGACGTTTACCATAGCGCGCCAAATTGTTTTGTCTCTGTTTCACGTAACGCACATTGTAAATTAAATTCCTTTCATATGTTAGAGCCATTAGCCTTGTGTTCATTTGGTAATTTCCGCGTAACTCGTGAATTTTTTAATTAAACGACATTCCGCCGCGGTCGGTAAACAAACACCTCTAAATTTTGCGAGCCGCAGTATTTTGTTGAATGTTATTTTTGCGTGCTTCGTTTATCTACGTATCGATTCAAGCGTAAATCACGCCGCCATGTTCTATTTTGTTGCCATATCGACAATTAACGTGCAAACTAGAGTAAAATATTTTTTTTGTCAAACTAAAATATAGATTGAACTAAGTTAAACTGTTTAATTATTTTAACCACTGAACAATATCTTGCTTTTTTTCTTAAAGAATTATTTTATGTGGATATCTCAGTGAAATGTCAGAAACACTTTGATGTACCTATGAGACGAGAAGACATGAACACACGATTTTGTATATGCGCAAATTGATCCCGACAAGCTATAGAGCGGAGCCCGCACGACTTGTCTGCGTGATAGAATTCACAACGAGACCATCCGCAATAGAACGAGAATTACGGACGTAACACAAAGGCTCAAGGTAAAATGAAAATGGTCGAGTCACACGCATTGGCATCGATAACTATTGGAAAAGGGTTTCCGATTGATAACCCTATAACGGGCCTGTGAGCTATACTACATACTAAGAAGAACCTATGATGGTTTGGTAGAATAAAGAAGATAAAGTTGATATCTATCTATACTATTATAATAAAGCGTAAACACACACTTCTTTGTTGCCTAAGATGACAGCAATCACAGCATATTTTTTAATAATTCTTTTTTTGATAAAAAACCCTACACTTACGTCATGCTTTAGGTTATATATTTTCACGCCATTAAACTTAGGGGTAAATATTTTGGATAAAAACCCTAATGTGGGAAAGAGACCATAAGTTGCTGCCAACATCAAGAAAGAAAGATTGTTAAGGTTTGTTATGTCATGTCATGTCATTTTGACATTTGCTATTGATAATTTGACAAATGTAAACAATAAAATAAAGTTTTTATAATTTCACGCGGATGAACCGCGTGAAATTATAAAAACTTTTATAAACTATTATAAATCGCATGGGAACAGCTAGTTTAATATAATATTAAATATAATTTAATATAATGTAAAAATTTAATATTTTCTTTTCTAGCAGTACTTTCAATATACTATATTACTACGATAGTATAAACTACGTATGAATAAATAACATAGTACAAGAGTTCGCTCGCACGCTTCCAAAGCAGATGTGCGCGTCACCAGCCATCGCATTATCTCCCTCGACAGCGCAGTGCTGCAGTTATGTTCCACAGACGTTTCTCTCAACATTACTTCATTAGATCCTTTCTCTTTGTTCATTCATTGCACCACTTTAAGTGCTTTCTTGTTTTCTAGTGCAGCAATCCGCTTATCGTCTGAAGAAATGAGTGAAATTATGTTACCTCTAAATAAGAAACGAAAGGTGATGGCCGCATGTCATAATAGTTTGGAGAGATGACATAAAACTCTGAACAGAAAGTGTTTTTTGACCTGATAAAGGTAAAAGGATTTTTTATAACAGAACAGCAGTCACTGGCCTGTCCTTTTACGTGAAAAGTTTTAAAAGAAAAAACTTACCGACGTAAAATTTTAACGCTCGGATAGATCGATCGTCTACCTGCAGCAGAAATAAATATGACAGATAAGGTAACAAGTTAAAAAATGCAGCAGTTGTCATATTAAGTGGGGCATAAATATCAGGATTTAAATTTGTCTGTTCTTAGAACGAGCGAACACCTTTGACTAAACTATCGCACAACTGTTGTGCGATTGTCGATTGTTACGCAGTCAATTCAACTGTTTAGTTGCACAACTAAAAATCCAGTAGTGTTCACCACCATATAAGTACATTAGAATCAAAGCGAGACTAAACAGTTGTGCGATAGTTTGGTTTCAGTTGTGGGTACGCTCTTAACGTTTTTATGGCTACTACCGTCAACAATACGTATGTAAGCTTAAAATTAAATTACGCATAACACCAGCCACGGAACGAGGATTTGTAAATAATCTCATTTGCGCCATCAAATTTACTAAGAAGGCACCAAGTTTCCGTGTCATAAAGTTTCATGAGTAATAGATTAAGTTAGTTAATTGCATCAATTCGCCTTGTTGTATCATATACTTAACTCTGAAACTTAGCGAAAGATTAAACTAAGACTGACAATTTTAAAGTCCTATTAATAAAGTCGAAATAAGTGCCATCGTACAAAGGTATAAGAAAACAAAATAAATAACAATAGTACCATATTTTGCTTTTAGGTTTTTTTTTATAATATAAGGTGGCAAACGAGCAAGCGACCACCTGAATCCACCAAAATCCGCATCGCAGATATCCGCAATTGCAGATGCGTTACCTACCCCTAATCGAAGGAGGAGGAGACGCACATAAACAGGATATTTCCCCTTCCAATGCGTCTCCTCCGCCGTCAAATCCAATTTTCCTTCCCATTCTTTCCTTCTAAGAAAAGTGTGGTAAGAGAAAGGGACTTTAATTGGGTCTCCGGCACCACACTCATCAGACGAAACGCGGAATTTCTTCACCTTCACGCCTGTCTTCTGTGAGGTCGTGGTATTCCACCGGGCGAGCCGACCCATTCGTGCGAAAATGTTAAAGCGGGCTCTACCACTGTTAAAAACCAACCTTAAAGGTCAACCATTTTCATTGGTAATAGGTCGCCGTATATTTTTTATTGCAAGATACAATGTATACAAACATCTTCAACAAAGTAGCAGTCTGTAATTATTATTACGCAGTCAAATATGATAACCCTTTTCCAATTTGCAGGGATTAACCGTAATCATAGGCTTGGCAGGTGGATCAATGCCACTTTAAAATACACGTATAATAACAAAGCAACTTCATCTCCGTAACAGGAATTACGAAACAACTATGGCCAATTATTGCAATGTTACATTGGTTTTAGCAATACTAAGGTATTAGGTAGGCAGTTTTTTAATTTTTTACCTTTATATCTAAACACCTGTAATGGAAACTATAAGGACGATTATTTTGATTCTATCTCGATCAACAATTTTATTTGAATCATTCAAATCCAATATTTTTCTCCGAATAAATTTAACAACGTAGTAAAAAACAGAGTTATTTGATTTTATTTCTTGTACTCTTTCATGTGTAACATTGAATTTAAATAATTCTAAATTTACCGTTTAAAATAACAAGACCGTTAAATGTAAAGTTTTCTCTAAAGTTTATATTAATAGCTTTTGATCGGGCGGGTTTAAGCGCATTCTCGATATATCAAGTTTAAACGATTTTACTGCTGGAGTTTACACTAATGTATAGAACAATACACCGAGAGAATAAACATTAGTTTGATGTGCATTTCAACGTATTCCGCATGATATATAAATAACATTGACTAACAAAAATAATCAGGTATTTTGTTTAAATTAAAATATAAATTATCAAAACTGGCTTTCGCCCTCGACTCCGTCCGTATGGAATTAAGAAAAAACAAAAGTAAGTAGCTTATGTGTTCTTCCAGACTATACTTTAGATCTATGACAAATTTCATCGAGATCCTCTTAGTCGTTTAGTTAGCAAACTCTAACAAACATCCGTCCATCCATCCATCTTAACTTTCGCATTTATAATATTAGTAAAATTGAACATTTATAAATATTAGTCGTAAGTCTTTTTGGTAAAAATGATGATTTTCTATAAACTAAAATTTGAAATAACTTTGCATATCGCCATTTTGTAACACTATATTGTAAAGGTCTATAGCTCGCAGCGATCATGCGATCGTCTCCTCAGAGATCGATGGTTAAGCAAATTTATAAAAGCAATAATAACATCCTGTGATATAAACACTATTGATGATGACTCTACCTGAGGCTATTAATGTTTCCACTATTAAAGTAACTTTGAATTGCTGCACCTATTCAAATTAGCTCCAATTTATAAATCTTATGACCGGTTTCCCAACTACTTTTAACCGTTCGTTAGTCTTTTGGTTCGATAACTTCATGTAATACGTTTAAGAACTACGTAACATCGGTTTTACTCTTTTGATATTTAATACAACCTAACAATAATAAATCACTAGGTAATATTAAAATAAATGGATACTTCAGTAACCCAGAATAAATGAGGTAAAAATTGTCTAAATATTATACTGTAATAATATCCTTTAAAAATAATTAAGGTTTGTAAACAGCAATTTCTAGGAATAAGGACAGATTGAGGACAAAATAAAAGCAGCGTGAAAATAAAATTCCAATTATTTATATTTCCTATTCAAACAGAGTACTGTTTTAATCAGTAGATTAAATTACTCCATCATTAGTGAAAACATGCGATAAAGTTTTTTTAACCACACAAAGAAAATAGGAAAAGAAACGTTTTTTTTTATAATATATGGTGGCAAACGAGCAAGTGGCCACCTGAATCCACCGAAATGGAAAGCGACCACTGCCCATAAGCATCCGCAATTGCAGATGCGTTGCCTACCCTTAATTGACGGAGGAGGAGACGCACATAAAGAGGATATTTCCCCTTCTTATGCGTCTCCACCGTCAAATCCACTTTTCCTTCCCATTCTTTCCTCTTAAGAAAAGGATGGAAAGGGAAAGGGACTAAAATTAGGCCTCCGGCACCACACTCATCAGACGAAACGCGGAATTGCTTCCACTTCACGCCTGTTTTCTGTGTGGTCGTGGTTATAGAAATTAATCTATTACAACCATTAATCAATTTCTCTCACCAAATCGAATCAAATAATCTTTGTACCATCTATCCTTCAATTAGTTTTTTTTATTAAATTTTAATCTCACTACGACCGGTAAAATACAAAAAGTTAATCATACGTCATCCTTTTATGAGATTAGAATTTGGTTTGGTATATCATTTTTCATGTATACAAGGACCTTTATTTCCTATCTAATTTAATGCAATTAGGTCGAAAAGATATCATAACAACATACATTTGTGCTACATTATAGCTCTTATAGTATTTCTGTAAAGCATTAACTGGGAGACGAATTTAATTCTTTAATTGTAAACATATATGTTTTCGATTGAAATCTTAACGTAAATTAATTACAACCACATTATTACTATCATATCACGAATTTTAATCTCATAAATACAACTGACTAAATATTTACTTCTTAGTTAATGCAATATTTGTTAGTCCAAAGGCGTAGATGGAATAATTCTGTACCTGCAATTCTAATTATCAATACCTTTCAAGCAATAAAGGTTAATTTACATTAATTAAACTCGATTTGATTACACATTTTACCTTTTAATAATACTCTGTCCAGCTACTAAATATATTTATCTTTAACGGTTTTCTTACAATAACCACTTTTTTGTTTACAAAATGAAATAAAAACCGCAAGCGATTTGCGGCGTTTTTTATTGTTTTCAATATTAATCTTTATCCAAATCAATGCATTTGTTATCAGGAGAATTTAATGTAGAATAAAATTGTCCTTTACAGTATTTAAATTGGACTAATAGTTTAGAAGATATCGCGAACACAAACAATCAGGGTAGCGCACAAACTACCGAGCTTAGGAATTTGGAATCTTGCATCGGTAGATTTCTGATATTACGTAGATTAGTACTAAGTTAATACTTCTGGTAATAGATTGAAAAAAGGGGCGAACGTAAGTTTTGAACTTTCAAATTTCACGCGGACAAAGTCGCGGGCAACAGCTATTTGTTAAAACTTCTCATAATGAACCAGTTATAAGGCTGAATAGCTAAAGTAGGTTAGTCTCGTCTACTGAAGACACTTTTTCAGTTTTTATTTCGTGAATCCGTTACATAGGCCGGCTTTTTGTTACTTAACATGCAATGTATTCTCTTTGAATATTATGCCACAGTTTTTGGGGGAAAGACAGACCCCGCAGCGAGCACAGCCGAATATAATCTATTCATGGATATCGAAGTGAATGGTCAATGTTGCGATTTTTTATTGTAGAAGCCAAATATATCAGTAACCGCACAAAAAGAAACATCATCTACACTAAGATAATAAAGGGTAATCCCACACTACTTCGTGGCGTAAGATGTCAGCAATCACACCATGTTTTTATAATTCTTTCTTTAATAAAAAGCCCTACACTTACAACACGCTTTAGGCTATAAATTTTCACGCTATCAAACTTAGGGGGTTAATAAGTTGGAAAAAACCTTCATGTGGGAAAGGGACCATAAACTACAAGCCAACAATAAGGAATTAATTGTTATTTAATGTCAAAGGCCTTCGTTGTCATTTGTGTATTTGGATTTTGACTTTTGCAATTGATCATTTGACAAATGTACGAGTAAATAATAAAAAACGTTATTTTAAGAATTTCTTGCGAATGAAGCCGCAGGTAACAGCTAGTAGTTTTATAATTCGAACTCACGTTGGAGATTTAATTACCTTTTTTGGTAAATTCATACTAGAAATAGGTTCCCTATGTGATAATCGAATACAATTTTTTTTAGAAACATAAATGAATACGTTTATCTGTTCATATTCACTTCCGCTCGATTGTGGATTTGCCCTTGTGCCGAGGTTACTGGGTCTTTTATAACATTATGATATCTATATTTGTGACCTTGCGATCGTGATGTATATTTTAAGGCCATTTATTTAAAAAAGATACTACTCAGATATTTAAAAATCTTCGTGCCATAACCTATAATGTATTCAAATTCGTTAACATATAATTTATTACCTACTGATTATGTTACAGTTTGAATTGTTAATATCATTTATTTAACCAGTTTACTGTGAACTGAACAATCATATAATGGCACTTTAATAATAGTTCACTTGCACAACGTTGTTATCCAACATCATTTTTTTCGGCAGATATTAAACGATTCAAACTTTATAGCAGCTTGGGGTTAGTTGTGACCACAATATGGTACTGAATAGGCTAAATGAACATGGAAGAAAGCAGGCACCGGATCTTGTTACGGTTCGCCACTACCTTAAATGATATGTACGCGTTCCGAAATTTCGATCCGCCATAAAGCTTGAATGGTACTGTACGAGGTGAGCACCGGCATGTGGGCTAACAAAGCATTCAATTTAACAAGGCTCAATGCCGTTACTAATGATTCCAGAGGCCATACGAGTGTCACACGACGAATTTACAATTGGATATAACTTGGCCTTAAAAGTACACTGTGGATTATAATTTAATTGTAATTAAGCATTCATGGTATCCTAGTCCCGCTGAATTCAATTTGTCTCGCGGGTTTTAATTACAGAATTTAAGTTTATTGCTTGACTTTCACTTTACAATGAAAATATTTACTTTATCCTTCGATGTAATTGATGTAATGTACGTTTTAAATGTCCTTCCTTAAATAAAATGATTTAAAATAAAAATAAAACTAGAATAGCACCATATATAAGGCAGTTAAGTTTATAGAATAATTTTATCTTAATTCCGTTGCTTATAAATCTATATCTATACTAATATTATAAAGAGGAAAGATTTGTATTTTTGTATGTATTGAAATAACTCAAAAACTACTGGGCCAATTTTAAAATTTCTTTCACCGTTAGAAAGCTAATTTATCTGTAAATAACATAGGCTATATTTTTTAATTTCACGCGGGCGAAGTCGCGAGCAACAGCTAGTAAATAGATAATCTCATCTTGGTTTATGTTTATAATGTAAAGTACTAAAAGTCTTTGTCAAAGACCAAATTTTATTGTATTTACGTAAAAATAAAATTTTCCTTGAGCTTATCTTTACAATGTCAAATAGTGTTAAATAATACTCGCCGAATTTAATTGTGAATATTTTTTTTTAATTCGACATTGTGAATAAGCCTCTCACTGAAATCTTAATTAACACGGAATACTTTTCACTATCTAGTGTGCAAATCAATTATCTGTAACAAAGTAAAAAGGAATAACAACAAAGTAGCTATTTTATATACTAACGTTTAGGTATCTATAGCTTAAACGTAATAATCACGTAAAGTGCTTCTAAATTTACAATTTTATGAATGATGAATTAGCAATTCAAATTTTTAAAACATTTTCCGGCACGACTTGAATGAGAAGGTAATCACGTGTACGGAATATTAGGACGTTTTAAGGCAATTCAATATCTTAGCAGAGTTCGGCACAATTACATTTTGTTACTGTTCGAATTCTAATACATCTAAGAGTTTAAGAACGCCACACACGTGCGCGATAACTGGGCGCGTAAATAGTTGCCTAGTGTCATTATGTAAGTTGAATGAGAATCGATTTTACTCCATTTATGTGTCGCCGCACCTTAAATACTACAGGTTTTTAGACGCTAAACTACCGGCAACTAATAATTAACGTGTTTTTATACAAGTTTTACATTTCACTTATATACATACTTGGAAATCCGTGCTAATGGCGTAATTATACAATTTAATCACACTTCTCAAAGTCCTTTCCTCTGAGTACATTAATTACTTTGAAAGTAATTCTTTGATCGTTAATTTAATAAATTTACTTTTATACAACTCCACTTTTGATTAATTTGATAAACTTGGCAATCGTATTTGGGATATAAATATCTCGGGCTAGCATAACATTTTTATATTCATTTTAACGAAATAATTTCGTTGTTTTTGAAGTAATGCGATTTTACTTGAAAGAAACTTAATTTGTTGATTTTTTGTACTAGCTTTCGCTCGCGACTTCATCAGCGCGGAATTTAAAAAAAATAAATTCAAGTAGCCTATGTGTCCTTCCAGACTATCCTCTACATCTATGCCAAATTTCATCGCAATCCGTTCAGCCGTTTAGGCTACAAACTCTAAGAAACATTCATCCATCCTTCTAAACTTTCGCATTTATAATATTGTAGTATGATAACCTTAACATCATAATTTTGAACTAACATTTAAACACATTTGCGTAATTAATAACCAACAGTCAATAACGCTTAATAAATATTCGAGTTTAATAAATACATGACTAAAGATACTACATTGGTCTATCTTGATTAAGATAACATATGAAAGCTTTTGTAATTTTACCATATTGACTAGAAGTATAAACAAAAACCGTCCAGTTATCAATTCCACCTGTGCGTTTGTGACGTCATTCAAAACCGGTTCAGTTCGTTGACGTTCATAATTTAGAGACGTGATGTTAATCAAAAATTAAGAAACAAAAATTTTATGTGTTTGTTATGTAATATTTAATATGTTAACACTTTCTGGACATAAACCAGAAAGTGTTTAGATTGCATGTGGATGGCTACAAAGGTAGAGGAAGACCGAAGAAAGTATAGATGGATTGTGTGAAAGAGGATATGCTTAAGAAAGGAGTGGATTCAGATATGACCGCTGATAGAGATGTATGGAAGAGCAGCACATACTGTGCCGACCCTCCGTAGGGATAAGGGCAAGTGGATGATGATGTTATGTAACATTTAATACTTTACAAAATAATCGAATAAAGCTAAAAATATAGTAATTTAGTTTGGAATAATCAAACATTAATGGAATGATCACTCCCAGTTGTTATTACAATGCGAATAAAAAGTAACCACTCAATTTTTGCATTTTAGTCAACACTTTTATGAAACAGCAATACAAAAGGAATCGCGTGACTTAGGTTCAGAAACAGTACTAAAGTGCTATTTAGCTTGATTTATCGTCGCTGTTATAAAACTGACCCGTTAATTTTAATTTCAAATTAAAATATAAGACGTGAAAAGCGTTAGCTAAACGAAGGACTTAATTATTTCAGACGGTCTTAGTGTAAGCGAAATTTAGGTAAGGCTTGTGAGTTAACTAGGGGAGTGTGTAGAAGGCGCTCCGCTAGGGGGCGCAGTGTCGTTTGTACGAAGAGGTCTCATCCAATTAAGAGCAAGTCCGCTGAATTGCTTCCAGCTTTTTGTCGGTTTTGGAATTGTCTTGTTGCAATTTTCTTTCTACAATTGCAACATTGGAAATGCCTACGTTTTATTATGTGGTTATTTTTTATTTTGTCAACAAACAGTTGTATAGTCAGTTTAGTTCGTACTCTGCATATGCTGACCTTCGTCTCTAATAAGCTCTATGAAAAGTGAACGTTGATTACTATTTGTCTCTATGTAATTACAGTGAAAAAATAATGTTTGTATTACTAATTACTATCTCTATTGATTTCAACTGACGCGTTCAATAGCGTACATTTATATTCTAGGGAAACTTGTTGGCGCAAAACATAACCCGTTTTGAATATCAGGAAATATTCAAAGAAGTTCATAATATATGCATGATAAGAAGTGATTTCTTGTTCCTATAGATCAAATAAAGCGATGACCGGTCTGGTTTTTGCTAAGAGAAATACAAACACAGGTAATGCTTTACCTTGAAAAATGTAGAGTAACCAGAAGATCACTAACAACAGTCGTCGACAAGGCTGGATAATAGAGGGATTCGACAAAGCAACTGGTTAAAAGTGAAAAAATGAAACTCTACCACGCTTAAACTCTAAATTAAAATAACGCGTGAGATTATAGAGCGACGCTTAAATAGTGTTCAGTATTTGGCCGATAGACTATCAAGTCTTTTGATGGAGTTATGTTTGGGTATCCGTAACTATTACATAGTGCGTTTCAAACCCGACATCCTACGTAGAATTATAACGACAGTGCTCAGTGGGATATGCAAATGAAGCAGAATTGGTGGTAGACGGAGGCGCTGCGCCACTGTCGCCTTGTGTGTATGAATATTTATGTATGTATGCGTGTGCGAGTGTGCGTGTGGCTACCGACACTCCACCGAATGACAAAATGTTTGATATTAATCGTGTCGGCTGTGTTTTTTTTTTTTCGCAACACGTTTTCACATTTAAAGTTAGAAACGTTACCGTCATATTAATTTTGTGGCCATTACGATCATAGACGATGGGATTGTTTTAACATTAAAAGACGAAGTGTTTTATTACCATTAAAAGTAAAAAAACAAATGAAATGATATTACAAAAAGTCATTATAAAATGACTTTTTGTATTATAAATAAGTAGTTATAAAAATAACGCACATTAATCTCAGGTCTACGTAGGATAGTATTTATTATAGAAATAATGCAGAATAAAGTGTTAAGGGTATATTATTCGGAAGATTAAATATTTATCTGCGGATAGGAACCGTTAAAGCTTGTGAAGTCGTGCCAAATCTCTTCATTAAACTGGCCGAGTCGGAGGCGTGGCTAGCGGCTAGCGGTACGTCCCGTTGTTTACACTACACACTCCGCACAATATTACCTTACACTTCGAACGTCAATTCGAATACTACATTTAATCGATACTACTCGAAATCGATTTTGACGTAATCGATTTCAAATCGGGTTTAACTTCAACAATTTTGTATTCCATAGACCTACATTTACTGGCATTCTAAACATGTACTAACGAAACACGTACACTCGTTTATCTAAAAAAAGTAGCTGGATGTTGTCAGGGCAGTCGTTTGTCTAGATAAAATCATTAGTGTTCCACGCAGGCTTATCTGGTAGGAAATACGAGCCGTATTAAGTTCGTGTTACATTTGATACTGCAGGTAAGTAAGACAACGAATTGGCGTCTTAGATATAAAGCACACAATAAATAGGCGAAGTTGGAATACAATTTAATTAGACACGTATGAATTAAAAATTTCTCATAACATAAAGGAATATTATGGTGATACAATATTCTTTGACAATGGTAGACGCCAGCAATAACAACATCCTTTGCACTAATGGGCCGGCTCGCCACCTGCATTACCACGACCACACAGACAATGCGTGAAGTAATAGCAATTCCGCTTTTCGTCTGATGAATGTGCCTAATTTTAATCCTTATGCTTTTTCTTATAGTTATTTATCGAGTATTTTTTATTAAAATGTATTCCCGGGCAAAGGCTTCGTCCTCATTATGTCCTGGTTTATAACGAGGTCCGCAGTGCAAGTCACTCGTAGCCACACCAATGCGCTTTCTGCATCATGACTTGAAAACGTAGGCGTGACATAAATGAAATAACAATATTTTATCTTTAATTTCATTTTAATGATTGTAGTTAAATACATATTAACAAAAAAAAATAACATTAGGTCTATCTCCATCTACATGCGGAGTCGCGGTAAATCGTTAGTAAGTAGTTAGTAAACAATCAAACCATATCAAGTTTAGCAAATGGAAAAATAAAAATTATAACTTTTTTATGAACCATTGAATACAGTTTTATATTAATGTTTATTTATTCCACGCAAACATAGCTCGTAGTACGGACGCGTATGCTATTGTTCTGCAGGGCATTACTATCCAGAACATAAAATTATGTTCTCATCCGTACGCTGCAGGGCGAGCCTATTGCGATGCTACGGTGTGACAGACGGCCGCGCGACGGGAATGCCAATGCGCAATTATATTTAGCGTCCATTGCGATTACTTTTGTTGAATTAAATAGAAACTGTGTCAGACAATACGATGGTATTTTAAGCGGAGATTAGAACCGTAATATAGTAAACTGGGCACACTGTATGGATCATTCCAAGTTCGCGATGATATTGAAGCTATAAACGATTTCAGTGCTACATAAAATTGTTAATCACGCTTTTGATACATTACCTACTACATTAAACTGCGACTAGTAGATTAAAAGACTGTTTTTTAAAAAAACTTTTTTAATCTGTGATATACAAAAAGGTCAATCTTTACTATTAAATGAAGCAATTAAAAACAAACATGTATATATTTTCTTATCCAAGCTATTAATAAAGGTACCTTCATTAAACAAATTATCATAAGACCAGTAACTGTCTCTAGGCTGATATAAAATAGGTTAATGACACCGAACCGTAACAAATACTGCATACTTGCACGCACTAGTACATCCTGCAGGTCAGCTTAGTTTTTAATCGTTTTCAGTAGATGGCGCTTTATTTTATTTAACAATATGATAGTCTAGACGATAAATTATCGTTATTGATGAATTGCTTGTCTAATAATAGTTAAATCGGGACATCTAGTGCAGCGGACAGATGCCGCATTCATCAGATATGAGCTCGTCTAGATAGACGGAGATATATTTCAAAGTAACCGTTGCCCCGGTAACTGCATCTTGCTAGGAATTCAACAAAAAGTAACTGTTGCTTGGTTACAAGCAAACCGTTGACAAGAACATGGTTGTTTGACCATAAAATTTTAATTAAATAAACTTGCGATTATTTAAGAAAATTATGCATTTTTGTTTGGTACTTGGTAATAAATATAACCATAAAATATTTTACAATACAATTACGATACAAATTAAGCTGGTTGATTGCAACGTGCTTAATATTTTGAATTTAGAACCACAATTTATCAAAACCCATTATCAGATTTGCTGATTTTTTAATTATCTTTTCTCACACTATATAATTTCAGATTCTATTTACGGATTGTACGAATACATATTTCCATTTACGAAGTATTCGGCGTTGCAGTTTTTAATGTATGCTACATCAAAGGGCTGTAGTTATTTCCCTACGTCAATGTTTTCGAGCGGCTACGACGGGAAGGGTCAATAGCAAAGCGGATTTGCTTACAGTGCGTGCATGCGTTTATCTGATACCAAAGCACAGAACTACGTAATAAAATTACTTAAAAAAACAGTTACTATGTTTAATATTATTTTAGATAAAATTTGAAGTAATCGTTAGATATTTGCTTGTATTTTTTTTTATTTCTGTGTCATTATCCTTCATACTAATATTATAAATGCGAAAGTTTAGATGGATAGATGTTTGGTAGAGTTTGTAGCCTAAAAGGCTGCACAGATCGGGATGAAATTTGGCATAGATGTAGAACATAGTCTGGAGGATTGCATAAGCTACGTATTTTTTTTTAATTCCACGCGGACGAGTCGTGGGCAAAAGTTGTATTGAATAATTTATGCAACTCTTAAGATCAACCTTAATTGGTTTAATATTTTCAACTACGCTTTTAAGTGTTTACATGTAACAAAATATGTTACCTCACATCTATTAATCGTGTTGTATTAGTTTGTGTTGCATTTATCTGAGCCTATCGTAAAGCTGAAGCATTTTGGCATAGCAACATTGTCACGGTACTACGCTCGGCTTTGGCATTAGTTACCGCTTGGCAGCCACCCATTTGTAACTATCAAGACGGACTAACCGCTGAAGTACCGACTGCCAATACCCGACTGCACTGTTTGTTGTTTGTTACTCTTAGTTAACAGGAAATTGTTTCAACGACGCCAAATGCCGCTTCAGAACAGTAATTAATGTGTTTTCCCCTTTACGGGATAATTAACTCTACTGTCTGAAACATACCAACTGTATATTCAATAGCATGAATACCATTTGTTTACGGAAATCGACTAAAACGTATTCATATTATTGTACACTAGCTGTTGCTCACGACTCTGTCCGGGTGGAATTAAAAAAACAAAAGTTCTTCCAAACTATCCTCTACATCTATGCCAAATTACACCGAGATACTTTCAGCAGTTTAGACTAAAAACTCTAACAAATATCCATCAGTAAAGATATAGAAATATGACTTGAATTAACTATGTTTTTAATTTATACGTCCTTATTGTTTATTTAAATCGTGATCTTAATTATAGAAAGAAATATATTTTACAATTCTTGTATAAAAGAGAAAATTTAAATACAAAATACTCTTGTCCTATTGTAAATAAGTTTACTTAATAAAGTCAGTTAGTAAATTTACATTTACAGTTATCTTTAAGACGAGATGTTGTGAAACACGTGATAAAAATATTATTTGACAATGTTCCACGCATGGGGTCAATTAACACATGAATATACACGTATGTGAACGGTTAGACACGCACAAGTAACATATTTATGTTTATATGTGTGCGATATAGAAAGCCTGTTTGTGACGTCGTGTAAGCAACCACACGACGTCGACGACTAAGTAACGAAATCAAAATAATGGATTTATATTTTTAATGGGCCGATTTAAATTGTTTTTCCACCAATAGAAAGCTACGTTATCGTTGCATAATATCATACTAATATTACAAATGGGTCGCTGCGCCAACGCAGTAAGTAATATTATAAATGCGAAAGTTTTGATGGATGGATTTGAGTTTGTAGTCTAAGCGGCGGAACGGATTTCGATGAAATTTGGTATAGATGTAGAGGATAGTCTGGAAGAACTCATAGACTACTCGCTTTTGTTTCTTTTAATTCCACGCGGACGGAGTCGCGGGCGATAGCTACAAGTTTATACTTGATTTTTTTTTAAATTCGAAGTGAATGTAGTCGCGAGCGAATTGCTAGTTTGTCAAATAGGAAAGTGTTGTCATATAACTACAGAACATTGCAGATTTCATTGAACTGTTCCTATATTCTTCGTAATAGAACAAGGAAACAGAGGCGGATACATAAAGGATTAACCGTACGTTTCCTGGACTTTGGATCGACGCCCGCGCCCCACATCCCAACACTGTCTACAAACTGCAACTACAAACAATCCTGCAAATACGCAGTCGACGTCCACGCGTGGAACACGGCCAAGTAATAAAACTTAATGTTTACTCAGCTAGTCTACCGAAAGCTGGTTTATGCGGTTGCGTGTATAAGCTTAGCTATACTAGAAAAGACCGGTTGCTGAACCTTGTAACATTGCAAAGATCAATAAATTAACAATAAATAGAACTTGAGACTTTGATTCTATGGACAAAAGAATTCCAATTTTTTTTCTATTTCAATTTGACGAGACTAAAGATCAGAAGGTTATTGTGAAAATTAATGCGTCCATTGTTCTACAGGGTGGGGTAGACAAGCTGTCGTTTGAGCGGCATTGTCCGTCGCCCAACTGTTACCACTGACCATTGTTAAAAGTATATTTCCAGAAATAGGCATTTGGTCGAGATCGGAAAACGATCGGACTTGACATTGCGGTTATTAAGACGTAATTTCGCTTCTATATATCGGAAAGATGTTTAAACAATATTTATTTTTAAAGTGGAAATTCTCAGAATGGAAGAGTGGTGGTGGTACGCTTCAAAGACTAAAAATCTCGGAATTTAAATACTAACGCATTATCATAGCGAAAATACGAAGAACAAATTCAGTTAAATAATATTTTATTGCTCATTAGGAATTTCTCAAACGTTTGAATATTTTTTCTAGACGCGGAAAAGTATCAAAATGAATGTACCTTTTTTTAATCAAATACACTATATTAAAATCCGTCTATCGTCTATACGCTACGTCCGAGACACTGACAAGAACGATATTGGCATCTCTTTCATCCTGTATGAAAAAACTGAGATAATAATATGTTTAAGAACGGATGTCAATGAAAATCCCCGATTGCTGTGTGTAAATTTAATTACTACATATCTATCCAAAGACTTTAAAGAGCTCCGTCAGTTCGTACCTATTATTAATCAACGTAAGCTTTTGATACTTCATTATGTTGTTCTTATTAATTATTAAAACACGCTTCGAAATTGCCTTTGTGCTGTAACACTGAATTTTACATCAACTATTGTGCGCTTTGTCTTGCTGGGTAAAAATGAAAAGGATACAAGATTTTAGAAATCCTTCTCAGTTATAAAGACAAAGAGGATAGTAGGACGAATTAAAGGGGGTGATAATTATTTATGTTTTTTTTTTAATTTACAAATCAAAATAACAACAGATGTCTTCTTACACAGGAGTTTTTAAATCCATTGAACTAAATTAACCTTAAATAAAATATTTAAATCTCCGACAATATGTCACTATAAAATAATAACTTACACACTTAGGCAACATACACCTAAATCCAAGAAAACCAGTACTTTCTCGACAATAAAACATTACCGCAACCAATTTGAAATAAACAGGTTTCCGAGAGTGTAACTGATACGTGTCACAGCGACTTGGTTTTTGTGATATTTCGAAGGTGTTAAGTTTTAGATAACAAACTGGACGGAGCTTTCAGGTTTTATTTGGTCGACTGATTAGCCCGCGCGTAGGTGGTCCGAGACTAATTTATTACTATAAATAACGCTAATAACTTAAACAGGCCGAGGCCTACAATAGATAAATGAACCAAGGTACATTTACCTATTGTAATAACGCTGCTAGATCTTTCTGTAATATTTAATTTAAAACTTTATTGTTTGAAAGAAATGTATTCTTATGGTCTAACTGTCCTGTGAAGTGTTGCCTTTTTATGTGTTTATTGAAAGAAACATAGCTCATAAAATATCACTAAGGTTACGCTAAGGCTTTGAAAACGTCAATGAAAAGTAAAATAAACCAGTAAAAACGTCCTGATTATGCTGATTGATAACTTCAAGTCAGTTTGTATATAAAATAAATATAAAAAGGGTTAAACCCTCTTCAAATTTATTTTCAACCAATTAAAAAAACTTAAGAAATAACCTTTCTATTTCAGAATTGTAAATCTGTATGGAATAAGTTTAGTTAGATTAAATATAACTTACAATTACTTGATTCAAGTTTTACATCATTAGATATAGTTGTGCGATGCCATGACGTAATATCGTCTAGTTTGAAGTTATACAATGCAGATAACTTTATAATTCCAAATCGATTGGACACAGCGCAATCTCTTACCAGTTTCCATCAACTTGCAGATCGATTGGTTCCAGATAAACGACGGTAGCTTAATGCCTTTTGCTAATTCTATTGTAAAACTCTATCTTTTAACAGTTTTCTTAAAGTTTTTGACCGACTTCCCAAAAGAAGGAGGTACTCAATTCGTCCATATGTTTTTTTTTTTTTTTTTTTTTTTTTTTTTATGTGTGTTATGGCATAACTCCGCCCCTGGTAGACCGATTTTGAAAATTCTTTTTTTATCCGAGAGGTAGTGCTTGCAGGTGGGTCCCATTTTTTTGTTTGATTTTTGGAGTCAAAGACTACGGCGTAGTTAAATAGTTTAGCTCAAAATTGCGTGACGAAATTTGGTGTCTTTTTTGCTTTCTATGCTTACGTAGCCTAAACTATAAGACTTACACAAAAATTATGTATGGAAGAATTGTAGCCCTTTAAATTTGCTAAATAAAAGTCAGCGATAGCATATATCTATCTATTAAGGTTGTCGCACAATAACCACTTTTTTCATTAAAATTTCGATCAAAATCTATACCCCACTTTCAACGCTATTACTCGTGTTTGGTATGAATCCTTATCAAAATAAATGTGTCCATCATCAAGAGAATTTAATGTAGATTATAAATACCCTTGGAACTGTGTAATTCCGATAAATAGTTTAGGAGATATCATAAATAGCAAATTACGAGTCGCAGAAAAAAATACCAACTTGTAACAAAGTTTGCTTTCTTGGCTTACGTAGCCTAAACTATAAGACCTACATAAAAATGATGTATGAAAGAATTGTAGGTCATTCAATTAGCTGAATTAAAGTCTGCGATAGCATATATCTATCTCTTAAGGTTGTCGCACAATAACCGTTTGTTTCGAGAAAACCGTCAAATAAGTGCAATCAACTTTATTTAAAACGCTTTTATTCTTATTTGGTATGAATTCTTATCCAAATAAATATGTTTTCACGATAGAGTATTATATGTAGATCGTAATTGCCTTTTACAGTATGTAATTCTGTGCAAGATTCTAGAAGTTATCAAAATATTAAAACTCACGGGCAACAACGGCGCGCGGCCGCACCGAATTATGAGTGAATGATCGCAACGATGTATTAGTTGTTTACTTAATTTCTTAGATAATCGATTTAGATAACTCATTATTTGTTTGAAAGCTAGTGATTATCATACTGCGATGTCTAGATTCACTGAAAATCGAGAAATAAATTAACTTTTTGATAAAAAACAAAACCGACTTCCAAACAAAATACACTAAAAACAAAATACACTAAAAACAAAATCTTCTCAAAAAAACAGTACACTAAAAAGTAACGAAATAATTTCTTGAAAATAGTAAACCTCCCTTATTGTAGCTGTTATGTCTATATTGTACAATTATTATTACTTTGAAGTCGGTGTCAGTCATTACTAAAAACGTTACTATACTTTCAATTGTCAATTGTTATGGTAAAAATGTAGAAAACCTTACGTAGAAATATCACTGCATATACCTCGGCTGACACCGACATCAAAGTGATAATAATTGTACAATATAGACATAACAGCTACAATAAGGGAGGTTTACTATTTTCAAGAAATTATTTCGTTACTTTTTAGTGTACTGTTTTTTTGAGAAGATTTTGTTTTTAGTGTATTTTGTTTTTAGTGTATTTTGTTTGGAAGTCGGTTTTGTTTTTAATGTCAATGTAGATGCAGAAATTAAATTTTAGGTTAGTTTTTATTTTAATAAATTCCTTAATTACTTCAAAATGAAAGAGTTCGCCAGCTCATCACAAAAGAACTTCTTATTAGTAACGTTTTAAAAAACTGTTTCGTGGTATTTTTTTCCAACAATATTTGAAAGAGTTCTTATTAAAAAGTATAGAATAAAGATTTTCTAGTTAAATATCGATTTAAATTTAAGTACGTCAGTACCTTTTTTTGGCATTTTTTGTATCGTCTGAGATAAGCTAAGCATCCGAATACTTCCTATGAGATTGCGGCGCGCAATAAAGATAAGCTTTCATCAAAATCACTCTCACACATTCACGTCGAGGGCTCAAAGTGTTTCTTATCTCGGGATTTTGTTAACACGCAGAAAGCTGTAAATACGACAGTCGTTTAAATTTACTACTTCATTATGATGTAAGAATTATAGTATGGTACTCTCACCTGTCACTGTCACATTGACCTCAATGGTCTCTGGACGTTGATTCGAAATAGTGTTTTATGTTTAATGCCATCTTAGCTGCCTCTATTGGTGATGTGAACGTAAAATGTGATTGATTTATGAAAAATAAAAGTCTTCGACATATCTTAATCATCAAAGCTTTTAAATTTTTCTCTTCATTAGCATTGCAGTAATCTTTCTAAAGTAATTTCAAATCTATGTAGCTATTTCCATAAATGGACAATCCTAATTTAAATAAGCCTGAGAAATACAGAAAGAACATCAATAACATTTATCACATCATCAAAATTATCATAAGAGCGCTTAAAGCGCTTTTACGTAATATTTTGGTTAACGTAACAGTAAACTGTAGCGATGTGAAACGTTAATCGTGGTCAATACGAGGAATGTCAGTCTGATGCAATACAACACCTGCACGGCTTACAGACCAACACAATTAGTCTCCTATGACATTTCCTTTGAGTTAAATCACATACAAGGTAACTGAGATAAACAATGTTCGTAATATTATTCAAAACAAGTACCTCATAGTATAATCCCTATTAATCCATATTAATCTTTTTAATATAGATTCGTAAATTTTCTATCTAATTTTCTTTTTTTTTTGATTGAAGAAATGGAATTGAAACCGATACAAATATAATAAGATTTCTTGTCTGCAAAATCCGTCCAGTAAATCTAGATAATAGGTTCTGTCTACTAAATCTTCTTCGATTTACTGCAGAGATTAAGTTGGTAAAAGTGCATTTCCTAGCAATTGTATATGTATTTTGGCTGAAGTACGATCCGATCTGCGGCTGACATAATTGATATCGTCGTCCTCGAGCGCTCACAGACCGAATCTCGGTTGAGACAAATATTTGTGTCAGAAATCGAGGGCTCTCCAGAAAATAAATATGGAATATTATTCAATGATCGCTGTTACAATATCAAAGTAAAGTGGAACTCGTTCAGCGAATGGGATCTTGTAAGGGACCAGATAAAACGGAACGAAAATATATTGCTAAAGACATTTTAAATATGATGGTACCGAAGTTTTGGAGATATGCAATGAGATATAACAATTCTGTTATAGATAGACATACTAACTTTGATTAATGACCTAGAATGTAGATTAAAAGTAGGTCAATAATTGATTTTTTTCGTTCCTAAATGTTGGAGTGCATAGTTTTAACTTCAGTAGATTATTTACCGGTGCGGGCGCACTTAACCTGTCCTTATGTTAACGTAACTCTTATCATTATGTATTAATAATATAACGCGAAGTAGAAGATTCTAAAAAGAAGCATGTCTTCATGTTCGTTCGTTCATTCTATTTGTAATACAAGTTAGAGTGTAAAGTTGGACTTTGTAAATATAAGATGAGCGATAGTCGCTTACGACCGACCAACGCAAACAGCTATAGCAAGAACAACGCAATAGTGTTATGTGCATAAAATATTCTTGCCTCAGCGGTTATCCTGTTCTTAGAATACACGTGTTATATTTTTGTTTGCACTTGTATTCGTATGCACTTGAGATTATGTTAAAAGAATTTCAAAAATATTCCTCTGTAAACTATGCTCATTTGTTTTTGTGTATCTGTGTACATAGCTGTATGTATCATTATTATATTCGCAATATTAAGTTAATATCAAATTATTATTTTACTGTGTCACGGCTCTCCCTTCCGTATATAAAACTGTGCTGTAACACTATTCCTGACCTTCTTTGAAATAGAGTAAACCGCAAACAAGTACTTTGTGCTAAATAGGTAATTTAAATTTATCGTAACTTTAGCTACGAGTAAGCTGACATGTTAATGTCTAATTTTATAAATTTCATCACTAAAGATTAATAAATCACACCTTGCTATATCAAAAAGTATCAAGTTACTTTGGCTTCCTCTACGCGCATCTGAACTGCATCTCCGCATTAAAATGCGACCGCATGAGAGGAAGGCAGCTGCGCAGTAAATCTGCGTCTGCGCATCGCTCCCGGCCAATCGGAGCGCGTCCCGAGCACGCCGTATATCTGCACCTGCCTCTAAAGGAAGCGCTAATAAAACAAACTTGCTATCATTGCATATATAATTTTATTTTTTCCCCTCGACACCAGACTGGGATATTTAAAAGGGCTCGCGTTTTATAATAATTTTGAATACGGAAGCGTAAGTTTTTAATTTATTGATGCAATTCAACTTAAGTATATTTTAGAAAGAAATTTTGATGCGTCCGTATTTTAAACTTTAATCAAATTCATAGTTTTGTACTAAGTTCTTCACAAAGTAACATTATCAACATCCTTAATCTATCTTATATTATCTTATCTAAGTTTTTGTAGAAAATGTTTTAATAAAAACCGAAAATCCTAAACAAGTTGACAAAATAAAAAAGTCCAACTTATCCAAAGATGACGCAAACTTTACAGAAACTTATTTTAGGCGTAGTTATAAATACGATAGTAATAGAAAATGCAAATACTTATGTTAATAGCGAAAGTTAAAACTAATAAAATGCTGCTTTCCTTTATAGCAAATACAAAATTAATTATTTTCCCAAAGTTTTATTACAAAAGTTTTTACATTAACAGGCTTATTATTTGATGGTACAATAGTATTGAATTTATTAATTACTTTATATATTTACTAGCTTTCGCTCGCAACTCCGTCTGCGTGGTATTAAAAAAAACAAAAGTAAGTAGCCTATGTGTTCTTCCAGACTATGCTCTATATCTGTGCCAAATTTCATCCACATCCGTTTAGCCGTTTAGGCTACAAACTCTAACAAATATCCATCCATTCATCCATCTATCTAAACTTTCACATTTATAATATTAGTAAGAAGTAAGATAGAGTTGAATACACATTTGTTTATAATACACTTATAATAATTATCGTTGAAAGTCGTAAGAAATTATATCGAGACGTTTGCAGGGTAAGGGTGAACGAAGTTACGAGTTCACCTTGACGCGTTCCGTAAACGATTTAAATTCAAAGCCAGTAGAAATGTAATTAGTTTTGCGTCCGGTCAGACTTCTGCCCTGTTTTTATTGCAGTAATTACACTTAACGCCTTTTACATTTCGACTTAACATGGACTTTACTGGTATCTTGGGTATTGCACACTGATGTGACATATACATTTCTAGTCTTTATATTATAAAGGTATATTAATTTAGTTATACTTCCTAACTCTGACTTGTTTGCTTTTTTCCTACTGAGTTGTACCTTGTAGCTCTGGCATCTTTTATACTCTACTAGCTTTCGTCCGCGACTTCGTCCGGGTGGCATAAAAAAAAACAAAAGCGAGTAGCCTATGAGTTCTTGAAGATTATAATTTACGTCTATGCCAAATTTCATCGAGATCCGTTCAGCCGTTTAGGCTACAAACTCTAACAAACATCCATCCATCCATCTAAACTTTCGCATTTATAATATTAGTATTAGTAAGATGTCATTGCAGGATTTCGAATTGCTACTTAATTTCGTTCATACGTTATGAATGAAAATTAAAAGTTTAAATAACCAAGAATTCCGTCAATTAAATAGCGTGAAGTATGGTTCTGTTCATTTAGGGCTGCCTGTGACCAGGTGTTCAAACCGCACAATCAGCAGTAAAAGAAACGGTCCCTACCAAGTAAATTTTCGTAAATGTCTCACCCTTAAATATTGTAATAAGATATCTTAGATGTTTTTATTTTATCCTATAGTTTTTATTGATCGTACAACATATAACATATTTATGCAACGACTTTTATTTATGCGTTTGGTATAATTTTATTAAATCCCTTGCTGGCACTTAATTTTGCTCAGTTATTGAAAATGAAGTATAGATACGGAATTATTTTAGTAAATTGAGTAAAAAAGAGTATTTATTAAAAAATGTATGCAATAATATTAACTGTCCAACGTGTTAAATTGTATAGCTATTAATATTTTATGAAACGAAACACTTAACATTATCACGTTATTGTAAAGAGCATTCACTTCGCAGACACAAGCATACTCGATATGAAGTTTTTATCGTTCAATATTATTGAAAGCTTTTGAAAATAGCGTCCGTACGAGTTGTAAATGTCAGTTGTTTATTTATCTTTAACTTTAATAATATAGCTTGAGTTTATTTTTTTATGGGACACTACTAAAGGTGAGTATAAAAAGGTTTACTATCTCATGCTAAGAAGATAATTAACTCTAGACATAACATTATTGTTTATTACTTTGTAACTTGTATTCAGTAATATGGAAAACGTATTAGCTAGTGAATATTAGAGGTTATCTATTAAATAAAATAATACATTAGTTAAAATTGATATAAGGTGTTTTCTTTAGAAATTTATCAATCTTAGAGTAGACTTAGCAAATCCTAAGGAAGTCAAACTATACGAACTGCGATGCAATTTCTGATTGTATTTTTTATTAAAGTGTACTTCTGTTATATTTCGTTTCTTTTGGAATTCGAATGCGAATGCTTTCAGCGCAAAAATAGGTCGATCAATTTTCTGTAAACTTCCGAAAAAACGTCAGGGTTCAGATGTTGAGTAGGGTGCAGCTCAGTGGAGTGACGTTATCGCACTAACGACCGTGTGTAATTGGGCGCCGTCTCAACCGCCTCTATCAAGATCATCACAATCCAAATTCTAATAGTTTTCTTCTTCCAATGATAGATGTGAGGTTACGTTTCAGACGAATATATCTGTAAGCTGTTATATGTAGCCTAGAGACATAATACGACGCATTTTGTATTCCAAAAAAGACTACGATAATGTCTTTTATCATCGGTTAATTATAATTTAATATAATAAAGCAAAAGGACCTGGAAACACAACATTTAGTTCTACTCGGAGTAGTAAAGTACTCGTATTATATTAGACCTCAAACAACAGAATGGTGTAAAAAGTTCAATGAGTAACAAACAAGCAACAATCTACTTTTTCAATGTGAGTTTTCCAAAAAGCTTCAAGGTCAGGATAACACAATTAATTTTAATATCACCATAAATAACACAAAACTAAATTACTATCACGTCTGGTGAGAATTTAATCATGTTTCGTTGCTTCGCTTTTAATAGAGGTTTTTTTTATTAAAAATTGTTATTCAGGATTAGGCTCGGCCGCATTACGCGGCGTTTATATACATTTTTACGTTATAACATTAATGGATTAAACCTCGAATGATAAATTCACGAGCAGCTAAAAGGGAATGTGGTCTGGGATATTTTCTCTGCGTACGTTAGAATGGCAAACAGGGAACGTGAATAATATTTCACCGTGGCCACCATACTTTCATCACATTGAAAGATTTTATATTGAAAAATGAAATTTTTATTCGCTTCAGTTATTCCGACACATAAGGACGGTATGAATTCAATTTGCTTGTTAGTACTTTTATGATAGCGAACGTAGAAACAACTGCCGTTCAGTGACCCGAGTATTTATTTGCATCTACAATCAAAAAAGTTGCAGACTTTACCTTACGGAGTAAGAAAACGCCAAAGAATAAGCACTACATTTTATAAACTTATTTACTGCTTTTCTCTCCATTTCGTTCATTTCATAACACGTGACTATTCTAAGCTTTTAAACTGCGACTTCCAATTAAACTCCAATCAAGTAATCAATTCGCCTATATCAGCCTATTCTATACCACTCAAAGTCAAAAAGCAAAACAGGAATCATGCGGACTGATAATCGAGTGTAATTGTAACACGATATTTCGCCCGAGGCTTTCGAGATGGGACACGGCAAGTTGGTGGCGTGACCGGAGACACGGTGGCGGGACACCGGGCGACTGGTACGGCGGGCGTCACGTCACGCGACCCAGCGTGACAGGACTGGTACGGCAGGCGTCACGTCACGCGACAGCAGCGTGATAGGGCTGCCTATGATTGTGAGACTCACCAACTTCTGATTCAGTTTTTAACGACCTACATGACGAATTGACTATTTCGTTTTTACCACTCACACGCGACAGAACAGCACATTCCGACTTTCGTTGAACGAACAAACCTAGCGTTTAACAATTTGCATGAATGACGAAGTTGATAAGCATACATATGCTAGTATATGGTTAAACCACAGAAGGAAAGTGTAGCTTTCGAGTAGAAGACGTATGGGCAAGGATCAACAATCTTTTTACAAGACGTTATTCTCGATGACTCATCTTAATGAAAGAGGATTATTTAAAGGTATCCTGTTTATGATTTCATCAATATATTGTACTTTACCACAATCTAAAGTAATGAAGGGAAACATTGACTGCCATGAATAAATCAAATAATTGAAAAGACGAGATTTGTATTCATCTTCTCGGTTCTTATCAAGATTAGCATTTAACTGTTCAGCATACAATGCAACTGCTGGCTTAACAATATATTTAAAAATATTTTAATCAAACTTCCTTGCATTGTGGTAAATGTTTTATTCTTTTTTAATTCTGACACATGTTTGTTTCTTCAAATATCTGATTTAGCACCACATAAACATGTATTGTAATAAAAAAATACAACATAAATTCACGGGAATTTGAATTGCAAAGTCAGACATATTGGTTTTTGATTTCTTTTACATAAAGCAAAGTCACATAACTATTTCAAACAAACTCTACACAATTACACAAACAACTGTTTTTTTCGTAGCTCAAGAGTTTCTCAAGGAATTCAAAAACGAAATTTTATACGAAACAAAGGTGTAGAAACTAATTCTGCGAGAAATTAGAAGGCACGTGTCCACAAATGCATTTCACACCTGAGAATATCACAGTGACTAACTAACTTGCTGCCGTTTGCATTATGCAAAACCTGTTAGGAGAATGACAGAAGCCACTAAGTGGTTTAATCAAGAACATGCATATCCCAGATTTAATCAACACATAAGCCAGAGTATATCAGATTTTAGAACACAGCAGGAACAATAGATTATTACAAAAATTGTCTAATAGTACTATTAAAACTACACACGCAATAACATCTTCTTCATTGTGTTGTCTACGAGTGATTTGTTTGTTTATTTCATTTGTTTATGCTTTTATTACATCAATTATGTCACGTATTTGTTATTCAATCATCAATTATATCATACTACAATTATGTTTATAACTCTTAACGTGTCGAAATAAAAACTGATTGCTTCCTTGAAATTTCTATGGTCTATTTCTATGGTAATTGGACAATCAACTGGTATAGTGTGAACGCTAACTAGTACCAGTAGGTTCATACAATATATGACTGGTTGTCAGAACTGTCCTACTGTATTGGCCATATGTGAACCGGGCAATAATATTGTGTTATGAAGTGCTTTATAAAATAATATTCAGGTTAAAGTATGTTATTCATTTTATCACCTTTCGATTTATCTGTGTTACCTAATTTTCGATAGAACCACATGTACGAAAGTTATTACAAAAATTCAGTTTAAATTTACAACCATCTATCCTTAACCTATTTCCTCACGATGCATTTGTTTCTTAAATCGTAAAAAATCATATTAAAAATCTTTTATTTCGTTTGGAATTGCCAGTAAAGCAACCCTATAGTAAGGGAAACGACAAATAAAAATAAAGGCGTTTTACGATCACTTCGAATATTTGAATAGCTCAATGATGTATTCCGTCGATAGCCACGAAATTTGCTTTTAATATTCAAGGGTTGCAGTAAACATGTTTTATAACACGAACAAGAAATGACAGCAATAAAAAGATGCCAAAATGGTATTCAAACTACTTGGGTGAGGAAAGTTATATTCAAAAAGTTAAGAACACACTAAAAGGAACTTCAAAACTCCTAGAAGTCGCAAAAATATTTGCAATGTTAAAGTTTCTTTTGATACGCCGGCTATTAAATAACGTGTATGAGAGAAATGAGCCGGCTCCGTGAGAAGTGATGTTCACAATTAGCGCTCTCGCTGCGTCGCTATGATTAATGGTAATTATGGCCGAGTTTCCCGCGGATGGACATTAAATCCTTCATTAAACTATTGCTCACCGTGATAAATCAGGAATAATCTTTTTGTGTCAACCCTAAATTATGTTTCATGTAATAAACGACTAGTCATTACGCAGTGTCAGACCGATGGAGGCTTTCGTAGGGTTGAAACATAAAGGAATGGTAATATAAAGAAAAGCATGTATGCATAGTTTAAGAGGAACTTAGAAACTTCCATCACAAGATCTATCATCAGCAATAAATATTATGTAAATGCAAAATGATTTGCAAAAGCGGCTTCGTTGAAATGTATTTATCTCGATAATTAAGCCGTCAAGTAGTCAAGCGGCACTGATGCATGTCAGCTCTCCATCTGTTGGTTGTACTCGTTCAGACGTCGATGAAGTACGTTTAAGGATTCATGCATACATATCAACCATGTCAAAGTTGTAACGGATTAAATAACAGCTTAGAGAATCGTTTGCTTAGCATTTAATTAATTTAAAGTATATTGATAGTGTTGCAATTTGGCCAACATGTACAATCTTCAAGTTATACTATAGTTCTTAATTTATAAGAAAACTAGCAGTTGCTCGCGACTTCGCCCGCGTGAAATTAAAAAAAAATATAGCCTATGTTACAGAAAAATGACCTTTCTAATGGTGAAAGAATTTTCAAAATCGGCCCAGTAGTTTTTGCGTGAATCAAATACATACAAAAATACAAATCTTTCCTTTTTATAATATTAGTATAGATATAGATATAGCTCAAGCATAAACAATTTAGTCATAGTACCCTAAGTAGCAAAAATGACTTCACTAATATAAAAAAACTAATTTCTTACCTATCTTAACATTGTATTGCGATCTCTCGGAAAGACAAAAGTGACGCATAATGAAAAAACTTTTTGTTCGTGATTACGTAAAACTCTGAAAGCTCAGTATTTCACGAAACCTTATCGTATCTTAATTGATATTTAGTTAGTTCCTTAAAAGATAATTTGTGCTTTGACATAGTAAAATCATTTAAAAAGTTTCATCTAATTATTTTAAAAGACATATTCATGTCTCTTGAGATAATTTGACCTAGTAATTTTTTGCAAGTTAAAATTATCATTTATATGAAGAACTTGTTTTAAATGATGTTGAAAGGATATAGAAAATTATAAAGTATACATAGTTATCTCCACACGTTACCATAAAAAGAAATCTAAAATGTCTATTTTTTATGAACGCAGGATATCTTGCAGGGCCACTACAACCGGTCTACATTTACAACTTATTAAAAAAAATACCACGACATTTGCGAAATGATCACATAAATATCAAAGATAATGTTTTTATATTCCAAGGTCTCCTGGTCTATTTTAAAAGTCTATATCAATGCTAATCAAAAAAGGTTCCCTTCATTGTAATTTCATCAGTCTAAATTAGTTACCGTTAGAAGGTTACAGAGTATGAAAATAATTCGAGAAATTTAAAGGATAAAAACATTAAAGACAGAATAAAAAGAACACAATCAAATCGCTTCGAGGAAAGGATAGTTTAGCCTTGCTCACTTCGACTGGGTTTTGCCGCTCTCAAGCTGAATGAACTGGATAAACCAGAATAAAATATACTAAAACAAACGATGTCGATACGCTCCCACTAAATGAATAATCGCAGGGTGGGCGGCGAAGGAGGCACCTGTTCCTACCACAGAGAATGCTTAGCCCACATTACACCAACACATTTATATTATACTGAGTAAATAACAAATACTTGTACATTATGTATGGTAAACAAAACTCTAGGCAAAGTTGACTGTCATCTGATTAATCCAGTAAACAACATTTTTAAACAAGTTAGGCGTAGATCCTGTTCAGTATTTCATGGCTGAAGAGTTGACATTGATAAAACTAAAGGGGGATTGAAATGGTTTGATAGTTAATTTTTCATCCTACAGCCGTTCAAACTAAAAATAAATTAAATCATATTTTTAGATAGCTAACAAAAATAAATTTTAAAGTTATCATTATCAAAATGACTTAATCCTTTTAGTGCCTTGTTTGATCATTCAATAATGTAATTCTAGACTGATCAACATACTCAAATACATCACTCAATTTTGTTTTGTAAACACGCGTAAGCAAATGTTAGCGGTGTTATTGACATAACACTAACTGTATGCAAATTTTAATTACTCAACAAACACTGAATATTTGATCGTTACAAAAGTTATAAAATACACACAATCTGGCAACACTGGAACGCTAACTTAGTATATTACGTCCATGTTATTCGTGTGTATTAAATAGCAACCCTAAAAATAGACTAAAACACGATGAAGTAACTACAGCTTAAATATTAGTAATAATTTCTTTAATTTTAGCTGCTATCAGTCTTTAAAACTTTAAGCAAATGCGAGGAACGATTAATTTTTCAGAATGTTATCTCCATCGAGAAACTTCTTCTTTTACAGAAGACCCTAACGTGTCTTATTTGTTACATAATAGTGGCCCTGCCGAGTCTCATTCTGTGGTAACATTTAGGTAAGACTGCAACCAAAGGTGGTCTACAATTCTGTTTTTATAACGTTCAGCAATTAAACTGATTTCTGCTGGACGGTGTTCACTTTTAAAACCTCTTGCACCTCTGAGTTTCTAATGAATTAGGATGCAATCGAGATGGTCTTAAGTAAACGGTGTAATCGTTAATACATTAATTAAAAATTCAATAACAACTATTGCCAATCCATTACAGAGATATTGTGATTCCACTTTATGTTGATGCAAACTGGCAACATTAGAACAGGGAACTATATTGATGTTGATTGATGCACGCTGGATTGCATTATAATTAGCCGAAGCGCTACATACAAAGCTATGGTCAAGGCTAAAACTGACGTCAAACCGTGAAACATATTGCAAAATCTAAGAGGAAAATATCTCAAACATCAATTGGTATCGGAAAGAAAACAACGTAGCGTTTCTAAGAATCGTATCATAAATACTCCACCATTAAGTAATTTCCTATTCGATCTTTTAACATAAAACAAGTTTTGGGCTATTCAAAATGAATATGCTAAATAACGTAGCGAAAATTTATTTTGTATTTTATAAATTGTCATACGAAGATATGTTATTAATTATTTGACTTTAACATTTGTATTTATACAAATAAATACTGTTAACGTTTGCTACACTACTGAGGCCTAAAATAATGCGGCAAATGTAAATAATATTATAAGAAGTTTCCTAGACAACTTTTGTTAAAGCCATAAAAGTTTAAAAATATACACCTGAATCTAAAACATCTGATATCGTTAAATCAATTTGTGAGATTGAATGTAAAGTCGAGAGAGATCACGTCCAAATGTCGGAATTAGCATTATTATTGTGTCTGCACTCTGAACCAGATCAATTCTCAACAAACCGCCTCTATAGATTAAAGCCATCACGAGTGTTGTAAAATCGTCGTTATAGGTTACGAATATATTTGCATACAAAGATCTTATGAATTTTATAGCATCGTTTAAGTTATGGAAACTATTGTACAATTGACTTGAAATTAAAAGACTTTTTATGTTGATATGACTGAGGAAATTTTTGAAATACAGGTTGTTAACTGTGTAAATTTTGTAAATTCTTCGAATGTTTTCGAAATCTAAGATAAAGTCAAGGTGGATATCACATTCGTTTCGCTATCTATAAATGTTAATTGAACACGTGGCTTAACGGGGGCCGGCGGGTGGCGGGCGGGAGCGTAGTGAAGAGGTCACTCACAGCGTTATTAGCATTTTAATTTAATTGACACTGACATGATTCTATTCGACCACTGAACAGGTTTTAAACATCATGTCTAGTACATTGTAATCTTAAAAAATCAGATATGGATTACGTTTATTATATCATACTTTAAAACGACAAAAAATTATGAAAGAATAGATAGAGATGAAAGAGGATAGATCCTGTGTCCAGGGGTGTCAACAAAGATTAGCGATACCATTAGACATGATCTTAGTACTTTTACGTACTTCCAATAGATTTATATAAAAACATTCACAAAATTCACTGATTAAACTGAAAATGACGTTACAATAAAAATCTTAAGTGAACAATCTGCAAATATAGTACAAAAATTGTGTTTTTTTTGTATTTGTTCCCTTTCTTATTATGCTACAAAGTTAGAATTCATAATAAGACTCGACCCGTTCCAAAGGACTTAGCCTTTGTGCTCTATACATGTATTTGTTATTCTGTGCAAGCTCCCAGTGGCATGGAGTGAAAGATTAATCGACACGCTACTCTTTTTAGTAATTCAATCTGAAGAAATAAATTCTTCATACAAAACTTATTAAAATCAAAGATTTTCAATTACACTGACGTTCAGTGACAATCAAACAAAAAATACAAACAAAGTTAGAAATTTGGCTTTTTTGTAAATTTTCACGTGAATAAAATGTCTAAAAATAAATTCAACAATAAGATATTTCGTATCACGTACAATTTTTTTTATTTAATTTAACATTCGCAATAGAATGCGTTTTATAAAATAACAAAAATACATTCTCTCGCAACTAGTTATCAAAAAAATTCGACCCGAAAAAAAAATAGGCAAAATGTAGACAAATTTTATACGAACATTGTTTTTAGTAAGCTCGCGTTAGCATCCCTTTGAACGTTTTTTGTTTTGTTTTTAATTTAGAAGTTGTATTTAAAATAAATACAGAGCACATACATAGATAACTCACTTGTATTGTTGCAAATATACATAAAAAGCAGTTACGCCGTTGTTTTAAAATTACTATAGAAATATTAGTTTTTTTTAATTTTAAGTTGTTTTTATTACTTATGATCTGATTAGACGAAAAATAAGCATTTTTTACTTTTCAAATTATAATAAGATTTTTTTTTTTGTAAAAAAGTTATCGTTTTCATAAAGTCGGATCATTAATTTAAAAATGGAAAACTTAAGACGAACTTATTAGAGTAAACAATATATCCATTGTAGTTATAATTGGGCGCGCGTGCGGACTCCGCCGCCTCAGGCACCTGTGTCGACCTCTCGTGAACCTAGCTGCCCTTTCGTTGCACCTTCGTTTGACATTGCCCTACAAGGACAAATAATACAAGGGAAAATAACATAGGTACCTAAATCTAACTAATATTATAAATGCGAAAGTTTAGATGGATGGATGGATGTTTGTTAGAGTTTGTAGCCGTTTAGGCTGAACGGATTTCGATGAAATTTGGTATAGATGTAGAGAATAGTGTGGAAGAACACATAGACTACTCACATTTGTTTTTTTTTTTAATTACACGCGGACGGAGTCGCGAGCGAAAGCTAGTTATTATATAACTTACACCTTCATAGTTTACGACAAACCTGTCTAAAGTTTATTTAACCAACAAATATTCAGGTTTAAAAAAAATACACAAAAGATTTTCAAATTAATTTAAACTAGAATTAATATTGTAGTTAATTAAAGTTAAAAAATAATATCGTGTATTTCAAAACTCAATATTTCCGTAAACCAAAATTGAATATTAGGTAAACATCAGGGTTCAATTGCGCCATTTCACAATAGGAAAATAAAACACGAAATAATACGCTTTGTAACCAATTTAAAAGTAATAAAACTTGACATACTGGATTCGAAAGTTAGGTTGTTTTTACAACAATTTTAGCGTCTAACTTATGCCGTAATAAAAATGCTAATCACCAGGTCTAGGTACTTAAAGTTCGATAAAGGCACGTCGAGTTAGCGATTGGCGTTGATTTCCATCTAGTTAAAATAACCGTTTCCCGATTAACGTAACAAGCGTTAACAATTTTTCATTCAACGTATGGATAACGTAGGAGTTTCTAATCGTCATATATTTTCCTCTACCAGTCTTACCTTATTGTGATGTTAACATTTAAACAGATGGGTAAAATTAACCAGTTATTTAACGAGTTGTCAAAACTAACCAGTTGATTAGCAAAATAACGTTACCTTTCGTTGACTAGCTGTCCCATCTCTAGTAGAGGTTGTATGGAAGCAATTAGCCGGCGTGTTTAGAGGCGGGCCGGCGCGCTAGCAGTGACCGCCGGCTTTGCTCGCAGTAATTAACCGCAACTTCATCATTGTGCTCGGTGTGTGCCCGATCTGGAATGTACTGCTCGTAATTAAAACGTTTTGCTTACTCTCATGTTTATAAGATCGCTGCGCACCGTATTCGTGTTTCGCTGAGACTTCATATTTCCGTAGAGTGCATTAATTTGCCAGGATGAATTGTTATGGTTGATTGTAGTTATTAAGAACTTTGTAAATTGCCGCAGTATATAACAAAAGTACTTACTTCTTTATTGCTTTTTTCACTCTTACATCGCCTAACTGTACAAGTAACTAGATTTGTTTACAAATGAAATAATAAAAATCTGCTAAGTATTCTGCGTTGATAAAAAAATATTTATGCATTTCATAAAGCATTATTTAAATGTACAGTAATAATCGTGCGGATCAAGACCACTAAGTCAGTTAAAGTTTATGTATCAAGAGCGTGAAATCCGAGTGCACGGCGTCACCGCCCACGCCGCGCCGCCGATACGAAGTTACAGCGTCGCTGCTGAGCTCTGAATCACTAATCAATGTAAATATATACGAGAGTACGACGTAGACCCTTCAGCGTCAACATATACAATCGGGGAAACTAGCAGTGTTCCACCTTTAAAGCTACAAACTCTAGAACATATTGAAACGAGACGCGGAACCAAAACCAATACAACGCAGCTTATAAATGTACCTGTACCAAAAAAATCGGTTAGTGAAACACGGCTACTTTCTTTTTATTATTATCCCTTCGTTTCCACTCATTGCTATCTAATTAGTTATTTGTAGTGTTAAGAAGAAAATTAGTACCGCGCTGTAGAATTGGCGCAACACTAGTTTTTGGCATAAAACGTCACATCTCTAACTGACAGCTGTCAATGTCATTAAAAGGATTGGAATATTCGCGCGCATTCCTGACAAGATCTCTAGTGGAGTGTTTAAATGAATATCGCTAGTTACAATTATATTAATTGTTTAAAAGTAGGGAGAGGCGAAGTTTGTCTCGTTGCAATAAACTAAATAACAATGAAGTTGTCCACCGCGGAGTTTCGTGACTGTACCTTTACCGTTACCTTTTATGTCGGTTTCTTGTTTAAATAGATTCACTAGTGGTAAGTCGAGAGACTTTCAGAAGTTCCGTCGATAAATATGACGCTTGGTCAGAGTATCCGAGTGATAAAAAACTCTTTTCTAGTTACTACTGTTGTTAAAGTTTCTACAAACAAGGTTCACGCTAGGCTACGACTGTTTAACAGTTATGCTATATTTATGTAAACAATAACCAAATACATATGTAAAATATCAATTAATTCTATTAAAAACTTAATTAAACAGTTTCTGATATCTGTGATGTATTAAAATAAATATACAGCTTCATTTAAAAAGTTATATAAACTTTAATATAATTTATTTATCGAATATAAATATACTCGTAGCTTCTTCGCTCACGCTTCACCAAGGCTTCATAAACTTTAGAAATGCTCCCATTAATCATGACTTTCTAAATTATATCTTGAGACGTTCAAACTAAATTTATTTTATGAAGACGTGAGTGGCATTTGAAACAATGTCTACAAAAACTAAGAACTATCGACTGTAAGATGTAACTTTTTATGTGAGCTCCGAGAGTATATCCATTAGTGTGGCCACGTAATGGCTGCAACACATTACGTAGAGGTCGCGTTATACTCCACTATCTATTGAGAAAGTAACAGAATTCCACAATATCAGTTACATTCGAGCGTGATTTTAACAGGAGGATACCCAGCGACCACTTCCCGGTGAATGGTCTCTAATAAATAAATTATATTCAATTTCTCGGGCTCAAATTGAATCCTTACTAAGTTCAACAGAGAAATTGCTTATGAAATTTCAATTATTTCGGGGACCGCGCCCCATAAAACTTGTAAGAGACCTTTCATGAATATTGCTACGGCGTAAGTTACCTACGCATTCATACATAAGTTTTAATTAATATTATCATTTATTATTCATGTGACCGTTTTAATTAGACTTAAAACAACGCCCTATTTTATATTCTCGTCGTCGCAAGTTTTATGCTTCAATTATTCTACGTTTATAACTAATCAGTCGCAGGAACGCAATGTTTGAATGGTCCCACATATGTAGACATTAAGTGCAATTGACAAAGAAGGCGAGGGTCTTATCATTCTACAAAATAAATGCTCGTCGTGTTTTACTCGTATAAGAGAAGGGAGTTAACGAACGGAGAGAACAAAACGAAGTGATTACCGACGCCTATGGATATCTGAAACAGCAAAGGAACTATTGCGTAGCCGGTTTTTGAGTAATCTCTTCCTCCATAGGAAAATGACAAATAGCGTCGACTTCTACTTTCCCGTATTTATTAGTTTTTTTTTTTATATTATGAGTTGGCAAACGAGCAAGCGGCCACCTAAATTCGCCAAAATGGCGAAGCGACCGCTGCCCATAGACATTCGTAATAGCGGATGCGTTGCCTACCCTTAATCGACGGAGGAGGAGACGCACCGCACATAAAGAGGATATTTCCTCTTCCTATGCGTCTCCTCCACCGTCAAATCCACCTTCCCTTCCCAGACTATTCTTATGAGAAAAAGGGTGGGAAGGAAAAAGGACCAAAGTTGGGCCTCCGCCACTTCACGCCTGTCTTCTGTGTGGTGTAGTATCAATAGCACGACTGTCTCAAGGCTAAAGCACTGTATCGGCTAATTCAAACACAAACATAAAACAGATAAGGTTAAAAAGTATCCTTTCTTGTTAGAACAATCAAGATAAGGTTATTTACTTTCAAGATAGCCGAACACAGATACATAGACATACAGATAGACAATGGTTGACATGATGCAAGAAAGAGACGGGAGACATGAAAGTGGTCGACGCTCAATCAATTACAACGCGTGTTGTGTTTAGAATCGGGGCAACGAACCAAGTGAAAGTTTCCCATTCAATGAATACAATTCATGTAACACTGTACGTACCAATCAAAATTTATCGTTCTCACTGTTTTCCAGGATGCAGAAATTTCGGTATGATAGAAAAAAATACTGTAGAAAATTATTAAAGGTTTTTGATACCTTAAGTCTTAAATGTTATGCTAAATACGGTGACTATTTTCCTCGAATGTACAAAAACATTATATGAAAAGATATTCCTATTCAAACATTCATGTTAGTAAAAACAAATATTCCGTCCGTTTGTAATCTCCATGTAGAGACAATACCGCAATGTTATGTGAAGACAGTTTCTGATCGTAATCGAAAGATGTCGCCGTAATCTGAACCGGTTGGAAGATGATCATCGCTATCGGAACAAATTCTCGTTTCCATGCATTCGTGTATTTGTGCATGTTATCTCATTTTATTGAAGCACACAGTTTGTTCAACTTAATAAGGCTATCCGATTGCAGAATCGGGGTTATTTTAAGACCGCCAAGCACTTATTTAATTTGAGGTTAATTTGTAATTTTTTTTTTTTTTTTTTTTTTTTTTTTTTTTTTTTTTTTTTTTTTTTTTTTTTTTTTTTTTTTTTTTTTTTTTTTTTTTTTTTTTTTTTTTTTTTTTTTTTTTTTTTTTTTTTTTTTTTTTTTTTTTTTTTTTTTTTTTTTTTTTTTTTTTTTTTTTTTTTTTTTTTTTTTTTTTTTTTTTTTTTTTTTTTTTTTTTTTTTTTTTTTTTTTTTTTTTTTTTTTTTTTTTTTTTTTTTTTTTTTTTTTTTTTTTTTTTTTTTTTTTTTTTTTTTTTTTTTTTTTTTTTTTTTTTTTTTTTTTTTTTTTTTTTTTTTTTTTTTTTTTTTTTTTTTTTTTTTTTTTTTTTTTTTTTTTTTTTTTTTTTTTTTTTTTTTTTTTTTTTTTTTTTTTTTTTTTTTTTTTTTTTTTTTTTTTTTTTTTTTTTTTTTTTTTTTTTTTTTTTTTTTTTTTTTTTTTTTTTTTTTTTTTTTTTTTTTTTTTTTTTTTTTTTTTTTTTTTTTTTTTTTTTTTTTTTTTTTTTTTTTTTTTTTTTTTTTTTTTTTTTTTTTTTTTTTTTTTTTTTTTTTTTTTTTTTTTTTTTTTTTTTTTTTTTTTTTTTTTTTTTTTTTTTTTTTTTTTTTTTTTTTTTTTTTTTTTTTTTTTTTTTTTTTTTTTTTTTTTTTTTTTTTTTTTTTTTTTTTTTTTTTTTTTTTTTTTTTTTTTTTTTTTTTTTTTTTTTTTTTTTTTTTTTTTTTTTTTTTTTTTTTTTTTTTTTTTTTTTTTTTTTTTTTTTTTTTTTTTTTTTTTTTTTTTTTTTTTTTTTTTTTTTTTTTTTTTTTTTTTTTTTTTTTTTTTTTTTTTTTTTTTTTTTTTTTTTTTTTTTTTTTTTTTTTTTTTTTTTTTTTTTTTTTTTTTTTTTTTTTTTTTTTTTTTTTTTTTTTTTTTTTTTTTTTTTTTTTTTTTTTTTTTTTTTTTTTTTTTTTTTTTTTTTTTTTTTTTTTTTTTTTTTTTTTTTTTTTTTTTTTTTTTTTTTTTTTTTTTTTTTTTTTTTTTTTTTTTTTTTTTTTTTTTTTTTTTTTTTTTTTTTTTTTTTTTTTTTTTTTTTTTTTTTTTTTTTTTTTTTTTTTTTTTTTTTTTTTTTTTTTTTTTTTTTTTTTTTTTTTTTTTTTTTTTTTTTTTTTTTTTTTTTTTTTTTTTTTTTTTTTTTTTTTTTTTTTTTTTTTTTTTTTTTTTTTTTCTGTGTAATTAGTATTATCTATTTATTATTACAGTTGAGTTTGCAGACTGCAAACAGCACGAAGGGCATAGTGACGTCATACGTAAGTACACTAATTTTTACTTTAAAGAGATCATAGACAGACATAGACATCATAGATTTTTTTTCAGAGCAGGAGAGTATTCTATTTTCCACAATCTGGTTATTTTAAAACTAACACAAAAGTCTGATAGTTGTTAGTAAACACTCCAATTGTAATAACAAAGAAAATTTTAGAACAAACTCCTCGATGTTCGAGTAAATCTATTCACAGAATAATCTAGAACGCATTTAGTACACGAAATAATATTTAGTGCAAAACCAGAGCGCCGGTCTTCGGTCGGAGCATAAATTCACTACTTCGTATTCTATTTCTAGAAACATTTACCTCCGAAACCGTTCAATGGATGCATTAAAACGTGCTCTAAGTAAAGATTACGTGCCTTCCTGTTAGAAAACGGTCCCTGTACTTAGAACATATTCAAAGGAAATTAGTGAAAAACCTTCATTCGTTATTATTTTTAAAAGGTCTAGCTTTTGCTTAAGTATAAAAGTTAAACGATGGATCATTTAACTTTAACATTCTACAAATAAATTTAGAAACATCTGCCTTAAATAAATACGTACGTTGCAATGTTGTTTTGACTTAGATGGATCGCTCGATAACAGGTTAAGTTCATTAACCACATGGCATTGCTACCCAAGAGATGAACAAGATCTTCATCTAAAAGTTAAAATAATCATACTAATATTATAAATGCGAAAGTTGAGATGGATGGATGGATGTTTGTTAGAGTTTGTAGCCTAAACGGCTGAACGGATTTCGATGAAATTTGGTATAGATATAGAGGATAGTCTGGAAGAACACATAGGCTACTCACTTTTGTTTTTTTTAATTACACGCGGACGGAGTCGCGAGCGAAAGCTAGTATTTTATAAGAAACACAAAAATGTAAACTGATTTTCAAAAGTTTGTCAGTTTTAAATACTAGTGAGCGACCATCAGAATCAATAAGACGTTTGCCTTTTAGTTAGTTGCTTTTAGCTGAACTAAGTTTTATTTTAAAAATAAACCCATTAAAAACAGAGCAATTATTTATTTATTACCACTTAAAACCAAGATTGTTTAAAAATTCATAAAGTACTTTCGCAAATCAACAATGATACTCAAAAACTTTCGTCGTTCATTTACATCAGATGTATCGTGAAATAAAATTAAGCTTTGATTGCAATCGATAAATTACTTTAAAGCACTATAAAGTTATATTTTTAAATAAAGTTTCGTCGAAAGTATGTATAAACTTTCTTTTTCTCGGAGTTGCAAATCGCTGGTTGTAGCCACAATTTTATCAAAAGAATAAGTTAACGGGACTGTATGTACGGGGAGAAATGCGCGGAGCGTTTTATCGCAAATTACACACGAGCTAGGAACGCGATCGCGGACACAGCTTTGAATTCTAAACGAAGCAGACTTGCGCACAGACACGCCACCTAACAGCATTTAAACAAGATCTGAAGGTTTCGTTCACACAAAATCAATAATTTATGCAACAAAAAGCACGGGCATAACTTATTCCTGATCATCTTTTCAGAAACTATAAACGCATCAAAATCATTCACTCATTCCATTCAAAGATGTTTACATTCTTGACGATTATCTCAGCTCCAGATATAAAATGTTTTCTAAGAGGACCTGTTCTGATAGTATCATATGGGTGCACCCTTAACTTCTAACGTTTAGTGCGTACGCCTCGAGCCAGCCGTAAATGGTTGGTAAGTATTAGCGAAAGCAATCAATAATGTTACGCCGATGGAGGCGTGTTGCTCGCTGCCAACGTGGACAGGAATAGCAACAACAATGAATTACTGTACGGCCGGCGGTCGTCGTGCATCGCTTTAATGAGAAATAAGAGTCTAACAACGTCCATCCGCCACCACATCCCGACTGACTTGTTTCTATTTTATTGCTTACAAATAAGTAAATGCTATTTGTACGCATTGACATGAAAACTTTGTATCCCAATGTAAATTCTATTTGAAGATTTCTTTTAGAAAATGCAACAAAAAAGCTTTCTAGAAGATATTTCGAAACAAGGAAAGATAAATCAGTATTCATTTACAAACTGACAAACAGGTAATGTAAATCGATTGCCACATCTTTCATTGTATTCTAATGAAATGATATATATAAAATGTAAATTTATACCAGCGACTCATAGCCCGGTCCACAAATTTATAGCGAACAGGGTGGGGCATCTGACTTATCCTAGTTTCACACAAGGGCAGCACAGTGCGACAGAACAATAGACGTTTCAGTACTGCTATTGTTTGAACGCACACTGACAATAGCAGTACTGTTCTGTCCTTCTGTTCTACCTGACCGTACTGCCCTAGTGTAAAATTAGCATTAGTGCTTGGGGCAAGACAGTGCGTGTCCCGCGCGGCGCGGCGGCCGGCGCCGGCTGGCCGCCCCCGTGACTCATGGGGCTCTCCGCTCCTCACATTCGCACTGCGCTCCCCTTTCACTTTATACACCACTATTTTACCCTCATAATTAATGCCCCCTCGTTCTAAACTCCCCGTATGCTGAGCACAGCATGACAGTCAACAAAAATTATATAACGAAAATACTACTGTTCGGAGCATATACGGAGTTAGCTCAAAATTCACATTCTAGAATCACACAATTTTAGACTTTTTGAATTCAATTATGTTCTAAACCAACATTTCTATGGCAACGCATTTTTAACTCTACATGTTACGTCACTAAAATGCAAGGACACGTCACTAAAATGCAAGGACATAAGAAGCATCACATGCTTTGAAACAGATTAATTGCTGTCTTACATAAATTAATCGTTTTCTAACTGAACCTCTTTAAATCTAGCATTAGAATGCAAGCTTTTAAAGCGAATAGTAATTTTATCTTCTAGTTACTTATAATGTAAAATCAATAGCACACGACAAGCCGACCATCTGTTACGTTGGTACATATATCTATGTATTTATCTAACAATTCTATTTGAACAATGAAAAGGGATTCATTAAACTAATTATTTTTCTAAAAGCTTTTATCCCTAATTTAAAGTAAAAAATAATAATGTTTCGTTTGCCTGATAAAAATAATGCACGTTATTAAAAAAATAGAATGTTACGGAAAAACTATTGTACTAAAAATTATTATCGTCAGTTAATACCTTTTTTTCAATTAATCATAATTTTCATACTAATGTTATAAATGCGAAAGTTTAGCTGAGCGGATTAGTGTGAAAGTTAGTATAGATATACAGGATAGTCTGGAGGAACACATAGGCTACTCACTTTTGTTTTTTTTTTCCACGGGAACGGAGTCGTGGGCGAAAGCTAGTATAAATATAATTTACTTAACAATTGAATTTTTTTTACAAAAACGTCAGCCGTTTTCTTATGGTTTTTATACCACGTCAAAGACTCTAGTTTTTTTTAGTATGATAAAGTGGGTATGTTTTTTTCTGTAAGTATGAGAACTGTCATGTACAGGTTGTCGACTACACAGACCTTCGCACAAGTCACGCGATTTGTATTCCGCTTGTAATACTACTACGTCATTATGCGGCCCTGGTAGATACAAAATATTATAATCTAAAACCTTTGTCTTTAATTTTTATTGTTTTAAAACTGAACAACATTACGACTTTAAAATTACTTAAATCAATCCCATAAGTAGGGTAGGCAGAGACCAAGGAGGTCCATTAGACGCGGTCCTGACTTTCTCTTACAAACATATACATACCGCGCTTTCAGTTACTGTGAATTCATTAATATTATATCGATGGAAAGTATTGTCCGTAACAATATTTATTTATCTATAATTTCAACTAAAACAATAATAAAAATCTTTTACCTTAGGGAGAAGTGATTCCAATGTTATGAAACGTAAATAAGGCATCATATTGTTTATCGCAAGTGGGTTTGGAAAGTTACGAAAAACAATTTTCCTTACCGTGATATTTCCTTAGAGATGCAAAGCAATTTTCTGCAAGAGATAACCTTTCTAAGCGAGGCTCCTAATGTATAATATTTTTAGAAAATATTGATATTGAACCTTGTATTAGAAAAATGAATTTAGCGTGCGTTCATAAACTTTTATTGGATGAAGAATTATTTTATTATAAAATATTGTTATCTAAATGTTATAAAGTTGCTTCATAGCTGGCGATAAGACGAAATACGAAAAAAAATTGTTAATACGTTATTAATTTTTAAGGAAAATCTATTTTTAGCTCTGAAACAATGTATGATTTTATTCTTAGTTGTCGAAAAGTGTCGATATTTTAGTTCCTGTAGTGCAAAGCTATGTTACAATTATTGCAATACGAAAATATATTTTAACAAACTTAAAACATCTGGCTTAATAAAAATCCAATCGCTACGTTTAAAGTATTGTATGTGAAGCCATTTATTTTGAAGCTGTAAATTTCTGCGCACAGTTTGTTGGCGATGCAATTAGCCTTTTTTGTTGTATTATATTTTTACTTTTTATAGTTTTTTAAATTTAGAATATACATTTTAAATTTATTATTTTTAAGCATTTTTTGTCAGTGTAAAATAAACATCATAAGGAGAACTAGGCTGTTTTTCTCCTCATTTCTCCTCATTTTCAAAGACGCTCCTCCTGCTCGCTTCGTCGGTTTCATTTGGTGTCAGAAGTTTTTAAAATTTTGGTAAGTCTACGTGTTATTTTTTTCTTATTTTTGTTCTTTTATTTAAAAAAATGTTTACTCGCTCTCGTGCAGCGGCTCTCTCCAACGCCTCTCGTTCCTCATCTGAGAGAGCCGCAGAAAAGCTAGCCATAGAGGCGGAGCACGCAAAGCGGCTCGCCGACATTGACCAGGAGGTCGCATTGATGAACAAAAAAGTAGCCGCGAAGAAATCTGCGTCCGAAGAAAGGATGCAGGCACAGTTAGCGGCAGTCGAGGCAGGCTCTAGTCGCGGTTTCGGTCGCAGCAGCCAGTCCATCCCCTCGACTGTCGATAACTGGTGCGAGGGTTTTCCTGACTCGCAAGATTGTTTAGTTCATACAACTCAGAAACCCTCGCTGCCTGCATCCCCTTCTGCGGCGATTTTTTTAAAGCAGCCTAGCAACTCCGCGCCATTGTCGCCCCGCATTTCGGAAGGCGATGATGACGCCCTGGGAGAGACACCAGCGACCAACTGCAGAAGCCATGTCTTCCAAGCGGGAGCTGCCATCCAGGCGCTCTCGCAGGCGTGGATTCCGAATGCAAGCAACGCTGGGTGTCAAATCCCTACCTCCGCCATCCAAGCGGTTGCGGTCAATCCCGCACCACCGCAGGCAGGAGCCTTTTCTAACGCTGGCCTAGATACCAGCCCTAACCAGCGCACTATAGCGGCGCCTTTCGCGCCTTCGGCACCCTATGTGCCTGGCGCGCCTTTCGCGCCTTCGGCACCCTATGTGCCTGGCGCGCCTTTCGCGCCTCCGGCACCCAACGTGCCTGGCGCGCCCTTCGCGCCTTCGGCACCCTATGTGCCTGGCGCGCCCTTCGCGCCTTCGGCACTCTACGTGCCTGGCGTGCCTTTTGCGCCTCCGGCACCCAACGTGCCTGGCGCGCCCTTCGCGCCTTCGGCACCCTACGTGCCTGGCGTGCCTTTCGCGCCGTCGGCAACCTATGTGCCGGGCGCGCCTCTCACCGGCGACGTGCAGCCGCCGCCAGCGGCATCTGCCTCATACATGCCACTAGGTACACACCACACCAACAATATGTGTAACAATTTTAATAAAAATTTTAATAACACCTTACACCTTGCGGAGGCCGTTGCCCAAGTGGCGGCTGCCGCGGCGTCCAGGACAGCAAGTCACAGGGTAAGTGCCCTTCCTATTTTTGATGGCCGTCCAGCGGAATGGCTTATTTTTAAACGTAGTTTTGACGAGTCTTTTACTTTCTTTTCTCCGTCAGAAAACTTGGCCAGAATAAACACTGCCTTACGTGGGCCCGCTCGCGAGGCCGTAGTAGTTTTGCTCGCTGCTGCGAAAGACCCGCATGAGGTCCTACGGGCTTTAGAAACCGGTTTCGCACGGCCCGAGCATATTATAATGGCAGAGGTAGCTAAAGTCAGAGCTTTACCAAGATTATCTAGTTCTGAATCTACGAAGGAACTAAGTTTCTTGCTTTAAAGATCTCTAATTGTAAAGAAATTGTAAGACTATTAAATCGTCCAGAATATTTAGCTTCGCCGGAGCTTTGTAACGAAATTATATGTAAATTGACCCCTTTACTTAGGTCGCGATGGGCAGATTTTGCAGGTCAACACAATGGCTTATATAGGTTGGAAGCTTTAGCAGATTTCTTGATGCGTGAGGCTGATCTTCGTGTAAGGTTTGGTGCATTCGTGGAGCCGGCACATTTCAGATCAATTCCAAAAACAACGTGCAACATGACACATTGTTACACTCAGGATGATTCCCCTCGAAGTTCACCGATCGTTTGTCTCTTTTGCTCAAAAGGTCATTTAGTTCGCAATTGTGAAAAGTTTCGTGCTCTGTCGATTCAAAAGAGATTAAAATGGGCAGCCGAGGTAAAGGTTTGCAGGAAATGTTTAGAGAAAGGTTCCCATTTTTATAAAAACTGTAACAAATTTTCCTGTAAAGAAAGGTCATGTAAATTTAGAAATTCCCACCATACGTTGCTTCATAGGCCTATCTTTACCGAGGCCGCTCACGTTACCCAACCGGTCGATCAGTCCTCATCTTCGTCTCAGCCGGTAAATCCACCTACATCTCCTTGCATCCATAGTTCCTCCATAGTAGTCTCTCATAACTACAGCCCATCTGCGCACAGACCACTTTTGAAAGTTATACCTGTAGTTTTGTCGGGCCCTAGAGGTACCTTTAGCACTTTCGCCTTGCTGGATGATGGATCAACGGCCTCACTTCTAGATGCTTCAGTGGCCGAAAAGATAGGCGTAGTGGGTCGTAAAGGTCACATTCGTGTAGACGGGGTTGGCGGAATGTCCACAGAAACTGTAGTCAGCTTTGTAGATCTAAGTATCAAGGGTAAATTTTCGTCGGATCATTTTGAATTAAAGGATGTCAGAACTATTCCAAATTTAAATCTAAAACCACAGTCCATCCCGAAATATGAGGTAGAACGTTTAGATTATATCTCTGATTTAGCTGACCTCATTTGCTACGAAGATGCTGTTCCTACTTTACTTATAGGTATCGATAATTGGGAAATCACCATCCCTCATTGCATTCGTCGAGGGTCCCGCCATCAACCCATAGCGGTGCAGACGTCCTTAGGCTGGGTTCTTTACGGGTCTTTAAAGGGTAATCCCTACTCGTCGGAGTCAATCAACCATTGTATTGTCGCCGAATCACCACAGTCCCTCGATGACCAACTTCGTGATTATTTTAAGATCGATTCGATAGGAATATCAAATAAATCCTACCTTTCCCGTAATGACCAAGTCGCAGTAAATATTTTAAAAGAAACAACTTGTCGGCTCCCCTCCGGTAGGTTTCAAACCGGACTTTTATTGAAGCCCGATATTGGTTTCATACCCGATAGCTATGGTATAGCTCATTCCCGATTATTAAGTTTAGAAAAAAAAATGAGAAAAGATCAAGCCTACGCCGACACCTACCGAGCTAATATTAATTCAATGATAGAAAAAGGTTACGCAGAAATCTGTACTGAAAATCCTGGAACCGGCCGTGTGGTTTGGTATCTCCCTCATTTCGGTGTAGTGCACCCTCAAAAGAAAAAGTTAAGGGTTGTACACGATGCCGCAGCGAAATGCTCGGGTATAAGTCTTAATTCTATGTTACTCTCCGGTCCTGACCTGCTTCAGCCCCTACTCGGCATTCTTATGAGGTTTAGGGAAGGGCGGATCGCTCTAAATGCCGACATCCGGGAAATGTTTCCACAAACCAAAATTCGTCCAGAAGATCGCGACGCGCAAAGGTTTCTTTGGCGGCACAGTTCGACTGAGCCAGTTCAGGAATATAGGATGAGCTCAATGATGTTTGGTGCAACCTCTAGTCCCTTTACGGCAATTTATTTAAAGAATCGAAATGCGGAGGAACATCGAACATCATTTCCGGAAGCCGCGGACGCAATCGTAAAAAATCATTATATGGATGATTATCTGGGAAGTGTTGATGATGTGGAGCATGCATCGCGATTGGCCTCTGATATTGTGCATGTGCACGCACAGGCCTCTCTAGAGATGGGGTCCTGGGTTTCTAATTGTAAAGAAGCTCTCTCATTGCTTCCTCCTAATTTATGTGCTCCAACAAACTCTTCCCCCGTAGTACGAATATTGGGTGTTCTCTGGGATGTTGATACAGACTCTCTACGATTCACTAGGGAAATTTTGGGCATTCCTCCTAAAAAACTTACTAAACGCTCAGTTTTAGCGTACCTAATGAGCGTATATGATCCCCTCGGGCTTTTAACGCCCATAGTAATGAATGGTCGCGTAATTTTTCAAAAAACATGGAAATTGGGGATTGACTGGGACGCGGAATTGCCTGTGGCCCTTAGCTCCGAATGGAATAACTGGTTTGCGGATCTTTCAAAGTTATTCAGCGGTAGTATACGTAGGCACTATTTGGGGAATAAGTTAGCGCATAATGTCCAGCTTCACGTGTTCGCTGACGCAAGTGAACTGGCCTATGCTTGCGTTGCCTACTGGAGATTTCAATGTATAGATGGGAGTATACTCCTAAGCCTAATCGGAGGTAAGGGTCGCTTGGCTCCTTTGAAGCCCCAGTCCATACCAAGACTGGAGTTGCAAGCCGCCTTGATTGCAGCACGGTTTGCAACATATATTTTAGAGGCACACGAGCGGAAGCCTGAAAAGGTTTATTTTTGGACAGACAGTTCGACAGTTTTAAAATGGCTACGCAAACGATTCGTGTTCGTTTAAATCCTTTGTAGCTCATCGGATAGGCGAGATTGATGAAATTACAAATGTTGCCGACTGGAGATATGTCCCTTCGGCATTAAACGTCGCCGATGATGCTACCCGCATGACGAAAGGATTTGAAACCACTTCTCGTTGGTTTACTGGGCCAGATTTTCTTAGCCTATCTCAAATTGAATGGCCGGAAGAACCCTCATGTAATCTTCCACCTGTAATAGAAGAATATAAGCGTTCTTATCGTCCTCCCGTTGATGCAGTCGCGTGCACCAGCTTAATTCAAATACCTTCTCCGGTTACCGCTCATGCCAATAGGTTTAGTAGTTGGATGCGCCTTTTGCGTGCAACTATACAAATTCATCGCTGTGCGAAAATATTTAAGTTAGCTCTTAATAAATCTCAAAGTCGAAGTCGCCTTCCCTATTCAATCACACCGTTTACTGCAGAAGAGTTTAAAGAAGCGGAACGTCTCTTATTATTACGCTCCCAACTTAATAGTTTTCAAGAGGAATACGCCCTGGCCCTGCAAGGAAGTTCGAATTTGCCATCTCGAAGTCGTTTAAGACGACTCGCATTTGATGTAGATCCTGAATCGAACCTGCTGTGTCTGTCGAGTAGAATAACGGCTGCTGGACCCTCTGAAGTTTGTAGTAAGCCGATCATTCTGGATGGAAAGATGTAATTGTCAAGTTGCTGATTACATACCATCATCTGCGCGCAGCTCATGGTTTTAATGAGCTTGTGGTCAACGAATTAAAACAGCATTACTACATCCTGGGACTACGACCTGCTGTTCGTGGTATCGCAAGTGCTTGCACCACCTGTAAGATCAATAAGAGCCGACCTCAAATTCCACCTGTCGGTGATCTTCCTCCAGAAAGGCTTGCCCACCATTCCAGGCCTTTTACATGTGTTGGGTTGGATCATTTTGGACCAATTATGGTAACTGTTGGCCGGCGTTCAGAAAAACGCTACGTCGCCCTCTTCACGTGTCTCACAGTGCGCGCCGTACACCTGGAAGTTCAAGCTGACCTATCTTCAGATGCTACAATTATGGCTTTAAGAAGATTCATAGCGCGACGAGGAACTCCAGCTACAATATATTCAGACAATGGAACTTCGTTTGTCGGAGCGAATCGTATTCTTAGGGAAGCCTTGGCCAACTTTTCTTCAGCACGAGGAATAAATTGGAAGTTCATTGTTCCGGCAGCACCATTTATGGGCGGAGCTTGGGAGCGGCTAGTGCGTACTATAAAATGCGCCCTTTCGGCTACGTTACGTGAAAGAAAACCAAAGGAACAGGTGTTATTAACTTTGTTGGCTGAAGCTGAGGGACTAGTCAATTCTCGTCCGCTAAATCACGTCAGTGTCGAGGCTGGCACTCCGGAAACAATTACCCCATTCCATTTTTTATTAGGGGAATCCTCCCCATATCACAGAGCCGCCGAGCTCTCTGACGATGACCTGATTGGAAGAATGTGTTGGAAGAAGGGACTTCGACTTGCGGATCACTTTTGGTCAAGGTGGGTCAAGGAGTACCTACCAACCCTAGCACCTCGGCCTAGGGCCAGCCCACCGCGACCACTTAAAGAAGGGGACCTGGTTTTGGTGGTAGATAGTAACCTTCCTCGGGGAGTTTGGCTTAAGGGCCGCATTTCGAAAACCTTCCCCGGGAAGGACGGTGTGGTTCGGGCCGTCGAGGTCGCCACCAGTACTGGGGTCCTAAAGCGCCCAGTGCGTAAGTTAGTTATAATTTAATTTTCGTTTTGTGTAATCTAGTTAGAACTTTAACTGTTTTAATCGTGCCGTGGCCTAATAACCTTTGTTTTGTGTAATTAAGTTAAAACGTAATGTTTAATTCTTTTTGTCACTAATGTGCTTCATTTTTATTTCCCGCCCCATGTACATACAATATGTTGTTTTTTTTCTTTGTCTTTTTGTTGTCTTGTGACACTAGGGGGCGGGCATGTTGGCGATGCAATTAGCCTTTTTTGTTGTATTATATTTTTACTTTTTATAGTTTTTTAAATTTAGAATATACATTTTAAATTTATTATTTTTAAGCATTTTTTGTCAGTGTAAAATAAACATCATAAGGAGAACTAGGCTGTTTTTCTCCTCATTTCTCCTCATTTTCAAAGACGCTCCTCCTGCTCGCTTCGTCGGTTTCACAGTTCAAATGTTTAAATCAAGCTTTTAAGAGAACAAAACAGATAAAAGTGTCCCTCTGAAATAGTTATAGTGAGATATGGACGGCCACTAAACATGTTAGTGTTGTAATAAAGAAACGGTAAACTGCCGGAGCAATGAGCATTTTATCTGCAATGTACAGCATGGTCAACTACTAAATTGGTAACCATTTTATCCGATATTTATCCACTTTTACGTCTCATATTTCTAATACCACGTGTCTTGCTCTCTTTATACTGTACTAATTGCGTATTTTACTTGTACATGTATAGAAACATGTCATCACCAACAGTTCTGAAATCCTGATATCCAATATTAAACTACGAGTATATGTATTTGAAATAAAAATGACTTTTTAAACATACATTGTTTTCAGTTAAACGTAATAAAATAAACTCAATAAAAAATATAAATATAGAAACAAAGTACGTAATAAGTCCCTTCATTTAATTTATTCACAAACTTTTGTCAGAAAGTTACAACGAGGCCTGTAATATTGTTAAAAGAATTATTACATTTTAAATGACTATAATGCATTAATCCAACACGCACTACACCCTATAGGAATAGCATAGTAAAAGATAAAAACCTATAAATTAATGAGCCCATCTAATCCCAAGGGTGGGGGTTGCAATCCCCCTTGTATCGGGATGTTTTGATTGTCTATGGCGTGATGTCTCTTAAATGATATACAATGTCTGTAACGCATGTCGTATTTTAAAAAAAATATTGTTAATTTAACGTACGGAATAAAGGAAGGCGAATGTTAAAACAATGTTTGTTATGAAAAATTATAATGGAAACATAACATCTTACTGAATGAACCCAAAGCAGTTAATAATACGAAAACAAAGCGAATTAAAAAAGTAAAAAAACATAGAAGTAAATGCTTAAATGAAGTGTATGATTAGAAACAGCATGTATAAAATAATATGGGTGTAATGTCGGTCACTTAAACACTATCCTGGCGTACCCGTCTACGGACGAGGCCAGGATGGTGTTTAAGTTGGTCGACATCTGTTCAAGAAAGTAGTTAGATAACTGAGTTTTGTTGGTTCTAGACTTATGGGGCGGACAAAGCCCCCTGTAAAAATAAATAAAAAAAAACCATTCTGTACAAGCAAAATGGACAAAAATGATAGCTTATTTTCTCGTTACAAATATCCAGACTAGTATATAGGTTGTTATAAAAGTAATATTCGAAGTAGTTCAGGCAAGCTTCTTAGCAGTTAGAATTTAGCGCAGTCACACTGCTCATGCATTATGTTCATTTTAACGTTAGCTGCGAGAACTAGATTCCTGCGACTTTAAGCCACTTTTTCTTTAAAGTACTTTTAAACTACTTGAAGTGCCGTGACAAAGATTTGCATGTCGATATGGAGTGCCGATAAAAAATTGTGCTATGTCGAGCCACTTGTCTGCTTCTGTGAAATGCCCCACTTTCGAAAAAAATATAACTTTCAATGTAACATACCGATTTAACGAGAAATACTTACGATTTATGTCACGTTTCTAGCAAAGTAACAAACTGCGTATAATCATTCTAAAAGATGAATTTATGATTAAAACACAAAAATCGTGACCTATGTCCGGTTTCCCAGCTACTATGAACCATTCGTTATTGTTTTTGGTTCGATAATTTCGTGAAATGTGTTTCCGAACCACGTAACTTGTGTTTTACTCCGTTAAAACTCACTTCAACTTCACACTATTGCAGGAATAGGTAATGATAAAATAACTAGAAACTTCAGAAATTAGTCTAATACTACCAATTACATAAAACGCAACGCATCTGAAATTGCGGATGTCTATGGGCAGCGGTCGCTTCGCCATTTCGGCGGATTTAGGTGGCCGCTTGCTCGTTTGCCACTATATTGTTTAAAAAAAATACTTACATCCTCTTAACAAATATTCACGAAGCATTTCATGTAAATTCTAGTCTTGTATTCTAAAGTGAGTGTCCTAAAATAATTTGTAGTTGCAATTTCGTCTTAAAATTCCGTGCCGAGGATAAAGAGCTCTGCCTTCGTCTTGATATATAACGGCTTTAATTACGGCACTATCTTTTAAATGTAGTCCTAAACAAAGCTGCCATCGCAGACTAATGCCTAGGCATTTAGATTTAGTTAGAATTTGTAGCTTGTATCGGCGAGACAGCATTTACCAGGGATCGAGGACCGTAACCTGAATAACCGCAGGGCTCAAGGCGAAAGCGAGATTCGGCGAATTAAGGTATTACGTCCGCATCGGTACATCGGTGGTTGTATTTCCCAAGAGAGAACTAAATCACGCATTGCATGCTTCTGCTAGATAATATATATTATTCAACGTAACTCTTGTGACGTAGGGACATACAAAAAATAGATTTAAAAGTACAAATTTGACTTTGTTTAGAGATCTTTGAGAGACCTCAGACATTCTAGGAAGAAAAAGTTGGACTTTTGACCTAGTCTGTTACTGTCGTACTTCTATATACACTTATAGAAATAAATTAAAAGTAGATATACCTAATTTTCTTTTCATACTTTATGTATTTGTGAGCCATAATTTCTTCTATCCAGACCTCTATATACACGTGGTTGGTTCATGTTCAGTGGTAGAGCCCGCTTTAACATCTTCGTTGTTAAAAATGTGAAAGTACAAAGTTATATGGATTAATTTTGATCTGCCATGTTCGTGTCATACGCATTGTTATTGGTTTTCGGATAGGAATATGTTATGACTGTCAGGTGTCGCTGACTCCGCTTGAACCCTCCTCAGATTTTATGGCATGGTCGTTCTTACGTTAGTACGCAGGGATGGCAAATTTATTTTAGTTTTTGGGAATACATCTGTGGTGTTGTTAATTTAATTTGTTAGAAGCACTATTGCTCGACTGCTACAATATGTGATTTTGTACAAGTTATACTATAAAAGATTTTAACACGTCGCTCTATCTCCTAAATTATTGAGGTTCAAAATGAGAACTAGAAGAAATTAGCGAAGGTCATATTTATTTACATATCTCCAGTTTAATATTTTAACTTACTACAACTGGGTAATATATAAAATTTTACTGCCACAATTACATTTGTCAATATAAAAATGAAATGGTTATAAAAAGGGCACACCTGCGCCCAGTTTCAGTGCCACCTTCGGCCGTAAAACGATAAATTTGAGTTTCCACTGCAGCAAGACCTTTACAAAAACATATCGTTATCCTTATTTTTTCAAACATAATAAGAGAGATGACAATATGTTTCATAAAAGTGTTTCGTCAATGAAAACATAGAGCGTTAGTTTCACGAAGGATGTATTCCTACGTCGGGTCACCTTTAAGGGTCAGTGTAGCTCTTAAATCTTATACGTGCCACCGCTAACAATATTACGAGCATACGCACTGCTACAAGGATTATTATTTCATTTAACGATTACGCCTGTTTGAAGGTTAATGTTATAAATTATTAATGTGCACTTAGTACTTTCTCGGGCATTTATGTTTTATAGTCAACAATATTTATCACATTAACTCCGAATACAAGGACTGTAATAAATTCATTAGAATTCTTCGGAGAATAATTTCCATGATTATCCTAATTATTTATGTCTTGATGTAGCTTTTATTTTAACTAATTGCACTATTGATTTCTGATTTTATCTTGAATGCTTTTTAATTTATCCGTCTCTGAAACCTAAGTTAACTTCTGGAGTAAATAATGTAAAATTTTAATTAATAGTAAGCCTGGATAACAGTATTTAATTATTATCCACTGTCACAAGAAGTTAAATGGCCTATAATAATACTTGACATTTTTGGAAAGGAAATATTTTTAAGGTGTGATTAAAATCGTTTAATTGTAGTTTAATAACAGTAACGCATGAAGCAATCATATTATTACAATCATATTATTACAATCATATTATTACAATCATATTATTACAATCATATTATTACAATCATATTATTACAATCATATTATTACAATCATATTATTACAATCATATTATTACAATCATATTATTACAATCATATTATTACAATCATATTATTACAATCATATTATTACAATCATATTATTACAATCATATTATTACAATCATATTATTACAATCATATTATTACAATCATATTATTACAATCATATTATTACAATCATATTATTACAATCATATTATTACAATCATATTATTACAATCATATTATTACAATCATATTATTACAATCATATTATTACAATCATATTATTACAATCATATTATTACAATCATATTATTACAATCATATTATTACAATCATATTATTACAATCATATTATTACAATCATATTATTACAATCATATTATTACAATCATATTATTACAATCATATTATTACAATCATATTATTACAATCATATTATTACAATCATATTATTACAATCATATTATTACAATCATATTATTACAATCATATTATTACAATCATATTATTACAATCATATTATTACAATCATATTATTACAATCATATTATTACAATCATATTATTACAATCATATTATTACAATCATATTATTACAATCATATTATTACAATCATATTATTACAATCATATTATTATTAAGGAAAACAATTAAGTATTATACTAAGTAAGTATAATTAATTGTTTTCCTTAATTACTCCCTCGTAATATAAGAATGTTTTAATGTCTATTTAATTGTTAACTTTTTCAATGAAATGACACGTAAAAATAGATTATTTTTTGTAAATGATAACATTTCTTTAAAATGTTTTAAAACATACAGTCCCATTTGAAATTAAAGCCTTAAAAATAACACAATGTTTAATTTATAAAACTTGACCCACATTTGTTACAGTAACTCAGTTAAAACACACCCTTCAAAATTTCCGCGCGTAGTTTCCCAAAAAATCTGGAGGTCGATGAACACTTAAATATTCGGTCATGTAAATGAATACGGCTTAAAGCGTTTATTAAAATTAAAGGCAGGCTAGCGTGCAACTAGGAAGATTAATGATCCCTCGAATACGAAGTTATGTAAAGCGCAAATGGAGTGAGCGGGGTGCGACGGCCCATGTCTTGGCGGCCTTCCAAACTCACTTGTCCTCCCTTCAGTACGATATTGTTACTAAAACTGTACCGGCGGGTGCATATTAATTAAAACAAACGTATCGGTTCTACGGACACCAAATGAATGAGCCTGCAATTATACTGAGTCATACCACAATGAGTACTATTCTTGTCTACAGACGTAAGACAACACCGAATCAGTTGGCTAAAACATTAAAGGCTAATTACAAGATGTAGTAAGAAGAAACATGATTGTGATGTCCAAAACTCGCTTATTACCATTAAATAATAGGTAATTAATATTATATGATAAACTTAGTTATATGACAATGTAAAGGTCGTTGATAAACCTGTCCTAAAATTTTTACTAAAGTTATTGTGAGCAATTCGCCAAAAAAGTGGCTTTTCATTTCAATGTTTGGCCTCGATTCCATAGCTCGCCTACTTTTTCAATTGTAATCGTCGTACAAAAGCAATGTAATGGTTAATGGTTGCGGAGAGTAGACGTGCAATTCACAATACACTTGTGCCGAGACAAGTTGGTTAGAGTTCGCCGGCTTCGAGTTATATTGTTCCCGAGGGAGCGGAGCAAATAGGAAACAAGCAAAAACAATAAAAATAGTTCCAAGCATCCGTCGGCTGGGGACAAATTCCGACCAAATTACGTGAGGAAATTAGACATTCCGGGACATCGGTACTGGAATAATTGAGCCGCCAGCTCGTTTGTAAATGAAGAGCGCGCCTCGGCGACCGGCACTCGGCGATCCGTACCAAACGATATCGGCGACTGCTCTACGATTCACTTACGCATCGATTGTTAAACGTCTATTTGTCTTTATTTGTTGTAACAACAATAATGGCAACATGACAGAGTCGGTGTCTTAATCCAACTAAAAAGTTCAGTCTTAAAACAATTGAATAAGTTATTTCAATTCCAACGCCATTGTTAGCAGCGTTGTTATCTCATTTTAAAAAAGATTAATTTAATAAAGCATTGATCCCGGCCAATATTAACGATGATTACTGTTAAAGAAATAATCCACTAGAACTTTAAACGCTTAAAATACTTTCCATATGAAGAAATACCAGAGGCATTACGAGATAATTTCCTGTAGGAGAGCTGCGTAGGAAATAATGGCGTAATGGGCGAGCTAGGCATGCGGGCGATACACTGAGTGCGGTATTCCGCACACGAGCCCGCTGTGTGGACTGTGGACGACATCTCATCTGCCCTAAATACAGATAATATGCTCTTACTTACATCAATTTTGTTTTAAAACACAAATTAACCAATTGAAATATTATTTAACTTGCTTGTTAATTTAACTCCTTTAATAAGACTTGAAATATTTGAATCATATTAAATTAAGAGGTTAACAAATCAAATAAATTAAATTACATTTAGAAAACTTTTAACGAGCGATACCGCTGAGTAACAACAAAGATAAAAAAGCCTAATTTTCCCCGAACCGAACACTTGACACGGTCTGGATTTCACTAATTAGTTCATAGTTTAGTTGCTTAATGCTGATATTGAAATAATTATCAGTTAATTTTCGCGATTTTGTAGAACGCAGAGAAAAGAGATAATAAATGAAAACTGCACCAATAAATAATAATATTACGCTTCATTCGACTAGCAATTCCACAGCTTAAATCGGCACAGCGCTATAAAAAAATATCGTTTCAAATAAAAGCTAATATAACAAAATAGGTGTCGATTCGTACGTGCGGATTCCAGCTTTGTTCTCGCCGAGCTTCTCATATCTGGGCAATATTTCATGATTTTTCCGCAGCCGGCGAAGTGAGGCCGCGATGCATGATCACCCATAATGAAAACTATCCCATAGTCCCGGCTGCGCGCCCGTCACATCAATAACAATCCACGCAGATCCTTCCTAGTCCGCAAAAGCCAACCGCCTTCGTCCCCAACTTTAGCTCGGATATATCCTTTTTAAAGACTCCATACTTGAGACGGCGTGCAGAATGTTAATTGCGTTTCAACACTGATAAAATGATATATTTGTGTTGTGATCAGTTCTTATAAATTAAACAAGTTTTGTATTTAAATAGACTTTCTTTTGAAACATACAAACATATCAGTCATGATGTACGTGTATGTTGTGTTTCGTTTCTAAGGGCGCCATCTTACCCATTCGTGTCTTATTATTACTACCTTGTGGTTTCGAATACTGCCATTCGTCTATTACCATCATACTTAATATTACTTATAAATGTGAAAGTTTAGATGGGTGGATGGATGTTTGTTACAGTTTGTAGTCTAAACGGCTGAACGGATTTCGATGAAATTTGGCATAGATGTAGAGGATAGTCTGGTAGAACACATAGGCTATTCACTTTATTTTTTTTTTAATTCCACGCGGACGGAGTCGCGGGCGAAAGCTAGTGCTTCATAAATGCTGACGCTTTGATATTAGTTGAAATGATCTTAAAGTTGTCATTCGCAATAAGTTCAGATAAATTATAGACAGCTATCAAGTAAAACCAGTATTACAGATAAAGCAGGTTCCACTCAGTGGGTAGTCTCATTCAAGCGAACTACGAACATTAGATTTACGCGGAAACCTCAGCCTCACGCGCACCAGTCACGACTTACTCCAAATATGATATTGAATACAAAAAACTCGACCGAAGTTGTATGTCGCTCACAAAAAACGAACCCATCAAACCACTACACATAAAACCTATAATATGTAATTTATTCGATCGCATCATTTTATTTAAATCAAGAAAAAAATGTTTGTAAAAAAACGATATCTACAAATGTTTTTGTAACATTATGAACGATGTATTTGTGTCCTAATATAGTTAGTATTAGTAGTTACGTTGTTTGTTAATTACGTGTAAGTTCATTAAGTGAAATACCTGAGGTTTGCCAACTATCATTACACATATATTGAGATATACCTATGATATCGATTTGTTTACTTCATAGAATCTTAGAATCACAGAATAATATAATCTAAATATGGTAAATTATAATTTGATGTATCTAGCTTCAACAGTTAAATTAAAATATTACATTCCCTACAAACCCGTCTATCTAATTTTTCACCGTCGATGCTTTTAAATGTTCATCCCGAGAGTTATATTATTCATCGGCGCAGGCGGGCAACACAGAGGGCGCTACGGGAGGGCAGAGCCCTCTCGTAACGAGAGGCCTGTGCGCTGTGATAACTCGTGCATTCCCATTATTCGTCATTACAGACGGTCATACTCCAGTGACCAATGTGTGCCTACTTTTATACCTTTAATGTGATTAAAAACCCTTTGCAAATGTTCGAAAAATCAATAGCGATTTCAGTTCGCTAAAAACAGCGACTCCAACGTCATTGACCCGACTGTAACTGCATAGAATTTTCAATATGTCTATTATGTCTTATTGCATTTTTTGTCGCGTCGTGGAATCGAACTCATGACTATTAAAGTACGTAACAGTATTACGGGCAAGAACACTTACACGCAGGCGACGGCGTCGGCACAATAAAAACTCTGCACATAATGTAATTAGTTCATTACTTAGTCTCCAGGCTCTACATTTCTCTCTCCGTAGATTTATGTCAGGATTCTTTCAATGTTTCCTCACAGCAGTAAAAGCAAAATTACGTTTTGTTTTCCCTTCTTAAATAAGTGAAAATATCTTGGCAGTAAAAGCCGCCAAAAATAAACAAATCACGCTAAATGTTTCATCCGCGAAACGGGAATTACTTCTTACCAAGTTGCTCCTTTTAGTAGGCATTGTTACTTTTAGTCTTCCGAAACGAGAGATGCGGTTGAAATCGTCGAACCTTGAGCCGTATTCCGATTTAACAAATCGAAAGAAAAAGTAATCGCAAAAAGTAATTTACAACTTGTGCCGTTTTTGCTTAATGTTTTTTCTCAAACACAAATTAATAATTCAATGTTTTTGTAATCGATCTAGGAGCAATTGCTGTTACAGTTACTTTATTGGCATTGTATAAGCGAGGTGTGGCTAATGCTCTGACTTAATTGAGTAATCTTATCGTTTTTTATTGTTTTTTTAATAAACATTATTCTGGTTGAACAACGGCGTTATAATATGATGCATAAACAGATCAATCGACAAATAGATAGCTACATTCTAACTATTTTCAATCTGGGATAAGTTTTTTCAAATACCTTTAACCTGATCTACGGAAACACTGTATATTTTGTAGTTAATCTTGGCACATTGTATTTTAGATTGACACCTTAACCTATATAATGGCATCCTATTCATGTGTTTGTTTCGTGTGACGTGAGAACGCCCGAGGCGTTCGGCGCATCGTCAGCCGCCACTCAGAGACTAGCGTCGGGCGTCAGACGACTGAGCTGGTTTACAGAGAGCGGCACTCGGAAACCGGACTCATCGTTGACAGCCAATTAGCTTTATGCCCCCGTTCCCCCATTCCCCTATACACGACACCTCACGACCCTGTAACCCGCACTTAAACATCCATTTATCTTTATTCGACAGGACATCTAAACACTTTCTCTGCTCGCATACACATTCCTTAGCTAATGTTGATACGACACAAGTAAATGTAAAAGGCCAGTTTCTACGCCTAAAAGGGTAGTAATTGTCACTAATTTAAAATTGAACCATTTACAGTGAAACGCAGATGCTAATTAACAGATTTTTGAATTACTTCGAACAAGCGGTTAACACCCGTCGCTACATGAAAAAGTGCTGTTTTGTAAGACAAGCAGACCCACACAAATCACGACTATATTTTTGCGTATTCAGTTAAAATTATATAATATATTAAGACAATTCTTATTTAAAAATGCTCACACATAAGCAAGCAAGCACACGGTCATGTCCACGAGACATTAACAAAAGATGGGAGGATAACGTTTGTTAAAATAAATTATCCGCAGTCAGCGGAGACGGGTCGTTAAATTTTTCAACAGACTGGATATCAATGGATCGTAAATTAGGTGTTCATATTTTAGATTTTATGACGTTCAGCTCAAAATCGCTAAATGCGAGTTTAAAAATATTTCAGCAATTTTACTCTATGATAAATTTTCATTTATACTGGACACTATGTATTCTTATGAAATGTAATAAAATAGTGAAATAGAAATAGTAAAAGTTGACTGAACATGAGAACACAGACTAAAACTAGTGATCTAATAACGTGAAATTTTAAACAAAGCTAAGCTATCGAAGTTTATATTTGAACTTATCCATTAAATGTAAACCAGTATACGGCTCAATCTTACTCTGACAATCTTTATCTTTGGAAAATTGCAATCGGTGAATGAGTTAGCAATCTACTTTTGATTGTCAAGGTTATTTGCTATTCTGGGAATCAGTTAGCGTCGCTCGTGAGTCAGTTAGTCCGTTTCGTGATTCACGGTCTTCGCATCGTTCTTAATTGTCTGTCCATAACTCACCAAGTTAGCGATTTCTACGCAAATATAGTAAACGCATACCAGTATTACATCGCGTATCGAAATATCAATTGCAAGCTTAATTAGATGTTTAGTTGCAGCGATATTATTATTCTTCATTTGTTACGCTACTAGAGGTCAGATAAAAACATACATAAGTTAGTAAAGTACATTATAATTACGGCGTTTATAACTAAAGGAACAAGGCAAAGATTATAAAGCATTCAGATTTAGATACGTGCCATTGACTTAGTGAAAATAAATTGATTTTCTATATGAACATAAGTTTTCATCGAAAATCCTAAAGTCTCATGTTTTAAAGCTATTAATGTCGTATTCGATGAAACGTTATTACAAAATATCATTAAATTCAAACACGACGAGAAATCATCACATCTTGCCGTGTTTCAATCGTCTTTAGCCGGATTTGACCTCGCGGTTGACATTCAATGCATTCGCAATAAGTGTTATGCAAAGGAATGATGCAAAGTGACGGGTAGCGTCTTCACTAGGCGACTGGGTATGGTCGTGCAACCAAACTTGTAACCGCCTAACCCACGTACTAAGTCGAGTGAGATTAACTAACAAGCCTTGTACGATCGCAAAGCAACAAGCTTTGTTTTATCTAAACTGGTTCTCCCTGTTTCGACTGGCTGAAACTAATCGAGCGCAATTAAGACCTTGTAAACAGAGACCTTAGTACGAACAAAAGATAACCTAACATATAATTACATGTTCCTATAATATATGAATATGAAAGACTATGACTTAGCTCAGGAGTGGCGAACATTTATGCCTCAAAGTACCATTTTTTTTTAAATGTTTAATGCGGACTTAGACGTGCCGTCGAATAATTTTGACTGCGATAATTACGTCATTTCCATGGTGCATCTACTTCATATTTTTTTCGTAATCTTTTTAGGACTATCGACGTGCCCAAAATATTATGTCGTGTCCCAATAGTTCGCCACCCCTGACCTAGCTTGTTGTTTTTAACATTAATGAATCGTATTATAAATTGTAACGCAATTTGATTTATAACTTTCAATAATAACTACAAATAAAGGATAATAAAGTGAGCAAAGTGAAATTAAACGAATCCATTAGGGTTCAGTGGGCGATTAATGGCTAAGAAAAATAATAGTTCTCTGAGTGATCGCGACATTACAGATATCGCATGAAAAAGAATCTGTACGTTGAGTAATGGTGCGGACTGCGGGGGCTAGTGTTGTGCCCGGTCCGGCGGTCGGTGTAACAAATAGTGATGTCCCGCGAGACCGACCGCCCGCACCTCGCCGAACATCCGAACGATCATTAATTTAACAACAAAGTAATTTTTTCACATCTTACTCTCGATATTGTCGAAATTTTTTTGGTTTTATCTTAGCTCTAAGAAAAGCAAGCTTAAATGGATTAAAATCTCAATTTCTTATTAAACAATACTTCTGTATGAGTATCGCATATAATGATAATACTCCATAGTTTGTGATATAAAAAAATCAAATTCTTCAAATGTAACTTTATTCCTACTAGATTTAAAATAACCAATAAAGTGAAATAGAAGTTATAAATTAAAGACGATTCCCAATGCGATTGTTATTGAATTTTCCACTACAAATGTCAGGATTTTTAAAAAAATTATACTTTAAAATTATATGATTTGTGTTTTTACGAAAATTTTCCTTTGTAAAGCTTTAATATCATCACTGCGTTATTGCTAAATGTGCCGGAAAAGAACTGGGGGTGTTTTATGACCAGAAAGTGTCATAGAACGATGAAACAAAATGCACACAATTTCTTAGACGGTGCCGTAGTTTCTCAGTTTTATAGCGTTTACGTAAAAATATCCCGGTTAGTTCCTTTTTCCGAGTAGCAAACAGTAATTTAAACTATAAAAATAATCCAATAGTGAATATTCTAGTAAGTATTTATAATCAAAAATATTTAAATCGCATATAATTTAATTAATATTTGTTATTTTATAACCCAATATATTTAAAGCGACTCAGCTCGTTTCTGGCTCAAGTTAAACAAATGTCACATAAATAAACTTGGCCGGCGAGCGACGGTTCTTTGAAAAACATCCACTTATAAATAACAAGCACTCGAAGCACAAACATACGCGCAGTATATATGTGTTAGCTATCGCATAATGAGTGGTCCGTTATACACTCATAAGCATTATAATATATTCTGTAAGCATTTCTTACGCGTGTGGTTCGCTCTGACCCTTTGCCGCTAGCAAGTGGCACACTGCCACCGACTTATGATAATTTGATAAAGAAACACGCTAAACGATCTATTTCTCACCATCACTATAAACGTGGAAAAAGTTTCTAAGCCTTCACCTCATTTCATCTTTAACTTGTAAATAAGTCTTTACATTAATATGGTGTACTTCGTAGTCGGCTGTTACGCTAAAGACCTAATCATGGAAGCTATTGAAATTTGAAAAATACATTTTCTTATGCTATTTAACTCAAAGGTATTTTTTATTTTTTTTATATAATAATATAAGGTGGCAAACGAGCAAGCGGCCACCTGAATCCACCGAAATGGAAAGCGGCCGCTGCCCATTAACATCCGCAATTGCAGATGTGTTGTCCACCCTTAATTGACGGAGGAGGAGACGCAAATAAAGAGTATATTTCCCCTTCCTATGCGTCTCCTCCGCCGTCAAATCCACTTTTCCTTCCCATCCTTTCCTCTTAAGAAAAGGGTGGAAAGGGAAAGGGACTAAAATTAGGCCTCCGGCACCACACTCATCAGACGAAACGCGGAATTGCTTCCACTTCATGCCTGTTTTCTGTGTGGTCGTGGTATTACACCGGGCGAGCCAGCCCATTCGTGCGAAGATGTTAAAGCGGGCTCTACCACAATCTATTAATTACCCAATAAATATTAAAACATTTTCATAACTGTCCCGATTTTTTGGTTAAGATCAAACTGAATCTAATTATTCAAGTGTATTTGTATTATTTTTTAATATTTAGGCAGCGTTTATTCAAAATACGATTCCAGATTATTAGTCGGGTCGTCCAGAATTTCAGAAGTATCACATCACGTACAATGAAGCTCGCAAAAGGACTAATCGTGCGAAAATATGCGATACACCGAACAATATGAAACGCAAAATACACGCTGTAATAGGAGACCGAAGGCTTCTTGGAAACGTCTTTTGCTTACGTTCTCAGACAACGTACCGTCATACTATCACTTGCTATTGCTTACATTCAGTTGTTTTCTTTCAGAGTTATAGGATAATCATAAACAAAAGAAACTATGTCCGTATCAAAACTTAATTTAATTTGACTTCCACTCTTCCATCTAACGTCTCCGTTTATTTTCGTGTCAAATGGCTAAAACGACATTATCATCAAATTAAGAGCAGAAAGGAATATCATAACATAAATGTATAAGAATATCGTTGGCTCTGAATCCGTCTCAGTCTCAAAGAGTCCACAAAGCCTCCAAGGCTTACTATCTAGGTATATTAATACTCTTGGTATTGTTCCCACTGCGGAATATCCCCCTTTTTTGTGTCGCTTGATTGATGACTTTTCTTACAGCGTGACGCTTTCGAACGCTTATCTTCAGATCCACATAAAAGACAATTACACGTTACATCATCCGTCTCCATGGTTTCGATTTTATTTAAGTATCTCAGGATCTGACAAATAATCGCCATTTTATCTTGGACATTCCAAAAATTTTAGGAGAGATGGCAATTTTAAGATTGTCAAAATCGACTTGAAATTTAATCCTTCGGTGATAATCATCTACGGAAAGCTGAACTGATCCAGTATTGGGTAGGTATCATTTTTGCATTTTTTCTTTTTATTTCTTACTTGCTTTCACCCGCGATTCCGTCCGCGGGGAATTAAACAAAATTGAGTAGCCTTTGTGTTCTTCTAGACTATCCTCTAAGTGTTTGCCAAATTTCATCGAGGTCCGTTCAACCGTTTAGGCTACAACTCTAACAAACAAACATCCATCTATCTGAACTTTCGCATTTATAATATTAGTGAGATTAGTAAGAATAATCTTATGAGTTTTTTCTTTTTAAATTTGGTTATTCTCTATTCAAAGGTGTTTATAGTTTGAGTGTAAAGAAGTCATTTTAATTCTTAGAACATAGATTTAGAATTGTCAAGATAATACAATGAACCAAACATAACCCAATAAAGTCTGTACCTGAGCCCAACCTTTTAGTAAATCCAGTGCGACTGAAAGATGAATTACTTTTACGAAAACGTACCTGAGAAGAAATACAAGAGCCAGGGTCGCCGTGACCTCACGCATTTACACCGAATTCACAATCCATTGTTCGTATACGTGCGTGAAACTACAATACGTGTCGACTAATATTAGACGATTCCCGAAGGACGGTGAAAAGTAAAATGTACAATAGCTTAGGTAATAGAAAATAAAAAGCGAACTATTTAACATACCAACGCGTGCAGATTATCGTTCAATGCGGTGCGGTGCGGTTGACAGCAACGAGGTGCGGACGACCGACGGCAATTAGCCTGATTACTCATAAAGTGGCTTCTAGCTTTAAAAAGGCTTGTTAGATTGGCTTTCAATTTGTGCCGCACTAGCGTTTCGTGTTTGTTTTCGAAACATTGTTATTAAAAGTGGTGCAACGATACTACAATGAGAACCTGAAAAGGTTAAAAAAGGCTATATTATACTTTTAATCTATTCTAAGTTTGGATAGATCTATATCTATAGAAGTATATATTACGTTTTGTACAGAATGTGATTATGTGGTGATATGAGGAGTTAATGTTTTGGTAGTTAATTATTATATTTCCAAAATCCATGTAAAAAATGAACTTAAAAAGTATTTTATGAACCTAGGATATTCGTACATTGATTTTTTCACATGCATATTTAGCTTGCTAGCTCGTAAGGCAGCGTGTCTGCGACAGAACTCTCCGCCAGCGCCTGTAATTTTTGCCTACTTGAATGCCGATGAGGGATCATTAGAATAATGTCTTCTATTTTCTTTACAAACATTTATTCCGAGAGAACTTTGAGATGATATTGAAGAAATCTTTTCCAAACAAATATAGTATGAGAATGCGTCTTACATTAAAAACACATGAAAAAAGTATATACAACAATAGACATTTTTTATTATTAAAACATTAAATATTACATCATCTTTACAAGACATTATCATAATTATTGAAATTAGAGCAATGGAAAAAGCATTATAGATATAATTATAGAAAAATGTGGTAAAAGTTATGTAAAAAATGTAAAATTAATAATTAAAGCCTATTTACTTATGTATATTGAACTTTAACGACTGTATGTTTTAAGGTAATTGACAAGAACAATCATTTAACCGAAAGTAATTTGGGACGGCCTAATTACTCAGACAGTTACACAAAAAAAGCAGTTACGTTTGCGGGACAAATTTTAATGACCGTTATGAATTATTCGTCAAGATTTCACAATACCTCGTCGTACTATTTGTTTCCGACGAACCGTAATTTCGTTTAACCAATTGTACAAGTAATTGCTTTCCAGTCGTCTGTAGTTTGTGCTATAGGATTTGTGGCTTCAATTTAAAGTGAAAACAAATGAACAACATAGACACAATTTCTGACTTTGAAGCTACTTTCATCATCATCACCAGCTCACTATACGTCCCCACCAAGGGGCTCGGAGCCTACCCTAAAGTTAAGGTGTCTAGGCCATAATCATCCACGCTGGCCAAGTGCGGGTTGGTTGACTTCACACATATCTTTGAATTTCTTCGCCGATATGTGCAGGTTGCATCACGATGTTTTCCTTCACCGTAACAACGTAAAATTCGAAAATCACATTGGTACATGGCGGGATTCGAACCCAAGACCTGTAGATTACAAGTCAAGTGCTTAAACCACTGAGCCACCGAAGCTACTTTATTTATATTGAAAAAAATAAATAATTTCATTTCGTTCATACAGAATTATAAATTTCTATACCTACTCCAAGTTCTTTAAGAAACGTTTAGAGGAACCATGAAAAATGGAAACCAATTTTATAAAATAAGGTATGTACGAGTATCATTAGTGTATGGAATTCTTTCAAAGATTAAACTAACAAAAAGTAAATCTATAAAGTCTGCGTGCCCACACGCACCAACAATCTATTTACCATCTATTTGACATCACAAGATCGTGTAACAGGTAGCTAGAAAGAATTCTCTCACACATTTTCCAAAACAAGTTGTCCGCCATTAGTTCTAAAACTTAATTATATGGTTAAAATTCAAATTAGAATATAAAATGTATTCGTAACTCAGATGTTACGTGTCGGTGAACAAAATTCTATGATAAATTTAATTGATCGATAAAAAATTATAACATCAATTAACATCGCTCTGGAGTGAAAAAAGTTTATTGCTATTAAATTTTGTCGGATGACGTACACTCTTATGGGCCCGAGATGAGGATATGTCGGAACCCGTTTGATGCATAAGTGATCAAATGGACTCCACTCGGACTCGGGTCGATGTTTCATTGCGTAACAAACCGTTACCTATCTATTTAAATTGAGCTCGGATAAATTTGATGTTCTGCTGCCAGGTTCCCGCCTTGGGGCAACATCTTCGTCGATCTAAGTATAAAAAGCGCCAATCTGTCCGTACGTGACAGCAGACCACTCCTTGGCGTTATGTCATCTGTGTCACAACGCATGGCAAAGCACGTTCTGTTTTGTAAACTTTAAATTATTTTTAACAAAAACTTTGTTGTATTTACTTCGTCCAGACAATCTTAATAACGAAATCTTTAACAAAATGTTTCCGTCAAATTTAGGTTTGCACAAAAAGCTGGTTGCAATCGCATTGCTATTAGTAACTGTATTTGAGATATTTATGTGTTATATTTAATTGGTAAGTAGAGTCATATCATCTTTATCTTTAATCTAGCTATCGTAAACTAACCTAATCGTTTTAAAAAACAATATCATGACGGTATTGGTGTGATCTTTACGATGACGCCGGACACAATTGTTCAATCAAAGATTAATTAAAACTGACTTCATACGACAATAGTGTTTTCACTTAACCCATTACAGTTAGACCAATCATTTAATCTATAATATTTATTGAGATTAGCTAATAAAACGTTATATTACTGGTCATACTTGAATATTTATACAAGCTATATAAATCTTCCTATGTCTTGCAACCCACAATCAATCTACGCGTTTCGGCACTTCATTCTGTGGCTCGCTATAATAGGTTGGAAGTTATTAGTTAAGAGTTTGATAGAAGCATCGGCTTGTGAATATTCAATATTAATGTAGCGTGAAATAATTCGAAGCATTTTCCAGGGGCTATCAATCTGGGCCGTTAATGAGATTCGCCCGGTCGGCGCGCCGTGATTGCGTCCACCAATTTGTGCCTCATTGCACCGATAATAAAATACTGAAAGCTTATCATCTCTCTTCTTATATACATTTTACATACACTAGTTTAGCTTTTCAATGAATAAAAACATTTATCTAAAGAAAGTTATGAACTTAAGAGACTCGAAAGCAACAACAGTTATATTGACAACAATGTCGATACAAATATTTGCATGGAACGTATAATTAAGTAAGAACTTTCTATTAAAAAGCTTATTTCCAATCAACAGTTAAGTTAACGTTGGGTAACTTAATTCGATAGTTGCTCACACGAACACTAAGATCGAACAAGCTTTTTACATAGTATAATTGTATTGCAAATCGACCCTCCTAAATAGTCCAATAAAATCTAAAACCACAATATCGAAGTACCAGCCAAGTAATAAAATTACAACAAAGCTAAAACCTTCGTGCGTAAACAGTATTACCGTTTTCAAAATAACTTAAACCGTACAATTTTAATGACTAATTTCTTCATAACTGTACCCGTGTTACTTGATTATGTCTAAGTTAAATTAAGCATTAGAACGTATCGATTTAATATAAGGACGAAGGTCGAGTGCTTTTATTAACAACAGGTCAGGCGAATAATACAGGCGTTGTATTACGTCAGCTTTCGAACACAATATATTATTAAAGGTTAGTTAAACCAAATAAGCTTGAAAAGTTTATAATTTTTAGAATTAAATGGACAAATATAAATAGAAACTAAATATTAAATAAAAATTACAATAATACATCTCTATTCAGTTCAAAACATAGGGTACCTTATTGTTTGTTATCGATTTCATTTAATCTTTTATTCTAAAATTCACTGGCGCTTTTTATTAATTTTTCCTTTGCATTATCCTTTAGATAGTCATAGAACTGGCATTCCTTTTTCGCTCTATAAATCTATCCATTGTACATAACTATATTTAGCTCCTGAAGACACTTTACAAAATGATTTTTTTTAATTTTATATCATAAGATGGCAAACGAGTAAGCGGCCACCTAAAACAGCGCCGCAACCGCTGCACATATGATAAACATCCGAAATTGCAAATGCCTATCTGTGGGAGAGGGGACGCACAGAAGGAGACTATTCAATTAATTATTAGGACTCTCATATAAATCTAAAGCTTATTAAGTGATAAGTTTATCAGCCTTAAAGCTCATCTTTACTCAGTATTCCTGTTTAGTACAAAGTCGTCGATAGCACTTAACGTAATCCTGATTGATGGTATCTATTGAAAAGCACTCGAGACGCAAAAACTGCGAACACCCTACGACTTTATCGTCGATCGCGAAACTGAAAGTGTGCTGTGTCATTGCAAACTTGCGGCGAGAGGCCGTAGGTCGACTCTCGGACTTTCACCCTGCTATCATAAATGACATATCATATCTTATGTAAACTTAAGTGGGTATGGGCTAGCTCAAATATTGTGGAAAAAACTTATTTTAGAAAGACTTGGCTAACCCGCAATATAATTAGAGGATTAACACTCTCCTAGAAACTTTAAGATCGAGGGAGTTTTTAGAAAATGAAAGGGCTGAGCGTAGCAATGGAAACAATTAATTAATGGATTTTAAAAACAAAGAGCGAAGTAACACTTATTAGTAGTAAATTGTAATCAATTATTTTATGCCTTTAAAAATTATGGTATCTAAAGAATTGTACTAAATATCCCTTCTTCTATACTTAAAATATTTGAGAACCGGATCCTCATAAAACAAACACATTCGTTAAACAATTTTTTGCGATAACCTTAAAAATATTTCGAAGAAAGAACCATCCTTCCCCGGCTGGACGTGTCTTACAATTTGCTCAAGAAAAACATATATAGGGACAATTGTTGCGACTCATTCTATTGTAAAAGTCAATGAGTCATTTGCAAACAATGGGATGTAGCGGAAATGAAGTATTATTGTACCTACAAGCAGACTTTCATCGCAACTTTGATGTGATAATTTGAATGGGTCGTATCTTTTATGAAATCAGTGTACAACCTGATGAATTCAAACTTCAATTTGTTTTACTTTCATTGTCCTTTGTTTTATTGTTCAATACTTTTGGAATTAAAAAGTGAAACTGTGTAAACTAAAATACGGTGAATAAGTTAGCATTTTATGTAATGTAATCGTCTCTAATATAATTAGAGAGTGAAAAGCTCTATATTTGTTCATAGACCGAAATGTAAACAATTAAGCTAATGGCCGGTCTGAAAAATATTTTAAACGAACCCACGACGTGCGGGATCTGACGCGTGAAGAAATCGATTACCGTGAAGAAAATCTACCTGATAAATAACATAATAATTTAGATTAAATATAATTTAAAAAAATATAATCGGTAACTTCGAATTTATTTACTGCATTGATTAGTAGTAGTTATTAGATGTTTTTATCGTCAACAGTAGATCATTAGAACTCAACAATATTATGACAACTCCCACACGTGTATCGTGGCGATAATATCTCTCGAGCATTGGTTAGTCCGTACAGAAGTTTGGCAATGACCGATTTAAGACAGTGAAGTTACGCGTAGGCTGCCACTTCCCAAGCGGTCTCGACTCTCGGCTACACTGGCGGAGACATAAGTTTCAATCTGGCCGTTTCCTGCGTCGCTGACGTCTCAATTGCTGCTCTTTTGTGATCGACAATTTGTGCCGGCACTCCTCGGTGAAAAGCTTCCGTCGTCTCATTCAATAACAACGAGATCGGATTCCAGAGGCTATTTTAGCCGCAACGTCGTCACGGTTACGAAATCGCATGATACCAAACAGCTGACCCGATGGTTTTTACGCAGCATTTTTTGTGTTTTTATAAAGCGGCAACTGTAACTAAGAAATCAAACTATGAATATTTCTATAAGCACTTTTAAGTGTTTTGTCGCATAAATTATAACTACATTTTCAATTACGATAAAATACTTCCTGTTGAATCTCTGAAGATAAGTATGAAAATTGATGTGACAAATATATTTGAAAGAAGTGTACATTAGTAAAAAAAAATATTAAAAAGAAAAAACACAAACTTCTAACTACTCGTGTAACTGTTTTATTAAAATCGTACTCGAAAAGCGAAATTGAAACAACATTTGTTTCGCAAACATTTTAATATCTAATGTGATAAAAGTAAAGGGAAAGTGTTGTCAGGTTTGCGTAATGGCGAACAATACCGCCATACCGAATGTAATTAGCGTGTGGCAACATATCCTACGTCAAAATTGAAATTACATTGTGAACTTTTTGCCCATCTAATAACTGGCCGCCATTCTATTGTCTTTTCGTGCCATAATTTATAGTTACATTGTAACGCGATGAATGGATTTTTATGTAAATATATTTTTTGCCACAACATTAAAAGTACATTAGTTTTTCTCATCACTTAATGGAACAACCGAATTGTTTTGTATTTATAAATTGTTTTGACATTCGTAAAAGGAAGTGTTGTTATGTTACCTACTTTAACGTTTAAGCGAACTGGGAGCCCTGCCTACTCATACTTCCGATGTCAGTAGCTTCCATAAGTAAGAGCTTTTTTTCCATTGTTGTTAAGGTTCAAGCTTGTTTTAGAAGTTTAGATGATCCATCCGCCCAAATGCCTTCTATGAAAAAAAACAATTAATCATAATTACGAATATAACACACTGCGGCCTCTAATTACGTTTATTGTTTTTTGAAAGTCAATCATTTTTGAGACCAATTTCGTTTTTTTTCTTTCCTCAATTACGAATGTCACGGTTGGCGAGAACAAAGTCGAGTGATAGGTCACGCAATAGTGATAGATCGATCGCGCGTACACGCGTGCTGAGCGAACAAGACACAATACAATACAAAAATACAATACAATATTGTATTCAATATTCATGTGTGCTCCTCTCGAATACAAACGCGGCTCGCATACAACGTTCTCCTTACACTTATTAAATCGTATATTTGTCTGAAATGGAACATTGCTACACGGATTATACGCTATAAATTATTCACAATTCAATACACCAATACTGAAATTCGAAAACCTCGATTTTATATAAATTCTCTCTCTTTGAATGTGGACAATGACTTTATAAATGCATTTTTGTATAAAAGTACGATTTAAAAACGTCATACTAATATTATAAATGCGAAAGTTTAGTTGTATGGATGGATGGATGTTTGTTAGAGTTTGTAGCCTAAACTGCTGAACGGATTTCGATGAAATTTAGTATAGATGCAGAGAATAGTCTAGAAGAACACTTAGGCTATTCACTTTTGTTTTTTTTAATTCCACGCGGACGGAGTCTGGGGCGACAGCTAGTTTTATATAAATTCTCTCTCTTTGAATGTGGACAAAAAAGTGTGATTCTCTACGTGATTTTGTTTTTTATCAATAACGTAATTTTATTGTAAATTCCAGTCGAAGCTTAAAGCATTTTTTAATATAAATAAACTAGCGCGTCCACATTACATAGTTGATTCGGTAATAGAAATATTCTAGTTATATTACGAAGTAGAATAGAAGGGAAAAACAAACAACAAACCAAAATGAAATCACAATCAAAAGATATCTTTTCTATTTGGTATAACTTAAAAACAACTTCTTATTAACAAAACTAGATTTTTGTTCGATATATCCTGTTCCACAATGCTCTGATGGCAATGAACTTGTAATAGTGCGTTGGAGGATTTATAGTAGGAATGCTTAGAACCGGTCCTCATTTCCGATGGACGCCATGGGATGCTGGGATATGCGTCACATGTAGCATTTACTGGACATCACTTTAGGATTATTAGCCATAGTTTATAACAGGTATCATCTCCAGGTTGCCTCCCTAATCTATAAATGCTTAATTCTATGGGTTTCAATCGGCTTGTTGGAATTTAGGATTTTGACATCCATAACATTCGGAAACAGTGGTCGCCGTAAATCAAGTCACTAACTGGATGGCGTTTTCTTTCATCATCCGTTAAGGACTAATGGATACAAAACGCGTTGTTTTTTTCAGCTGCCAGTGTTCGGGGTCAACGTTCATTGAAAGTTAGCAACCCTGGTAAGTCGATATCGACATCAAAATACCTTGAAAAAGAATTATAATTACATCTAAAGTTTTTATACTGAAATTAAAAAGCGAGGCAATTTTATCAATACTAATGCGCGCTCGGTTTCCCAATTTTATTGAATACAAATAGCTGAAGGTGAATTTATCTAAATGTAGAAGTTAGTTTCAGAGCGGCTTTACGGCGCGTGTTATTTTTAAACGTCGGCTAACATACGGGTAGGCAGTCGATGTTCAATAGCGGATGATGTCGATTGTGGATTATTTCGGTCGCGGGAAGTATAAACTAGCGAATGGGCGCAGCCTCTACCCGACGGTAAAACTATTAACACGACGACAGAACGGGCAGAGCAGTAGTAAGTGCAGCACTGACATTATTTGAATGTACTCCTACTGTCAAAATATTGCTGTTCTGTATCGTAGTGTGAGTTCAAACAATAGCAGTACTGTCTACTAGTCTGCCTCAGATTTCTACCTTCGTGTGAAACAGTATAAGGCAATATTACGACCGCCGCGCTACACCTCGCCGCCTACGTCTATTTTCAACTTTCCGCGAACAAGTGCAATTATTGTTTACTTTAACAAATTGTACATATTATTAACAGTTTACGTTGTTGTAATGTAAACGTAGAAACTACTTTTAACATGTGCTCGTTTAGTTTTATGAATTAAAACGATCGGACGTATTAATTGCGTGCTGAAAGTGTTGCGATTGCGAGTTGAAATAAAATAGAACATGATTGTACAATACAAGAACTACTCGTGCACAATAACATGGTACCTCTTATCAATGACGTCATATAAACCAGAGACAACAAAATAAACTGAGGCAAATTTTAAAACAATGTCGATCCTGTCAAAGCATTTCATAATATCGACCGACACAGTGTGAATGAAGTAGTTTTCATTGACAATTGTGTCCAATTAATATAAATCGATTCACGGTTAACACGACTCGAAGCCCGTAGAAAAGGGGCTCGTAAGACTCATAAGAGGCAATCAAATAATTTAGGTTAAATGGCAACGATCCCTCTAGAGACCCGTAACAGCGTCTAGTCGACAGTCTAGTCACTTCATATCATTGCCAATTGTTTTATTACTCCGTGTCTTAATGACAAGCACACGTATTACCTAATAAGTCTATTAAGCCCAAGTAAAATCCTTTGTATTGTTAAACCTATGCTGGTAGGACATCATGGCTGGATATTAAAATGTTGTTAAAATCGTTATTTCACGGGAAATGTGTCTGAAATATCGTTTAACAGCTTTTGTAAACGTAAAATTTCATGTTAAAATATTTCATTTTATACGCCCGTAATTATGCGTTTACCATTGACAATAGATCGATATATTAAACAAGAAATACTGCAATATACATTTTCATATAAAGGATATTTGATAATAACGTATCCCGGATAAAGCGGATAAAAACAACACGGTCGATCAGGCCGAGGCGATCTGAATTATCGTCAGTCATTGAATTTAATTTTACGCTTTGTGGAAAAAATTACAATTCACAAAGTTGAAAGCGTAACAAATTGTTTTTAACAATACCTAAAATCAATGATACAATTTAAAATCTTTTCGACTTGTTATCGTCATTCAAGGAATAGACAAGTATCGAAAACATAACTAATTATTTTTCCTTATACGAGTAACCCCACCTTATAGGACGATATAACCTCATTTTACAGAAAGACTGGTGTACTACATGAACTGTTTTTAGTACTACGCCTCCTTCTGTTCTGTTCTGTGCCAATTAATCTGATCGTATTAACGATGTTTCAGAAATACACCTTAGTGATTTGATGTGTATTTCTCTTCGATATTGGTAAACTAGGATTATCTACACAATCTTATTTCCTACTTATACGTAGCTCAAAGTTAAAGGACTTTTGTAAACACTCTTACGTTAAACATCTTTCCTCTAAGCCGCTGTAAGTACTATATTTACAATTTGCGTTAACGCCTCACGACTCTAACACTCTTATGAAGTGAAGTGAACATGAAAGCGATTAGCCATTCTATTTAAAATTAATATTCATGCATTATTTAGGAAGTTTGTGGAATGTTTACTGCAGCGCTGGCAACGGGCTAAACGCGGAGAGTAAACAAATATCGACGGTTAGCGGCGAGCGAGGCGCGCCGGCCGGTTGGGTGTTCGCGTACTGGACGCTGTACGCCGCACTATACCCAGATTATTTTGTTTATAGAGGAAACTTTTGAATTATAACTATGTACGGTATAGAAGATAATCTGTTTTATAGTTGTTGAGGAATATTTTGCACGTTGTCGTTATAAAATTAGCATTCCAACTAGTTTAGAAAATTGAGTTCAAAATCTTGATTTAATATTTATTTACATGATGTGGTTTCAATGTATTCAAACTGTTTTGTTATAGACAAGACGTGCTGATTAAATGTAAATTTTAACACCATAAAATCATCTATATTATCTTACAAAACAAAGTTTCCATCGACAGCACAGTGGCTCGTCGATTTATTTATTTATTAAAGTTGATTGCACGAAGCGCAAAAGGCGAAGTAACGCCTAGAGGCATACAGTCTGACATTGAACAGAAATTGATGGAGAATTTCATTCAAAGCCAACATAAAGAACCGATAAGATTGTATGAAATCTAACAAATAGCTTTGCATACGTATTATAAATATATAAAAAAAGTTAAAGGTGATACTATCGTGTGAAACGAAAATCCATATTTTATGTACCCACTGGATCATAACACTGTTATGTCACAATACATAACTATAGACCGACAAGTTATCTGACCTGGTAGGCATAAGTGAAACTAAATAAGGACATAAATGATACCTCACTAGTGCCCTCCTTTCATGCCATTCTCTATATCTATGCCGGTTTGACATATTTTCTGACAGAACAACCGATAACAACGCCTCTCACCGGGCCAAATATCCTCATTTGACTATAGTAGAGAAACGAAACTGAAATACGTCATAATTCGGAGATGATGTGTCCTCATTTATCACAATCATTTGTCATCTCTTCGCAGTTGACTCGGTGCCATGTGAAATAAAGTTATTATGTAACGGTGTTCGTAGTTTGTTGCTAATTGAGGGCGTCAGTGAGTCAGCCCGCAAACTTACTATGTAACAAGACGGAAGACTGTTAATGACAGTGTAATCAAATTGTAATATTAACGTTGAATTAATTTCCACCACAGACGATCGTAAGTCAATAAAATTTATATAGATACAACAAAGTAAATGCGGTAGCGTGCGAATAATGTGGTTTGTTCTATTGTGCAACGTGAGAATAAATTTTGCCAATTACTGTTATCACACGCTCTTGTCCTAACTGATTAGAAGCCGACACCAACTTGTAAAGTCGGCACATGTACTGTTTGTGGGAAATTGCATTTTGCAGCTCCGAAGTAAGTTTTGTTTTTCTTAAATCCCACGACCGCGGGACTTATTTAACACAGTTTTCTCACACTCAAAACCTGAGATCGATTGTGCGACGCATTCGGCAACTCGGTGGAAGAGGAAGTCGGAATTAACGTTTATATTGTCTGCTTAATGGCTGATTGTATAACTAATACTTGTTACAAACTGTGCTTATAGCATCTGTACAAGCTATTGTGTAATATATAATATTTATTTTGAAATAGATGTAAATTTGAGACTAAAACATCATTGAATTATTGTCTAGATACTTACAAGAGAGACACAATAATATCTGAAAAAATAAATAGGTTTGTGATAAATTAAATCTTGAAGCGATATCGGCATATCTAAGCTTATTGAAAAGTTAACAAGGGAGTTCTTTTATTGAGTCAAAGAGGCGACAAGGACCTCGGTCAGGCGGGGTCAATGCGATTTAATTGTGGCGATAAGAGGCCGCATTTTACGTGGGAGATAATCAACGGCGCATGACGTCTTGTGGAGATAATTTCGACGTCTTGTGCACGTCCGGCCGCCACGGTAACACCCCTATCTACCTACGTACCTCGCTATCTTAATACCCAAGAAAGTAGGCACCATTTCTTTGCCATACCATTCTCAATTTGTTACTTCGTGGATTAATTTTGCTTGCAAATGGTTTAATTAGGACTACATTTTTGCAAATAAAAATTTCTCTAGGCTTATCTTCCCTTTTGAATAAAAAATCAATGTTTTCATAAAATGTGTGTCGCAAAAACAACCTTTACATACATTTTATCTTTATCCTTTGTATATTATTTTCTAGTGGAAAAGTGTGACCAGTGGCGATTTAAAAAAGGAAATGCGCGGACATTTATCGCTGTATTAAAATCCTGTAACAATGGTCCAGTGATGTTACAAAGGCAAAAAAAAAAACTCGAACAAATGAGCTATAAATGAAGATACAACAACAATAGTCAACATTCGCTGTTACATAATTCTACGCTGCAATGGTTGGTTTTTTTAACGTTCCCTTGTACAATCCTCGTTTTGCAATGTCGCACCCGCTGTCTTCATACTAAAATATTACGCTTTACAGGCACAAAGACTTGAGGAAGGATTACGCGAGCTTTTACAACGGGATTTCTTTGTATGAGGCAGGATTGAATTTAGCATATGTGTGGTTGTTGGAAAGATTTGTCGTTTTATTACGGAGCGGGTGGGATTGTTGCGGTAGTGCGCGCGGTGCGGAGCGGCAATGGACGCGGGTCAGCGCGGCTCAATGAGCCACTTCCTGCGCCACGAACAAGGACATGCGGCCGACACGCGACCGGCCTCGCTATTTTGCACTATTATCTCCTAACATCCATAATGAACGGCCCACTGGCACTTAAGCGCGCTAATCTTCTGCGCTATTACAACCGACGCATGCGAGTACATGCTGTATTAAACTCGGTCAATTGGGCACACCGTTAACATCTTCTAAACACAATGTTTAGTCTATTGCTCATAAAAAGCCGATCTATAGTACCAATCTGCATCTAATATTAGCTTAACTTAGACAAGAAAATTCTATATATGTAACCGTGAAATAGATATCTCAGTACGATGCATTACATTGTCACGGTCGATTGGCGTAGGGAATACGTTCCGCTGTTTACCGGCCATTGGAATCGTAACAAGAATTAATTGCGTGTATAATTGAATCTTACGGTCGAGAGCACGCGCGGGTAGGGTTGCGGGAAGGGCCGCGTTCGCTGGGGCTCCGGCGTAGTGTCCAGCGCGTAGGGTTGACCCTAGATGACCTCGCCTAATCCCTTTGACCGATTAACAACCGACTTTTAAGGTTAGGATGCTCATTTACTGCAATATTTAACAATGACAGAGCTAAGTTTAATTTAATTAAATTCTGCAACCAAATTCTCGACAGCCAAATACTACCTTATTTCGTAGTAGTAGAACTTTTACTGAAATGAAAAAGCTCTTCAAAGAGTACATACCATAAGATAATAGTGTCATTTACATCTGTACTTACTATCCTTTGTTAAAAAAAATAATAATGGGAAATTAAGTCTGCTTCAAGGGAAAGTAATATTACAGAACGCCATTATAATTTGTCCATTCCCACATATATCTAAATAGATGTATTTAAGCATGTTTCCTTCGTTTAAAGAACAGGGAAAGTTAACTCTGACTCGAACATTAACTTTAGCACAATACGCCATTAGGCGGATGTCCATTTAGTTCCCGCGCTCGATTTGCATTTGTTTGGAATTAGCTCGCTCGCGTCCACCGCAGCTCTTTGTGTCGTACACCTGCGTCCTAGTACATACATCCGTCAACGCAACGAAGCTGTACAACTAGGATAAACGATGTAATCGCGAACAGCATGCATACAATACGCATAATACAATGTGACACAGGAAATACTAACTACATGCATGCATCAATACCAACGACTAAATCTACTGGAGTTGACAATGATTGCAAACTGTAAACCGCTTTTTAATCAAGGAAATTCCTCAAATGTTAAGGAAATCCATAAGTTACCAATAAATACTTAAATAACCTACACAAAAATCTCAAAAGAAGCCTTCTAAGAATCCGTTTTTTTGTTCATACAGTAGATATACGAAAAAAGCGTACATTCTAATGAAACTGTCTTTTGCAACGACGATTCAATCATTCACTTGAGTAGTTACTATAATATAGAATGCATGTGATAAAGCTGTACATGTAATCTGTAGTAAGTCCCCATGGTATAGACGAGACTAGATAAAAACCGAAGCAAAGCTAACTTCGTTATACTGTGGATTAAAACTGACAAGAACTATGCCGCTGTTAAATTTTATATGAATTCTATCGGAGGATAAAATTGCGGCTTATCCGTGAGTTACCATTGCTTTACAACTGTATTTGATATTGCTATCTCTGTTTGTTTCAAATGAGCAAGAGAGATGACAATATTTTTGTGTCCAGGTGTGCGTTAAAGAAATCACAAAGCTAAGTGGTCATTAGTATCAGGTCATCAGCGATAGCATATATCTATCTATTAAGGTTGTCGCACAATAACCACTTTTTTCATTAATATTTCGATCAAAATCTATACCCCACTTTCAACGCTATTACTCGTGTTCGGTATGGATCCTTATCAAAATAAATGTGTCCATCATCAAGAGAATTTAATGTAGATTATAAATACCCTTGGAACTGTGTAATTCCGATAAATAGTTTAGGAGATATCATAAATAGCAAATTACGAGTCGCAGAAAAAAATACCAACTTGTAACAAAGTTTGCTTTCTTGGCTTACGTAGCCTAAACTATAAGACCTACATAAAAATGATGTATGAAAGAATTGTAGGTCATTCAATTAGCTGAATTAAAGTCTGCGATAGCATATATCTATCTCTTAAGGTTGTCGCACAATAACCGTTTGTTTCGAGAAAACCGTCAAATAAGTGCAATCGACTTTATTTAAAACGCTTTTATTCTTATTTGGTATGAATCCTTATCCAAATAAATATGTTTTCACGATAGAGTATTATATGTAGATCGTAATTGCCTTTTACAGTATGTAATTCTGTGCAAGATTCTAGAAGTTATCAAAATATTAAAACTCACGGGCAACAACGGCGCGCGGCCGCACCGAATTATGAGTGAATGATCGCAACGATGTATTAGTTGTTTACTTAATTTCTTAGATAATCGATTTAGATAACTCATTATTTGTTTGAAAGCTAGTGATTATCATACTGCGATGTCTAGATTCACTGAAAATCGAGAAATAAATAAACTTTTTGATAAAAAACAAAACCGACTTCCAAACAAAATACACTAAAAACAAAATCTTCTCAAAAAAACAGTACACTAAAAAGTAACGAAATAATTTCTTGAAAATAGTAAACCTCCCTTATTGTAGCTGTTATGTCTATATTGTACAATTATTATTACTTTGAAGTCGGTGTCAGTCATTACTAAAAACGTTACTATACTTTCAATTGTCAATTGTTATGGTAAAAATGTAGAAAACCTTACGTAGAAATATCACTGCATATACCTCGGCTGACACTGACATCAAAGTGATAATAATTGTACAATATAGACATAACAGCTACAATAAGGGAGGTTTACTATTTTCAAGAAATTATTTCGTTACTTTTTAGTGTACTGTTTTTTTGAGAAGATTTTGTTTTTAGTGTATTTTGTTTTTAGTGTATTTTGTTTTTAGTGTATTTTGTTTTTAGTGTATTTTGTTTTTGACCGACTTCCCAAAAGAAGGAGGTACTCAATTCGTCCGTATGTTTTTTTTTTTTTTTTATTATGTGTGTTACGGCATAACTCCGCCCCTGGTAGACCGATTTTGAAAATTCTTTTTTTATCCGAGAGGTAGTGCTTGCAGGTGGGTCCCATTTTTTTGTTTGATTTTTGGAGTCAAAGACTACGGCGTAGTTAAATAGTTTAGCTCAAAATTGCGTGACGAAATTTGGTGTCTTTTTTGCTTTCTATGCTTCCGTAGCCTAAACTATAAGACTTACACAAACATTATGTATGGAAGAATTGTAGCCCTTTAAATTTGCTAAATAAAAGTCCGCGATAGCATATATCTATCTATTAAGGTTGTCGCACAATAACCACTTTTATCATTAAAATTTCGATCAAAATCTATACCCCACTTTCAACGCTATTACTCGTGATCGGTATGGATCCTTATCAAAATAAATGTGTCCATCATCAAGATAATTTAATGTAGATTATAAATGCCCTTGGAACTGTGTAATTCCGATCACTAGTTTAGGAGATATCATAAATAGCAAATTACGAGTCGCAGAAAAAAATACCAACTTGTAACAAAGTTTGCTTTCTTGGCTTACGTAGCCTAAACTATAAGACCTACATAAAAATGATGTATGAAAGAATTGTAGGTCATTCAATTAGCTGAATTAAAGTCTGCGATAGCATATATCTATCTCTTAAGGTTGTCGCACAATAACCGTTTGTTTCGAGAAAACCGTCAAATAAGTGCAATCGACTTTATTTAAAACGCTTTTATTCTTATTTGGTATGAATCCTTATCCAAATAAATATGTTTTCACGATAGAGTATTATATGTAGATCATAATTGCCTCTTACAGTATGTAATTCTGTGCAAGATTCTAGAAGTTATCAAAATATTAAAACTCACGGGCAACAGCGGCGCGCGGCCGCACCGAATTATGAGTGAATGATCGCAACGATGTATTAGTTCTTTACTTAATTTCTTAGATACTCGATTTAGATAACTCATTATTTGTTTGAAAGCTGAAAATTATCATACTGCGATGTCTAGATTCACTAAAAATCGAGAAATAAATAAACTTTTTAATAAAAAAACAAAACCGACTTCCAAACAAAATACACTAAAAACAAAATCTTCTCAAAAAAACAGTACACTAAAAAGTAACGAAATAATTACTTGAAAATAGTAAACCTCCCTTATTGTAGCTGTAATGTCTATATTGTACAATTATCATTACTTTGAAGTCGGTGTCAGTCATTACTAAAAGCGTTACTTTACTTTCAATTGTCAATTGTTATGGTAAAAATGTAGAAAACCTTACGTAGAAATATCACTGCATATACCTCGGCTGACACCGACATCAAAGTGATAATAATTGTACAATATGGACATTACAGCTACAATAAGGGAGGTTTACTATTTTCAAGAAATTATTTCGTTACTTTTTAGTGTACTGTTTTTTTGAGAAGATTTTGTTTTTAGTGTATTTTGTTTGGAAGTCGGTTTTGTTTTCATTTCAAGCTATCAAAGACTGGGACTATCGATTTGGGAATACCCGTACCAACAACCGATTAACTAAACTACTCATTCCTTCAGTACGTGTTAAAAATAATTTGAACTAGGGTTGTAACGGAGGCCATTTTAACGGAAGCGGATGCGGATGCGGAGGCGAAGGGCTTCACCTCTCAGAAGCGGAGGTTAACGGAAGCGGAAGCGGAGGTCAATAATATGTTTATTATGTAAATATAATGTATAACAATTATAGTTAGTTGACCTAGAACGCCCGCGCCCGTCACATATTTTTTCTTTTTCTTTTGAGAAAGAATGGGAAGGGAAAGTGGATCTGACGGCGGAGGTGACGCATAGGAAGGGGAAATATCCTTTTTATGTGCGTCTCCTCCTCCGTCGATTAAGGGTAGGCAACGCATCTGCAATTGCGGATGTCTATGGGCAGCGGTCGCTTCTCCATTTTGGGCGAATTCAGGTGATCGATTGCTCGTTTGCCATCTTATATTATAAAAAAAAAAAAAAACATATAGTACTATACCTAATCGCCCCATTCGCGTTAAAGACGTAAATTAACCTCCGTTATAACTCCGCATAAGAAATAACGAAAGCAGAAGCGAATGCGGAGTTAATATTTCTTGCGGAAGTTCCGCACTTGCGGATGCGGAAGCGGAGTTCCGTTACAACCCTAATTTGATCCACATTTTTTGTATGTTAAATGTAGCTTGATCTATAAAGCTTAATTGCGGAAGAAAAATCAGTAAGTACGAGTATAACTTGTTTAAAAGTATTTATTGAGCAAATACTTCCAGTTTGTAATAACGGCGAAGTAATCAATATGTAGACTAATAGGTCAATTAGCGTAATTAATGTAGTTAAAAAAGCTCTTACAACTCTAAATGGAGTAGACAAAAAACTAAATTTATTAGTTCTAATATTACTGTTGGTAGCGGTAATCTGACATTCAATTTACTACTACAATGTGTCTTCACATGTGTTCATTTTTGTATACTAATATAACTGCAAAGATTTTGTATGAAAAAAAAAACTAAAGTTGCCTTTATCCTTACATCCAGTCGAAGAATCCTTTGAACGTAACGTTTTAATAATAAATGTCTTCGTTTCTGAATTGAAATGAGTTCTCGAGGTTTGCTACAGTCTTATTAGAGAGATAACTTATTAATTGGACGGTAGTAAGGAATGGTAATGAAAAATTGCTCGCTTCCCCTTATCTATGCGGCGTTCGAAGTGGGACGTCGGAGCGTGTCGTTAGCAGGGCCACATCTAGCCGATATCTCTACTGCTACCCTCACAAACTCAAGATAACTATTACTCTCCTTATCAGAAATGATATTAAATCTTTTATTATAAATCAAGCCAATCTTCGAGAGCCAACCAAGAGAAATGGTGCAACTTTTATTCATTTTTTAATCCTGTTTAGAATTTAAAAATAAACCAATCTATTATTTCGAAATCCTTGATACGTCAAGTATGTCTTCTAAAGCATCAATAATTTTATACCTTTATAACGTGTGTTTTTAAACATCTCAAATCATACTTATCTGTGATCACGCTACCAATATTGTTGGTCGTGAATCTTATCCGAATTTGTAGACGTTCAGTCGTCAATGGCAAGTCGCCAAAAATTCGTTCCTTTCTCGCGCCTTGTTCTGTACAAAAGCTGATAGCGCCGTCTTACGTCTGAATATATTGTGCCCGAGCTTGCAGCGCCCTCTACAGCCGCCTCTGATATGCAAATAGGCTCCGGCGAGATCGTAAACCGTTCCATATCAGATAACGTAATTTGGAGCTGAAATACACCGACTTCATGTAATTTCGGTATTATGCTTGTGCCAAATTAAATTATTTCTTCAATTCAGAAATTTGTACCGAGAATTAGATAACGAGTGGGTAATTAATATAATTTATGTCGCTCGTTGTGCCAAGTTTCTTATTTTAGAATTATAATTTATACAACGTTGTTATTTATAATATTTTATACCTCTTTCTTAGTAACTAGCAACAATACGTAAAGTAAAAAGCTTTTTAATGTACTCTGTAATTGTTTAAGTATTTCTTTATAATTTAACGCGTAGGCAGATGTTTAGACAAAGGTTGGCTAACCCACGGGACGCCCGCCGCGCCATCTACCTGCTCCGCCTATCAAACATCTTGGGCCTCTTTTTGCTTATCTTTCGTAATATATTATTCACGTGGAAGACGAAAGAGACGTCACCAGATATACTTTGTTTTGAAACAAGTCCCAAAGTTCGTTTCTTTTCAAGTATCATTTTGAGAAATAACGATGAAAACAAATATATTAACTACAATTTAATAAGCATCAAAATTAACTGATTTTATAAGTATAAGATATTCAATTTTAATCACTTATACCAACGGTTGTTTACAAGCTTCTTAAATAGAATACGAGAGGAGACGAACACGATCTTATAGTTGACAATAATTAGCGATAAGCAAAGCTGTAACAACACCGTCCTACCAAGAATTCTGTAACATGACCGACAAACAACTTGATCAAAGCGCAAGCAAAACTAGTACGGAAAACAAATGCCGCAAGTCGTTTAGATAACTAAATTAATCCAGACCTCCACGTCATAGTGTTTAGAAGCAAACTGCAAAATAATTCTTAACACGAAGATTCCATTAAACTAATTAGACAAAATCACATTCCAATCCAGATATCTATATCTAACTATACAATATTATTAAGAGTAAAACTTTGTATTTTTATTTGTGTTGCAATAACTCAAAAACTACTGGGCCGTTTTTAAAATTCCTTTCACCATTTACAAGTTACGTTGTCAGTGAGTAAAATAGGCGATATATTTTATTATTTTTCAATTTCACGTAGACGAAGTCGCAAGCAACAGCTAGTAAAATATAAAGATCGAATTTTGTATTTATATTTTTGAACCCTTCAATCATTTTAAAACTTCGATAAGGTTTTCTAAAAATACACAAGATGGTATTTGGTCTAATCTATGCTTATAAAAAAAGCTAAAACTGGCTAGACTGCTATTAAATTTTTGCATTTTGCTTCGACTTTATTTCGACTAGATGTTAGCAAGCATCGTATGCTATAGGGAAACCTCTATAACCATAATGCACTGTAGTCGTGAGAATGTACTAATAGACCAAGTACTGTAAAATGACCGGGGAAAAATATTAACAAGGAAGTAAGATATCGCATTCGAGTAACTGTGCTGCTTTAATTAGCTTGAGTGCAGCACATGGTTAGCGTAACATGGCTCTGGCTCTTCCACGGCTTGTCATTACAAGCCTAATTACCTATCATTACATTGTAACAGCCAAGATAACCAACGTTTTTCCATTAAACTCAACATTTCTTAACTGTACCGTTCTTGTATCAATTATACAATTAAATGATACCGCTATGTTTGTTCAACGGGTTAAAACAGAAAAGCTTTGACTAATATTTTAAATGAGAAAGTTTTCTAAACTTTGATGAGTAATATTTGTTATTAATTAACCCTGGAACGGCTAAACGGATTTGGATGAAATTTTGCACAGGGAAACTCTGAAAAAGGTTAGTTCCCTCGGGATTGAGGGGATTTGTGTTTGTTTTTTATATAATTACGCCATAACTCCGTAACGAAAGAATCAGATTTTTAATTCCACGCAGTCACGGGTAACACCTAGTGTTAAACTAAAGCGTGGATTCCATGTTTTTAGCTATATTTTTTTATTAAACAGTTTTTGCAAAGGCGTAAGCAAGGCGTTTAGTAATTGTGGCCACGTGCTTAGTAAACATCTGGAAATCATTATAAATTAATTCGAATGAGACATTGAAATGCAGGCAGCTAACAAAATCCTGCTAAAATAAACCGTAACTTGCGTAGAAAAGTTTTCTAGGCTACGTGGGGTCTGTGTCTATAAAATGGAATAACATCGACAGTCATGATGTCAGGGCACGCACCGCACTTGTTATATCAATACATCCTGTGTATTGATAAAACAAACTTCGATCAAATCAGCCAAGCGTGGTTACCGGTTATTTTAAACAGAGGTTCCTAAACTTATTTTCCTCGAACCCCATATTTTTGTTGTAGGGGTGCTTAGAAACATAAATTGATCAAACGAAATCTTTACAATTATTCCCCATTTAGAACTCCTGGACCCCTAATTTTGTTTGCGCCGATCGTGCACCCCTGAAGAGACTCCCGTGGACACCAAGGGTCTTCTTTGACCAATTTTCTGAATCACTGCTTTAGACGAAAGGACTTTGTACCTTCTTATTCCTTTGCACTTACTTCCTTTTTTTATTTCATTTACTGTTTTATCAGAAGAATTACTTCTTTATTTGAATGTCTACTTTCTGTTTTTTAAGGCAAGAGGCTCAAACTTTTTGTTGCCGTATCTTTTTGTGTTAACATATTTATGACAGTTGATAAATTGTGTTTGTGTGTTCTACTTTAAATTTATACTTAGCGGGAACCTGTTATTTTTGGCAGTACTCTGCAAAAGTGTGGCCTTTTATCGTTGAGCTTAATTCTTAGTGCAGGTAGATTTTAGATGCGTAGCTCTGAATCTATATAAAATAACATTTATTTATGCTTTATTCTCGTAGTGTCTTCAACTACTAGAATCAGAGGAAGATATGCTTGCGCTTAGCCTTCATTAAATATATTCACTCTTTTCTTGAAGATGCGTTGCCCTGTATAATTGTATGGAAATAATTAATATTTCCGTTGTTAACTTGCAACTATTAACACAAAACTAAAACAGTATTATATTACATCTCTTCCTTAATATGCAAAATGTTTCCGTTGTTGCTAGCTCAATGAACTTGCCCGTTATATCTTTGACTTTCTCTGAACTGCAGTCATTAAGTTAGATTTTCTGCCGAGCTTAGCCGCTGCATTGGCATTTGTTCAAAAGCCGTAATGCTCAGTGTTGTAATTTCCATACCCGCTTCTAATTTTCAAAGTACAATTTGGTATCAACATTTTCCTTCACTACTTCATGGCTTTTGCGATACGCAGTATCCTATAACTTCTATGATAACAATAAATTTATGATTTCTTGATACAAGGGCCTAGTAAATTCAACAGGATACAAAAACCATATTCAGGTACGTAGCAAAGGTGTAGCAAAAGATTTAGCTGTCTCCCTCACTCTTCGGTCTATAGCCAAAAAACTTTTAACAATTTTAAATGTTGCCTGATATTTGAATACGAATACGTAGTTTAGAACTTGAGTGTTTTGTTGTTTGATAACCTGAAAGCACTTATAACTGTTCCTAACATTAACGACTCAAATCTATAATCGAATGGTGCAGTTGATCGATTCGGAGCTTAGAGAAAGCTTTGCTTCATGTTACTTGTTTTCCACAGACATAGTGCCAGTCTCCATCTCTATTATTACCCTTCCCAATCGACGAAGTACGTTTCTATTTTATGGCCCCTCATTTAAAAGCGTCAACACAAAACAAAAAAGCATCCTATAAAATGAAACTGGCAATGCTTGTAGCGAGACGCGAGGCGAGGTGAGCGTGGCAGCGTCGCGCGCGCATGTTGTGAAAGAGATAGAAAAGCTGGTCGGGCGAGTTCGTAGGGAGCCCCCCGCGAACCCCTCGCGCGCCGCTCCCGCCAGTGCCGCCGCCGTCGCCGACTGTGTTGCGTGTGTGCTGCTGCTGTTGACTCCGCGCTTGGCGTCCACTGTAAACATTGCACTGCATACAACTGTTACGTTACACTCTCCTACTTCTTAAGAACCGGTTACTCCCGATATTTCTGAGTGACACGTACCGATTGTGATTTTTGTGTTACCTGGAATAGTTTGGTGAAAATCTAGTTAACTTAATGATAATTGGAAGTGCTTGTGGAATCATTTTATCAGTAGTGCAGTAATCTGTGAGTGGAAATACAGAATTTTCTCTATAATTGGATTGCTTTACGGCAGCGAATAATTTAAATTGGTGAGTGTTTGGTTTCTCAACAATTTTTGTACATATTGAAGCGTGAGTCCGATACAACAAAAAGTTGTATCGTATAGGGGGCGATGGAGTGTGCGGGCATTGTTGACACACCTACGCTTACCAGCCGTTTTGATTTCCTCGGATATTCGATTCCTCGGCTCAAAACAATTCCATATTGTTTATCAAATAAAAACGAAAAATAGAAGCTATTCAGACAGATTGCCAGTTGAATTACTTTGCATCGGTTTATTTTTAACGAACTCTCTCAAAAATATTGTTGAAAGCGAGGGTATTTATAGCAGAAAGTTTTTTTTACAGAAATTATAAAATTACATATTTAACAAGATTAAACAGTACCGCTTATTTAATCAATACAGCGCATAATATCAAATGAATAAATGCTTACAATTTCAACTGAGGTATGAAAATTATCCCACTTTAAATAAAATATTCATGGACGCTACAGACGCTGCAGGCAATTTAGTCGTGGGTCCGGTCCGATCCAAAAGCTATCCAACCTATGCCGATGAGGCGTTGTAAAAACGCACATGAAATTAAAAAAAAATCTTACAATATACATTGGCTACACCGAAAAGAAACCAGCAAATAGATAGTCTAGGCTATATTATCGTTTAAACTTGCAACTACCTCGCAGCGACATCTAGCGAAGTTAATTGGAAGCAGTAATGCACACGAATCTACCAAACTAGAATAAAAGACTATAAATTCCTTAATCTTAATGTTTTCCACTGTTTTCTTAATTCCCATAGAGGTGCAAATAGCTGAGTTTATCTTTTCTACGTAAAAATAACAATTTAACGCATGATCGAGAGATTCTTTACCCCGCGTTACTCATGTAATTGTTAAGTAGTCGTTAATTAAAAAAACCTCGTAAATTTGGTAGTTATAACAATTTGTTGGGTGTAACATTCAATTACGAGTATTTCTTTGTAAAGAGTGGTAACAAAATGATGTTGGCAATACAATTTTTAGGATCTTTTATTCAAAGAGAATTTACGTTTACTTAGTTGAATTTGAAACATGTTCGCCGTTTACCCTAATGAATTATGCATCTTTCACGTTAACCAATGCTTAAGTGCAAAAATCAATCACGTAAGAACGCTTTTTTTGTTTAAATGTACTGTCACAACTTGAGTCCACTTTTTATTTATTGGACCCCTATAAATCATATTTGACGACTCGACTTCGAAACAAGTTACGTCAATTTGAAACAAAATAACAAACGTTGTATCGTTCAACTTTATAGCGGTAATTCCCGCGTTTTATGCACTTTGCAGATATTGGTTATCCCGATTTGCACACAACTTCCGCTTATGGTGGTATTTTAATTGTTCACAATAAACAATAGCAATATATTTATTTCATTTCATAGTACAATTTACACATAATCGATCAAAGTTGTAGTTTCGTGCAGCCAAACACATATAAACTGACATTGTTTTAATACCCAAATAACCAAAATAGCTTGGGAAAACCATTTGTCCTTATTTCGTAAGCGAACTTAGGTTACGGGAAAACACTATTTAGCCTGAGTAAACCGTTGCTTTATGTACGTCATACTTAAATTGTACACACTAGCGTAGCCGTACCATCCAGAAGGGTACACATCACCAGCTCACTATACGTCCCTACCGAAGGGCTCGGAGCCTACCCTAAAGTTAGGGCGACTAGGCCATAGTCAACCACGCTGGCCAAGTGCGGGTTGGTTGACTTCACACATATCTTTGAATTTCTTCGCTGATATGTGCAGGTTGCATCACGATGTTTTCCTTCACCATAAGAACGTCGGGTAAATTATGTACATATGAAAATCCGAAAAATCGAAAATCACATTGGTACATGGCGGCGGGATTCGAACCCAAGACCTGTAGATTACAAGTCAAGTGCTTAAACCACTGAGCCACCGACGCTTTAACGCTCGACGCTCGACGCTCTCCAGAAGGGTAGCTAGAGATTAATAAAAAAAATTTATTGATCCAAAACAGTTTTGTATAGTCAGTGGGACTCTGTCTCTGAGCTAGTAATATATTTCTCTATATCTATATCTATACTAATATTATAAAGAGGAAAACTTTGTATTTTTGTATTTTTGTATTTTTGTATTTTTGTATTTTTGTATTTTTGTATGTATTGAAATAACTCAAAAACTACTGAGCCGATTTTAAAAATTCTTTCACCATCAGAAAGGTAATTTATCTGTGAGTAACATAGGCTATATTTTATTATTAATAATGTTCAGGAACTATTAATAAACAGCGTGTTTCTGGACGCCGGCGTTAAAAACTCACTAAACTTTAACTTTTCTCGGCTTACGCTGCCTAAACCGTTAGAGGTATATAAAAATGATGTATGAAAGAATTGTAGATCTTGAAAAGTTCTACAGAAAAGTGCGCGATAGCATATATCTATCTTTAACGGTTTTCTTACAATAACCACTTTTGTGTTTACAAAATGAATTAAAAATCCAACGCTATTTGCAGCGTTCTTTTATTGGTTTCAATATTAATCCTTATCCAAATAAATGCGTTTGTTATCAGGAGAATTTAATGTAGAATAAAACTGTCATTTACAGTATTAAAATTGGACTAATAGTTTAGAAGATATCGCGAACACAAACAATAAGGGTAACCGAAAAATCAGCTTACAAGCTACCGGACTTAGAAATTTGGAATCTTGCATCGGTAGATTTCTGTTATTACGTAGATTACTACTAAGTTAATACTTTTGGTAATAGGTTGAAAAAAAGGGCGAACGTAATAGGTTATATTTGTAATTTCACGCGGGCGAAGTCGCGAGCAACGGCTCGTTTATAATATAGATAACTATATTATAAATATAGATTATAATTATAGGTGTGAAAATGCTTATCGGTGATATTGGTAGAAACTTCTCTGTCACCTAACTACATTTATACAAGAAACAGGTGATAATAGTGTTGGATTTCTTTTATCGTACCGTTTATAGTGTACAATGTTAGGTACAGTTAGACTTAGTTAAAGAGGATCTAGTGAATGACATTATCAACATCCTGCGTAATTGCGTATGCGTCATGTTGTGTTAAGATAGTCGAGAGCTAATGGGGAAGCCAGATGGACCGGAACGAAACATTACAAAACTCCTGGTCGAATAATAAATTAATGTTAATTTATTATTCATTTATTTTTGGTGCGCCCGAACCTTGTTAATGTTAACGATCTCCGCAAGGGAAAATTGAATTTTAAACGGAGAAAGTTTTCACGTTATTTGTTTACTCTTTGTGCTAATAAATGCATTTTTATCGTGGTTATGATGTTAAAAACATTCTTTAAAACCTTTTTAACCGAAACTTAAAAAATGATAATTATTCAAGGAAAGAATTCATATTCCACTAAAGACCTATGAAGAAAAAACTTATGGTAATTAAAAAACTTTTAAATTGTTATCTATGCTTTTTTCTATGTCTCAAAGTATCTAAACAGAGATCTTCATTTAGCATAATTCTTCAAGATTAAAAACCTCGGTTCACTGGAGCGAGCAGCAAGATGCGGGGAACTTTGCAAATCTTAAAGAACCAACCAAAGTAATATCACATCTTTTGATCTTTTAAATTGCTATCATATATTAAATGTACTGGATTTTTATAAATCGCATCATGATCGTATCGAGTCCCGATGCAGTTATAAAAAAAGAAATTATAAAAACTGTAAAACAAGTATTGAATGAAAATTACGTTTGATATCTTAATAAGTTTAGAAAATGTTTATCTTGATAAAGTATATTTTATAATACAAAAATAGAAATCATTATTGAATTAATTATTACATTGACGCTTGGCACTCCAAGACTTGTGTAATTACTACTTTATTCACAAACTAGCTGTTGCTCGCGACTTCGCCCGCGTGAAGTGAAAAAATAATAAAAAATATAGCCTTTGTTATGAGTGTGCAGCATGAGAGCAGATAAATAACCTTTCTAAAGGTGAAAGAATTTTTTAAATCGGACCAGTAGTTTTTGAGTTATTTCAATACATACAAAAATACAAATCTTTCCTTTTTATAATATTAGTATAGATGTAGTAAAATATCATACACTTTTTAATTCCTTACCTGGATTTGTCTCTTCTAGCTAGCCAGTTCTCTGCACTCAAAAATCCGTAACCTAATTACTAGTTTCTCAATTGTTTTGTCCCTGTAAAAACAACTCCTATTGCTACTTTCATTCATCACTAATTTATAAACATTCGATGAAATTGTGCTGTAATAAAAATCATTAAACTACATGACATTTAACACGTTTGTATACATTAAGCGCGAATGATACGATGTCTGCGATATTCAATATCGTGTCGTATGACAAATGAAGTGCAAATATTATTGTTAATCAGCTATTGTTAAGCGTCTGTCAATCGTTTAAAGAATTATAACTATACTTTGAGCTATACGGATATGTCTACATTAAATAGACAATAATTTTATACTCACCTTTTATAAAGAAAGCAAACGGTTTATTGATTTTAAACAACCGTAACACGGTAGCATACAATTGCATAGCATTGGTAAGAACAGTGGTAGAGCCCGCTTTAACATCTTCGCACGAATGGGTCGACTCGCCCGGTGTAGTACCACGACCACACAGAAGACAGGCGTGAAGTGGAAGCAATTCCGCGTTTCGTCTGATGAGTGTGGTGCCGGAGGCCTAATTTTAGTCCCTTTCCCTTTCCACCCTTTTCTTAAGAGGAAAGGATGGGAAGGAAAAGTGGATTTGACGGTGGAGGAGACGCATATAAGGGGGAAGTTTCCTCTTTGTGTGCGACTCCTCCTCCGTCAATCAAGGGTAGGCGACGCATCCGCTGTTGCGGATGTCTTTGGGCAGCGGTCGCTTTCCATTTCGGTGGATTCAGGTGGCCGCTTACTCGTTTGCCACCATATATTATAAAAAAAAAAGAAGTATGGAGACAGATAAAGATTTTTTAAATCTTACTTGCTAAATACTGATCCACTGTTTGTATATTCCATTCGTGTAGGAAGTTATCCTCCACAGTTTGGACATGTACGTAGCTAACATTTCACGCGTGACGTCGCCCGAGGCAGGCCATAAATTACGAGCCGATATAGAAAATGCGACAAACTGTCTTTATCGGTGATTCCGTATGCTAACCACTCCGCTCTGAGGATAAATCTCGACGTCACACTTCCTTGAAACTTATCGAAGCTCTGTTATTTATGCAAAAATGTTTTTTGTATGAAATGTCTCGTATCAAGTACTGTAAATAACATATATCAATTCTACGATAACTAATAATGAAAAAAAAAAAGAATAAACGTCTGAAAAAATAAAACTGACACTGAAATATGTTTTTAATCAAAACCACCGTTTACATTATTATTCTAGTTTAAGGAAATAGTGAAGTGCGTGCGACAACAATTGATCTCTTATGTCTAGACCAGTGATTCTCAACCAGTGTGCCGCGGCACTTTTGTGTGCCGCCAAATTTCAAAATTTTTTGTCATAAAATATTTATGCAATGTGTTGTAGTAAGTAAATAATTTTTATCTTTTTCTTTGTGTGCCGCTAAATTTTGAAATCGTTAAATATGTGCCGCAACAAAAAAGGTTGAGAATCACTGGTCTAGACTAAACGAAACTTCATCTCTTTTTCTTCTTTCTATCCTTATACTAAATCTCTTTGAGTATACTAGCCTAACCTAAGGCACTATTTTTGTATGAAGCGACTCATTTAACCTTTTCAGCGTTAATGTAAACATTTTTTTAGGTTAAGCTTTAAACGACCATTACATTATGTGGCCGTCCGCCGCAAGTAACTCGACGCATAGTTTGACGCCCGGGAATAGAAGCTACTAAAACATTCGGACAACTGTTTACCGCCAGAAACATTGCTTAAGTTTGATGGTAGTTGTAACTATCAAAGCGCCACAAATGTCAGGGTCCCAATAAAATGATCCCAAACCAAATAAAACAGATGTATTAAATTTATCAAATACAACTGTTGCTCGCGACTTCGTCCCCGTGAAATCAAAAAAATAATAAAAGACATAGCCTATGTTACTCACAGATAAATTACCTTTTTAACGGTGAAAGAATTTTTTAAAATGGGCCCATTAGTTTTTGAGTTATTTCAATACACACAAAAATACAAATCTTTCCTCTTTATAATATTAGTATAGATAGAAAGAAACACTGAACGATGTAAAAGCATTTCAACACAACGTTAAACGTATTAATATATCACTTTGTGATCCTAATCAATCTACGATGGCCTTCTTGGCACTTACAAGGGGAACAAAGAAAATTACACATTGTTCGATATATAAATAACTCGATAAAAGCAATCAAATTACTGATAAATTTACTATTTCGGGTTGGCGACCCAAACTGGGCCTCATTTGGCACAACAGAAATTTAACATACACGAAAAAACAATTTTCTCATAAATACTTTAACAGTACAATTAAAATGCCATCTACAGACACCTCGAGGCAAATATTAGTAAAAGATGTAAGAACCAGCTATTAAGTAATCACTACTGCTACCTAATTACACAGGACGAACAACGTATGGAAAAGTGTTAATAAAATCCGGAAAGAAATGTGATCAACGCCGCGACGCCATAGGTACTACAAATTCAATCGTGATTATTCCGCCCTCGACGAAAATGTTATAACATGTTCTATTGTTCTAAATGTTGCATTTCCCACAACCTCGGTAGGCCCACGTAAAGGCATGCCATAAAAGTTTGCGGTTGGTAGTAAAGAACCGCAGCTTCCCCGGCGTCGTGGGACGGCGCGGAGGCTGGTCACACCACGCTCTCGAGTCTCGAATGTCGACCGCGTCCATATTCTGTATGTAATTACACGCCGTCATGTCACGTCCGCGAAAAATAAATCAAGCGAACTACTACGTAATTTAATATTGTCGTAACGAGGTTTTAAAACTGTTCGCGCATGTTATTTTTGCCAATAATTAGTGCACTTTAGGTAGTTAGAACACATCATTTAGAATGTAGGTTACCATCAATAGGTAAAAATTGTTTGATTTTGGTTTATACAATAATTAACAACATGATTTTTCCTTGGTTGTTTTCTCATTTTAGTAAAATATAGAATATGATTCAAAAGTTATGTAACACATCAATCAATTAAATAGCTTATTATTTGTAAATTCACATTGAACGATATTCAGAAATGATTACAAAACTCGTTTTTCATTACCGAATTTATTTAAAGCGAAATCGATTTGATGAATACATTATAAGTGTTTTGATGACCAAACTGGTGTAGGTGCCTACTAATTGAATCGTTAACAATTGCTGAATTAATAATACGCTTTGAACTACTTGTATTGTATAAAGTTTTTATGTAAGCAACAAGGATACGGAGCATTAGTTTTGTAAACTGACCACCGCCTTACATTGCCAAAAGCATTATATATTCATACCAGTGTCTCCTTTACGTCTCTCCTTTCGTATTCAATGTTAGAAATCACGACTTCATACATTGCCAAAAAACGTTCGTATCAAAGCCTGATTTGGCAAGTAACATTTTTTTCTATATCCTATTTTTGAAAATAAAATTGTACGCATGTAAACATGATCAATTGCTTACTCCTTGTTTATATACTTCAATAAATATTTTTGATTGTTGTAGTAAAAAATATAGGTAAATCATTTTCTAATAATAATGTTGACAAAGATATAGCAAAAGTGTATTATCAGACATTGCCTTCCGCCACTCGATAACCGCTCGTTTGTTTAAGCCAGTAATTGCGTGGGTAGATCCAGCGCCGATAAATTGCAGGTTCGCGTAATATATAGCAAGGGAATTAACACTAACAGGTTATAGAGCATGCTAGCTGCTAGGTACACTGCAACACTGGAGCACTTTACACAAAGCCCCGAGCGCAAAATATAGACGCGGCGATACCATCCCCCACATTATGTTCATCCTTTGTAACTCTGACGGTACAATGGCCTGTCTCCTCTTATATTTTCAACCCTTTAGTCGACAACCCATCTAACATGTAGCTTAGAATAAGCATTGATTTTTCATCTAACCGTACTTTATCAAGACTGCACTATCTGTATCTAGTCTATACTTCTATACTAATATTATAAAGAGGAAAGATTTGTATTTTTGTATGTAATCGATTCACGTAAAACTACTGGGCTAATTTTAAAAATTCTTTCACCATTAGAAAGGTAATTTATCTGTGAGTAACATAGTACATTATATTTGACATGAGACACTTATAATAATAATAAATCACAGTAAATGATAAAAATTTATAATGCAATTCGCTATCATGTAAACAGATATAAATCTAATAATAGCGACCAAGTCCCATGTTGTTTTTCCCACGATAACGAGTAATGTGGCTAAAGTAAAAAACTAGAATGTGAGAGTCGGGGCCTGTTCTGACGCACAAGGAGCCTGCTGCATATTTCTTGCATCTCGTATCTGACGCAAATTATTATCAACACTATTGTTTTATTGCTATTTTTATACCTAATGCGTATGCCCGTTTTATTTTTAAAATATCCGTATTTATTAGGTTATTAACAAACTTCGTTCGTTTAGATATCGCCAATGCTAATATCTGCCAACCAAGGTCATGTTGTATTTATAAACAAAATCAGACAAATGAGAAATTATTATTTTGTTTATATCATTCTTAAGTCGCTCATAAACATCCATTATCAACGATACTCCTGAGAAATATAACAACGCTTGAGAAAATTTATTGTTCTTAAATAAAGACACAATAACAATAAAATAAAACTTACAAAACAGACAATAGTATGGTTTACGATTTACTAGTGTTTAATTTAGCTACAAACTAAAGTGCACAGTAATTGCTAAATAGATGCAAAAGTATGCACATTCGATACCCTGCGTTCACATACGGAGTGCTCGCTCTAAGTGACGTAGGAATAACGGGGGAAACGTAGGTGTTAAATGCATTCTCAGACATTGCAATTTGCCCGGAGATTAAACCAGCAACATCTGGCTTGCCCAGAATTATACTACACAATTTATGAATTTACATTTTATATATTTGTATGCGCGTATTCGATACTGAACCTAACATTATAGAAATGAATAATTCGTTCAACAAATAATTAATATAACATAGTATTTTTATATCCCAAAAGAAGGCTTTATGACGCTACCAAATTCTAACTATTTTACCGACAGACTTTAGCAGATTTCATCAAGTACCATCAAACAATACAAATATAATGTCTTAAATCAAATGTCCATTGTTACAGGCAGAAGATGGCGTGTGTGGAGAGGATTAGGCACTAATCCAAAATGGCCGTCGCCCGCGCGGTCCTGCTCCTGTTAGCGTCGACGGCGCACGCCTGGATGCCGGATGCTAATGCACGGATACACGTTAAATACGGTAACTGATACCTTCACATATCTCACTCTGAGTACCATTTGTACTTCTTTGTTCTATGTGTAACATATGTACCTAGCGACACGTCTCGGCTTCGCACGGTTGAACATTTTTTTAATATGTTATAACAATCATACTAATATTATAAATGCGAAAGTTTAAATGGATGGATTGATTTGTAGCCTGAATAGATGAACGGATCTGCATGAAATTTGGCATAGATGTATAACTTAGTCTGGAAGGAAACATAGGCTACTTACTTTTTTTTAATATCACGTGGACGGAGTTGCGGACAAAAGCTAGTATTAAATACTTTATTAATGGATGCAACGCTGTTATGATGGAAGACATTTATAAAAACGGTCTAGTAGTTTTTGAGTTTATTTTTAAAAACTTACAATTATTTTCATTTCATATTATTGTAACAGATTAGATCAGTTGCATTTATGTACATTTATGTACTTGAGGATATAACATGTACTTGTGAAATAAGATGGACGTCTATTTATGTGTATATGTATAACGTAGGTAATTAAGAACCGCAAGTATATATTCAAAACATTGTCCTTATTTAGTCAATGCTACGGAATCCTCTCAAATATCTATGCTCTAACAGATGTCGTATCTATTTTTATGTCCCACTTCCTGTGTGGTATAAATGGGATTAAAAGTCTATAAAAGTTTTTTAAAACAAACACCGTTTGTTCACAGTATGAACACACGTTAACTTAGTAACACAAAAAAAATCACATGTATTATAACTTTTCATAATTGTCATTATCCTTAGGGTTAAAGGTAAGATCTTTTACGTTGACTACCATACTTTATGTATAAGATTCCATGTTTTGGGCACAATATATAACAGTATTGGCTATGGTTTGCGTAACTCTATGGTTATCGCGTATTTTGCAAGTTTACCTTAATATTTTCTAATAATAGTAACGTTAAGCTAGTCATATAGTATCTTAGTATTACGTGCTGTTAATTAAAAACATAAATCAATATATACGTTTTATTTTTGAATTCCAATTACAATTTAATAATTTATTCCGCATAATAAATCAAAGAAAAACTTTACTATTTTCAAAGATTAAATTAAAAGTTTTATAATGAAATATTTTCTGGCTTTCATTTAAGAACGTGTAGTATGTAGGGGACGGAATGTAAACGTTTATGCAATAATTTTCCTCATACGTGCTATGTGCAGAATTTAAATGGAGTAGGCATTTCTTACGTGGGTTAACACTGCAGGTGCAACATGGCTGACAATGTTAATCGTGCGAAACACGCGAGAATTTTTCGAATAATCGTTATGAAATCGTAAATTCTTATTGCTGTTTAATCGCATTACAAAAGAGCTTTGTCCTCACTTCCACGTAGGTCTGGGTAACGCTATTGTAAACCTACCTTTATTTTCACATTGGCTTTGTATTTTTGATAGGCTTTTCTAAGGATTACGACGTTCATTCTTACAGATATAAAGTTTCAATTCTATAAGTTGATTTAAATAACACCACAAAAAAATCACTATAAGTTGCTCGAACACAACCTCGACTTACATTATAGCTATCGTTGTTTGTATAAAATCAATGCAAATGTAGTTCGATACTGTTGTGAACATCGCATTATCATAATAATTAAATTGGCAACAAATTGATTGCAGTGCGTAGCAGCTCGTGGCGGTGAAAGCCGTAATCAAATTCAGCTTGTTACTGGCCAGCGGCCGACGCGCGACCTGCAATGCTAAGCTGGTCAAGCTAAATCTGTATAATCCACGTCCAATTACCACGAATCCTGTTAACTCTGCCAGCATCGTAAATGTATTTACTACGTGCACCAACAAGCGCTGTAATGCTGTCCCTATAGCTTGTGTTATGTTTAGTTCATTGGCGCCTCGCTAGCGTCGAAGCCTTTTGTAGGCGTAGAATTAGCTTTCAATAAGTTACAGTAAATCCTGTTAATACCTATATTTCAACATGATTTTATCTTTCACTAGCTTTCGCCCGCGACTCCGTCCGCGTGGTATTAAAAAAAACAAAACTGAGGAGACTATGTGTTCTTCCAAACTATCCTCTACATCTAAGCCAAATTTCATCCATCCATCCATCCATCTAAACTTTCGCATTTATATTGTAATATTATTATAGTATGATTATCTTGGAAAAAAAAAACAATAATGACATGATTATGTTCTTGGTAACAAAACATAATCGTGTTCCTGTTTTTTTGTTCCTGGACAACTTCCATTCTAAAATTCTTCATCTTGTTGCATAATAAGTATAATTATCATTAACATTCAGAAGTAATTAAAATGTAAGACTCCATCTGAGACGTTTAAAACTACTTCGCTATGCAAATGGCAGTGACAAATGACAAAACATCGAATTTCACTCGATACAATACCTCGCGACCCACTTCGCATTAATCACTGTGAATAATGAACATAGTTTTTGCAACAAATACGTAATAAACTACGAAGAAGAATAATTTTAAAATCATTTAAATATACTTCGTATAATCGTCATTAGCAGAATTGTAAACCACTAAATAGGTCATTTGGTCATAAGTACATAAGCGCATTCCATACTTAGCTACTATAACCCGGTAAAAGTAACGGACATTTTTGATTATCAGCCAACACTATCGCGGCCACAACCTTTAGTAGACGCACCTTACCTAATCTTACTTCTTACTAATATTATAAATGCGAAAGTTTAGATGAATGGATGGATGTTTGTTAGATTTGTAGCCTAAACGGCTGAACGGATCTCGATGAAACTTGGCATAGACGTAGAGAATAGTCTGGAAGAACACATAGGCTACTTACTTTAATTTTTGTTAATTCTACGCGGACGGAGTCGCGGGCGAAAGCTAGTTTTTGTATAAATTAAAGGATAATGTAAGATTTTTTTAAAAAAAGATACTGTAATGGATATTTTTAACCTATATCCTCTTATAAAAAATATTCAAAGCAAAGATATGCGCGTTAGCTTGGATGTTAGCGCCGTTTCTAAATATATCTGGAGTGGGCTGTATATTTAGGGACGCGTTCTTTTGTTTCAGGCGAGGAGACTTCAGAGCAGTTCGTGGGCAACTCGACAGCGCCTGACCATTTTCGTATATTAGACAGAGATGATTTCTCGATCATTGTCGGTGGCAGGTGAGTTCAGAAACTACTCAATTCTTATCATATCTCAAACACGAAGTAATTGATTATCATTAGTTACGTTACAGATGAATGGTTAAGCCAGCACAGCTGTTATACTTTTAATAAATATTCTGACCTGATTTAAAATAAACAAATACATTTTTTGTGTGTTTTAATTAGTTATAATCGAAATCGGTCATGAGTACAGTATTATCATTGACACCGTTACATGTTACGTTAAACATTATTTTACGCAAAATACAATGTTAAAAAGAAACATAATTAACAATAGATTATTTGATAGAAAATCGATTTCGACATTATAAAAAGAGCTTTATTTAATTATGTCTTTTTAATTTTTCTGTGCATTGCTATCCTAAGATATATAAATGTTATACGCACTGATGTATTAAAAACAATATTTTACATCAATTATAATATACCATTACATACCATATTTATTCAGGTGCTCAAAACTCCTTGGATGTTATAATTTTTCAAATAATAAGCCACCTACGCAAATTGAGGATGACGAAATTAATTATACCCATTTGTTACAGAAACGCCGTTTATAATCTAAGCCTGTACGATTTGTCTGAAAACGTTGATCAGGTAAGATTTAATACCACTTATTTTTATATTAATCGCACTCATAGTCGTTAATTGGCCTCTCAGTTAAATACGTAGTCACACTACACCTACACCTAGTGACGGCAGTTAGTTTTTTGTTGGTAATTATGAATAAATAATTGCTTCCGTAATTTATAAAACTTTTATAGTTGGTTAATACGTTCGTATGTACTCGTAGAGGTCTTGTGGGTGTTTTCGTCAAACAAACATATCTGCAGTCACGGCCACCTTAGATTAATAACAGTGCTAACGAAACTTACCATCTTAGTAACCAATGCATACTCTCAGAGTTTTCTTATCTGAGAATATTCTATGTAACCGTTTCTTGATCATATTTTGACTGTTATTACGTAATTATCCACTCCTGGATTCCACAGGAATATTGTATAAAAGTATATTGTTTATCTTTCTATTCGCAAAGGGAATGAAAGAGATAACAATATTTTATATGTAGAAGTATACAGAACCGCGCTCTGAATGAGACAATTTTTTATCAAACGTTGACAAGCTTTATCTGTTATTTGCCTTTAATTTGGAGCATGATAAAGGTGTGACTACTGTACAGTAATTCTATATCAAAAAATACTCGAAATTGATGACAAAGATTAGCCTGTTTTTTAGATTGTATTTTATAAAAGATTTTCTCGTGACGGTGATAAACTGTCGTAAAACGTTTCAAAGTGCTAGTTTTCTTATAAATTCTTATCTAAGAAATAAATGTAATATGTCTACACTTCTAATTTTTAAGGTTGTACTTGTCGTTGTTATACAATAAGAGTCGATCCATTCAAGTTACAAATGTATTGCTTAATCGTTACTCGAACTTTATAAAACAAATTACTTTAAAAGCAAGAATTTTATATACAAAGTAAATGATGAATGGATATAGGAATGTGATTCATCAGTATTACCTACATGCAACATGTAGGGCTGCCAATCTATACTAATATAATTTAAAATAAAAGTTAACCTTACACCGGCAAAAGACTGAATACTATGACTCTTAGTAGAAGACAAAAAAACTCTTTGTTTCAAAGAATCATATAAAATAAGGTACCAATTTTACTTCACTTAATTTCACAATTTCGTCATAAAACTGATAAATCGAAATGGCCGAGAATTTGTCGGTCCGTCGAATTGATTCAAATGAACGATCATTTGAATCAATTCGAAATATATGTTAAACCCATAGTCCGAATGCAAACCAAAGGAGGTGGCAGCCCTAACTACATGCATGATTGTGTTTGTTCGCATCATGCTTTAATATATACGCGGAATTCACTGCAGCCGTGATTGTAGCCATTACGAGTATTTGCAAGTCAAGGAGGATTTAAATATACTTCTCGTTCATGATTTTATACGTACCTGTACAAGAGTGATAAAGTCGATAGCGTATTTGATAAAATGTAATAATTATTTTAATGCTGGAATAAACAATGTCTTTTTTTCATCCCGTTATGTTGGTATTTTGTACGGTTTAGTCAGTTAATAGATACAGATATAAATTGTACGTCTTTTTATGTAACACATTTCTGCCGGGATTTGGAATGTCACAGGATCAGTCGCTAACATGTCACTGACAAAAACATATTCACGCAAAATTTACTTATACGAAAAGTACATTAAAAAATAAGGGAATGGGCATCACGTTAATATGCTATGCCAGTGGCAATCATAATCATTTTTTCTTTCTGATGTTAAAATGTATATTGTTTTTACAATGACAAATGTGATCGGAAACCTTGTTACAAGTTGTATAACAAATGCTAGCATGTAGCGATATCTCTGAGGCACAATACTCTGTACAAATTGCTAAAGTTACATTACACACTTTTGATGAACGCGCACGCGATAGTTCACCTACTTCTTATTCACGACGCAATATAAGTTTTTAGATTAAATTAAAATTGTATGCAAATTGTTGTTACCTTATTTAGTTGTACCTGACCTACATTGCTCTTGCGCGAGTTTCGAGTCGAAAAACAAGTTAGAGTGCAAATAAAAATTTGTCAAAGGTATTAATTATAAGTTATATGATTATTTATGTAAAATATTTACATAGAAATGACATTAATAATCGAGATAAAATGCATACGTTCCCACATATTATGTATACTCGTTACACTAATCGGATTTTTTATTTTATTTTATTAGTATTGTCAAGTAAAATATTTCGACAGCTATGTATTCAGCTATTAATGTTACATACATAAGTATAGATCTTTAGAAGTCATAAACGAAAGGGTTTCGCGAAGCACTTTACCCAATGGGGAAAGCAGAATTTTTAACCTTTCACAGAATGAGGAAAAGCGGGCCTCCTATAAGTGTGGGGTTCCAAGTAGTTTTTCCTCCGCCCCTCGCAAAGCCATCTCAATGTTTAGATTGCTCTTATAGATTAGATCCCTAAAGGCTTTGAAGTACGAACTATAGTCTAAAAACATTGCTAGCTTATTTGAGTGCTAATTCAAAAATCGATTAAGAAAATAATTCTTGTTAGCATCTATATATAATATATAAAAGAAAGTCGTGTTAGTTACACTATTTATAACTCAAGAACGGCTTTATCGATATGTCTGAAAATTGGTAAGGAGGTAACTTAGAGCCAGGAGAAGGACATAAGATACTACTCGTATTTATTCCGTTTATGAATGGATGTCTCTCTCTCTCTCTCTCCCGATGAAATTTGGCACAGATGTAGAGGAAAGTCTGGAAGAACACATAGGCTATTTACTTTTGTTTTTTTTTTAAATTCCACGCGGACGAAGTCGCGGGCGAAAGCTAGTCACAATATAAAAATGAAATTTAGTTAGGCATTAGATAGTGCTGAATTTTTTGTTACGAAGAAAATATATAATACAAGGGATTGTAAATCAGATATCTCAACTATTATAAATCAGACGCATCGACACAGATCTTTTATATTGATGTATCCAATATAGAATTCATAACATATCCAGCACCAACAGCATAGTTTTAATATCGGACAAAATTAATGGCATCACAAAATACGCATAAAAATACCAAATACACGAGCGTCGGGCTGTTGGCACGCCGCCATGTTCCACCAGATATTGGTAAAGTTTCACTCGTCACAGAACCATATTTCGTAACCGATACTTCCATTACCGGGCACCGTATAAAATTGGGAATATTTGTCAGTCTGTAACGAGTCCGAGTAATTGTTTACATCTGAATAATTTTGCTATAAAAGCTAACGTTGAATAAATACAAGTATTGTACGAAATTATATACCTACTGTGAAGTCACAAATTACGACTAACAGTTACACAGTATATTTATTTCAACAGTTCCCTGTGACCTATATCCTTCACAAGTAAATATAAATGACAGTTTAGTACAAGGGCCTCGTTAGGGTTGGCATTAAAAATGAGTCTCGCAGCTTGGTCGACTTCCTGTAGCCGATTTCAAGTGAACCGTGTCGACGCGGCGTGCCCGCCGGCTTGTGAAAGTCAATGCATGTGCGCGTTTCTCGCTACAAACAAACCAGTATTTTCAATGACTTCTCGAATTAATATGCAATTTATTCGCCACAATCACTTCTTATATAAAATGATACAAAACAAAACCTTTCACTGTTAAAGAGGAAAACGTGCCCCTTTTAGTCGGTTCTCTTTTTGTAAATCAGTATGTAACAATCGGATTAAAAACATACTGTTATTTTTTTTAATTATGCAAATTGTCCCTTTCGTAGCGTTTAGAATGGCAGTCAACAGACGCGCACAGAGAACTATGTCAGCTGAAGGGCAAGTCATCGGACGAGTGCCAGAACTACCCGCGCGTGGTAGCACGCTCACATGGCCGCCTGATGGTCTGCGGCACCAACGCCTTCAAGCCGCTCTGCAGACGATACGACACCTCGCGACAGAACCACCGCCTCGAAGAGTTCGACGGCTCAGGAAGATGCCCGTACGATCCGGAGCATAATTCCACTGCTATATTCACTGGTGAGAGCAAACTTTATTTTGACAGGTACTAACTGAGACTTGCTAACTTTCATTTGTTTATTGACTTTAGGAACTTTATTGTGTCAACTAAAAGAAACTCGGAAGTGAAAATGTTGCGATATGGGTCTCCAACTTTGATCAACACAGTTGCCATATTTTTTTTATTATTTATTTTATCAAGTACAGAGTCTCATCCGTCATATGTATGATTAATACTGTATGCCGTCTCAACTTCATTCATCACTTTATTATAATTTATATGTTACACTATAATATTTGATATCTGACTCACCGATTAATTAACATACAATTCTGTTTTCAATTAATATTTGTACTAAAAGTTTTCAAAACAAAAGTTAACACATTCCATGATTAAATCGGAAAATGTAAAGGCATATGAAAAGTTATCTAGCACAAGTTAATGAGTTAACCACAAACCCGGAGCAGAGAGCGCACGATACTCCAAATTGACTACACCGTTACTCTTAATACGCTTTCTTATAACTCATAACTTAACCACAGAGGCTAAGTCACTCTGGTGGTCCACATGATCATTACGTAAAATCACATTAAGCGCTTCAAATTATCCTAAAAAATACGTAAAGCATTCTCGTAATCTCAATTAGATACAAAATTAGAGAGAAGGTAAAGGTCTCTCATGATCTATATCCCATACTAATTACAAGTTCAAATGGACCAAAGGCGTCCATTAATCGCAAAGACTAGAACACCATCTAGCTGACAAAGAAACTTTGTATTAAAATCAATGCTTATTATAATTTCAGACGGTCAATTGTACACTGCGACGGCAGCTGATTTCTCCGGCACGGATCCCCTGATCTACCGCGAGCCCGTGAAGACCGAACGCTCAGATCTCAGAATACTCAACGATCCGTCATTCGTCGGAGCAATCGCTTCCACCAGCCATGCCTACTTTTTCTATCGAGAAACCGCCGTAGAATACATGAACTGTGGAAAGGTCAGTGTACTTCTATCTAATGCCAGTTCTAAAAAACATGATATTGTATTTCGCAGCTGTGCGATAGTGAATTGTTTTGTATAACGCGCAGTTTTATCTTACAGGCGGTGTACTCGCGAGTCGCCCGGGTCTGCCTCAACGACAAGGGCGGACCACACACTTTTAGCGAGCGATGGACTTCCTTCCTTAAGACGAGACTCAATTGCTCCGTGCCTGGGGAATATCCATTCTATTTCGATGAAATACGTAAGTATTTTAAAAATAAATTATTATTTACTATATTTATTTTTAACAAACAGTAAGAACTAATAACCTTTTACAGAGGCAACGACTGAATTGATCAACGGAATATACGGTAGTGGGAACACAAGGAACGACATAATATACGCCGTGTTCACGACGCCGCAAAACGCGATAGGAGGCTCCGCGGTCTGCGCTTTCGCTATGAGAGACATATTAGACGCATTCGACGGACCTTTTAAAGGACAAGAGAGCATGAATTCAAATTGGTTACCGTTAGAGAAAGAAAAAGTACCACATCCTAGACCTGGCTCCTGCGTAGAGGATAGTAGAACTCTATCTGATTCCGGAGTAAACTTCATAAAGACGCATCCGTTAATGGAGAAAGCGGTTCCCTCGTTTTTAGCTCGGCCGATACTGATCCGAGTTAGTTTGCAGTATCGGTTCTCGGCGATCGCCATACATCCTCAGGTGCAAGCTATGAATGGGAACAAATATGACGTGATGTACATCGGTACTGATGATGGGAGGGTTATTAAAGCTGTGAATGTGGCTGCGAATGATGGCTCGTTTGATGCCAGTATGGATGAGTCCAGTAGGAACCCAGTGAGGACAGCGGTTATATCGGAGGTGCAAGTGCTGCCGAGCGGGGTGCCAGTGAAGCAGATGCATGTCGCGCTAACTACAGAGAAACTGATTGTAGCTTCGGGCGATATTATTAAAGGAGTTTCGTTGTCCCATTGCACCAACGTATTATCTTGCAGGTAATATATCTAGATTTTGATTTTTAAGTTTCCATTACTTCTAGTTCTAGTTTTACATTTGATTGCATTGTTGTAGACTAAATATTTCTATTGTCTGGCTACTTTTTTCATTCTTAAACTATAAACAGATAAGAATACAATTCTCGTTATATTTGTTAGTCTTTGTATACTTTGTACTCGTTAACAGAACGTCAGTACAAAGGAGTGGCTTATCATTTACGATAAACGTACTCTTAGTCATTAATATAAGTTTTTTTATTGATAAACATGCAATGCATATTACTCACTTAGTCTCAATTAATTATTATAAAATTAACGTTGCTCTAACAATGAAATTTGTGTATCCCACGGGAACCATAACTAATTCCGAGATCAAAGTAACCTATGTGTTCTTACAGACTATCCTCTGCATCTATGCCAATTTTTATTGAGATCCCTTAAGCAGACTCTATAAACTAACAAAGATCTATTCAAACTTTCGCATCTTACTAATATTATAAAGGCGAAAGTTTGGATGGATGTTTGTTAGAGTTTGTAGCCTAAACGGTTGAATGGATCTCGATGAAATTTGCCACAGATGTAGAACATATTCTGTAAGAACATTGCTACTAAGTTTTTTTGTCTAATTCTACGCGGACGGAGTCGCGGGCGAAAGGTAGTCTATAATATTAGTTAGAGTAGAATTATTAAGAACTTCCGATTAAATGAAAACATTGTATCAAGACTTTCTTTCTAAAATTCTTAAAAAACAGGAACCCTAGTTAAGAAGCCAAGGCAACACTGATTGATGTACTCGTAGTTATCCTTAGTGTGCAATAAAGATATTCTTGTTCTCGTCCTCTTCTTATTCTTATTATTATTGTAATACAGGGAATGCGTGTCGCTGCAAGACCCGCACTGCGCGTGGGACTCCAAGCAGCAGCAGTGCTCGTGGGTCGGCAACCGGCAGTTCCCGAACCCGGAGCGCTTCCTGCAGAGCGTGGAGCGCGGCGCCGCCGACGTGTGCAACAAGCTGCCCGCGCTGCTGCCCGAGCGCCGCCACAACCCGCACACTCTGCACGCGCTGCCCGCGGACGGCGCGCAGCGCGACCTGCATAACGAGATACTCATAGAGGTCGTTGAAACCAACGTCGTGTCCGAGGACAAGGCGACAGACAATCATAAACATGAGACAGGTGAGCTACTAAGATTTATGCTTTTGAAATCTCTTTTTAGAAGGGAGGGATTTTATTGCTTTTAATCAATCAAATAGCTGTTGCTCACGACTTCGCAGGGTGATATAAAAAAGTGTTAAAATGTTGCACAGTGATAACTTGGCTTTTTAATGGTGCAAGAATTAAAACTGGTCCAGTAATTTTTGATATATATCTATACATAATACGAATCTTTCCTCTTTATAATATTAGTATAGATTAGCTTTCGCGCAACTATATCGAAACTGAATTAAAAAAATATAGTAAATAGTTTGTCTTCTTACAGAGTATTATTAAATTTCATGGAGATATGTAACAAACAACCATCCTAACATTCGCACTTATAACATTAGCATGATATAACGGTATCAATCTTCAACTACATCATCATCATCTTCCTCCTTATTCTACTCCCGTAGGGTCGCCGCAACAGGTTTTTTTCCTCCAAATAATCATCATACATCACGCAATCCATCCATCTCTTTCTACGTCTAACTACATATATAATGTATTGCAGATCTGCTGACTGTGGAGGCGGCTGACGGCAACATCTACAGCGCGCAGGCGCTGCTGACGGCCGTCGTGGCCTCCTGCCTCGTCACCCTCATGCTGGGCTTCGTCATCGGATACCTCTTCTCCAGGAGGTTTCGTCATCCCTTCTTCGCTGACACCTCGCCGTTCAATGAACAACACAACCATTTGAACAGGTACACTTATAAATTTAACTAAGTAAATAACTAAATTAATAGTTAATTCAATACTAGCTTTTGCCCACGACTCCGTCCGCGAGTAATTTAAAAAACAAAATTGAGTAGCCTACGTGTTCTTCCATGCTATATTCTACATCTATGCCAAATTTCATCGAAATCAGTTCAGCAGTTTAGATTACAAACTCTAACAAACATCCATCCATCTAAACGATTGCATTCACAATATTTGTAAGATTTGTAAGTTTACCAATCTTCTATTTCAGGCTGAGTCCTTTGGAGACTCCATTAAATGTGAACTCCGGGTACATGCCGCCCCGGTCCAAGAACGTCAATATGGTGGCCAATGTGGGGCCGCTCGTCAAACAAGACAACCTGCATTTAGAGCTGGGCAAAGACCGCTCCCTGGACATGAGAAACTCCACAGAATCCCTCGACAAGGACCTTAAGTGCGGCACGCTACAGAAAGTTAAAAAGACATACATTTGAAACCAACAAACGGTGTACGGTTCCATTAGGAAGTGATAGTGACAAGTGACAACCTGCTCGGACTTAGACAGTGTGACGATTTTTTAACTGTAAATATATCGCTCTCGAGTCAAATAAAGCCGAGTTTTGACCTTCATTTGGAGACCTTGATGAAAACGTGATCGAATGTTCCGCGTGTGTACGAAAAACTGATAGTGAATCAAGATGTTAGACCAAATAAATTGGTGTATGAACATTTAGACAGTTGTCTATACCTGTCCACCCTAGGACGGTAGTGTGAGGACTTTGTAACGACTCTGAGCAGTGTAAGATTGCATTTAGATATTAGATATTAACTATAGGAACAATTTCCTTCAGTATTTTAATCCAATATTTGCATGTCATAAAACTATTTATTGCAAATAAATAAATAGTTTTACGATATGTAATGAGAATATTGTGTGAATATTTAATACTGTTTAAGTTTTACAAAATATTAATGCTTTTTAAAAAAAAACCCAAAATTACTAAAATTAGGATCAAAATGAGAACTAAATAGAAGGTTTTTTGAATTGTTAATTAAAATTGAATCTGTCTTTTGCTAAACAAAACATGATTAGCAGTATTAAATATTCACTTTTTACATTCCATGTTAAAACTAAATTTTTAGAAATAATCAAAATACTGTTCTTTGTAAATATAATAAAAAAATTGTATATAAGAGTTGTAGGAGTTTGTGGTGGACATAGTCCCATTGGACACTAAGTGAACTTGTTTGCGTTAGCAATGTTTTGTGTATAGTTAAAGCATATATAAAATATTGCAAAGCAGTACTAGCTCAAACAGCTGTGGCCTGTAATGTTTTAACAATTATTTTAAATTTGTTTTAAAGGATTTATGATTATATAAATTGCTGTGCTAAGTGCATAGTGCCTTGTAGGTTGCCAATTTAGTGCCTAATGTATTTAGGATACAACAAGAGTTATAATAGATGTTTAGTAACCTGTTGTATTATAATTTTTTAACAGAATTGACTATATGATGTTGGTTGAATCCGCTTTGTATGACATACCCACAAATTGTAAGACTGTCAAGACATATTTTATTTCCATATATAATTATCGATCTTTCCCGCCACATATTTACAGTATATTTTTTTCTTTTTATCTAACAAACATTTCGTCGATATACTATGAGTACTTCGATGTCTCGTATTTATTCTTAAAAAAATTATTGAATAACCCTGAATGGGATTATCACTAGGCTGAAAAGAACCACCAGAGATTATAAAAAAAATTAAAAAGTGTTCCCACCGTGAAACAAATCAAAGTTTATTTAGTTAAGCTGAAATTGCTTGTATCTTTCCTATATTTCTTACGAAATTATTTTACTAGTTTAATTGTGTTTTGAAATGCTTTCCTTGAATGTTGTAAAAATAATTGTTTATATATTTTATAATAATAAATATTGAGAATGTGTATAAAGAATCTATTACACAAAACATTCAATTTTCATTCAAAAGAATATTGTACTTCAAGATTATGTATTATTTATATACTTTATATTAAATAAACCAATTTAAATATTATCAACTCTTTAATTTCAATTATTCCTGTTACTAGTTTATTTTGTTCATTGAACCGATTCCACCATTATGATGAAAATACCCAAAATAATTTTCAATTTATTGCAGTGAAATTCTGTCATGTATTAAAACAATATTTTGACTAAAATACAAAGAACATTTATTATTATCTAAATAAGACTAGATTCTGTTTTATCAAAATTAAGTTTCTTATACAAAGAAAAATATACAGTTGTCATTTTTACCAATCACAATACAATAATTTAATGTTATCCTAAGAGCTATAAACACAAGACATAAATAGACCTGTGTTGTGATGACAAATATCAATCAGTTTTAACCCTTAAATACCAGAAGTTTCAAAGATATTGGAGTTATAAATCGCATTGGGCACCTACAATCGAATTTATTTTAAAATTTGGCTGTGTACATGTTACCTTTGACTGATAATCTTCAAGATAGGGGTAGCGATTTGTGTGTTCCACCTCCCCGAGTGAGCGATGGGTATTCACCCACGCGGACTTAACACCCCAAATGGATGGATACCCTCCGCTCCGGTGCACCCCGGGCAACGTAGATAAAGACTGGTACCATTACCTACTCTTTATCTACGGCTGAGAGAACCGCTCGTGTCCTCGCCGGTGAAGTGGGTGTAGCCGGCGATGGTACCTAACCCACCTGTGCTAGGACCTGCACAGTTGAGCGCCGTACGCGGGGATGACGGAGTCCTGGGGGGCTGAGCCGAGCGTCACAGGTTGTTTTTAAGTGACGTAAGGCAACACTCCCCCTTTGGTCCTAATTTCACGCCAAACGGCAGCCCCTTCCGCTAGCCACGGGGGGGGAAATGGCCACGCGTCCCGTCAGAGGGCCGCAGGCGAGGTGGGTGGGGTCCGCAGGCTGTCGCGAGACAGTCTACGGCGGTAAAGGTCATGCTGACGGGGTAAGTGAAGGTTGCGCAATTTTGGTCAAGCTAGGCCTTTTTAAAACCTGGCTGCCAACCGGATCGAGCTCCCGATGTCGCACTGTGAGCCAACCTTGCCCACCTATATTCCCCCAGTAGTCCTAGCGCCTGAATTTCTACGAGTAGGGCGTTCCCAAATGTGCGGGCTCCATGGAGGGTGGGAAGCTGGGGGGACGAAACAAACAAAACAGGCTATGGACACTAAAAGGCCAACACAACCCAAACCAACCAAGGCGACTGGTACATTCCACGCCTCAAACAAAAAACCCGCAACAGCGGTTGAGAGCAACAGCTCTAAACAAACCAACGACGGTGCAACATCAGCTGGACCGTCTACCACAACAAACGAGAGCAAGAGTGACGCCAAAACGGTTCCACCAGTTATTGCGTCGCTCCCACCACCACAGAGAATCGATGACGACCTGTCGGCTGCATGGCAGGTTGTCATGAAAAAAGAAAGACCAAAAGCTCACAAAAGAGCTCCGGAGCCAGATCGCGATGGTGCCACTAAGGAGGCACCAAATAGAAATATCAAAAAATGGAAGCGTCCAACCAAGACGCAGCGACTAAGGGCGGCCCAGGAAAAGGCGCAGAAGGGAACAATGCCTGGGGTTGCTGAGGCGCCAATCCCCGAACAGGGGCCGCCCCAAGCTGGTCCCAGCGGTCAACAGGCAACTGGTCAAGGTCGCAGACCTCCAGAGCCGACCGCTACCTCCAGCAAGGGAACGGCCCCTGTGAAAGGAGAAGCGCCCCAGCGACCTGGCAAAGAAACCCGGGCCGAAAAAAGGGCGCTCAACACCTCCACATCACCCAGAGGTGATTACAAAAAACAAAAAATAGAAAGACACACCAGGCCAGCAACGGTCAACTACAGCGCCGCGGTCTCCTCCGACCTGAAAGTGGCAATCACTAGCGCAGGATCCACAAACCTCACCAAGGAAGCAGCGAACAACTTCATCCGCAATATGGTGCAGTCTATGCTGCACACAGCATGGATTCCAGAAGGCGGAAACGAGGAACAATTGCCCGTCCTCGTAACAAAACCAGTCTACGTCGAGGGAGCAATCCGGCTGACGTGTAACGACCGCATGACTCTGTCCTGGCTGAAAAAGATCGTAACAGATCCCCAAATCTGCCAGGGCAGTCAGCTGGTCGTGAAACGACAGGCGGATCTCCCCCGAAGAGTTCGCTGTGGCATGTATGTGCCCGACGAATTCAACCTTATTACCGACACCCGAGACATAGGACGTCTGCTATATAGACAGAACCGGTGGATCAACCTTAAAGAGTGGCTGTTTCTAGATGGTGAGAAGCAAGCTGAAGGTTGGTTCATAAAGGTTACAATCCCAGAATCACAAATTCCCACCATACTGGAACACGACCGGCGCTTAGCATGCACCATCAATCAATGCTACCTTAAATTCCTAGGCAAGGGGGGCAAATATTACGAAACCCCCCAAGCCAACACACCAGGACCATCAGCGGATAGACCGCCACACCCCAACCCATCAACCCAAACACCAGAGGCAGCTGACAAGATGGACACTGCGATAAGCTCCACCGAGGAGCCCAAACAAGTAGACTCCAAAAACATGGATGAACCACAACCAGGTCCTTCAGGCATGCAACAGGCAGCGTCCCCGTCGGGGGGGGATTCGCTCGGTAATTTATCGGGTGTTTCCCTCTCAGAAGGGGACGATGCCGAAGCTATGCTGGCAGGGCTCTACATTGACGCGGAAGAAGAGGACATCAAGGCACGCCAAAATGCCGTCCCCTTCGTCGAATAAATATATCTCCTTCCTACAAGCCAATCTCCACCACAGCGAAACCGCCACGGCTCAATTACGAAAGTGGCTGGAGAATAACAACAACTTTATTGCCTTAATACAAGAGCCGTGGGTTAAGGCAAACAAGGTTTTAGGCCTATCTAACTTAACAGGTAAGCTAAACCTCTTTACATACCGTGAGCGGCCAAGGGCGTGTATACTCACTTCTAAGAATATCCCCGCCCTTCCGCTCACGGATTTCTGTTGCAGAGACAACTGCGCTATTTTAGTGACAGACACACAGGGAGGCAAAATTGTCATCTCCTCCACATACATGCCAGAGGCAGAAGAACCTCCACCGGTCAACCTCGCCAGACTGATGAACTACTGCGAGGCAAAAGGACTCGAGGTGATCATCGGTACGGATGCAAATGCCCACCATCAACTTTGGGGCATGGATAGGAACAACGAGAGAGGTAAAAACTTAGTTGACTTTCTATTCGCCACAAACCTAAACATTCTAAATACAGGTAACGAACCAACTTTTGTAACAAGACGGTGTAGGACCATAATAGATCTTACACTAGCATCACACAACATCTCATCATACATAAAGGAGTGGCATGTCTCAAATGAGGCATCCTGCTCCGACCACAGGTGGATATGCTTCTCTCTAGACATCGACACCAAAACAACAACTACACCAAAGAGAAATCCCAGACGTACAAATAAGGCAATCTACACCAGGGTCCTAAATGAAAAACTTAACAACATTAAGCCTGCTACCACGGCTAATGGATCAAAAGTAGACCTTATAGAATCACAAGCAAACGGTATCTTGGAAAGTATTATGACAAGCTACCATGAAGCCTGTCCTGAAAAAGTTCACGCTCCTAAACCCGGCCAACAACCGTGGTGGTGCAAAGAACTGGACAAAAAAAGGAGGAGAGTAAGGAAGACTCTAAATAGAGCCATGAACACCTCCAATGACATAGACTGGGACGCTTACAAACAAGCGAAATCAGAATACAAAAAATGTATCAGAAAACGCCGCCAGGCAGGGTGGCGGAAATTCTGTAGCAGCATAGACAAATGCGACCAAGCAAACCGTGTTAGGAAGGTCCTATCAAGCCAACAACTAGAAGGACCACAAACACTACGGAACACGGATAACACCTACACAACCACCCAAGAAGAAACACAAACTGCCCTACTAAATGCACACTTCCCAGGTTGCATAATAAGTAATACAAAAGAGTGGTCAGATGACACCACCATACCTACCTCCGACGACTGGGAATTAGCAGAGTCAGATATCACACAACCCAAGCTGAAATGGGCAATCAACAGTTTCCATCCGTTCAAAGCCGCTGGACCGGATGGTGTTTTCCTGGCGCTACTCCAATGGGGAGAAACCATGCTGAACAAAAGGCTAACCGAACTGATGAAAACATGCTTGGCGTATAAATACATACCCAAGAGCTGGAGAGAAGTCAAGGTGATCTTCATTCCTAAACCAGGCAAAGGCGACTACACAGACGCAAAATCTTTTAGACCAATAAGCCTAACATCGTTCATCCTTAAGACAATGGAAAGACTTATAGAAAGACACATAAGAGAAGTAGCACTAATATGCAAACCTCTACATCCCCTACAACATGCCTACAGCACAGGCAAATCAACAGACTCAGCCCTTCACCTAGTAATCACTAAAATAGAGGAAGCGCTAGGCAAGAAAATAATCTGCATAGGTTCCTTCATAGACATTGAAGGGGCCTTTGATAAAACCAGCTTTAACCACATTGAAAAAGCACTATTGAGCCATGGAGTTGAACCCTTAATCTGCTCATGGATCACCCAAATGCTTAGCAAAAGAATCATCCACATAAACGACTCCCGCACAGTGACGATTACGAAAGGATGCCCGCAAGGCGGAGTCCTCTCGCCACTATTGTGGAACATGGTAATTGATGAACTGATAAGCACTTTAAACAAGAACAACTTCTATACGGTAGGATATGCCGACGATCTGGCTATTCTGATTCCAACCACAACCGCCAGCATAGCATGCAACCTCACCAATACAGCACTACGTATCGTAGAACGTTGGTGCAAGAAAGTTGATCTTTCAGTAAACCCACACAAAACACAGATGGTCATGTTCACAAACAAAAGAACTCTTGATGACCACAACCCACCATCGCTGTTCGGCACCAAAATACAACTTTCAACGGAAGTCAAATACCTCGGTGTAATTCTAGACAACAAACTTACCTGGAATAAACACCTTGAGAACAAATTAAACAGAGCCAACATTACCTTCTGGCAATGCAAGAAGATGATCGGTAAAAGATGGGGGCTGACACCAAAAACGGTATACTGGTTATACACGTCAGTCATACGTCCAGTCATAACTTATGGTGCGGTAGTATGGTGGACAAAGACAAAACAAACAACCGCCCGCAACAAACTACAGAGGTGCCAAAGACTAGCGTGCATGGCAATAACCGGCGGCATGAGAACAACCCCCACCGCCGCCCTTGAAGCCCTGCTAAACCTAACACCTCTACACATCCACATACAACAGTTGGCCACAACAACAGCGTTGAGGCTGAAAACACTGAAGCTATGGAAACACAACAGGACTCCACACACCGCCATCCTTGACCTGCTCAGAGAATCAACACCCGTCATGGATGCCGTACAGGACCTGATTCCCAAACAACACATTTTTGAAAAGAAATACAAAATACACCTCTCAGAGGACAACCCCACATGTAGGAATAACACACAAAACCTCATGATATACACAGACGGGTCCAAAACCGACCTAGGAACAGGATCAGGGGTTTTCTCGGAAGACCTAAATATCAAAATACACACCACCTTAGGCGCACACAACACCATCTTCCAGGCAGAATGCATGGGGGTTATCACAGCAACACATGCCATAGCAATACGGAAAGTAACAGATGAGAACATCTGCATACTAACCGACAGCATGGCAGTACTCCAGGCACTGAACAGTAACACAATCTCATCAGGCCTCATACACGAATGTCACCAAATTCTAAACAATTTAGGAACATTTAACAACATTAATCTTTCCTGGATTAAAGGTCACAGTGGTTCTAGGGGCAACGACGCAGCTGACGAACTAGCCCGCAAAGGCTCAGGTAACCGAGCAATCGGCCCGGAGCCTATAATCCCCTTACCCCCGGCGTACCTCAAATCACAGGTAACAAACAGAAGCTACGCCCTCCACAGCGAGCTCTGGGACAACACTACAGAATGCAAGCAGACCAAAGACGCTCTGCCAAAAATCAATAGACGGTTTTCTAGCAGACTTCTTAAACTCAGCAAACTACAACTTCGGACAGTTGTGGCAGCACTCACCGGCCATGGCCACTTCAACAAACATCTATATAACATAGGTATCACAGACAGTCCACTGTGCAGAGGGTGCACAATGGAAGAAGAAACCGCGTCACACGTCATACTACACTGCCCGGCAGTGACTGAATACAGGGTTAGGTATCTCGGCTCACCGAGATCGCTCGCGGAGATCACCAGCAATATAAAAGGGTTGCTGGGGTTCTTCGGCGAGCTGGGTTGGCTGGAGTAATCCATGTCCTAGTCTCACGCAAAATACGCGCTAACCGTGGAGTTGCGGAAACCGTAGCCCCTACTACTACTACTACTACTAATCTTCAAGTTAGAAAATAAAAAGGAGCATATCACGAAACTATATATTATAAAAATATTGTTTTGATTTTTTTTTCATATTTTTCCCCTGTAGCAAGAAACACAGTAAAGGGTGTACTTACTCATATACATTTTATAATTCAATTTAAAATTCAGGCTTTTAAGGTTTAATTGCTGTCAAGATAATTAATATAGTTACAAAGATATTGACGCTTTTCAATTGCAGTCTTAACAATTTCTCTATCAATAATAATATGGTCATCACAAATTACAGGCTCATGTTTAATTTGAGAGCATCCTTCATGGAGTATAACAAAATTATGTAAAACACAAGCAGCAAGAATAATAGTTTTATTAGATTCTTGTTTGTTAACATCCAAGTGGTTTAATTTCTTAAAACGATCTCTCAACAATTCAAACGCATGTCCAATATAACTGCGAGCCTTCCAATGCACCTCATTAAATTTAATTTCTTCGGTTGTCAACAACTCTTCGCTTGTGAATGGTGTTATGAGATTTTTTCTTAACCTATAATTTGAATCACCCAGAATATGGTTTTCAAAATCAATGAAATTTTTAAGTTCTTTAGAAAGTTGACTCTGTCTGAAAACTCTACTCTTTCTAGTGTCTCCAATTTTTCCTATGTGAACATCAAGAAAGCTCAGGGATTCATCACAGACAGCTTGCAATAATATTGTGTCTGGAACATGCTTTTTGGTTCTTGTAGAACCCACTTTGAGTCTACAAGCATCAATAAAACCTACACAGTTTGGGAATTTATGTCTACTATTTATTTTTACCCTGGTCATATGCTGCTCTTTTAAAGACGGCCAATTTATATAATTATATCTTTGCTCAGTAACTATTGTGGCTATTTCATAAAAGATGTAACTTATAGAGGATTTATGTAATCCAAACAACACACCAGTCTCACTAAAAGAGTAATCACTTGTTAGTATCCACAAGAAAATGTGCACTTTTTTCTCTAAGGGAATATTTGTACAGCCAGATTGGATTTCCATCAAACTGTTTATCAGGGCCTGAAAAAAAAAACACCTTAGTCTATTTCATATCTAAAAAATTAAGAAAAAAATAAAGAAGAAGACTTTAAACAATGACTTTAAAGACTTTAAAGAAATGGTAGTGTATTACCTGTACAGTAGTCTTCTTCATTTGATATTTTTCGATATAATCCTGTTCAGTAAATTTAACAACAAAATTTTCGAAATAGGCTTTTACATCTGTTACGTCTGATTTTTTCTTAACATTATGTATATGATCTCGCATTCTTTGTGTGCTTTGTTCTTTTATTACGAGCTCATCAAAACAGCTCGTGTTTTCATTATTCTCGTTAACAACGTTAGCTACTGCGACAACTACTTTGTTCAGTGTGGAGACAGTATCGTCCAAAAATAATTCCATGATAAAGTCTTTATCGAAATTCATTTTAAATTCTATAATAGTAAGTTAATATATCCTATTTCATATTGAAACAAAAACTTTGAATTTTATAGTGCTTAGCTTGACACAGATTTTTGTACAGTTTTATCTATATACATATTTATACATTTGACTCATTAGGCCTAAAAGGTACACTAAATTCACACATTCCCAGTTTTATAAATCGTTGCAAAAGTACACCAAAATAACAAAAACATTGACCATGGCGTTTTGTCACGTCATTGTCAAATGTCAAACAGCCAATAAAAAACTTTTTGACATTGACAGTTTTTTTGCTCTTTATATTATTCTGCCGTCAACATTCTAATGTTATTTCTTTTTACAGACGCGTTTATTTTGTTACTATGATATGCGGTTAACGCAATCGGGACGTCGACGAATTTTGATAATGTTTTGATTTTTTTCTCTATAATTTTATATGCTATAATTTTGACTTCAACTTGTTAAATTTGACTCTGTCAAGTTGACAAGTGGAATAAGTAGATTTACAAAACGACAAATCAACGATCTTTGAAATAGGTTTGCTTTAAAATATTATTACAATTACATTTATAAATATACTCACCGCCTTAAATTAGTAAAATCACAGCATTACCTTTAAGAAAAAATGGCTAAAAGATCCGCTTCGGTTGCTTTTGACACCGAAGAACTGACTCAAACAGTACGGGATGGGAAAAAACACTCATTAGACTCTGATGAAGAAGACAGTGGTGCAGAAGAAGAAAGGAAAAACGTACTTAATGCTGATGACATTGAAGGAGAAGAGGAAGGAGTTGCGGGATTGGAAGGTGAAGTGAGTATGTTGAAATCAATACAATTTTGTCTAAAAAAAATGGTAGTTGTCGACCTAACTACCACACTCTGGCTTCTGTTTTTGGTTCGTTGGATATAGCAAAAAAATTTAAATATCTTTATTTCTAGATCACAATAACTCCATTCAACATGAGGGAAGAACTTGAGGAAGGACACTTTGATACAGCTGGGCACTTTCATTGGAAGAAGGAGAAAGAGGTTCGTGATGGCTGGCTTGACAACATTGATTGGGTGAAGGTTAAAGGACGGCCTGAAGATAAATACAAAGTTCACAAAAATGGTGATGATCCTTATGAAGATTCAGATAGTGATGATGGTGTAGTTGAAGAAAAATTTGATATAATCAGTAATTATAAAGAAATTCTACAGCATATGAAGCCAAAAGAAACTATTGCAAAAACAATACAGCGCCTTGGTAAGAATTTGACTTCTCTTATAATTTTACATGTTCATTGTCACCAACTTTTGCTAATTGTTTTGTTATATGTATTTCAGGTGTAAGTTCTAAAGTATCAAGTGCTGAGCGCTGGAAACGAAAAAAGGCAGGCATTGTTGATGAAGGTAGCGAAACTGTTACAAGAATAACTGAACTTGCCAATCAAATATTAACTAAAACCGGGAACATGGATATATATCAGGAAACATATGAGAAAATCAGCTCTATAATTAACAAAGATAATAAGAAAAAGGATGATTCTGAATTAGATATGTATGCTGATGATTTTGATCAGAAAGAAAAAGAAAGTATGAATAAAAATGTACCTTCCGAAAATAATGAAGATGATGGACCTGAAGAAGTTAAATGGGAGTTTAAATGGAAACAAGAGGATGATGAGTTATCAGGACCTCATTCCACAGAACAGATGCACAAGTGGTCCTCCGAGGGTTATTTTAAAACTGGTGTATGGGTTCGGAGACATGGCAAAGAAAGTCAGTTTTATAGTTCCAATAGAATGGATTTTGAGCTTTATATGTGATCTAAATGTTAACATTATTATTAATTTTAAGGAAAATATACATTTATGTATAAATTTTAAATCTTTTAATGATTCATTAAATTTTTAACTTGAAAAACTGTGTTAATTCTTTTTGTAATGATGACATCTCTCTGAAATAATTAATAGGAAAGATTAAATAGCCACTTTTTTGGACGACATTTATTTATTAGCACAACATTCATATGTAAGTATATTTTATGTTCAATATTGAAAAACATAAAAAGTACTGGAAGAACAAGAGATCACCTATGAAATAAAAAAAATGTACACCAAATTCATGATAATTTGGCACAAACCAATTCTATAGTCAATAAATTACAAAACACACTCCCAAAAAAACTTCAACAATTATTAAAAAGAATTTAATAATTTAAAAAGGTATAAAAACAATAAAAGAGGAACTGGAAATGTTATTAATTTTATATCTATTGAAATCTTAAATTTACATAGAGAAGAAATAATGCATTTAAGCAGTCTTTATTTGAAGTAGCAAGAGCGACAGTTGGACAGTTAATAAATACTGTAATATTAATAACTATAACATTTGTAAAGTATGTATATTAATAATATTCAACAAAAATATAAATCTGGATGCTACGATTTTTTTTTATTTTTTCTTCACTATAACACCGATCTTGCATTAAATATGATTTTTTCGAAAGGTTTGGTAAAATCACGCATTTAAGGGTTAATGTAAGTTGAAATATTGACTAAGAATGAACAACATTTAGAGAAAAACTGTTTACCCTATTTAGAGGCGGATTAGGTACTACAAATGAGCTGCTCAGCGCAACAGTGGCCCAACCTTATAAAAGTCATATTGAAATAAAGGGCATAAAAAAGACCCAACTTTTGTTTTATTTTTAATAAATTTTGGTACAAGTAACGTTTCGAAGGATTACAATTACGTAATTATGTAGGTAAATGGTCTCTTATATTATGTTCAAATACCAATACAAAAAGTAGTTAACTAATTTAGTGATTTTGTGGGTTGGGCCGTTACTGCGCTGAGCAGCTCATATGATCATGACGCCTGTGATGGCGAAAAAAAATTACCTACCATCACTACCCCAGTTCGCTCGGACGGTAAAATAATTATTCTATCTCGCTGTCACGTTTAGGAAACAGCCCGAGACAGGAATTTACCGCCAATTTCCGAACTACGCATTTCAATCATTTTAACGGCTGTGTTGTCACATCTAAAATTGTGTTCTACGCAGTAAATCGTGCGATGTTCCAAGCCGCCAAGATGTTTGATTTCACCTATACACGCGTATTCCTCCTTAGCGATAATCCGCCTCTGGTCTATTAGTTTATAATTATTCTACAGAACTAGTGATGAAGAATTCCTATTTTTTGGTCTATTAATTGGCCTATTTTTTTTTCACACCGACATGAATAATTAAATGGATATTAACTAAAAAATGACCTGTCTATTACACCAATATGTTTTAATTTTATATATTTTCAGCAAATAACGCTATTCATCTAGATTTCTATTGGAACATTTATTTGTATTGAATTTTAAATCCTTTGACTACAACATCGACGTTAAAATGTGAAGATACAACAATGATTGACTTAAGCGTTTATTATTTATGTACTTATGACTAGAAATGTGTTCGATATCTCTATCTTCTGATAACATTGAATGTAAGAAGTCTCATCTTGTTTTCTCCGCATAAAAGAGGCTTAAATCATTATTTCTTTTTATATATTCCTTTCAAAAATACTCATAATACTGATGTTTTATTGTTAAATAAACGTAATTGAACATTCATAGTTAAATTTGATAATTATGTAAAATTTAAAAATGATAACTGCATATCGACCAAATTCTATAAATATGTATTTATATCTTTTATAATTATTCAAATATAGGCCTTAGGCTATAATAAAATATCTGTAATTCTTACTTTCAACGAACTAGCAAAACGCATTTTATACACGATAATTAATAAATAAATCAGTCATAAACGACAGTCGTGAGTCATTATTATAATGATTCTCCTAACAAAAATTAAAAAACCTAACAAAAAACTTACAAATGAAAAATAATTTAAGCGTTCTTTTTTGTCTTTCCGAATATCTTAAAGGCGAAGCTGTACATATCCTCCTCGGTCCATATCTTGGAGATTATATTTATTATAACCATAAAAACTGTTATAATTTGTACGATGACGAACTGAGATATCGATGTGCCTATCTCCAACCAGCTGCCAGTATTCTTGACGTAGTAAAGTAATTGCGTACCCATGATGTTGGAGTAAATCAACACAATTGTGAAAACATAATCCGGCGACGCCTGTAATGTTAAAAACATTAATTACTAACAAGGAACTTTGCACAAGCCTTATTCAGAGCATTTTCCCCACTTTGCTATTGTTCCGTCTTATTTGCGTAGCTATCGGGATATAGGCACGTGACATCCCTTTTAGAACTATCGGTCGACATATGCCTATTCATTGAGAAATCGACTCATCTACATAAGAGTTTATATCTTACTAGCTGTTGCTTCGACTTCGCCCGCGTGGAATTAAAAAAATAATAAAAAACATTGCCCATGTTACTCAGAGATAAATTACCTTTCTAATGGTGAAAGAATGTTTAAAATCGGAACAGTAGTTTTTACGTAAATCAAATACATACAAAAATACAAATCTTTCCTCTTTATAATATTAGTATAGATAAAGATATTCCATCTTAAAACTAAAAATATATTCGTTATAACTTTCTCCCATAACTAACATTAGCTCTTATTTTATTAAATTTGACATTGCTTCGTTTGTGTAATTTAGCGATTGGAATGAAACAATTTCATAATTTAGAGCGCACACCTTTGACTAAACTATCGCACAACTGTTTAGTTTCGCTTTGATTCCTATGAGCTTATATGGAAGTTCACATTACTCGATGTTTAGTTGTGCAAAACAGTTGAATTGGCTGCGAAACGATCGACAATCGCACAACGGTTGTGCGATAAATTAGTTAAAAGCGCGTGCTTTTCAGCTTTTGAGTTTAATACAAGTTTAGCATACCTTTGTGATATGCTGCACCGCTTTGAAGGTGCAACCGACACAGAGGAAGGGTACCAGGGTCTTCAATAACACGAGGCCTGTGATGATGAAGGGCTGGTAGGAGGTGGTGAAACATATCACCCAGCGTATCTCGAATGAGTTCAAAGAAGCGATGTTCCCTGTACCGAAGAACGCCAGGAAAATGTACATTGTCTGATTTCGGGTTCAGAAAATATATGTCAATACATTAGAAATATATGATTTCTTTTATTGAAAACTAGCTGTTGCTCGCGACTTCGTCTGCGTGTAATTGAAAAATAATAAAAATATAACCTATGTTACTCACTGTTAACATAGCTTTTTAATGGTGGAAAAAAAATTGAAATCGGCCCAGAAGTTTTTAAGTTATTTCAATACATACTAATACAAATCTTTTCTTTTTTGACCGACTTCCCAAAAGAAGGAGGTACTTCAATTCATCTATACTTTTTTTATTTTTTTTTATGTGTGTTATATAATATTTTCAGCAAAGGATACAAAGAAGAATGCCCGTCGGAAGTCATGTCTGGTGAGAGTTCTATAAACTGGCCCTAAAGCTATCTCCAATTCTTCGCCGTCTTTAGAAAATGTGTAATCGGTAAGCTGGAAACAAAAATTGAAGTGTTGTTTCAGACCATATTCTACATTTATACTAAACTAGCTGTCGCCCGCGACTCCGTCCGCGTGGAATTAAAAAAAAAAAAAAGTGGGTAGCCTAGGTGTTCTTCCAGACTATCCTCTACATCTATACAAAATTTCATCGAAATCCGTTCAGCCGTTTAGGGTACAAACTATAACAAACATCCATCCATCCATATAAACTTTCGCATTTATAATATTAGTATGATTTCAGCCAGATTCGTACAACCATCTAGGAGATATTTTCTAACAAACATCCATCCATTTAAACTTTCGCATTTAACATATAAGTAAGAAGTAAAATTAGGATAGAAGTATATTTCTATACAATTAATAAGGCAATGTTAAGCCATACCTGAGCATTTTTCAAATTGAGGAATTTGAATTCGATGACCATCCAGCTGGTGATGTTGAATATAAGAACGACAATGAAGAGAGCCTCGTGTGCGACGGCGAGCAGCAGGTAGATGTTAACGACGGCGGTGTTGACCGCCAGCAGGCGGCTGCTCATGCGCCGCGTCACCGTCAGCGGGAGCAGCGCCGCCACCACTGCCCACAGACACTACTTTCACATCCTCAATAACCAAATACTTAACCACAAACAACACTTAAAACACGAAAGTTCAACTTTCTGGTAAAACACTTCCCTAATTTTTTTGTTATATTAAAAGCAACGGAGGATCCAGGGGGGGGGTCATGGGGATCATGACCCCCCCCTGAGCTGGTTGGTCAAGAACTTGACAAAAATTATTTACATATTTTTTCAAGCTCTTGACTTGACCATGACTATATGTGCCCCCCCTGGCGCCAAAGCTGGATCCGCCCTTGATCACAAGATGGCAAACGAGTAAGCGGCCACCTGAATCCGCCGAAATGGCGAAGCGACCGCTGCCCATAGACATCCATTGCAGATGCGTTCCCTACCGTTAATCGAGATCGAGACGCACATAAATAGAATATTTCCCCTTCCTGTGCGTCTCTCTGACGTCAAATCCACTTTTCCTTCCCATCCTTTCCTCCTAAAAAATAGAATGGAAGGGAAAAGGGACTAAAATTAGGCCTCCCCTAACCACACTCATCAGACGCAACGCGGAATAGCTTCCACTTGACGCCTGTCTTCTGTGTGGTCGTGGTATTGCACCGGGCAGGCCGGCGTTATAGTGCGAAGATGTTAAAGCTGGCTCTACCACTGTTAAACTGTATAACTTTACCATTACTATGGAAACATTTCAAAAATCAACAAAAAGCTAAAATAACAATTCATATTTACCTAATATAACCCAACACATAGTTTGAAGGTAACCATATAGTGCGAGTCTTTGCTCATGTCGACTACTTTGTACACTTATTATGAACATAGATAGGGCCAATACACAAAACTGAATCAAAGTTACTATCACATCCCTTCTATTTGTGCGACTGTCTTTCCAAAGTATTGTAAGTATCAACATTGAAATCATCCAAAAACATCCAGCAATCATACTGCAACAAAAAAAAATATTAAAAGGGATTTGTCGCAAAGCTACCATTAGCCTTATAAGTTCAACTATACGCCTAATTATTTCTTAGACAAATGTCGCACAATTGAAACACCATCCTGGCTTAGACCATAGACAGGTAAGCCAGAATAGTGTTTATTTGACCGACATTACACCTAAATGCCTTAAAATAATTAAATATAAAGCCTGTGCTCCAGACACTTTGAAAAAACAAGTATACTATAAAAAATAAAGTGCATAAAATTTACAATATGTTCGCACTTTAAAGGCTTAATAAAGGCATTCGCTTATGTGTAAATATAATAAAACTGGAATGTCTGTATGTGATAATAAAAGAAATGATATTTCGTCAATATAAGATATTTTCATAGTTGATACGAAAACCAATCTATATCTATACTAATATAAAGAGAAATGGTTTGTATTTTTGGATTTTTGTGTGTATTGAAATTACTCAAAACTACAGGACTTGCACCATTAAAAAGCTATGTTATCACTGAGTAACATAGGCTGTATTTTTACATTTTTTTTTAAATTTCTAGTAACAGCTAGTTCAAAATAAATTTGTCTGTTCGCAAAGCCAGGTTCGTTGTGGTAATCTGGATAGTCGCAAGCGACCGCTAATCTAATAAGAATATTTTGATTATGTCGGCTTATGTACAAATTGTGATAAATTATATACTTACACCAATTCAATGTAAGCGTCACGTCCCACCACTGGCATGAAAGAGAAGAAGCTTAGCAACATGCATCCAAACATCCAAAACGCATGTAACGGCAAAGGTACTAAATTACGTGACGCGGAAAAACATGGCCAAACACCCATACCAATTAGTGGGATACTCAACATCCATCTATGGGTAAGTGATAAGCCCTAAAAATTAAATTAATATTAATAACTGATAGTATCAAATAAGTGTTTAAATAAATCATGTTATTTACCATTGCTAGACATCCAAGTGCATAACAAACAACTTGAATGATTGTGTCTGAAACAACTTTGTACGTTCGTAACAGTGTGATTGTATAGACCCAGAGATTGTAATACTTGAAAGCATTCGTCCATAGCACAATCGGAGTTAAGAAAAATAGATAGTAAAGAACCGGTAAGTGTTGTACTGAAAACATTAAGTTCAGGTTAGGAATAACCATTCAACAGTCATATTACTAAATAGAAAATAACTTACTGCATATAAGAGCTATCGTCACAATAGCCAATGTTGATGTTGCAAATCTAATCAAATATCTAAGTATATAATTTTCCTTAGGCTTGGCACATTTTAGCTTATACATTTCAATGAGGCCACAAACATTGTCCTCTACCAACATATTAAACAAGCATACAATCCAGCCGAGGAAAGACAATGTTGTTGCAATCAAAAGAGGTTTCTGATAATAGTTGTGGTAATAATTGAGACCGGATAAACTTAAATTCATAACTTCTTCACTGAATAGAATCAACTCTTCATATTGTTGTTCATTGAGTAACTTCTGTGAGAATCTTGTGATTTCCTCCATTTTCTCAGAGTTCAATGGGTTGTAGGGTGTGTATAAGATATTAACAACATGTTCTTCAACATCTTGTTTCTTTTTACCGTACTGAGATAGGAGTTGCTTGCTGTTGCTGTAGATAGCTTTGGCTTTATTAGGTAATGTCATGTTTAAGATATCAACTGGAAGTTTGCCCTAAAATATGTAAATATGTCAGTACAATAAAGTTAAAACTCAGTTAAACTATTTAAAGAAATATTATAGACAAGAAACTTGAATTTTTCCTGAATTGAATTTGTAATGATCTAGTTTAAATGTGCTTTCTATATTTATTACAATGTGCAAATTAAAAATAATTCATACATTTACTTTCGTAATTCGAGTTGGAAACGGAAAGGGATAATAATTGGGTAAAAATATTTACTACTAGCTTTTGCCCGCGACTCCGTCTGCGTGGAATTAAAAAAAGTAGCTTATGTGTTCTTCCAGACTATCCTCTACATCTATGGCAAATTTCATCGAGATCAGTTCAGCAGCTTAGGCTACTAACTCTAACAAACATCCATCCATCCATCTAAACTTTCACATTTATAATATTAGTAAGAAGTAAGATATACATACAACAGAATTTACTGGGACTGGAATTGATAGAAAAGTTGACATCAATGGTGCCAAATCAGCTTGTTCTATATCATATCTATGTTCCAAGGACATATTTATAGTTCCCGCATCATTGGTCACATGCTTAACTTGTTGTACACCGGCTCCCCACACTACGTATGGTGTTTGAGTCTCATGGTCATCGCCAGTACCATGGGAACCTAATAAACAATATCATGAAATATGAAAATATGCAATTAATCAAATATAATCACTTAAAATGACTATCTATAACGCTTTGAAAACCTCACCCCAATTCGTCATCCCGTGGTCAGAAGTCATAAGAAAGGTTGTTTTACCATCATCTTTGTAAAATGCCCTGATAATTTCTTCTATTTCTATAATATGTACGTCCACATGTTCCACTGTTTTACGGAAATCTCTGTATAGAAAAATCAAAATAGAATTAATTTTACAATGAGTTATTTTAAGTTTTTTACATACAATTTATTCTAGCTGTTGGCTACGATTCTCGACGAATAAAAAAGTCCCAAAGCCAAATTACATCAAGATTGGTTGGGCCATTCTGAAGATATCTTCTAACAAACATCCAACCATCAAACTAAAACTTTGCATTCATAATATTAGTAAGATTGATTTGCCTGCTGAGTAATTTAAGACAGGTATTTTATAGAAACATTTAAATTAAAATAGTGGTTCCCATCACTTGCATATTGCATATTAGGACTCTAAAGACAAGCACAACATTCAAGACACTTGTCTTACACTATAACGAGATGGGTCAAAATCTATGAATGAAAAAAGAACTTAAAACCCATGCTTCAAAAACTTCTAGATTTTAATAATTTGGTTACTTACTTTGTTCTTGGTTTATCAGTATGACCGGAAGTGTCTGTGCCTAGTAAATGTAAAAACAATACCATTTTATCAGAATGTAATCTCTCCTTTATATCTTCATCACTTTCAGCGACACGGAAAAATTTTTTCACACATCGGAAAACCCATTCATCTAGCAAATGGGCACTTTTGTCAGCACTAAATGTTTTATCATATGGATCAAATTTAGAGACAAAAATGTTTTCAACAGTTCCTTTAGTAAAGATGTCTATTATATCATAAGCTCCCCAGGCCCATGTATATTTTGTTCTATTGAAAACTGAATCAAAATCAACAGGATTATCCTGCCACCCTTGGGTGACTGCCGAGGGGTCTTCATAGAAACCAGCAATGATGGCAACATGCCCAGGCCGGGATTCCGTTGGAACTCGGGTGTGAGAAATTCCCCATCTTCCCTTTGTGTTAGCAATGGACCTGAATTTTAAATAAATTTTACAGAAAAGTATAACCAGGACATTATCACACATTTATTACTAAACATTTTTCACTTACCTAAGACGTGGCATAGTTGTGTGATTTACAAAGGTCTCGGCTCGTAGCCCATCCACCACAAAGAGAACAAGTCGATTTGACGTTGGCTCATGGATCGGTTCATAGGGTAAAACATCTTTGACCACCGGAGATTTAAAGTATATGTCGAAAATTGAAAACAGAAATATAAGATGTATAAGGATACCAAAATCAACCCTTGATAAATTTAGTGGATTCATTTTTATTAATTTTGCAATTAAGAAATCCATACTTTAAGTAACTTCAAAATTTCAAATGAGATATGAAGGTTCATCACTCATGATAATCCACTTGTACTAAATCGAACAATAAAGTATAACTCTTCGATTTCACTATTTTAATTAAGTCTATGATATCTGAATACCAGGCTTAAGACTACCACTTTTCATTGATTAGATGTTTTTTGTGCCCTACATCCACAGGTGTAAGCGCGCAGAAGCGCAGAAGCGCAGCAGCGCAGTAGCTCAACTGATTCAGTTATTGATTTATGATGTTTTTATACAGCTATGTCTAGGTCCAATTGCAATCCACATCAAAAGTCCTAATATTTCACCAATGTTAAACATAGACAAACTGCACATTTTGCTGCACTAGAACTCTTAAATTGCAACATATTTTCCGGTAATACATATTTCTTATTTAACTATGTAAAGTTTTATATGATATCACTTGATTTTTTCCACAATATCCACAAAGTAATTGATAAGTTGATAACTGAAAAATTAAAGGGCGAATAGTCCTACAAAGTAGAGGTGGGCGATACAAATCATATATAGTTTCAAAAACTATATATTGAATTAATATCTCAAAATCGTATACGGGCTGTTCGATAACTATGTATTTTCAATAACTATATATTTCTACCTACGCGGTACGACACGCATCGGCATCGTCTGAACGACAGCGTCAAATCGCAAGAGACAGACATAGGGTAGATCAGATAGTTACGGTCCACTTTGCAGATTGAGTCACAAAATTCTTTGTAATTATCTTTATTGAAGAGTAAAATAGATGAAAGCATGTTTTTATTAAACGTAAATAGTTTGTTTACACAAACATAAACATTTTAAACTAAGTAGTTTATCAAATATAAAAATATTAGTCAATTAAAATTAAACCCCTAAAAACACAGTTTCGGTCCACCCGAGATAGTTATGGACCACCTCTGGGGTACAGTTACGGTCCACCTTTATATGACTATAATAGTTATAAAATAATTATTATTTGTCATTTGTCTTGCCTTTTTAAACAGTACAATTTAATTTTATAAAATCAGAAACTAATCAAAATCATTTGAATCACCTTTTTAATATAAAGAACACACAAAAAAATCGAAATATTCGTGACAATTGCTGAAATTTTATTGTTTCAATCATACACCTTTTTCAATTATAATTTGGATAGCTGTTTTAAACATATTTCTTAACTTTCAGGAAATAGCATTTTTTCTGCGTCCTTTTCTAATGATGTTCCTTCCAAAGAAGGTAATTTAAATTTAGTAAACATAAAGTGAGATCACGTACAAAAAGTAAACTATCTGTTAGATGCTTTTCTTTTTTTTATATTTTGATTATCTTTGTAGGATCACTAACTATAAGACTATCTTACTAAAAACGCTTTTTATTTTCCTTCCTTCTAGTCTACATAAGACTTTTACAATTTTTAAGTAACAAAGCAATGAAAGTCCAATAAACAATCTATTTAAGATTTGATTCAATATTTTTGTTTCGGAAATTTCATAAAATAAATTATCCATCCCATTAAGAAACAGGAAACAATATGAAGTTTAGGTGGACCGAAACTGTACCTCGGCCTAGGACCATAACTGTAAAGTGCTATGGCCATAACTATACTTCCATAGAAGCTTTGAGACAGTAGTAGTCCACCATATTTTAAGCCTTACGAAAATAATAATCGTTGTAATATCTACATAAATAGATACTAGAACATCTCTTCTATTAGACAAAATCATAAGAAAGCACATTAAAATTGAAAAAGTAAACAAATTTCAAGATTTAAAAAAAGCTGTCCTTAACAAAAGTGATAAGAAATTAACAATTTTTATCAGCTTCGCGCCTAAAATATTTAGATCACCCGTGGCTTTTCAAATTTATATTTTCTATTAGTCATTTAGATATCAAATTTGAGAATATTAGTTGTAGCATATGTTTCTTGTGGTTTACTTTCAATTAATTTCCATAAGAGCTCCAAAACATGCGTTTTTGTCTTAAGTGGACCGTAACTCCCCCCTGTTCGGAAACTGTCTGATCTACCCTATATTGCATTAGAGCGGTACGGTACCGTATATCCGTCGCAATTCAAAAAATCATATTTTTTAGTAGAAGATTTAAACACGATATTTTTGTCATGGACTATTTTAAAGTCTATTACTATACGATTAAAGCTTAGTTTCAAATAAATGTAGAATATCGTATAAACACGATATTTCTGTCATCGACTATTTTAAATGCTATTGCTCTACGAATAAAGCTTAGTTTCAAATAACTGTAAAATATCGTGTTTTAGTTTTCTGGCATCTTACTAGCAGATTTAAACACGGTATTTTTGTTATGGACTATTTTAAATTCTATTGTTATACAGATAAGGCTTAATTTCAAATAAATGTAGAATATCGTATAAACACGATATTTCTGTCATCGACTATTTTAAATGCTATTGCTCTACGAATAAAGCTTAGTTTCAAATAACTGTAAAATATCGTGTTTTAGTTTTCTGGCATCTTACTAGCAGATTTAAACACGGTATTTTTGTTATGGACTATTTTAAATTCTATTGTTATACAGATAAGGCTTAATTTCAAATAAATGTAGAATATCGTATAAACACGATATTTTTGTCATGGACTATTTTAAATGCTATTGCTCTACGAATAAAGCTTAGTTTCAAATAACTGTAAAATATCGTGTTTTAGTTTTCTGGCATCTTACTAGCAGATTTAAACACGGTATTTTTGTTATGGACTATTTTAAATTCTATTGTTATACAGATAAGGCTTAATTTCAAATAAATGTAGAATATCGTATAAACACGATATTTTTGTCATGGACTATTTTAAATTCTATTGTTATACAGATAAGGCTTAATTTCAAATAAATGTAGAATATCGTATAAACACGATATTTCTGTCATCGACTATTTTAAATGCTATTGCTCTACGAATAAAGCTTAGTTTCAAATAACTGTAAAATATCGTGTTTTAGTTTTCTGGCATCTTACTAGCAGATTTAAACACGGTATTTTTGTTATGGACTATTTTAAAGTCTATTACTATACGATTAAAGCTTAGTTTCAAATAACTGTAAAATATCGTGTTTTAGTTTTCTGGCATCTTACTAGCAGATTTAAACACGGTATTTTTGTTATGGACTATTTTAAAGTCTATTACTATACGATTAAAGCTTAGTTTCAAATAACTGTAAAATATCGTATATTATCAGTATAGTTTTCTGATATCTTACTAGGAGATTTAAACACGGTATTTTTGTTATGGACTATTTTAAAGTCTATTACTATACGATTAAAGCTTAGTTTCAAAAAAATTTAAATTGTTATGTTTTAAATTTTGTTTATTTAACCTTGAACTCGACCTCGTCGCATCGTTTTAGTTAAATTTTTTCGAAATGTGTAATTGCGGTAGAAAGTTTGCCTTATTTCTACACGTTTAAAAATTTAGAAATACGATTTTTGAAGACCTTGTAATTTGTTCGAATTTATTAGACTTTCTAATTAATAGTTCCAATTTAAAATAATAACGGACAAAATTATATTAGTGTTCATTATAATAAAAATAATTATATTAGTGTTCATTATAATAAAAATAATTATATTAGTGGAACTTTAATGATTCATTTCAACCGTGTTATGATTTATGACTCTAAAATGGTTACGCGAGCCAAAAATATCTATATATTATAGTATATAGTTTAGATATCTGATATTGAAAACCGAAATCTGATTCAGGTACGATTTAAAAAAAAACAGATATGACACATCTCTACTACAAAAATGTTATTGCAGTCGGAAAATGTAATTTTGACAGCGTTATATTTTGACCAATAGGGGAGCGGACACTGACCTCTATAAATGGGTAGGCTATGAGATGTATTTGTTCCTATTTGAAAAGGTTCCACAATATCCTTGTAGCACTATAGTGCCGCAAAGATATTGTCGCATCTTTTTGACATTGACAGGAGGGCATCTGCGAGCATTTAGGGTTACCAGCAAGGTGCAAGGTTTAAGGCAAAGAGGATATAAATGGTATAAGGTTCCCTTTTTATTACAAAAACGTATATTGTAAAGGAAGTACTTGTACCTTACAACAACCTTACAATGTAACTAGGAAATGCTCTTGACTTCGTATGTTGGGGAGAAGACACTATACTTAAACTTTTGGATTCTCTCAAAATAAGGGAGGAATAGTCTTAACATTATATAAATTGTCTTGCTTAGTGCTTATCTAGAAAACAATAGAAATTTTAATGATTAATGTTAACAATCAACGCAAAGTAAAAACTATGTATGTGATATACCCAGTGGTTAGTTCGAACGGTGCGTCATAAAATCATCAGACAGTAAGTTTGTTATATTTCTGAGTACACACAATAATTTCCTTATTATGTAAGTAAATATGTACGTTAAAAACTAAAAGCCTTGTTAATTTTATGTCATGAAGGTGATGCTCCCAGTTGCACAAAACGTAATAAGGTATGGTACGGTACGTTAACGCACTAAGGTACGGTAAAGTTCTAAACTCTTTTCTACGTTGTTAGTCAAGTTTTAAGATTCAAAGTAAGGATATATTAATTCAAACAAATCTATTACTACACTGAGTCAAAACATAACAAAAGTTGAAGCAAATATTTTGCACAAATAACATAAAAGAAAGGTAGGAAAGAGAAAGAAAGATAGGCTTCTAAGGATCTTTCTGAGCTTTTCTAAGCTTTCAGTAATCATCCATTCCAGCCGATATTAAATCAAATAATTCATTTTCTTGTGCCTCAGTAACTTTTTTAAATATTGTCTCACACGACATACTTTCATTAAATTCATCTTTAATTGCAAGTCCCAAAGTAGCATAAAGGCGACGAGTTTGACCGGCAGTTAACCATCCTCGGTGTCCGGGATCAAAACTTTTAATTACCGCTTCAAGATGCCTGCAAATAATACTAAAAAATAACTCTCACATCACGAATCACCTTTATATAAACATCTTTTAAAAAAAATTTCTTCTTTGAACTATTTACTACCACTATACCTATTTTCGTATAAAACAGGGGCGGCTCCAACACCCGCACGAAATAGCATACAATCATCCAGAAGCTTTTCTAAATATAAGAGCGGCTTATCAGACTCCTGTGCTAAAATCTTCGATATTAAGAATCTTATCAGTTGAGGGATTCTACGTTCTCGCAAATAATTTTCAGTTTCAGAAACAATGCCTAAAATACGTTTCTTATGCGCGGAGATCGCTACCCTTTCCGAAGAAGACTCTGGACAAACACATTTACAGACATAAATAACACCTGGTTCATATTCTTCTTCCATTACGTTTTATTATTTCCTTTATAGATCTAGTTCCGAGGTCTTCTTTAGATTACAAAGTATAAAGTACTTCGTAATCTAAATGATTAAACTAGTTTGATTAATTGCTATTCAATTAAATCCTTGTCACCTTGTTTTTTTTTTAAATTGTAATTGTTAACCTTTAAATACTTTAGAAGAGGTTTTAAGTTAAATTATAATAAGATTTCCGATAATTTCTTTAACTCGTTCCACTCACAATATGCGCATATCAAACCATTTGCTTTGATAATTTAAGCATTCTTCATTCAAAAGAATTTTACCTGGTCCATTACCGATTTAAATTTGTTTTATCAGTTTTTTATAGAAAATGCCACTGACCTCTATAAAGAGATAGTTATTTACTTGATAACGACAGCTTCGTTTCGATTGAAATGCGCCTGCTGATGGTAATGACAGTTAATTCTTTCACTATAATTAGTTCGAATCTTCACTACCGCCACAAAACAAGACCGTCAGCGTTAAAATGACGAAAATGCAATTGGCACAAAACATTGCATCTATTAGGCCACCCATTTTTAGTTGTCAGTGGAAATAGAAGAGTAGGCTATATAGTTGTCTACTGCAAGGTACTGAACCAGTTTTCTCTTGTCTATTATTGATCTGCAAATACCAACAAAACAATATCTGTTATCTGTGCAACGTTATTCTTTGACATTAACGGTTAACATCATTTCGAATGTTTTGCTTTTGCTTTAAATAAGTTTCATCGCGTTTCAAGTTTTTAAGTATTTCTTTTATACTATAATCAGTGATAAATCATGAGGATCAATTTTTGACTAATTTACGGTAATAAAAATAACCATGGGAAACGATACTGGAGAAACCTTTATTGGAAAAATCGACGACTGTAAGTATGAAACTTAAACAATGTTTAATAATAATTACGCAGATGTTACGTTAAATTCCGAAATTATTAACATTTCATTTGTTGGATATTTTGGTTTTAGGCGACAGAGATGTCCGCAAAACTGGACAGGAAATGGATATTATAAGAGAAAGGACTGTAGCTTACGAGTATCTGTGTCGTCTTGAAGAAGCTAAAACTTGGATGGAGGCATGTTTGAAAGAGAAACTTCCCCACCCTGTAGAGTTTGAAGAATGTCTTCGTAATGGGGTTTATTTGGCTAAATTAGGAAACTTCATATCTCCTGAATTATTGCCCTTAAATAAAATCTATGATATTGATCAGAGGCGATATAAGGTAAACCTATTTTGTAACAATGAACATCTTATGTAAATAAAAACATTCACATTCATACACTTACTAGTAAGTCAATTTATTTTTACTACTTAATGAATGAAGACGAGATTGTATGCTGATGCATCTTATTTGTAAAAGTGATAAAGAAATGTTAACTAGGTATAATGCCAATTGAATTTTGTTTTTCTAAAATTGCCTGAAAAGTTTTTTTCTAAAAAATAAACTTAAATATATAGTAACTATTATTCCTGAACTTATATTATTACAAATTTTGATATTAAGTAGGAGAACATCTGTCATTGTTTATTTCTGTTAAATTTAAAAACAAATTAAGCTATCAACACAATTGAGATGATTAGATCATTAACTAATGAAAATTGTGGGAAAAACCAATAAACATGTTATTGCAGCTTTATAATTTATATGCTATTAAATATTTTGTTTTCTCTTTATCATTATGTTTTTTATGGGTCCAATAAGCTAAAATATGTCAAGTTTTATGTGATTCCAATTCACTTAATCTATGATATATAAAAACTTTGACAATAATAATCTTATGTGAAATACATACTTAATGCATTATATTTGTATTATATTTTATCCTTACTAAAAATCTTACTCAACTAATAACTTTTTCTTCTTCAGATAATGGGTTTACAATTTAAACATACTGACAACATAAATAAGTTTTTACAAGTGCTAAAGAGGACAGAGCTACCTGTGGTTAGTACTTTCTATGCTATTATGAAAGAATTATATACAACTAAATTTCGCCCGCCAGTCCATTCATGTGGAATTAAAAAAAAACAAAACTAAGTAGTCAATATACTTCCTAACTATACTCATAATAACATAGGATATGTTTTTTTATTATTTTTTAATTTCACGCGGGCGAAGTCACGAGCAACAGCTAATGTTATATGTTTGTATTGGTTTTCAGACCTTTCAGCCAGAGACCACAGATATTTATGACAAAAAGAACATGCCAAGGGTGATATATTGTATACATGCACTTAGTTCACATTTATTCAAGCTTGGAAAAGCTCCACTTATTCATGATGTTTTTGGAAAAGCAGTATTCACAGGTTGGTATTAATTTATAATATAAGATAATTATTTTGTTATTGGGGTTTAAATTTACACTATGCTATGGTCTTGAACTAGGATTTTGTTCAAGAAAGTAGTAGTAGGAATTGAACCCACAGCTTTTTGATTGGATGTCAATATTATTTACTTTTTGGCTAGTATTGTAGCAACTTTTGTATATAGATTAATTAATAAATTGAGTTCTCATTTTTTTCAATTTCAGATGAACAATTGGATTCAGTATCGAAAGATTTACAAAATTGTAAACATCCTCTTCCAATGTTCCAAAAAATTGGTGGCATTCTTTCAAGAAACAATGTGGATAATAATACAATACTAAATGATGCTGTTGTTGAACTGAATAATTTATTAGACACAGAAAAACCAATCACCACAGCTATACTAAATCCATGTCTAAAGCTAAAATATGTACAAAATCAACTTATAGAGGTATATAAGGAAGTTTTAAAAAATGCAAAACATGAGAAAATCCAAGTGGCACTCAACCATTCCCTAAATGAGAGTTATGTGCCAGATGATTTTGACGAAATGTTGACTGTTGTTGAAATTCAAGGTCACATAACTGCAACGAATTTTAGATATTTATGGAAAAAATTATTTTCAGCATGTCAGCATAATGATATAAGCAGTTTGCATAAAACATTCAACGAGGAATGGGTTAAAATTAACAATTACGAATATAGTAATTTAGATTTTTACTGTGATGTTGTGAAAGAGATTATTGAAAGTAACAAAGATATAGATGTGGAGAGTGTAACGAATTGGCACAAGATATTTCAAAACATTATCAATGAAGGGAATAGAAAAGCGTTTGAACATAAGGATCATAAATCTGCAATCGGTGTTGTTAATAACTCATTAGACGAAGGTAGTCCGAATGACCTTTACGCTGCATTAAAAAATCCAAAGTTAGGATTGAATATGAATATTGACAAGTTTGCGATGCCATTATTATTTGAAGAGATGAGATTAGAGAAATGTGAATTGGAAAGGAATCTAAATGAGAATGAGATCGCAGCTTCGGTGGCGTATTTATCATCTATTGCGTACATATCTCGCGCTGTTGAGATGGGAGATGAGGCTGCAGTATGGAATTCACTTAATTCTAATCAGATAAATTTGGAAAATTTAAGACCACATTGTAGACGTCGGTACTTCGCAGCGTTGGTGACGGCGTTGCAAGTTAAATTTAAAGAACAATTTCAATGCCCATTACTAACGCTTGACGATATTCGTGATGCGATTGAAATGGTTAATATTAAGGATGACGATAATGAAGAATGTAAGTATTGTTTTTAGAGAAAACTGCAAATTTTTAAAACAGTTTTGTACAGGATGCACATCTATCGCTTATGGCGTGTAAAATAAGACTTGCTGAGATGACTAGACTGTAGGAGGTAGGGCTTCTTCTGCTTCCACACTTCTGATACGATATATTACCCTGCCTAATGCCGCCCGAGCGCCTGTTTATATTTGCTGCGGGGGCGTAATAAGCGTGTGGGGGGCTTAAGCCGCTCTACCTGCCTACTATTGCCTTTTATTTATTTTTAAACAAACTGTACATTGGATAAGCTATTTACATGAAACTATTTTCTATTATTTACTACATAAATTAATTGCTATAACTATTGTCTTGCACAAGTTTTTAAATTAAGGTGTCTGTTATTTTCAGTGGTTGTTTTGATAGATAGTATCAATAAAACCGTATCAACAGAAGATACGACGACGCTAATAACTTTATTAAAGAATCCAGTATTAAAACTACCGGTGACTCTGCATAAAGAAGAATACCATCTCTGCATGCGGACATTGAAAAAGATTTTTCATCAGAAAGAATCTCAAAATCTTTGGTATGATGATATTTTAAATGCAGTAAATGAAGTTCACGCCGAATCAATAAAAGCTAAAGAATTAACTGAAGCTTTAGTACAATTAAATATGGCTGTTATTAAAAACAATGTTAACGAATTTTGGAATATTTTAACATCGCCCATACTGTCGGTTTCCGAAGTTACCGAAGAAGAATGTGTAGATGCATATTTTCATAAGTTTACTAAAGCTCTGTGGAAACGGCGGCATTACATTTGTCCGTGGATCGTTTGTCACACAGAAGCAGGAAATACTGTATACATAGACATCGAGTCATACAACTACAGTTGGATAACTCCGAAAGATTTCGTACCTCATCATAGATATTTAACAAAGAAAGATGTCAGCGTAATTGTAGAGAAGACAAACAAACAGCAATTCAATTCGCAATCAGAAGGGCTGTCGGAGAAGAAGTTGACGAAGTTCCAAGCTTATTGTAGAGGGTACTTGGTGAGGCAGGCGACGGTAAGAGAGAAGTTATACAGAGATAATGAGGACTCAATAATAAAGATCCAGGCATGGTGGAGACAAGTCCTGGCTCAGAAGAAATACGGAACGTTAATCAAAATGAAAACGATAGAATCCAAATTGAGACAGGAAAAGAAACGTAACCCGTGGGCGTGGTATAAGGCGCAAGAGCATAAAATAATTAAAATACAAGCTATATGGCGAGGTCGTCGTGCTCGACGAGCCTTCGTATCTCTCTTCCATTCACCAAACCCGTCGTTAAAAGTTGTAAAGAAATTCATACCGATATTAGATTTTGCAACCGAGGATTACGACAGAGAAATCGAATTGCAAACGTTAAAATCTGAAGTAGTACAATCGATAAGGAAAAACCAGGAACTTTCGAAGCAGATAGACGATATGGATTTAAAAATAGGCTTGCTCGTACAGAATCGTATCGCTCTACAGGAGGTCGCGGCTCACGGCTTGAAACTGAACAATTTGGTTAAAAACAATTCAACTACGAAACTGGTATTTCAAAATCGGGAAGGGAAAGGATCTTTGATGACGATATCGACGGCTGTGAAAGGGTTAAAATCTCTCACCAAAGAGAGTAAAAGACTCCTAGATGGATATCAACATTTATTTTATGAGCTTCAAACGAATCCGACGTATTTATCTAAACTGTTATTCTGTATACCGCAGAATAAGACTAATTTCTTTCTTCAGAATGTGGTTTTGAGTCTTTATAATTTCGGTGCGTATGCGAGGGACGAATATTTGTTACTGAAATTGTTTCGATTTACTTTAGAAGAGGAGATAAGTTGTAAAGTGTCGAAGCCATTTGACATAATAGCTTCTACTCCGCTGGTGCTGAAGATGGCAGTGAGCCTGTCGCGGCAGCTGTCGGACCTCAACAGTCTGCAGACCATCATTGGACCTCTCGTCGAAATGATGCTCAAAGACAAAGATTTAAACATTGAAACTGGTCCTGTTGAAATTTATAAAACCTGGAGAAATGAAACTGAAATGAAGACAGGACAGATTTCGTAAGTTATTAAATATTTCTTTAACTAAATATACTTAATTGCCACAGGCGTCGCCAGATGATCATGTATGTGGGGAGCAGCTACCGTTAATATAGCATTATTTATAGAAGTTTTTTTACCATTCTTCGACCACATTACCACTTAACCTCAGGTGGGATCATGGTCAAGTGCTAGTTTATACATAGTAAAAAAAGGATATTTATGAAATTTGTCTGGAATATACATAGGCTACTACTTTTGTTTTTGTAATTCCACGTGGAGTCACGGGCGTAATTCCACGTGGAGTCACGGGCGAAAGCTAGTTTTAAATATTGATTTTTCCTTTTTCATTTCGCAGGAAACTGCCATATACAGTAACTCAAGAAGAAGCCTTAAATTATCCAGAAGTTAAATCGAGACTTCAAGTCGCGTTGACTCAATTGAAAACTGTCGTAACCATGTTTTTGGATAAAATTATAAGTTCAACAGAGCTTTTACCATTCTGTATCACTTATATGTCGCGGGTGTTACATCGCTCGTTGACATCCAAGTTTCCACATACACCGGAAAAAGATATTCTTAAGGTATGTATTGACAACATTAAGTTATTATGGAAAATTTATTCTTTTATTGTGTCTATTAGCTATTATTTTTAGTAAACCATCATTGGTTTAATCTGTTTTTCTTGGTTATATTTGTCCTTAGGATTTTCAAATAACTACTGTTATAAATTTCGATACGAATGACTTTTTAAAAAATATAATAGTCGAGCGGTAATATGAGCAATACTGGTGAATTACTTTAAAACAAATACACTAAAGCAACAACGTAAAAGATATCGAACGTTCCGTGGTGACGACTAGAAATGTACTGAGCTACTGACGGTTAGAGAGCTTGTTAGCGACTGAGCGACTAAGCGATTCAGCGACTAAGAGACTAAGAGCGCCTCACTCCTTGCAAAGACTTTTATGAAACTACCCCCCACTACTACTTCCGTTTCTATTATTTTGTAACACGGCCTTTCCTGACATGAGACCGTCCTCGGTCTCTTTCTTGCCACGTCTTCGAAACTTCGGAATCCGTCTCCAGCAGTAGCATGTAGGCGGCTCTTGATTCCGGCTCGCAGTCGGAGTTGCGCAGGCGTGCGGCTCGTTGACAGGCGCTGCTCTGTCACGTGGCTCGCTGACGGTTGCAGAGAGCTGCTCGTAGGTAGACGCGCCGTGAGCGCGCTGCTTGCAGCCAAAGCATGCTGTTCACGCGCACAGGCGCGATGAAGGCGCGCTGTTAAATCTTCCAGCAGAAAACCTGATGTACAAACATAAAACTTCAATCACAACGACATTCTGATTATGTTAGCCCGTATACAAAACGTCTAACACAGTAGCTCGTTGTCGTTAATATTCACCGATACAGATAATGAACATTAGCAACATAACACAGTTAAACAATCGTGGCGCAAAATCCAGCCAAAGCCGAATCCGCATCTACCATACTGCTCTATAATTAACGGGAAGTAAAGCATTGAAGTGCCCACCTCTACCTTACCATGGGAAGTAAAGCAACAAAGTGCCTACCTCGACCTTAACAATGGGAAGTAAAGCAACAGAGTGCCCACCTCGACCTTAGAAACGGGAAGTAAAGCATAGAAATGCCCACCTCAACCTTTACAAATAGGAAGCAAACCACCTCAACCGTGTGTGTGACACATTAGTATCGCCATACTCGTTGCATCACGCTGGCGCGCTGCTTGAACTCAGATGCGCTGTTTGGAGACATTCGCGCATAGTCGCGTCCTAAGGCGCGCTGTTTGAAGACAGGTGCGCGTTAGCGCACAACGCGTCCTAAGGCGCGCTGATTGAAGACAGGCGCGCTTTTAGCGCACGTCCTAAGGCACGCTGTTTGAAGACAGGTGCGCGTTTAGCGCACAACGGCGTCCTAAGGCGCGCTGTTTGAAGACAGGCGCGCTATTCGCGCACAGTCGCGTCCTAAGGCGCGCTGTTTGAAGACAGGCGCGCGTTTAGCGCACAACGGCGTCCTAAGGCGCGCTGTTTGAAGACAGGTGCGCGTTTAGCGCACAACGGCGTCCTAAGGCGCGCTGTTTGAAGACAGGCGCGCGTTTAGCGCACAACGGCGTCCTAAGGCGCGCTGTTTGAAGACAGGCCCGCTATTCGCGCACAGTCGCGTCCTAAGGCGCGCGTTTGAAGACAGGCGCGCTGTTGAAGACAGGCGCGCTGTTTGAGACAGGTGCGCGTTTAGCGCACAACGGCGTCCTAAGGCGCGCTGTTTGAAGACAGGCGCGCTATTCGCGCACAGTCGCGTCCTAAGGCGCGCTGTTTGAAGACAGGTGCGCGTTTAGCGCACAACGGCGTCCTAAGGCGCGCTGTTTGAAGACAGGCGCGCTATTCGCGCACAGTCGCGTCCTAAGGCGCGCTGTTTGAAGACAGGTGCGCGTTTAGCGCACAACGGCGTCCTAAGGCGCGCTGTTTGAAGACAGGCGCGCGTTTAGCGCACAACGGCGTCCTAAGGCGCGCTGTTTGAAGACAGGCGCGCTTTTAGCGCACAACGGCGTCTAAGGCGCGCTGTTGAAGACAGGCGCGCTTTTAGCGCACAACGGCGTCCTAAGGCGCGCTGTTTGAAGACAGGCGCGCTATTCGCGCACAGTCGCGTCCTAAGGCGCGCTGTTTGAAGACAGGTGCGCGTTTAGCGCACAACGGCGTCCTAAGGCGCGCTGTTTGAAGACAGGCGCGCTATTCGCGCACAGTCGCGTCCTAAGGCGCGCTGTTTGAAGACAGGTGCGCGTTTAGCGCACAACGGCGTCCTAGGCGCGCTGTTGAAGACAGGCGCGCGTTTAGCGCACAACGGCGTCCTAAGGCGCGCTGTTTGAGACAGGCGCGGTATTCGCGCACAGTCGCGTCCTAAGGCGCGCTGTTTGAAGACAGGCGCGCGTTTAGCGCACAACGGCGTCCTAAGGCGCGTGTTTGAAGACAGGTGCGCGTTTAGCGCACAACGGCCGTCCTAAGGCGCGCTGTTGAAGACAGGCGCGGTATTCGCGCACAGTCGCGTCCTAAGGCGCGCTGTTTGAAGACAGGCGCGCGTTTAGCGCACAACGGGTCCTAAGGCGCGCTGTTTTGAAGGACAGGCGCGCTATTCGCGCCACAGTCGCGTCCTAAGGCGCGCTGTTTGAAGACAGGTGCGCGTTTAGCGCACAACAACGGCATCCTAAGGCGCGCTGTTTGAAGACAGGTGCGCGTTAGCGCACAACGGCGTCCTAAGGCGCGCTGTTGAAGACAGGCGCGCGTTTAGCGCACAACAGTGCCCTAAGGTGCGCTGTTTTGAAGGACAGGCGCGCTATTCGCGCACAGTCGCGTCCTAAGGCGCGCTGTTTGAAGACAGGTGCGCGTTTAGCGCACAACGGCGTCTAAGGCGCGCTGTTGAAGACAGGCGCGCTATTCGCGCACAGTCGCGTCTAAGGCGCGCTGTTAGCGCACAGTCGCGTCTAAGGCGCGCTGTTTGAAGACAGGCGCGCGTTTAGCGCACAACGGCGTCCTAAGGGCGCTGTTTGAAGACAGGCGCGCTTTTAGCGCACAACGGCGTCCTAAGGCGCGCTGTTTTGAAGGACAGGTGCGCGTTTTAGCGCACAGTCGCGTCCTAAGGCGCCGCTGTTTGAAGACAGGTGCGCGTTTAGCGCACAACGGCGTCCTAAGGCGCGCTGTTGAAGACAGGCGCGCGTTTAGCGCACAACGGCCGTCCTAAGGCGCGCTGTTGAAGACAGGCGCGCTATTCGCGCACAGTCGCGTCCTAAGGCGCGCTGTTTGAAGACAGGTGAGCGTTTAGCGCACAACGGCGTCCTAAGGCGCGCTGTTTGAAGACAGGTGCGCGTTTAGCGCACAACAGTGCCCTAAGGTGCGCTGTTTGAAGACAGGCGCGCTATTCGCGCACAGTCGCGTCCTAAGGCGCGCTGGTTTGAAGACAGGCGCGCGTTTAGCGCACAACAACGGCATCCTAAGGCGCGCGTTTGAAGACAGGCGCGCTTTTAGCGCACAACAGTGCCCTAAGGTGCGCTGTTTGAAGACAGGCGCGCTTTTAGCGCACAACAGTGCCCTAAGGTGCGCTGTTTGAAGACAGGCCCGCTATTCGCGCACATTCGCGTCCTAAGGCGCGCGTTTAGCGCACAGTCGCGTCCTAAGGCGCCGCTGTTTGAAGACAGGTGCGCGTTTAGCGCACAACGCGTCCTAAGGCCGCGCTGTTTGAAGACAGGCGCGCGTTTAGCGCACAACGGCGTCCTAAGGCGCGCTGTTTGAGACAGGCGCGCTATTCGCGCACATCGCGTCCTAAGGCGGCGCTGTTTGAAGACAGGTGGCGCGTTTAGCGCACAACGGCGTCCTAAGGCGCGCGTTTGAAGACAGGCGCGCTTTTAGCGCACAACGGCCGTCCTAAGGCGCCTGTTTGAAGACAGGCGCGCTGTTTGAAGACAGGCGCGCTGTTTGAAGACAGGGCGCGTTTAGCGCACAACGGCGTCCTAAGGCGCGTGTTTGAAGACAGGCCCGCTATTCGCGCACAGTCCGCGTCCTAAGGCGCGCTGTTTGAAGACAGGCGCGCGTTTAGCGCACAACGGCGTCTAAGGCGCGCTGTTTGAAGACAGGCGCGCGTTTAGCGCACAACAGTGCCCTAAGGTGCGCTGTTTGAAGACAGGCGCGCTTTTAGCGCACAACGGCGTCTAAGGCGCGCTGTTTGAAGACAGGTGCGCGTTTAGCGCACAACGGCGTCCTAAGGCGCGCTGTTTGAAGACAGGCGCGCTTTTAGCGCACTGAAGACAGGCGCGCTTTTAGCGCACAACAGTGCCCTAATGTGCGCTATTTGAAGACAGGCGCGCTATTCGCGCACAGTCGCGTCCTAAGGCGCGCTGTTTGAAGAACAGGTGCGCGTTTAGCGCCACAACGGCGTCCTAAGGCGCGCTGTTTGAAGACAAGGCGCGCGTTTAGCGCACAACGGCGTCCTAAGGCGCGCTGTTGAAGACAGGCGCGCGTTTAGCGCACAACGGCGTCCTAAGGCGCGCTGTTGAAGACAGGCGCGGTATTCGCGCACAGTCGCGTCCTAAGGCGCGCGTTTGAAGACAGGTGCGCGTTTAGCGCACAACGGCGTCCTAAGGCGCGCTGTTGAAGACAGGCGCGCGTTTAGCGCACAACGGCGTCCTAAGGCGCGCTGTTTGAAGACAGGCGCGCTATTCGCGCACAGTCGCGTCCTAAGGCGCGCTGTTTGAAGACAGGTGCGCGTTTAGCGCACAACGGCGTCCTAAGGCGCGCTGTTTTGAAGGACAGGTGCGCGTTTAGCGCACAACGGCGTCCTAAGGCGCGCGTTTGAAGACAGGCGCGCGTTTAGCGCACAACGGCGTCTAAGGCGCGCTGTTTGAAGACAGGCGCGCTATTCGCGCACAGTCGCGTCCTAAGGCGCGCTGTTTGAAGACAGGTGCGCGTTAGCGCACAACGGCGTCCTAAGGCGCGCTGTTTTGAAGGACAGGCGCGCTATTCGCGCACAGTCGCGTCCTAAGGCGCGCTGTTTTGAAGGACAGGCGCGCTTTTAGCGCACAACGGCGTCCTAAGCGCGCTGTTTGAAGACAGGCGCGGTATTCGCGCACAGTCGCGTCCTAAGGCGCGCTGTTTGAAGACAGGTGCGCGTTTAGCGCACAGTCGCGTCTAAGGCGCGCTGTTTGAAGACAGGTGCGCGTTAGCGCACAACGGCGTCCTAAGGCGCGCTGTTTGAAGACAGGCGCGGTATTCGCGCACAGTCGCGTCCTAAGGCGCGCTGTTTGAAGACAGGTGCGCGTTTAGCGCACAACGGCGTCCTAAGGCGCGCTGTTTGAAGACAGGCGCGCTTTTAGCGCACAACAGTGCCCTAAGGTGCGCTGTTTGAAGACAGGCGCGCTATTCGCGCACAGTCGCGTCCTAAGGCGCGCTGTTTGAAGACAGGTGCGCGTTTAGCGCACAACGGCGTCCTAAGGCGCGCTGTTTGAAGACAGGCGCGCGTTTAGCGCACAACGGCGTCCTAAGGCGCGCTGTTTGAAGACAGGCGCGGTATTCGCGCACAGTCGCGTCCTAAGGCGCGCTGTTTGAAGACAGGTGCGCGTTTAGCGCACAACGGCGTCCTAAGGCGCGCTGTTTGAAGACAGGCGCGCTTTTAGCGCACAACAGTGCCCTAAGGTGCGCTGTTTGAAGACAGGCGCGCTGTTTGAAGACAGGCGCGCTATTCGCGCAGCCCGTGCACACGCGCGTCGTAGGCGCGCAGCCCGTGCACACGCACGTCGTAGGCGCGCTGCTCGTGCACACGCGATGCACGTAGCCAGACGTCATACACGAAGACTTCAGCATTGCTTGTAGACAGCAGCGTTGCTCGTAGACAGCAGCGTTGCTCGCAGACAGCAGCGTTGCTCGTAGACAGGCCAGGCCTTCCAGGACAGGGCACTCGAACTCACTACTTGCACCATCTCTTCAGTCTAATGAGCTCGTTTCCAAACAAAGAAGCCATATTAGTAAAATGACGTTATAATTGATCAGCAATCTGACGATCCATTCGGTTAAGTAACTAAACTGAATTTAAGTCATAACGATATCCATCTGACCTAGGAAAAGATTTCAATCGTATAAATGCTCGGCGTTACCTGACCATTACTAATTTGTTAGGTTAGGTTAACATTTCGTTGAAATAACAAAAAGATCATAGGCTACGTCACAAGAACTTTATGTAAAATAGAAAGCCTCAGATTTATAATCATAACCTCAAAATGTCATTGATATACACCAAGGCATTACCAGGATATGAATTCACAGAACACGTGACACACAATTTTACATTTGCTTGGCTTTTATATAAATCGACAAAACTCAACTAAAACATTAAGCAAAGGCTTACCAATTGTTAACCAAACTTCAATATCAATGCAACTTTTCATAACAATTCGAAATACAAAAACGCTGGTTGGATCTTACCGAAGTATTAATGACCAATCCCGTCTCCAATGGCTGGGCAAAGATAACGTTCGCCTCAACACCTGCATGTTCCAACATGTTTCTGACGGCAACGTGTCACAACACTTTTACAACTCTGCCCGAAAACTTCTCTACACTTGTTGCAACTACAATTATCGCGATCACGGTAACGAACGATATTTTTCACTTTTCACTTTGCACTTTTTTATCGTAAATTGTACAATATACAGAGTGAGCGTTAAGGCTAGAATCACGTGAATCCTATCCCGCTTCTGATGTTATAAATTTCGATACGAATGACTTTTTAAAAAATATAATAGTCGAGCGGTAATTTGAGCAATACTGGTGAATTACTTTAAAACAAATACACTAAAGCAACAACGTAAAAGATATCGAACGTTCCGTGGTGACGACTAGAAATGTACTGAGCTACTGACGGCTAGAGAGCTTGTTAGCGACTGAGCGACTAAGCGATTCAGCGACTAAGAGACTAAGAGCGCCTCACTCCTTGCATAGACTTTTAGGAAACTACCCCCCACTACTACTTCCATTTCTATTATTTTGTAACACTACAATTATTACAGCGACTCGCATGAAATTAACCCTTAATTCGACCGAGTTTATTGTAGCAAAAAACGAAATTGATTTTTATTTATAAAGTCATATTTTTTGGAAATGAAAGAAACTAGTTCAGTTGATTTTTTTAAATTAGTTGTCACATTGCACACTTTTGAATAAGGGTTATGAACGGCTAAGATTTTCTATTTCCAGGTAATAGGTAATCTAGTTTACTACCAGTTTCTGAACGCGGCCATCGTAGCGCCGGATGCCTTTCATATAATCAACATGCCGAACGGCGCAGGACTCACCACCGACCAAAGGAAAAACCTCGCCTCCGTCGCTAAGATACTACATTTCTCTGCAGCGAAAAAGGGCGTAAGTTACACTTATATGTAAAATTCAAATATTTACCAAAATTACAAAAATATTAATATCTCTTTCTGATAATTGTAATCTAATGTTCAAATTGTATGGGATGTGTCAAACTAAATTCTAAACCATATGTACTAAACATAGACAAGAAAGGGTTAGATATTGAATGAAAAGTAATCGTTTTAGACTAAAGCAAGATGTTTAAAAACGCAAAAGAGAGTATTTCATATTAGTCTCCATTAAAAAATGTCTTTGACGGGTTGACAAACGACTGAAAGGTTGATCTAAAACGACATTAAAGATATTTTTTTTTTGACCGACTTCCCAAAAGAAGGAGGTACTCAATTCGTCTGTATGTTTTTTTTTTAAACTAGCTTTCGCCCGCGACTTCGTCCGCGTGGGATTAAAAAAACAAAGTGTGGAGTAAAGTGAGTAGCCTATGTGATCTTCCAGACTATCCTCTACATCTGTCCAAAATTGCATCGAGATCCATTCAGCAGTTTAGACTTTAGACTACACACTCTAACAAACATCCTTCCATCTAAACTTTCGCATTTATATAACTTTTAAATGCTGTAAATGTATGTATTATATATATTATATGTTTGTGTTATATATATATTAAATACCCTTGTGTGTTTGTCTAGCTTCTCCTGTCCCACAGGGTTGCCTGGAAGAGATCGCTCTTAGCGATAAGTCCGTCCTAGCGCAAATCTAGTAATAACTTAATTTTAGCTTCCTGTTGTATCTTTTGTGCAAAAGTATTAAATAAATAATAAATGTGTTAACCAGTTCGGCGAGGAGTCGCGTCACCTGCGTTGCCTGAACCCGTTCATAGTGGAGTGCCACGAGCGGATGAAGGAGCTGTTCCGGCGCTGCTGCCGCGGCCGCACGCTGGAGGACCACTTCGCCGTCGACGAGTACACGGAGGCCACGCTGCTGCACCACCCACACATATACATCACTGTCCAGGTACACATTCACTGCAATTGTAAAGCGCCAATAGCCTAATGGTTTGGGGTACGGACTACCGATCTTGCGGTCGAGGGTTCGAATCCCGCCATTTGACTATTGTCGTGAACCATATCCTAGCACAAGCCTAGAGCTTAGTTGGAATGGTTAAAGGAAATATTAGTGAATTAACAAAAATCTACTAATATTTTTTTAACAAAAAAAAAATTGTAGCGAAGTATAGACGTATTCAAACGTCTTCACTGCTCGGATGTACGACAATCCGCAACGCAGATGACCTTGAGCCGACAACACATTTGAAATGGCCTTTTTAGAACACACACGGCTGAATTCTGAAATCTATCACTTAAATTTGTCTGATGTCCAAAATTTAATAGAATTTAGATTTTAAGCGTGGCCTTTTCTTTTGAGACGCTATTATATATTTCAAAGTCGCTTTAGTATTTGACCGTGAGTTACTTTATTGAACTATCTATTTCTTGTAGAAAACTTTTCACCATCCTAAATTTTTTATTAATCTGTCCTATTTATATGCACACAATGAATTGTTTTTTTTTTCTAGGAAATAGTAGACACACACGCTCTTCTGGTGGAATATCAAGATATCTTGGCACCTGATCCGAATGATCGGCTGAACGACTTGCTGGAGGATCTCGGAGATGTACCTTCAGTGGCACAGCTTGCCTCTAGAGATGTTGACTCTGTAAGTATACTGTGACTAACACTGATATTAAGGGACGCATTTTATAATTCACTAGTTTTTGCCCGCGATTCCGTCCGCGCAAAATAAAATTTGTTAGAAATATAGCCTATGTCACTCACTGAAAACGTAGCTATTTATTGATGAAAGAATTTTTGAATTCGGCCCAGTTTTTGAGTTATTTCAATACATACAAAACAAAAGTTTCCCCTTTATAATATTAGTATAGTAGATTAAAGGAAATCTTGACTAAGGCACTATATTTATTTTTTCCAGCAAGGTGCGGAGGTGGAGGAGAATGCAAGGTTAGAAGTGTGTCTGGCGCTAGTCAATAAATTCCAAGCGCCTGCCGACGATATGACGGACCTCAACAAGTTGTTCATCAAGACTAAAGAGTTATGCGTCGCTATTATTCCCTTTCTTAATGGTAAGAAAAACTACAGTAATAAACAAAACATGACATAAAAATATTGATTATATTCTGTAAAACATTTAAAAAGTCAAAATTTAAATTCTCAAATAACAACAAAGGCGCTTGCCATTGTAGAAAGTGTAGGGTTTTTGTTAATAAAAGAATGATTCAAAAATATTCTATGATCACTTACATCCTCCATAACAAAGAAGTATTAACGCTTTATTATGTTAGTGTAGATTTAAAGTTTCTTAAATGTTTTTTATTTTCTAGGTGAACATCTCCTAGAAGCGCTTTGCATTGGTACGACGCGGGAACAACAAGAATCATACAACGAGAAAGTGCAAAAACGCATCTATTCCGGTCAAGCTCGGCCTGATGAGGCGATGTCTTTGCGCGAACATATCGCGAAGCTGCGGCGGAATCTGCAAATGCTAGAAGACGAGGGTTACGTGAGTAGAGAAGATGGTTACCAGGCTCTGGTGACCTCCATCGCGCTGGACCTCTGCAACAAGGGCAGGTACCGGCAGGCGCAGCGCCGCGCGCTCGCCACACTAACGCGCACTAGAGAAAGTCTTATTGAAAAAACTAAATACTACGAAGATAAATGTAAATCATACGATCAGTACATCAAATCTTGTTTAGCTAATCTACATACGGGCAAAAAGTAAGTTTGTTTCACTATCTATGTTTGTACCAATAATTTTGTTATTTTAATTACTCCAATAAGCAGAAACACACTTTGTTATGTAGAATGTCAAAAATCGCAGTATGTTTTTAAATTATTCTTTTTTTAATTAAAAGCTCTAAACGTACAATACGCTATTAGGGTATATATTTTTACGCTATTTAATTAAGGAGGTGAGAAAATTTGAGAAAGGGACAAAACTACAAGCCAATATTAGCAACAAAGCAAGGTTGCCATAGTAACGGTAATTGTTAGCCAATGGCAAAGGCTGTCGTTGTCATTTAAGCATTCGAATTTTAACGTTTGCAATTGAAAGTTTTTTTTTTAATATCATGCATATGAAGCCGCAAGGAAAAAGCTAGTTTAATATATTCATTGATAACTTACGACAATTTTATATTTTGCAGAAGCGTGCACGCATGTCTAAGAAGATCCGGTAAGGATATTCAGAAGTTGAAGTCAAAATTGACTGTAAAATATACTGGTGCTAAATTGCTGGAAAGAGGCGTTTTACTTGAAATTGACGGATTGTCAAAATCACAATTCAAAAATGTTCAGTTTGACATCACGCCGACTGACCATTACGGTGTATTCACTGTAAAAGGGAAGTTTATGGGCGTGGAGATGGAGTCTATAGATATTGACATACAAGATCTATTACAGAAACAATATGAAGGCTGCGCTGTAATGGATTTGTTTGGTAAAGCTAAAATTAATGTTAATTTACTAATATTTTTATTGAATAGTAAGTTTTATGGTAAGTCTAAGTCGTAGTTTAGTGATTTCATATGGACCTGAATTCGGCAAACCTTTAACATGTATGCATATACCAAAATTACAATTTCATCACATGAAGTATTGCTAACCAAATATTTATTTATATTTACACCAATATACCATTTTTAATTTTAATTGTTAAGTATGTAATTTTTCGTCTCTCTATCATTTTATGTTAAATTGTGATTGTGATTACTTTTAATGTATTTGAATTACATTTCTAATAATAAAAATATAGTAATAAGCATTTTATTTGTTGCTTTATTCTAATGTTTTGTGTCACTACTCTTTAATATTTTAAATGTTCGCCATTATGTGGTAATTTAATTATTAATGTACTTATAAGATATTCAATAAGTATTTTATAATTATGTAAAACATAATAAATGAGGCTGATAGAAAAAGTTTTTTTTATTTATCCTAGAATCTTAAGATGTTTTCAACTCAAATGGGCAAGAGACCAGAGCAGTAAAAATTCATTGTTGAAAAAAAAAAGTATTGCCAGTTGATTGGTTGTCAATGTCAACTGTCAACTTGACATGTTTATATTTGAACTGACATCTTAGAAAGTGGTTTTCGAATTCTGATAAACTATTTATCTTGAGATAAAAACGATAACAAACGATGATAACTACGATTAAAGGCTGTCTTGTAAATAGTAATACTATGATTTTATCACAATGTTAATACGCAGAGTGACTCAAAAATTTTTAATAGTCATATCAGGTTTACTGTTTACATATTTTTATTGCGAATATCTTATTTATTATGTTGTGGTGGCACAGGTAAGTTTGATGTATTATTGCCATAAATAATTATAACATCTTTTAAAAGTTCAATTGAAGAAATATACAATAATTCTAGTGTTATTGGCCGACAACAGAGAAGTTAATTGAGGGTCAATATCTGAAAGCTTTTATACTTGCCGACACACATTTGCTAGGACCTTATAGGGGTCATTGGTTGGATAAATGGAGGCGGGAATTTCAGATGCAGCAAGCCTTCCAAGCTATTATAACTATACACAAACCTGATGTAGTGTTTGTTTTAGGTTAGTATTTATGCATCTTTTATTTATTTGGTCCAATACTGTTTTAAAACCTTAAACAATAATGTCACAAATTACTTACTCTGGATCATGATATTTTTAATATCAGTGATATATTGCCTTTTTCTTATAATTAAAAAAAAAGAAGGTTTTGTTGTAGTTTTTGTTATAAAAGTTTTTTCATTAAATCAATTAATGTATTTTTATGTTCAGGAGATCTTTTTGATGAAGGTGAATGGACCAATGAGCAACAATTTCGAGATTATGTGGACCGTTTTCATAAACTGTTCAAGTTACCTGATGACATAAAGATGCATGTAGTGGCGGGCAACCATGATATAGGATTCCATAATAAGTGCGGATATGCATTTGTAATAAAAAAAGTCATTCAAAATTAAATGTTAACATTCCTACATTTGTTTATATTTTCGTTTATTTATTTTTGATTTTCATTTCTTTTTAATCTGTGGATTTTACTTAAAATTCTTGAAATCTAAATCACCTATTAATTAATTAAGATTTCATTGATGCAATAATTTTTTTTATTTTTAGCATTAGAAGATACTCGGCCAAGAGATTTGTGGAGTTATTTCAAGCACCTTCAGTACAACATGTTATATTGAAGGGCAGTCAATTCATACTCATTAACTCAATGGCACTGCATGGAGATTCATGTGAACTATGTCTTGATGCTAGAAGTTCTATTAATAGGATTTCGGGTAAGAGTTAAAAAACTACTAGTATAATGCCCAAACATGATTGAATTATGTAACAGCATCTTAATAAAGCTGGAGTAAGGGATACAAAGAAAGAGAACATTTCCCCTTTTTAAACATACCCTCTTCTGCAATATCCACTTTCTTCTATCTTTCCTTATAAGAAAATGATGGGAAAGGAAAGTAAAATCAGGTCTTTGGCATGCAAATGCGTCTATGCGGAGTCTTCAACGTACTTGTGGAATTGCATTTATGTAAAATTGTTAACTTATATATTGATCACTATATTTTGTTCCAGATGCAATAAACTGTACGGAAAACATTGAAGAGTGTAACCAACAAGTTAATTTATCTTATTCTCGTCCTATTATAATGCAGGTGAGTAAAATATTTAATATTACAATATTTAAGTATAATAATTATAGTACACTTTAAATGTTTCTTTTAGTTTTTAATACATTAAATATATCGTAATACATCTGATTAATGTTTTATCTGATGGCAGATTAACCTAAGAAAATGTTTTACATTTAAATTAACTTTGTTTAGTTTTTTAGCATTTCCCATTGTACCGTGTGTCGGACGCTGTTTGTACGGAACCAGATGCACCGCCGTTGCCAGAGAGATATAAAAAATTCCGATTAAAAATAGATGCACTGTCCAAAGAATCGACAAAATATTTAATTGAGAAGTTGAAACCTCGAGCAGTATTTGGAGGTCACACTCATCATGGTTGTAAACTACTTCATACTTATAAGAATTTAAATGTTGAGTTTTTGGAGTATTCAGTACCATCTTTTTCATGGAGGAACAGACTTGATCCGAAGTTTATGTTGGTATGTAAAATTGTTCAGAATTTATCATTTAACCTAAATGTGAGAGGGGGCGCACACTTTGGACTAAACTATCGTACAACTGTTCTGCGATCGTCGATTGTTTCGGAGCCAATTCAACTGTTTAGTTTCACAACTAAAAATCACACTACTCATAGGAATCTAAGCAAGACTAAACAGTTGTGCAATAGTTTAGTCAGAGGTGTGCGCAAAATCTTAACATCTAATTTTGAAATTAATTTTCTCTCATCAATGTAAGAAGTTATTTCTTTTACTCTGTGTAATGTTAGTTGTTTAGTTCTTGTTATTTTTAGGTGTCAATATCTCCAGACACATATGCGGTGAACAAATGTGGCTTACCCAGGGAAAGAACAATAATACTCACAGCAATAATTATGATTTTCGGTTTAATAATTTTTTTAAGCACAAAAAGGACAATCGGGAGATGACATCAATGAAAAGCAAAACTCCAATCTCATGATTATATTCCATAATAAATACTTTTGACAAGATCCGAGCGATTTGTACACTGTACATTTACATTGGAATTGCTCACGCACAAAACAATGTGTTATTTCATTTTAAATCAAACCACAATTTAAAGCAATAGTTTAAAATAAAACATGCCATTTGATAAATGTCAGCTTACAGATTCCATTCACTTAAGTGAAACAATAACACTTAAATCACTTAAGAAATTATCACAAACTTACATTTTAAAATTACTTAAAAGTTAAGGATTTCGAAATAAATTATTAATGAACTAATAAAGTAAATTAGAGGTAGATAAAAAAAAGTTTTTAGAGATTCGTACATATCTAATACAAAATACTGATGTTGGTAATACAACGAAATGTACATAAATATTACCAAGTCAATCGATGGGATTAAAAGAACGAGATTCAAGTTAAGTACAAGTCAAATGTATTAGGCTGTATAGCAAAGCACCTAAGTCTTATATACTAAAAGTCAGTCTATATACTCTCAGATGAGACATCCTACAATATAACAGTTAATGAGCACATCTGAAATTACAAATTATGAATATGCAAGTAAAAAAGCCTGTCAAAAAGGGAGCTCCCTTTAACTGATTAGTGTTTTATACAAAATGTATAAGGCACATTATTAAAATAAGTACAAATTCCACAAAACTGATACAAATATATTAGCAAATAGTAGGAATTGTTTTTATACAGATTGTACACACATAGTAACATTTTGTTCATAACTGTCTATTAATTCCCTTACATTATATGTGTAGTAAATACTGATAATGTGTGATGTAACTCATTGATTTCTTAACATTTAGGTTCCACGTAGTCAATAATTATAATTACACATTCAAATATTATCTGTACATGTCTTGGTAACCACAGTTTATACACACTTATAGGACAAAGTCGAGACTGAGTCCAATACTGAGTTCTATAAGAATATAATTTGAAGGACTCGGGGTTGATGTGAATGTGTTTGTCCGGGGAGGTCGTGTGACCGAGAACGCTTGTTCATATGGACTTTAGTCTTATGTTGTGCTTGTTTGTGGTGATATCCAGTATGTGCGTGTTTGGTTGAGGAGCAGATGACTGCGTGGAGGTAGCGGTCGTACCTGCACAGGTTGGAGTCGCCGCCAGCTAACTCTAAGTACCCATCTGCTGAATTATCGCACTTTATCCTCTGGAATGCATGAGCCGGCTTCTCGCTGATCGTGTGCGATCTGTTCCGATGCTTCTGGTGTTTGGGCGTGACCTCCTCTTCGATGCCAGGGTCACTGGGCTTTCTGGAAACAATGAAACAATTGATTTATTATCAAAATAAACTTTAGGGCGGGAATAAAACGTGACACATAACCATATTGATAGAAAAAAGTTATATGCCGATATAATTTCTTTTGTTTTGTAAACTACATTTTACTAATGTTTATCAATTACGTGTTCTTTCTAAGCAAAGTGTTTATTTAATTGAGATGTATCAAATGACGTGATATCATTGAATGGACCGGGTCTAAAGGTCGATTCCCTCATTCACTACTCTATCGATTGCGGAATTGAACTTAACGACTTCATTTACTATCGTGTTTTGTCTATTTTAGGTAAATAATTATTATTAGAATGATGAACTAGAAATAAAATAGCAACTAACCTAGATGTCTGAAAGCTCAGATGATTTTTTTCCATGTTAGCCTGTATGATCTCGAGGAGTTCCCGCCGCTGCAGGCTGCCGGAGCGCTTCTTGGTGTGTTTGTGTTCGCGGTGCTCCCTGCGCTGGTGGCGGTGGGACTTCTGTCTTGTAGGCGGCGGTCTCTGCGGTCTTCGGTCTTCGGAGCACGAAGATTTCGACGACGCGTCATCATCAAACGATAGTCTTTCGTGGTCTTCATCACTGTTATCGCACTCGACGGGTGCGGTCTGTGCCTGTTCCCTCCTCCGACGTCGCCTGCCCTCCCGCCGGTCGCGGTCGTGTCTCCGCCGCCCGTCCTCGGGCACCACCGTTAGTCGCACTTGAATAGTTTTCGACCCGTAATGCGGAACGGTCACCGACTTCCCGATCGACTCGTATATAGTTGACACTATTCCAGCTATGTCCTGTGGACAAATTATAAGAATAAGAATTTGAAATCAAATATTAGTCTAGTTTCATTTTTAATTAAAACGAACACAATTTAACTAAATTGAGGCTTTAATTGAACGGTGGAAATGTTTCTAGTACAAAAACATTTCGCTTAATAACAATTTGTACATTTCAAGTTGTAGCACACAGTTTAAAGTCAATAAAAGAAGACGATGACGTGTTTTAAATAACGTACTGAGGTGTTAGAGTTGTTAATAATAGTGTAATACTAACATCCTTAGTCATGCGGCCGTGTCCGTCGAGGTCGTACAGCGTGAAGGAGAACTGCAACGGCTGTTGCTTGGAGGGCGCCGGGTGCTGCAGCTCTACATCGCATGTCAGCTCCTACAATGACAGACACACATTTTAATATCATGATTGTGTTAAAAATAATAAACAGACCAAAACACATATTGTTAAGTCCTCCTTTAAATATCCGTTTCTCGACAACTTTAATACAAGAAATTAAAACGTCCGATCACTTCAAACCAAAATTTAATAAACCACAAAAATTACTTGTACCCCGGATTTGAACCTGGGATAGCTACTAATTTAATAGTTACGCAACCAAGTTGCCTTTTATTGACCAACATTGAGTAATGATTCGTTATCTAAAAGCGATGAACGATCGGATCGCTCGGTTCCGTGTGGTAATTCTTTTATGCCTCATACAAAGGTGCCGGTGTCGGGCTATGAATATGCACGCCGAGCGCTGCGCATAAATGTTTTTAATTAGCAGTAATGGTAAATAAAGTGTTCTCATAGACGTCGATTAACCCGGATTAATGCTAGACAGTGTTACATTATGTCCGACAAAACATCTAGCTACACTAGTTTAATGTTTCTTGTGGCGGCGTCGCGTCGGCGTCGGCGAGACGTTGCATTTAATGGAAACTTTTATTCTCTTACAGGTTGGAATTTAAAAGAAAAACTTTAAAATTCGGTGGATCGTGGTAAGTGAAGTCGGATGAAGTGGTAAGGGTCGCGGTGCGACAATAAGTCCCCAGTTGATTTTCGCGGCAATCATCCATGACGGGCATTCTGATTGGTCGAAACGGCAACCGAAACTAATGACCCGTTCGGATACGTGTTGTAACAAAAACAAAATACGACCGTGACCTAAAAAGCCCTGGTTCCTTGCGCTTTTTTGCTTATTTCACCATACAGATAATGTTATGGATCTTGGTACTAAATACTAATATAGTAGGACAGGGGTGGCGAACATTTATGCATCATTTTTTTTAATTTAATGCGGTCTTAGAAGTGCCATAAAATAATATTGACTGCGATTATTACGTCAATTCCATGGTGCACCTACTTCATAATTTTTTCGTACTGTTTATATGATTTACGACTTGCCCAAAATATTATGTCGTGTGCCATTTATGGCACGAGTGTCAGTGGTTCGCAACCCCTGCAGTAGGATATATAAGTTATATGGTATGTTGTGTGCTTACCTCGAATCGTAGCCTAGGTTTATCGTCGTGCGCGTCAGGTGTGCGCGGTGAGGGCGGCAGCCGGGCGCGTTCGTGGGCTCGCGCTGGCAGCGGCGGTGGCGTGCTAGGGTTGAGCAGTGCGCGAGCCTCGCTGGGGAGCAGGTCCGGCGGCGCTGAGCACTGAGAGGCCGCGCGGCCCACCAGCTCCTCAGTATCCGTCCTCTCGCTCTCGGTACCAACTGAAAAAAAAAATACAATTTTCAAACAAACTTCAACATATTTAAAGTAAACACTTGTAAGTTTATGATAAGAGTTACATGCAAAACTGGTTGTCTATAGATTTAGCCCGAGTTCGGGCACAGGCCAGTTTCATTTAGAAATTCAGGTCAGTTTTATTGGGTACCTATACCAATTAGCGAAATGTCTAAGGATTTAAACGAGAGCAAATATTTTGAATACAACAGTAACAGTAAGACTGACGTAAATAGAATGTTGCTGTATGCATTTAGCAGTATGCGCCGCACTAAAACACAAATAGATTCAACTATTCGCCAACATAGTGGGCCCTAAAATGTGAAATCTGATACATGTCTTTCCATCCGAAAGGTGGTCCAATATTTATAAGTTTATTGAAAAATCTATCGATCTTGTTCCATCAAAAAGCAGCATGATTTCAGTGAATATTGGATATAAATATAACTTCCGCGTAATAAACAGCGATCTAGTTAATTTGAATACAATGGCTGTTAGCCGACAGCACGGTGACAATTGATAATAAACATAGCTCGCAAAATTACGCAACACGAAAGCTAATTATATTATTTTGCATTTAAGAATAGGACCTGCATACGTTATGGTGATACTTTTAACATTGCCGAATGGTAGATAGCTCTATATGTATAGTAGTACACTGTTTAGGTAGATAATAAACTTATGTATGTTTAAAGTGCCTTAATATTATTAAATTGCGTGCATATTTACTTTGTAATAAAATGTATTCTATACGAACATCTTGTATTTACATATACTTTTATAAATATTTATGTAAATAACACATGGAGTGCGGTGGTTTTTCCTAGTATTTGCATCGAGACCAGATTGTCTTAAAGGCCGAAACCCAATGTAATCGTAGAGTTTGGATTTCCCTTATCAACGACGTTGTTTAAAGACTAAGAGCCTGTCCCACCAAATTGTAAATTGTCTGATAACAATGCAACGTGTAAAATATGTGATGGAAAATCGGATTTTGTTACCTTATCTGACAGTGACGTCATTTTTAAGCTATCTGAGACTACCAGCCAGTGGTGAGACAGGCCCTTAATATGATGCAAATAAAAATAAACTACTTATGACAAAATTAATTAAAAAACTCTGTAAGATTCAAACGAAAAAATAAATACGATAAAGCTCTTCGGCTCAGTTCCCGGTATCGGCAACTTATGTATTTTTAATTGCGAATGCGATTTAAGTGTTGATTTACCACGTGCTTAGCGATGACGCAACTCGAAGAAGTCTGGATGATCTGTGATACCAGCTATACTAACGTCTCAAGGATTAGCAAACTCTTTTAATCAGGATTAAAACTATATTCCTTATTTCTATACTGAAAGTTAAATATTTAGTAACTTTCTATTTAAGCTTCTTGTAAGTTTTTTAACTATAGTGTTTCACTATTTTCGTTAAAATTGTATAAAAAAACATGCAGACAAATTGAGTACCTACTTCTATTGAGAAGTCGGTCAAAAAACAATGTACAACGCAATGCAATTTACGCACAGCATTTTAAATAAAAAAATATATTTTATGAATATAGATGGTAAAAATTATTTGATTTATATTATAGCTTTTGTCGAAGCATTGATCCAATGTCCAGTTAAGTAATTGTTACTTTTCTTACAGATATCCGTAAAACTAATTACAGTTCGGATCGTAATTGTCGGTTAGACGTATCTCATAAAAGAAATCGATCCGTGGGCCGTACAAGTTATAAGAAGGGTCGGCGAAGCACAAAGGGGTTTTGTAATACTAGCGATCGAGCGGGCGTAGTAAAGTCGGCGAGCTTGTTGAGTTGATTCCAAGAAGGGCCCGAGTTCGGATCGCCTCAATGCTCAAATGCCTCGGCCCTGCGCCTGCGTCTCCGACATCTGCTGCTAACATTTTTTTTTATTCAACTCCCAAAAAGTAGGTATACGACGAACCTCTAACAGAAGCTTAAACGTTTTCTCAGAATAAAAGATAATAGTGTCTAGAGAAATGTTTCGTTTTTAAAACCGCAAAGGTAATGATTATGTAGATATTAATTTAGCAGAAAATGACATAAAAGCTTTATCTACTTTATGAATTCATTCTAAAAGCGTAATCATGTTTGACAAAAAAAAAATAATCAAGAAAAGCGCATAGATTAAACTTGATTTACTTTGAGTTTCTCTTCGAATTAAAAATTTAAACCAGCGTTGACAGCGTTTCTTTTAAACACAAAAGTAAATTGATTATTACAATAAAATGTTAATTTTTATCATTTAATTAAATTAATATTCCTAAATGTGAATAAGATACTTACGTATTTGCATAATGTTTGGAAAGCGATGTTAATTTCGAAGTTAGGAATTTGGAATAACACGTGGGGAGAGGTTACACATACTTTCGACTAAAATAAATTTTATTAACGAGCTAATAATAACCTTATTAAGACTAAACAGTAACAGCAGACTCTACGAGTATATCACAAGAAGATAAACAAAAACATTTGACAAATAATATCAAGGCTGTTAGGGGACTGGCCCAATCCGCTAAGGGAGTGCTATAGACAAGAAACTGAACTGAATTGAACTGCAGTTAGGGGCAACTTGTTTAATTTACAAATAAAAAAGAAACTTACCTGAAAATAAACACTAAATTCCGATAGAAAAGCAAAATCAATGAGTCATATCTTTATGACGTTTGTCTTTTTTTTCGCATGTATTTTAGCAACCAATGGTTTTAGGTATAATCTATATTGATGTTTTTGTTGTAACATTAATTTTAGATATGATTTCAGACGAAGCACTCATTATAAAGTCTCACGGTTGTAATGTCTAGAGGTTGAATTACTTGGGCATACATGCGTTGCGTATCTTGGTTGGTATAAGTAAAAAAACCAATGCTCAGTGACACACAAGTTGGGTAACTTGAGCGAGCAATAATGAGGGTCCGCCGACATTTGATACCGCCTTGCACAAACGCTTGGCTAGGTAAGTACTTTTCATGTGAACGTGACTACCTAACAATTATATATACTATCTATACTTCTATACTATTATAATAAAGCGTAAACACACACTTCTTTGTTGCCTAAGATGTCAGCAATTACAGCATATTTTTGAATAATTCTTTTTTAATAATAAGCCCTACACTTACGTCATGCTTTAGGCTATATATTTCCACGCCATTAAACTTAGGTGGTAAATATTTTGGATAAAATCCCTAATGTGGAAAAGACACCATAAGTTGCTGCCAACATCAAGAAAGAAAGATTGCTAAGGTTTGTCATGTCATGTCAATTTGACATTTGCTATTGATAATTTGACAAATGTAAACAATAAAATAATGTTTTTATAATTTCTGGCGGATGAATCCACACGCGAACAGCTAGTATACTTATAAATAGCTTTCAAAAGTGCATACTAGCTGTGTTTGTTCTCGTCAAACAGGAATACCCAATTTTATAATACTTCATGTAAATAAATAGTTAAATGGCATTATTTCAGAAACTATGATGAGTACCGATAGATGTTTTTAATCTTACAAAAAAAAACTTAAACTTTTGGCCCAATAATGCAATTATTGTTCAATAAGACATGTATCCGTCCATTCAACAGCGGAACAAAATTAGAAATCGAGAAAAAAACCTCATCGCTTCGGGCTTCTTTCAAACTGGCCGAGAAAAAAAGCATTATACGGTGCGCACCCTAAATTATGCAACAAAAACGAAGTATCTCCGAAAATGTTCTTTGTGCCCGCCGCTTACTATAAATTGTAGGCAGTCGGTACACACGCACTTTAGACTTTAGAGTGGAGAGTTTAAAGCCGGAGCGGGGACGTCTTTGATGTTGAATAAAAGGTATCATTGTCTCCGCTTCGTCGACGCGCTTTCAACTTTTCTCTTTGAAGTTAATCAAATGAGCGTCTCGCCTCGGTTTGTATCCAAAACTATATTAACAAACTCCGCGCCAGTGTGACGTCGAGCGTACTATGTGTGTGTAAACGAAAAACGTATCGTCTTCTAATTGAAGTGTACGGCGAGCGTATGTGTGCTGTAACTAAATACAAACAGATCAAAGCGATCCGAGTCTACTTTGAAGTATTCGACGGGTAGTCAGCAGTCTCGGCGCCGGAAGTTACTATTTTTTATGCAAATTATATCATTTACTGCTCGACACGACGTTTCAATTGATATCTAGTACCTAAATATACACGTACTTATGCATACTAGATGTGCCTACTATATGCAAAAATATTAAACGAATATTTTTTTTAATGCACATATTGAGTTATTTTGTTTGAAATCTTCATTGTTTTGGAGAAATAATTATTAGAAGATTATAATTTATTCATAGATTAATTAATTTTAACAGCGTAAAGTAAAATGCATTCGTTATTGTTGTATAATTCTTAGGAATAGCAATTTAACAGGCTCCTACGCAAATAATCGTAACCCAATATAGCGATTTTTAGAAGAACTATGCAGTGTTTAGTGTAATCTACGCTACCGACTTTGTGTTCTTATGTTAAGACTACATTCTATTCAAAATGTCATGATTTAAAGAACATTTTTTGTTTTAAAGATTAAAAATATCTTATTTAGTTGAGTTCGAAAATCATCAAAAGTAGTTTTTCTCATAAAAACAAGTTCCAACCTTATGCGTAGGACCCGTCGAGATAAGATTTTTTACTCCCTTCGTTACGCTGAGGTGAGATTAAAAGATAAGAAGCTTTAAGAACACTAGGAAGTGACTACAATAGAACTTGTAATACAAATAGATGCAGAACATGGTCCTATCTATGTATTTGGTCGGCATTTCTATAATAAGAAATAGCTAAAACTTTTTTTAATACATCGATTACGATTTCTTTGATGATAAACTGTCTTTATGCGACTATTTTTCAAAATTATTGTTTTAAAACATTTTTGTGTGGCAACCTTTCTAGTTCAATAGATTTTTCGATTACATAATTAATAATAAAAATTAAACTATAGGTATAATAATAATAATTATTATTAGTAAAATTATTTGTTTTTGTTATTGTTTTAAGTTTTTAAAAATCCATACTTAGACTAAATTCCTACTTACAAATGAGTTGACATCCCACGAAATGCAGTAGAAAGAAAAGTAAATATGATTACTAGATAGTTTAAATGATGTTTGTCCTCATACTTTGTGAATTAACATTTAATGACTTAAAAGGAAATGAAATTCGCCTGGTCGTTATAGAGAGATCTCATGTTTTTGTTTTAGGCTCTGTTTTACATTTATTACCTACACTAGTATCGTTTATAGGTAAACGCCATAATATTAAGCAAAAGAGGGAATTCAAAACGTATAAGGACAGATAATATTTATAAAATACCCAAACAAGCAAACAAAAAGTGCGTAATAAATATTCATAGTTCAGTTGGGTGCGTATCAAGTCTCCAGCTGCTATTGCTAGAAAACGCGATACAATGTAATGCCCTACACGATTTCATTTAAAATAAATACTCCGAGCATTTTACTATAACAAAAATAGGTACTCTCTATACTTCTATATAATCTATGAAAAAATATGAAATTACTGTGCGTCCATTCATTCAAAAACAACGCGACGTAAAATTGTAAACAATCCCAAGTTCAAGGCTATACGTGATACAAATAATAATGTTATGTGGATCACTGGGAGTTGCGTCTATTAAATAGTTTGTTCTTTATTTAATGACAACAAGATTGGTAAGTCAATGAAACTCGTATTTTCATTCACCAAAATCAGTAGCCGCGTAAGAGATAATTACGAGGCGCAGTTTTGACCTAAAGTTGTGTTTACAAACGAATAATTGCTAGATAATAATACAACTTACTGCTAAATTTCTTGTATCCATTTCTAAACTTGTTGCGCCACCACTTGACGAAGTGGTGCGCCATGGGGGCGTCCGCGGCGGGTGCCGAAGCTCTCAACGTTTCGTAGCACGTCATGCGCTGCGCTCACGCACGCATCACGGTTACTTCAAAAGAGCCGCTAGCTTGTTATTTCACTGTTATAAATAACAAAACACTTCCACAACAAGCGATCACAACACAACACCTTTAGTTATCCGTCTATTTGAAAACGTACCCCGTGACCCAGTTGCCCGCGTGAATGTCGGACGAAGAGCCGGAGCGTACAACCGTCCCCCGCGCGTATTGTAAAGTGACTGACTGACTGATGGATGGGAGAAGGGAAGGAGCGCGGGCGGGACGACGCTGCCGCCGCGGACTCGCGGCCGGCGCGGCGCTCTCGGAGGCTGGCTGGCCTCGTGACATACACTAATAATAATAACCTCACCTATAAATAAATGGTACACTTCTTTGAATTAAGTTCCAAATTATAATCAAAAATTTCAACCAACAAAAAAAATGGTTTCGGTCACATAAAATTTGATAGTTTATTCGGAGATAATTAAGTTAATTTTCCTTTATATAAAAAAACTACTTTGATAGTCTTATGTTATTAAAATGCCTTGTTGCTTAGCTAAGACTGTAAATCATACATACATTTGCATATTCCTAATATAAACCCCATTAGTTAAAGAAATATTATTATTATACAATATTATATTATTGTTGAAAATAGTAACTACTTGCATTTAATTTTTATGTTTTATTCACTATGGTACATAGGGTGACGATTATTTAACTCACGATCTGTCGAATGCGGTCATGCGTCCGTCTCCCATCCGGCTTAAATGATCTTAAAATTGATATTCGTTGTGTGACGAAATGCCCCTCCATGTCGGGTCACGTCTCGGTTCTAATAAGATTAACTGAACTGATTTGTGAACACTATATGCTTTTAACAGTATACAATAGGTAAAACAGTAGGTTTTCTTGGTTTCGAGTCACAGGCTGAAAACCAGCGCGGCCTTCAGTGACAAGCTTGAGACCGTCAGCTGAGCCTTCTCCTTTTGTCCAAGATTTTTTTTTGTTTTTATTTCATTAATATGTTTTGTAAATTTTGTTTTTTTCTTTTTTGTGATTTTTGGTCGATAAATAGTGCTTCATTTTATTTTATTTTATTATTCGTTATTAACGTGAGTTTCTACTGCCGAAGCATTTGTTCAAGAAAATATTGTCATCTCTTTTCTTTTTAAAGGAATGAAAGGGATGACTTGAGTTCGTATGTTTTGTCAAAATCCACGGTAAGCCTTAAAGATTCGTCGTGACTAAGAATAGCAGTATTTTTTTTATCTCTCACGATATGCTTTTATATGTCCGCTACACCGTTACTTATCCCATTTGTAGTTTTAAAAACAAAGCTAAGTTTATAAAAGACGTTGACGTCCTTAACATAATCTCTTAAGCTCGACGAAATGTTTTAACACAAACTAAAGTAGTAATAACAATTGAATTTAATAAGCATGTAATATTATTAACAACTCCGAATTTTCCAGTCGCTAAGTGACTTTTTTTTAAATTTAGTATAGAATATCTACACTACATTACGCGATAGTAAGTATGAAATAAGCAAGAATCTTAAGCTACTATTTACAAGTGACAGGTGCAATGGCAAACTGCATTGTTGCTGTTTTCCGATGTTTATTTCCATAGCCAGCTTTATTTAACTACTAGCTGTTGCTCGCGACATCGTCCGCGTGAGTTTAAAAGAAATGTATATAGCCTAAGTTACTCGCTAATAACGTAGCTTATTAATGGTGTAAGAATTTTTGAAATTCTGAAATCGGTTTTTGAGTTATTTCAATACATAAAAATACAAATCTTTCCTTTTTATAATATTAGTATAGATGTAAACATAGTTAACATTAGTTAACAGATTTTTAATATTCTACTAACATTTCTTGTAGCATTACAGTTAAGCTCTAGGCTTGGTCAAGGATACGGTTTACGACAATAATTATAAGGATCACGTGGTGGAAACTAGTTTTTACCACATGATCGGATATCCGTATAAACCTTACCCTTAACTATTGGCGGTTATGAGAAATTGTTCCATAACTTTAGATGGAATTATTCGTTTCTCTGGTCTCTGAAAATAATATTGTTTGCGTTTAATTAAAACCATTTTAATTACAGTTGTAGCGTTGTAGCTGGCATATGTCACTGGCGCATGTCAGCTGTTGTAGAAGAAAGTAATGTCAATATTATGAACGCAGGAAAAGAAAGTATTATAAACATACTAGATTTCGTCGGCGACTCCGTCTGCGTGAAATAAAAAAAAAACAAAAGTAAGTATCCTATGTGTTCTCCCAAACTATGCTCTACATCTACGCCAAATTACATCCAGATCCGTTCAGCCGTTTCAGCTACAAACTCTAACAAACATACATCCATCCATCGAAACTTTCGCATTTATACTCGTAATATTAGTAAGATGTGTCTTTACAGTCTGTGTTGTAGTGTTACCTAATGCTTTATAAGAAGGTACTTCAGCGAACTCATTTATCATGATGGTAACATCCCGTCAGTAGTCAATCAGTGATCAAAGGCGTGTGCCGTAGATGGATTGTAATTGCTCCAGTTGGCGCTCTCCTCGTGCCGCCGCCTGCCGCCGCCTGCCGCCGCGCCGGCCGGGGTGGCGACCGCACAAGGATGTTACGAGTTCAAGAGAGTGCATCTTCACTTCAATTTTATTTTTTCCAAGTGGGGACTAAGAGGGGTCTTAGCCCACAAACTAGGAGTGATTGCTTTCTATCCGACGTTAGCCGGAACACGTATTTGGTATTTATGTTTCTTTAATTCATCATTTTTCATGCAGGTGGTGCACATATTTTATCAAAATTCAATATCCAGACTTTAAGGGGGTAAGAAACTAATACATACTGATGTAAGTACTAACTTCAAAAGGTTATCTCATATTGGGTTTTATGTTAAGAAAACTCTGACGGCAAACTTGCAACGAAAGTTCTCGGATTTTACCAGTTAACTTTTACCATTACGTTATGAATTTATTCACCATTGGAAGATTTTCCTTCATTTATAAATAACTAGCTTTCGCCCGCGACTCCGTCCGCGTAGAATTAATAAAAAACGAAATTGAGTTGCCTATGTGTTCTTCCAGACTATCCTCTACATCTATACTAAATTTCATCGAAATCCGTTCAGCCGTTTAGGCTACAAACTCTAACAAACATCCATCCATCCATCCATCCATCTAAACTTTCACATTTATAATATTAGTATGATAATTTCTATATAAGTATAATACATATGTCCAAGTTTAAAAATACCAAAACACACCCATAATTTAAAAACATAATCCATTAACAAAAACAGATTTTCATTACTGTAATGGCTGTATATTGGCTAATCAAACAGTAGGGTAAAGCATTGCCACCAAAGAAGAGTATCAACATATGTGCTTTGTTGTTTGTAAACGTAACTAGATTCACAGTGGGTTAACGAAAGTAGTAAATATGTATAGGGCAGTAATGAAGGAAGGCGCACGCGCATAGGTCCGCTAGCCAGCCTCCGTTCCCGCGGTCGACGACCCCCGCGCGCCGATTACAAAAAAAGATTATATAGCACGTACCTACCGGCCATAGTAACTTTAAGCTTTGCCGCTTATTATCTTATCGTTACTACACGCACTATTATGTAATCTGGAATTTAAGAGAGAATCTTATGGGCAATATCATACTTGAAACTCGACTAGTGAAACCACTTAGTATGAAACTAATCTAAAGAATGGAACATCAAGGCCCATCTTCTTTATATCCTCTTTATGACCTTCCACCTCAAAAAGTATTTTTAGTCTACGTGATTACGAATGTTAAATCGGTACAATTTGAAATTGTTAGCAGAGTGGGATTCAGGTAGCAACTACCATATTTGCGTTCGAGTGAGAAAACACATTTACTAAATAAACTTAACAAATCTTAGAACCCATTCGTCTAATCGTTACGGTAAACAGAAGCAATATAGACAAGAACAAAAATGTATATGAATCCAATTAGTAAGCCAGTTTTGCTGCTTCTTAAGGCTAACCTCCAAGTATCATTGATTTTGGCGCCTCACTGAATATAGTTACATCAAATTCTAGTCTTCAATATAAAAAACTCGCATTTCATCAAATGGTAATGCATACAAAAACACTGTATAAAAGCTCTTTATGTCATTTGTTTAAATATAAAAATTAATTATAGTATTGTTTAATAAAACAATCACTATTATATTGCAGTGAAAGTGAAAGGGTATCATAGTAGTTACGTTACAAAAGAATATATTAACGGATAGATATACTAAGTGTAAACGTTACAATGAACGGTTCTAGGAATAGAACAATTAATATAATTGTTTCGGTATCTCGGAAAACGTGACTTGAGCGATAATATCGAGTTCGGCGCGGGCTGATACGGGGGAACAGCTGGCGAGAGCGGCTCGCCTCCGAACGGTGTTGCCAACCCATCCTTCATACAATGGACAACAATATTAGTTATTCGCTGTGTCTCTAGTTCTAATCAAAACCCGACACATTTTCAAAATAGTCAACTGGACATTTGTTCTTAAAATCTTAAACCTATTCCTATTTTTTAGTATTAGGTATTCGACCTATCGAATATGCATCGTTGCGTCTAATTAATCGCTTATTGAAGTCAAATAATAAAAAAAAAAAATTTACGGCAGTGTACTTTGCCTTGTCCCTGATTAGTGAGTTTTATAGTCACCCTATCAAGAATTCTACAACGCTCGACTTCAAATTAGAATTTTACTACCTCTTCGTGTTAGGTTTATTGTCGACGATTTATCTGCGACCGAGATGAGGTCGTATTCCAAAAATGACTTACAACAAACATTGTTTTATGTTCGTTATAAAGAAAATTATCGCAGAGCTACACGCCTTGAACTTTCCTTTGTTGTTTATGGTTAACCGAATGATGTATGTTTGTCTATTATTATACCAAGTTCTGTTCTGTTCATGTAAATTTTATGAGATATAAATTTTTTTATTCAATCCTATAACTGACTACCAGAAGATGTAACGATGTCTAATAAAAATACATATTAATGTATATCTAAACAAAAATATTGATCACGATTTAATGAAAAAAAAAAAGCCTAATAAACAGTAACTACTTGATTAAATAAAGTTAATAGTATTTATTGTTCTGAAAATAACAAAATATCTGCATATCTCAAATATTTATCTGAAATGGACATAAAAATGCGCAATTAAAAAGAAAAAATTAAAATGGACAAGGATTTATTCCAATGCTATGTCGTTAATTAAAAATAATGATCGACAAATCCGTGATAGTCGAGGAAACATGGCGTTAAAGTGTCCGTTAAAATCAAGTTATCACGATTAAACAACAAAAAGAATGCGAGACGTAGCCGGGCCCGGGCACGACTTGGGTGGCATTTTCCTAGTATACCGGAGGTGGCCCACGGGACTCTATTATATACGAAATCTATAAACTTCGTCACTCCTGTTACAAAAATAAAAACCGCCATTGTAATTGGAACTGATCGTCAGTTTCTGAACTATTTTACAATGATATCGTCTAATATAGACCACCCAATAACCTACTAAAGAAATAAATGAACAAGAATTTAATAATGTCCAGAACATTCCGTACATAATTCTGGACAAAGAATCGATAACATTTAAATCTCAATAAGAAATTGTAACATTTCGCAGAAACATTGTACAGTGCTTCTACCATACTCTGTGCTTACTCCTTATTTTTATAAATAACACAACATATATATTTTTTTCAAAGATAATCAACATAAATATAACACATATGTTTCTACATATATTCCCAATCGTTGTGCAACATAATTCTCTCGTGTTTATTTACACAATCTGTGTTGTGACTACTGTAGTAAATTTATTTTTCCTAATAGAATAAGACATGTATTGACTTTATGAAGATCGTTTATTATTTAAAAAAAACTATAAAATATGTTCGAGTGGGCAATGCCCACGCGGCCGAAGTGGGCCGGCCACCGTTGGCCGACTGCCAAATAACTGAACAGCGGCAGAAATAAAACGCTTCTATCAACATTCCAGGTCATTTCGTGCGATTATCTTATTCTTTTTGGCTACACGCATTATTTTTATTTGCATGTAGTATTATCTATGAATATTGTGCTTTCTGTATTTGTAGATCTCAAACATCTTATGTCTTACCTTATCAGGAAAAGCCCACGCTTTGTAACTGAATGACGCGAACTAAGCGCCAGGTGTGTTTATACACTTTTTTTTGCGCGCTGTCTAGTGCATTGCCGTGTTCATCCCTAACCTAGGATAATGTCCCACTAGGTGATGACATAATAAGAAAACTAGCAGTAAAGTTATCATATAGGACTTCTCATTGTAAGGAAAATTTTTAAAGCTAAAGAAGATTTCATAAAAGCTTAGGTATATAAAAAGCATACGTTTTAAAAGCTTATTTACATATGTAGTTAAGATGTGATGATATTCAGTTGTAGTAATTATTATTTTTTTAATGTATAGGAACAGTATAGCTTAGCACGGCGGTATCTCAAAGCAATAACATACGATTACTTACGTCCGCTCGTCCTCTCCGCGTCCCGCGCGCATCTCGTCGCCGCGCGAACACATTTTTTTTTACCAGACAAACAACCAGTTCCCTCTGTCGGATATTCTCAGTGATTCCGACTTAATAGCTATGGAGTGTGATTATCATTATTACTATTACATAACAAACTCGGATAATAATATCATGGAAGATGTAGCTTCTACTTAAAAATATTAGAACACTCCACAGTTAAAAGTGTGTCGAGTTTTCAACGTGGTTTAAAAGAATTTAAGAAACTCGAGCCAAATTAATCCATATTTGCATTTTAATAACACAGGTGGGAAAAATAACTTTCCCCCAATGTTTGTTCTGATCACGGTTAAAATAAAAAATGTATAATATAATTAACGAAAGGTTTTTTTATTGTCTTTTGTAAATGTTCTATTGCAAAACGTGCTATTTAACAAATTAGTTTCAGCACAGAGCGATACAAATCGCAAGTTTCGGTCGAATGAGTTTTAACAGGCAGGAAGCCGTAGCCGGGCCCTGACGAGACGAGGGCAGGGCGGGGCGGGGGTTGCGCCGCTTTACGGTTCCCACAGGGATGCTACGTGTCGGCGACTATCAAAGGGATTTAAATGATATCAATGGCTTTGTGCTACTGCGGGGCCCTTTGTCGGCACCAGCGGCAATTGCGCCACCGACCGTGCCGATCTATTGCCGATACACGGCACACATCAAAGGCGCCGACAACGCTTGTGTCGCGTGCCGCCGCCGTTTCGCAATACATTTTTTTACGTAAAAGCCGACTTATATTCTGGCGAGCTGTTATTACAACATACTCGTTTTATTGCTGTTATTAGCTACATATTTTCGTAAAAGCTATTACTATTATTAATTATATTTTATTGACGTTTTTATCAGAACCCTGAAACAGACATTTACGAAAAAGCAGATGCACATCATCAACATTTATACAATCACATATGAGGAGGTATATTTGTATGTAGTGTTACAGTTATTTTGCAGTGTAGGTTTATCATATTTGTGAATTAAACTGATAACACACTGTTGTAGATTCTCGCATAACACGCGATATGTGATATGTAAATATTTAATGTAGTGTAGTATTTATTTTTATCGTATTGCCCATAAAAGCAAAAAAGTCATTGCACGAATTTAGATAAGAGACAAAAACTGTTAAAACGTATCCAAAAATAGGGGGCGTGCGCTCCGCCGACGGCCGGCGGGCCGGTGATGCTTATCTCGCGCGCTTTGATCTCGCCGCCACGCGACGCCGCGCCCGCGCCCCCTCGCGCCCTCCCCAGCTCCACCCGCACTCCACCGTATTGTCTCGTCTTTAAGCTTTAAGCACGGCATAATGAATAACATTATTTTGTTTATTATTAGATACCACATCTGGCTTCATACGTTTAAAGTTTATTAGTAAGTGCTTCATTAAGAAATAAGAGACGATGAGAAAATAATTGAATGAATAGAATTTAAAATGCTTGTCTGTAGAAAGGGCGGATCCAGCTTTGGTGCCAGGGGGAGGGGTCACATAGTCGTGGTCAAGTCAAGAGCTTGACAAAATATGTCAATATATTTTGTCAAGCTCTTGACCAACCAGCTCAGGGGGGTCATGACCCCCGTGACCCCACCCCCTGGATCCGCCGTTGGTGTGTAGTCGGTGCTGCGTCCATGACGTTGCGTGAATTTCATAGATTTTTTAATTAATTGAAATAAATGAAGGTAATAAATGCCTCGCTAGAGAAACAGCTTGTTCTTTTAAATTTCATTATATCGAGTTTCAGTGTGTTAAAAGCATAGCATACGTGTTTGCTATAAGGCCTGTGGCTGTGTATAGCCCCCGGCTGCACATCGCGATAGCATCGCGCGTGCAGTCGTCGACGGCGATGGAGAGCGAGCGCGACCGCTGCGGCGCGCCATCAAATTAATTACCCTTATATTTTATCCCTTTGTCGGCTACCGCTCGCATGGGCTGCCGACACCCGCCTCTCGCCGAGTTTCGCTTAAGCGAATCACTTTGTACCTATCTGAATGCCGTTTACCACCGGTTTGTAGGACCGTTGAGTTAATAGTCACTTGAATTAGGTATCCACGTATAAATTGACGACTATGGTGGACTCAGAATTCTGATTTCGGGAAGAGATGTAGTCCTAAATATGCGTTACGAGATATTAATAAATATAAAATTTAATCTTACTTATGTTACTGTCATAATGCAATCTGCCAAAATATAGTGTTGTTTTTTACGTTGGTTTTTGGGCCTTTATTATGTACTTTTTATATCCTAAACTTTATTTTTAACAATAGGCGTACCGCTGTTCATGTAAGGTCCCATTAATTATTCAGTGCGTACTGTGTAAGGAGGGCGATAAAATGAATCAATCGGGTACCGGCGACTTCCGTCGTGAGTGCGCGGGGTCGTCGGACCGCGGCTGTTTCACGGTAGCCGCCTCGGCCTCGGCTACCGAGCCCCGTCTTCAACTCCGTCTTTATTTTTATACGGAAATAGCGCTATAAATGCACGATAATGAAAATACTAACATAAGTAGATACTATTGTCAGAAGCTACCTACTAGATTATTAGGTATCTATCGCTATATCTTAAACATATACCAACTGATAGGCAAATTATAGCAGGATTTCTAGTAGGTTGGCACCTACTCTTTTATTCACAGTTCATACTTTAGACTTCTAGGCTTTCGATTCCTGTAATAGGACACCAGGAGATGTGTAGGAATGACTATTACACAGATAGATTTTAATAAAGTTCTTATCTTTTAGTTTAATGTTTTAAGTATAAAGGGAAAGCCAAGTGAATGTTTTGATGCCGGCATCATTCCATAGATTCTCTTATGTATTGCCGGAACCAATGTTAGCCACGATGCCGCTTAATGGCCGTGTATTTGACACGTATTTACGAAGTTATTTATTTCACAGACACGCTAATTGCAATCGCCGACAGTCTGTGACAAATTACAAACAACACACGCAACGCAACTGCTGGCCCATTTTATTTATTCCCCTGACACACTGGCGCGGGAGATATATTGCCAGTCGAAACTTGTTTTGTGTTAAAACGATTAACTTAAAAGCATTCTTTTACTATTTTAATAGAATCTGCAGAATATTTTATTTATAAGCTCTTGAATCGGACAAGGTGTTTAAAAGTCATGAATAATTTTAATCTAATTAATAATATGTCTTCGTAAAATAAGTCCAGAGTACTTATTAGGTGAGTATTTTTTATTTTTAAACATACGAAATCACGATTTAAATAAATAAAATTGTGGCAGACATAATTTGACGTCGAAATCTGGTTTATTCTCATGTGTTTGTACGCAATATCAACGGTGTCATGAAAAAAAAACTAGCCTCCAAATTGAGTATTTTGAGGCGCGGCGTGCGGAGGCGGCGGCAGTCAAAGGCCCGCGGTGATCAAAGGCGCCGCCACCGGCCGCCGCGGCTTTGATCTCGCCGCATGAAGTGCAAATTATGTTATAAAGACAGCGAGTGGCGCGCCCGCCGCCCGCGTCTGCCGCCGCCGAGCTGGGCTGCTAATTAATTCAATCCACCGCGATGTGCCCGCGCCACTTGGTGCCCAAGCCGGTGCTGCAGCCAGGGTTGCCATAACCATGTGTAGCCATCGCCTTTACCTGTACTAGTCCATATACAAGCAACAAAACATGTTAAGACATAACATACATTAACTAAAATTAAAATCATTATAAGACATATTAGAATTTAGGATGATTATATTTTGACAGCGAACAGTCAAGCAAATATAATATTGTTGATCGAAGCTGTTAACACTCTCGCTAACAGTTAGCATTTTAAACTTTCGTCATCTGACAAACAAAATTACTAAATGAAATGGTGATAATTTAAGAATAATAACAAGTAGTTAGAATGTTTTTTTTTTTCATTTTCATAATCCTTCTTTGTATTGTTTATAAGAGATTTGGCAGCCCTGTATTACGGCAGGTAGGCACTGACTGCACACTCGCCCTCTTTAACGACCATTTGTTTTTTTTTTTAATTCTCTTTGAAGGCAAAAACCTTTGTAGCCGGCTGACATAACCTCAAAGTTCCTTGTTATACCAAACAATCTAAGCGTTTGTATTAGTGTGTATATGGCAAACTTATTTTCGGATTAAGCAAAATGTAAAATAAATATATTTAGAGGTTGTTTTAACTAATTTAACGTCAATTGATAGCCGTATGATTGTTTAGGCTTCCTGCGCTTTCTAATAATAAAATAAAACCTTTTCAGTTTTAAAGCGTTTCTCATTATTTGTGATCACTTATTATTAGTTGCCAGTATTAAAAAAAACTTTCGTCCCAGTCGAGTGCCTAATAGTTGTCTCTTTGTGTCTCCATTTCGACGCTGTCGTTTTATGCGGAAGGACCAAACACTTCGTAGAATAACCGGGCGGAGATATTTTGTTCGAGCAATTTATGGCCATTATACGGCGGTCGTTTGTAAACAATAACCGGTTCAAAGATGTTGGTTCCCTTTGAATGTGTTTTGCGCGCATTCGATCTCCGTGGCTCAGCAGCCGCTCGGACGAATCGCACAGTACGTATTGTTGCGTACAATAGTGACGACAAACGCCACACTTTTTTACTTACATTCAATAGAGCGGCTATAATTATAATCTTTTAAAATTTAACTCGTCCTTGATTATGATGTTGTGTGTCGACATCTAAATTTTCATCATTAGCGTAGGAAAAAAGTAATCCTGTTTTTGCATCTGACCATTACAATTTTCTTGGTATTATTCGTGTGCAACGAGGACGCTCTATAATACCCTTCTACAGGTATACAAATGCTTCTATCTTATTCTTATAATGGTTCCATTTGGTCCCTTCATGCTTATACGATAATTAAATGATATAGCCGACTTATAACGGATAATAACAAGTTATTTGGTACAGCACTAAGCGCTAAGGAGAGGTGCGGGGTGCAGCGGGGCGCGGGGAAAGGGACGAGCGAGCCGATAGCCGCGTGCGTCGACCCGCGGCGCGCTTTGATCACGCCGCCTGCGCCGCGTCGGCGAACGCGCAAAGGCCCGGAGATCTCGCCCCGGTACCTTCCCCCGCTCGCCCCGGACCCTGCCCCGGCCAACGCACACCTGCCGCTAGCCGCTAGCAGCCGCTAGCTGCTCTCGGCCAAAGAAAGTAAACGATAGTTATCGCTGTATTGGTCGCCGCATTAACAGGCAAGAAAAAACTGCAAGATTTGAAAAAGGGCTTCAAGATAATCTAGTAATTTGCTCTTCGATATGTGACTGCAGTGTATTTTTGATTTGTAGTTATTAAAGACTCCTAGGTTATTTCTTCTTTTTTCGTTTAATAATTGATTATGTTAATTACAAAGACGATTAGAGATTTATTGTCACCAGTAAATAGATAAATATAAAAATAACAAAAGGAAAAACAAAGGACACAAAATGTATTTGTTATTTATAAAATATTTTATGGCATAGAGAGTGGAGGCCGAATACGTCGCATCCCGCGGGTGTCGTAAGACCCGCTGAAGGGACAAAATATAAATAAACTACGACAACAGCGGCGTCCCATTGAATTGAAAACACCAATGCGACTTGTCTTTCATCTGTCAAAAGTTAATAGTCGATACTAGTAGCACTTTAGATAGGCTTGCTTCTGATTTTGAAGACTAAAGTTTATAACATCTTGAATTGATGACGAAAAGTCTATCATACTATCCTACTAATATTATAAATGCGAAAGTTTAGATGGATGGATGGATGTTTGTTAGAGTTTGTAGCCTAAACGACTGAACGGATTTCGATGAAATTTGGTATAGATGTAGAGGATAGTCTGGAAGAACACATAGGCTACTCACTTTTGTTTTTTTTTAATTCCATGCGGACGGAGTCGCGGGCGAAAGCTAGTTGTTTATAAGTCGTTAAATTATTTTACTGTTTATAATCATTTCTTATGTTATTTATCATCTTCATCAAGTATCTAACAATCATTATAGTCGATCTGCAGTATGATGACTTAAAAATAATCTTATAATATAATAACAACACTGCTACTTGGATTACATAGTCTACTTGAAGTGCTTAGTCGATAACAATCAAGAGATCGAAGATTTTATCATAGCTAAAATATCTGCAATGTGCGGACTGATATGATGAACGACAATTGTAGATCGACGAACGCTCGAAGTTGTCATTAGGACTCCTTGAATCAGTCTGTATAGGGCACCCCTGATATAAATCTGTATGCAACATTAAAACTAAATTTATTCAAGGGAGTTAAACTGCTTTTTATATCGCCTAAACTAGCATCATAGGGTTGCCAAAAATGCAAACTAAACTAGGGTTGATAACAATGATTGTAAGATTCGTGACTCGTAAATCTTATGAGTAAAGGGAGTAAGTAAGGAGGGTTGGTGAGTTAGCCGCGTTGCCCTCACTATAATAATACTAATCCCCTTCGTCATCACGATTTAACTGTATATGCCAGCACATGAACAAGTAATGAAATTCACCACGTTATTTGGCATAAGTTAGGGAACGCTATTTTAAAATAATTGATCAGATTGTCCATTCGTTCTAAGCTTATGATATGCAGTGTCATAGTAACTTGCTGGGGTTCTGTGTGGAACTTGTCTGATTGGAGTAATCCATAACCTGTCCTCACGCATGCATACTATGCATATTATCGTAGATAAACTAAAAGCAGAATTCTTTTGATAAGGTATTCGATGTCATTACTGTCTGGCTACCCTACACCGGCACCAAACAGTTACTGGGAACCGCTATTTCCGACATTCTACGAACGCACTCGAAACCGCCGTTGACAGATAATGTTTCTGTTATTGTTTTATTCAACTTAACGGATGTAGACTTTTTTTGTTTGTTTTTGATTTAATAAAAGAAACATAAATATCGAGACACCTTAACTTAATAAGTAGGTCCCCTAAAATCATATTAGAAATAGTTTTTTTCAAGACGTTTGATAACAACGGTGACAAACAAACTGAGCTATAACCGCTTTTACAATAGATACCATTTGTAGGTTAACAACTTCAGCTGGAGGTTTTTATATTTAAATATTAAAAGAATTAAGTGAAATTATGTAAAAATCTGTCGACGGCATTAACATATTTTAGCCTAACAGATGTAAAAACGTCGGAATTGATATTTAAATGTGGTGGAAATGTAAAACAAACTCTGCGAGTGGTCCGCCGCCGCGCCGCAGCGCCGCCGCCGTGTCGGACGGTGGTTGCAGCTGATAGCGGTATTACCATAGTATTCACTCGAACGAGCTTGTTACGGCTTTCCCGATGCGGAAGGCCTGCTTTTGAGATCGTTAACCCTTATGCGCTATAGCAATTAGACCCGTCTATCAATATTCGTTACATTTCTTTTTGGTATGAATTGGATTTTTGGAGCCCAGTTTGTCTTATTCGTGGGTCGAAACTACCAGTAGCGTTTACTATTATTTATTCCATAACTGCTATTTATTGCTAAGTCTTGCAATATTTCTTGCATAATACGAGTATTCCAACGTCTTATCGAATATTAGATGGCAGCCGCCGAATACGGCTCGGTTTCACATTAACTGGCCAGTTAACGTTGCAGCGAGATGCCGCCTTCCATATTCAAATTACAGGTTTGAATTGTAACCTCAGAGTATCGCCGCAGGAGAGTAGCGAGTAGCTTCGACTCTCCGGCGATGAGGCCGCTTTCTAGGAAATTTCTAAATTCCAATATAGCGCAATCGTGTGCGTATTTTTATTGCAAGTCATTTTCTTGCAATTTCCATAGCATACGTATTTGCATTTGTGCAATAAGGAGCGTGATTTGTTTAGCCCCGGATGTATTGACATACTTTTAAAAGAAAGTGGTTGTGGATTTGAAAATGAGACTTGGTACAAAATTTTGAATATAATACCACAATATTTTGAATACCACATCCGCCTGTTCGTTCATATCAATTATTAGTTTAATAATGAATAGTTAGATATACAGACGTCACAGTTAAAATGGGAGATAGATTTATAAAAGGAAAATTAAACAAAATGACATTAATGTAATAAAGATAACAGATGCTAATTCTAGAAAGTAGGCTGAAATAAAACTACATTAGTCGTTACACATTACTTGATAATGATTCATGAAACATTCTAGAAGTTCTCGTAGTAAGGGGCCAATATCCTAAATGTGTATACCTATATTGTTAGGTTATTTAGTTATAACGCACGATAAATTGAACGGTCGGGAGCAATTTAATGGCAATATCCGCGAACAAATTGAAGGTTTTGTGGAGGCTTTCAGACTGCAAACGACATCAAAAAATTGAATTCCTATTACCGGCTTTAAATGAGTTTCACCGTGTTCTATTTTGTTCTAAGCTTAATGTACAAACGCATAAAGTTTTATTACTGTAAAACTGTAAAGGTTTGTCATTCACTTAATTATATTAGTACTAGCTGTTGCTCGTGACTCCGTCCGCGTGGAATTAAAAGAAACAAAAGCAAGTATGCTGTGTGTTCTTCTAGACTATCCTCTACATCTGTGCCAAATTGCATCGAGATTCGTACAGCCGTGCAGGCTACAAACCCTAACAAACATCCATCCATTCATCTAAACTTTCCCATTTATAATATTAAGTAGTAAGAATAATATTAGTAAGATGGACCTTCCTATTACATTACGAGGGATATCGGTATTTTTAGTATCATAAAAGTACCATACTGTATATAGTTTGTATTAGAAATGTGGCTAAAAATAAGTTATTTTAGTGTGTCGTATCTTGTTTGTTTAGTCGGAGCAACCCCCGGTGTTACACGGCTCGCAGCCGACGCCGACACTCGACTTAAGACTCCAATCTCTATTTGTTTTGTTTTCTTTCTCTTGACAAGAGCGCCGCTTTCCTATCGCTCTTTATCTATCAACTTGTTTAAATAGACCTGGAATCATTGGCGTTGTGTAAATAAAGGAAGAAATATTATCAGCGCAGAGTAAACTCGCCGGGAATTATCATAGGTATAATGTAAATACTGAAAAGAATTATAGGCTCTGTTTTAAATGTATTACTCTATGTTTACTGTCTTACGATAAACTTGGCCGTAAAGTTTAATTTCTGTAATTAAAAATTAACGCATTATTTGTTAAAAACTAGGCTGTATCAGAATAATACAGAATTGAAATTTTTAGAACATGTTTATATAAAACTATTTTTTAATGTACTGAATGTTAATGAAAAATTAAAAAACAGAATTAGGTACATGGCTTTAGGCACCGCCAAAATTATTAATTTATATTTACTTTAGCTCCTAAGCCGTATAAACCCCACACAATTTTACGTCATATATCTATGCAACGATGTGTTTAACATCAGACGTTTAGTTTCTAAGATAAAGTAACGGAAAGCGTAACAATGAACCACTTAGATTAAAAGGTTTTGTTTGAGGGAAATGTTTGCCATCACCTTCCTGGTAGGCGCCGCGGCGGCGGGCGGAAACATTCACCCTAAGGGTGATTGAATTTACTTAACCTAACTTTTCCATTAGCTCTCAGCAACATCTTTAAGTGGGATATTTGTTCCTTGAATACAAATTTCACCTAGTTTTTTTGATACTTGAATTGATGTGTGAAAAAGAGGAAAAAGGTTTGAAGCCGAAAATGTATAAAAAAATTGTTGATCGAAGAAATAAAAGCAAAGAATTAAAGATATGTATTAATTATTCAATGAAAAGATATAAGAATATTCCACCGTTACACAGAACAGCCTCCATTCAGTTATCTTCGATTTAATTGATTCGATTTTGGTATAAATTGAAAACGTGATTTCCAATTACGTAGAAGCTATAATGGAATGCGAATGAAAGCGGCGCAAAAACCCGAAGTCGATTTAAATACGAGCAGGGTTCGATTGTGTCGCGGAAGTGCGTCTGATGTGGACTCAATGCGAAATCAGAGCTCCCCCGGGCCTGGCTCGATATCCGATTTAATCTATCACAAATGAATGGATCTTTAGAAAAAAACAACGTTTTGTGTTGCTCAGTTGTGACAGCAGTGAGTTGAAAACGGTCGAGTTGGCATGAATCTGACAAAAATCCCATCCTGTAGGTAATTCAAGGGTACGTTCAGTTTATTAGCGCCGGCGGGAACGCATATTCGCGTCCGGTCGTGCGCGTTGTAATCAATTCTGTCCAAATATTGATCGTTTTTTCCACTTCCTTTCTATTCATCGGAACGGAAAAGACGGATTTCTGTCGACATGCACGTAATCAATACTCTACGCACACCCCTTTTTATTGCGTTAGTAGTGAAGCAGTATACGTGCATACGACGAATACGTCATCAATGAATCTAGCAAGGCTTCTTTGTTTTTTAGTTTAATTATGGTTTAATAAAACGAATCGTAATTTTATTTTATATATTTCTTGAAATTAACAACTTATTGAATATTCAACTTGCGTATTAGGTTATAGTATATGTCTTCCGTAATTTTTTTTTATTAAAAACCGTGGTAATCAAAAACGATTTAACAACCGACGAGTAACCAATTTTATGCCGCGTAGTGCAGTTCATCTACTTTGTACGTAATACTACAGCTAATTACGTGCTAATACCAAAGGCTTGTTCCTTTAAGTAGGTAATCCAACCTATTTCCTTACAGTGTAAACAGTATTTAAATCCGTTCAGTTACTTATCCAAAACAAACAAACGATAGGATTAATCTTTTAGTTATGAGAATATTTTAGTTATGGATTACCAAACATTAATAACATAAATGAAATAAGATATTATTAGATAATAAAAACACGAGAAGTTTATTTCTCCGTAGTGTTTATGCGAGACCAACTTTATGACAGCTATAAATATTCAGTGTCCTGGAATGCATGTGAAATATCTTCTTGTGATGCTCATCAGGACGTATTTATGTTAGATGTTTGTAGTAGTTTAGGTGACAAAATACGAAATAAGCACATTGAAATGTTTTTTTAACTAATTGTAAAGTTTCTTTAATATCAGTATATGTTCGTTCTTGTCAAAGTTCTATTTCAAACAATACACAATAAAAAAATCTTTATTTAAGCCATAAAATGGTGTTTAATATATTTTTTGTTATTAGATTCCGGAAAGTACGTATCGCTATAGTTCGGCGTATTGTCAAATATGAAACGAGGCGAATGATAATGGAATTTCTGGGAACAACCCTTGTTGTGGGGTTCGCCGCCAGGGGGTGTTTGCGGGGTGCTCGGGTCGGGGGACGGGGGGTGTCGGCGACTAGCGAGCCCATCCATCACGCGGCGGGGGCGCAATTAGACGGAGTAGATGTAGATGTGCTGACATGCCGCCGCCGCCAGCCGCGTCCATCTTGTAACTAACTTGCGGCACAAGTAATGGAAATGCTAATGCCAATGCATATTTAATGCGATTATTAATTTATCCTGGCAATTGAAATAGGTTCTTACTCCATAATAGTTTGTACCTAAGCCATTAATTTGTGTTATTTTTCGTATTAGAATTATTTAAAAACTCATGAGTAACTGAAATGGCAGGGATTAACAACATAATGATTATACTCTTTTTCTTTCATAGAAAACCATTAAAAGCCTAAGCCTCCACTCGTATACATTCCAATCTAGAGTAGTCACTTTTCTGTTACGGACTCCATAATCATAATGCTTTAGTTATTATCCGACTTTTATCTTTCCATTTTAACTTTTTAATAGCGTCCATTTTAAAGTAGACTTGGCGCCGATACTTGTGGGTCGATTTTGAGTTTTAATTCAGATAAAAATCGGACGAGAAGATAATGAAGGCCGGTGCAACGAGCGATGAGGCGGTGAGGCGGCAAAGCTATGCGGATGGCAGCGCGGTAGTCGCCGCCGATTATCCGCCGATAACACACAAAAACAACGTTTTGATTTATGAAGAAAGCCGTAGAGGCGGCTACCGGGCGCCGCACAGACGACTTGTGCACTATAGTGATGTACTACTCACTTTAAAAAAAACGTCGATAAAATTGAGGAATTTCGTAAAAAAGTTCAGTTAACTACTTTAAATGAACAACTTTGGTGAAAAGGGGATTAATATGTGAATTATCTACTTTTCTATTATCATCGGCGAAAGGTTCATTCAACTTATACCTACGTAAATAACATTTATAGTTTTGTACTGACGTATAAAATACGACGGAAAGTCATAAAAATACATACATTGGACTTGTGACATGATTTGTTACTTGAATATTTAAAATTATTGGATTTATACATTTGAGTTATCGATAATGGCTAAAACTAAATCTAATACAACACTACAAGGCATGGGGAGTCGACAAGTCCGTCGTTCCGCGGCAAGATTTTGAAACATACGATTATGTAAATGAAGCGGCCGGCTGAGCGCGCTCAAAGACGCCGCCCCAACATATAGCACCCAAGCCTTATTTGCCGTGGCTGACTTGCTCGTTAATATTTCGGATAGATTTATCTTTTTATTTTTAAAAGATAAAAATTAAGACGATCGTTGGAATGTGATACTGCTGCATTTAAAAGATACAAATAAAAAACATTACTCTTTTATAAATGGCGTATTTTTTAATTATGGGGTTGGTGAATTTTTCATTTAAATTGTAATAAATAACAAACGTAATCGACTTTAGTCAATTGCAATGAAATATAAAAAAAAATCTTGTGTTGAACGTTTTCGGAATAAGAATCGTCAGGCTTTTTACCACGTGTTTTTAATAATATATTATATTTTAATCTCCCAACATTTACTCCTATTTCTGAATACTTTTATGATGTGCAAAAGCTAGAGGTTTACAAAAAAATAGAAGCAAAAATTGTATGCTTTAAGAAATATAACAACAGCGCCATCTGCCATCGTTTATTCTGCATTTTACCAAAACAAAGTTGTTGTTTAAAAAAACATTACTTCGCAACATAAAAATGTTCAAGTCAATTTGTTTTGCCCTGAAGAGGATTTTTTTCATTGCAAAAAAGTAACACAAATACGTGCATAATGAAGTGTGTAACAAAACCTATACCTACGTCGATTATATTATTCTTAAATTAAGGAATAGAAAGGTTTCCACTTCGGATTAATTTTCAGCTCACCTGTAAAGGTTTAGATAAAATGTAAGCAATTTATTTTTAGATAAATTTTTCACTTCATTTGGCTGATAACTCAGAACCGTTTATGCATAACTGCCACGAAAAAAGTCACGCCGTCAACTGTCAAAAAACGTCAACGAGATAAAGTCACGTTGGTTTTAGGTTATTTTCGTTTTTGTATTATTATAGAAATTATTACCCTGTACCACTATGGGAAAAGTTAGAAAGCGTAAGCCAAATAAATCTCAAAGTAACATAGTAGCAGATGTTTCCGATGAAGAACTGCCGGTTGATTCGAAGGAAAATGTTATTCAAACAATATTGGATCAACTACAAGTAAGTTTTTACTATTTTGGGTTTTGCTATCAATTAATTAGTATTTGAGAAATGTACGTGGCTAATCTTTAGTATATCTAGTAGATAGTAGATATTATCTACTGTGAGGATTTCCCAAAAAGTGTATGATATTTTTTTACAGACGGCAAATGTGGAAGAGAAATACTGCGGTTTGCAAACTTTTGCGTTTATTATAGAAAGTCCGGAAAATATAGAGCAGGCGATAGAGCGGGGAGTTGTTAAAGCTGTAGGCCCATTGTTACTGGATCCTGCTGGATCAGTCAGAAATGCTGCAGCAGGTTCATTGCGTAATCTGTCTGCTGTTCAGCTCGAAGTATGTGATTCGTTGATGGAACAAGACATAATGACGCCTTTAGTATGTTGGTTTGAGAAGGTGAGTTGTACATATATTAACATGTCTTTTTATTGCGTAATCTACTGTTAAATAGTGTAATTTCCTATAATTTTAATTTCTGTGATTATTAATTGTTTACAGCATGCTGATAACTGGACCCCGGATAATAATTCTAAGACAAAAATTGAGGATGTTGATACTTTCATTCAATGCATAAATCTTTTACTTAATTTATGTGAGAGTTCAGGTAATATTTACTTTATTAGTCTTTTTTTTTAAAGAATTCAACAAAACCCTTACGATTTTGACAAGAGTTTTAAAAGATGTTTTGTTTTACAATTTCAGAATTGGCTGTAAAATATTTAGGGCAATCAAGAATTTTAAGCATACTACTTCCAAGATATTTAGACATTGGCACATTTGGTTGTGACATTGTTTCATCAGTACTGCAATGTTTGTTTGTTGTTGTGGAAGACAATCCCGATGTTATGGAAAAAATAAAATTGACATGTGAGAAACAATTGCAAGAGCTTATGAGTATAGAAGATACTGATCCATCAATATTGTTGATAAGAACTTTATCAGCTGGAGTCATAATTAACACTTGCGGTGGTAATATAGCTGTTTTACCAATTAATGTTATAAATCAAATTGTTTCAATATTATCTATGACATTGTCAATTGACCATAGATTAGTTTGCAACCAGCTCTCTAGTATTGTACCTTTAATTGATGGTAGTGGAAAGTTCGAGCCGCCTAAAGGTAAAGATGGGCAAATGTTGGAGAGTCAGTTGAAGTCTGTGTCACAGATTTTGGATGCACAGCAAAGGTCGATTGAGATTATTGCAAATATATGTTCCTGTGATGGTAAGTGAATTATTTATTAACACTACAAAACTTAAGAGTCACAAAATTTATATTCTTTGTCAAATGACCACTTTTATTAGGTCAGTAACATAAATTATAGACCATTATCAGCTCACTTTTCTTCCCCATTGAGTTTGGTGCCTACCCTAAGTTAGGGGTGGCTAGGCCATAGTGAAACATATAAATATACTAGCTATCGCGCGTGACTCCGTCTGCGTGGAATTAAAAGAAACAAAAGTAAGTACCCTATGTGTTATTCCACACTATCCACTAAATCTATGCCAAATTTCATCAAGATCCATTCAGCAATTTATGCTACAAACTCTAACAAACATCCATCCATCCATCTAAACTTTCGCATTTATAATATTATCAAGATTGTGTAAATTTATTATAATTAACTTTATTTTTAATTTAACAGATGCAAGTGATCAAATGGAGGGACCTGAATCATCAGATAGTGATGAAATAGGTGATGAAGAGGATAGCAATGGAGAAGGAGGTGTTCTCGCAGAAGATAAATTGCCTCCTGAGATTCTAGAAGCTTTGATCTCGTTAAATATATTTGAGAAAGTGTGGTCACGGACACAGCTACCTGCGGAAAATGTTATGTTAATATTGAAAGAATATGAAGGCTCGAAATTACTACATAAAAAGTAAGTTGCATTTGTAATATACTAGCTGTTGCCCACGACTCCGTCCGCGTGAAATTAAAAAAAAACAAAAGCGAGTAGCCTATGTGTTTTTCCAGACTATCCTCTACATCTATACCAAATTTCATCCAAATCCGTTTAGCCGTTTAGACTGCAAACTCTAACAAACATCTATCCATCCATCCATCCATCCATCTAAACTTTCGCATTTATAATATTTATATTATAAGTATGATATCTATAGAGACATTCGACTGTACGGTATATAGTGTCTTAGGCTGAATACATAAATGACATTTAAATTAATAACAGTGTCTTAAATGATAAAACCACCCTTAAACCCCAAACTCTGTTAATTGTCTAGTAGATTGTATGTGGCGCTTAAAAAGCGAAGTATGTAAGATACGTTTCAATAATCGGCCTATGTAATTGAACCTTAAGATTTAGTATGTGTGAATATACAAAATGTTTTCCAGACTGCATACATTACAAACACGAGCACTATTGTGTGTCAACAACATGTTGTCCAGCTTACCCGTTGATAATTTGGGTGGTGTTAATGGTATTTACAAGATATGGATAGATGTTGGCAAGCTGGTGTTTAAGGAGAGCTCAGAGAATCTGTACATATTGGAATCTGCCACCGCTGTAATGAGAGCTGCCTTGGATAAAATAAAATTTAGGGAAAATGGGACATCTGGAGATTGTGATTTGTTCAAAGACTTGTCTTTATCAGACATAGAGGTGAGACATTTAAAAATTTGAAATACCTGACTCAAGTTTTTTTAGCGTAATGTTTTGGTAAAAAGAAAGCCAGTACTTATCCACATTGCTTCTTTTTACTCAATTTGAGTTAAAAAAAAATAGTAACATACAATAAGTTGGTTAATATTAGATGCTTTTGACTGCAACTTCTTTGTCTGATTTAAAAAAAAACTAGTATTAAATAATATACGCTATGTTACTGAAAATGTAGCTTTTTAATGGCAAAGTGATTTTTGGAAATCATTCCAGTACTTATTGAGTTTATTTGATAAATACAAAAATACAAATCTTTCCTTTTATTATTGGTTTTAATTTCTGGATTTCTTTCAGATGATGATAACAGGTATTAGGGAGTGTCAAGTTCCGGAGATAAGATCAAACCTTATCCGCATGATTGGGATTTTGGCATTATTACTTGTAAATAAATTAAATGAAACCAGCTCAAATGTGATATGTGCTATTACTGAGTTTATACTAGAGCAGGCTCATAAAGAGAATGAAGTTTGGGTGTTAGCTGAAGCTATAGACACATTAGTAGACCTTTACTCTGAAGATGAGACTGATGAATTAGCGGCTAAAGTTAAATTGGTTGAAAAATTATCTATACTAGCTCCTATATTAAAGAATAAGGTGAGTTGACACTGGTAGAAATAATCTATTTTTTGCTAAATTATTGTTTATAAATACTTGTATGGATTTACTTATAGAAGATGGATGACTACTTTTGCTTTATTTTTTACCTTTTTAATTTAACATGTGTACTAAATGAAGTGTTAAATTAGTTTTTATTTATGTTTCTAGGCAAGACAACAAAGAAAACTTCCAAAAGAATATAAAGTACTGGTCTCCACGGCAACTTCTAATCTACCGCGATTTATTAAGTACAAGAAGGGACGAGTTAGTCATTTATAGAAGATTCAGAATGGAATGAGTTATTTTTTAAACAATTTTTTTTTATCTTTAATAATAAATGTCTAATAAATCATATAAATTTGTATTTATTAGGATAAGAATTTTAATTTGTGTATGATAATTGTATCATAACGTTTATTAAAAAAATGTAAATACTTTTCGTTTTATTTACTGTTTTTCGATTTGAAATTTTTAAGGTTAAATTAAAAAATGATGAAGAATAAATATTTATTATTCTAAACAACAGGCATATCAATAACAAAAAATAGCAATCCCGATATAATTATTAATTCTTATAAATTATTAGGAATCTTGTACATTACGTAAAATATTATCACTAATGAATAATGCCAAATGTTTACTTAATTAATATGTAACTAAATTGTTCTTGTAAATAAATAATTTGGACAATATCACATGATTCAAATAAAAAAGTATCTTTATTCTTAAGTATATGCAATATAAATAAATATGTATGTATAAAAACAAAATATAAAAACTCTACTTTGACAAGTATTATTAAATTTATATCAGGCTAAAACACGGAAAGTTTATTTTTTATGTTTATGTAAAAAGCAACAAATAATGAAATGGTAACTAATGATATAATGTTGCCATAGAGTAATTGGAAATTAATGTTTCATTTGTGTTCAATTTGGACCCAATTTATTTGCAAGAGCAGAAGAGCAGATAAAATGTACAATATTGCATATTACCGTGTACTCAAATATGCCTGAGATCCAACTATATAAATGTTTTAAAAATATCAATTTAAAAATTGATATTTATGTTTGAATATTTCCGTTAGCAGTTGATTGCGTGTCGCCGTAGTGACTTCTTCTTGGCTTTGGTATTGGATTTGGTGATGAAACGTCTGGTTTATCAAATTTCCTCCTTATATCCGAGACTGAAAGTCGCGTTCCTTGTAGAGTTATATCTTCTTCGTGTAAAGCAGAATTTAACTTACTGATCTCCCTTTCTAGTTCTCTTGTAGCTTTGTCGATTTCCATAAATTCATTTTCTGTACTTGAAATAGATTTATCGATGCTATGCTTTCTCGGATCATCGTAAAGCTTGCATACAACTATCTGAGGTTCTTCATTGCTGTTCACGTCTATGTTACTTTTATCTTCATTTAAATTTATATCGTAAGACACGTACGATCCATCCAGAGCATTAGTTAAGCTTTTGCTCCTTTTATTGGATAGTGAATGGAAATCTTCTAAGTTACCTCTCCTCAATCTAATATCATCTTCGTTAACGCTTGAATTTCTTCTATATTTGTTTATATCGATTTTAGAAAATGACACCTTGTTCAATATATCATCCTCAGAATCGGCACTTTTTACTTTGTTTATTTCATCATCTTTGCAGTTCACTTGTTCGTTTGTAGCTTCGATATTGTTTTCTGTTTCGTTGATCTTTTCTGAAACTGTCGCTATTGATATATCTTCCACTGTGGTAGGACTTGTCTCCATACTTGTGTTCTTAACATCTTCATCTTCGATTATTTTGAGTTCAATATTCAGATTAACATTTTCTATTTCTTCTTCAGCATTTTTATTTTGTTCTTGTTGATCGTCCGTTTCAGTTATTCTCAACTCTGTTTGTTCCACCTGTAACATGAAACAATGTTAACATAAAAACCAAACTATTGTTTGTATAGTAGTTGTTAACCTCAACCATCAGATTGCAGATTGGACACAAAATGTTTAAGTAACAATAGCATGATTTTTATAAGTACCGTAACATCAGAAGTTGCAGTGGTTGGCGGGGGCAGAGGCGCGCGCTTTTTCTTGCGTCGTGAGGCGCGCACGGGCGGCACGGGGCACTCGTCGAAGGGGTTCGTACTCTCCACGCTCAGCCGCGAGCCCGTTATATCACTGCGGGCCATGCGCGGCGTTGTGCTGAAAAGTTAAAAGCAATATATCCAATCACAATCGTATTGTACAATAATCTAACTATGACTGTACTAGAAATAGTTGTGTGTTTTACCTGATGGAGTTGACTTCGTGTTGGCTGGGACTGCGCAAACGCTCCTGGAAGCGCGAGCGTGGCAGCGGCGTCACTGAGCCCCCATACACGTACCGTTCTGCGCGCTCCGGCGAGCTAACCGTGCTGCGCGTGCCCGCACCACCCGACGCTGATGAGTCTGAATATAAGAACAAAATCATATATTGTAACTTACGAGACTGCCAAACGTTGGAAGCTTTTCTACAGGCGTCAGATGAAGCTGTATGCATGTGGAGGCCTTATTTCTCTAGAATAATCACTCAAATTTTAATACAAATATTAAAAAGAAATAGTTTTTGACTAAGGATTTTCTACCATTCTGACTCAACAATTCGTATTATACGTTCTTTCCTTCACATGACCTTTGGTGCCACCCAATCGATTTATTTATTCACCTTATCAACACAAACTACAGACTGGAAAGTTCGTTTCTCGGGCATAAAATATTAATGTTAAATACTCAAATGATTTCTCGAAAACATAAAGTAAAAAATCAATTTCATAATCTTCAAAACTTACACTATCGCATAATAGTTGACTTGCTCTAAAACTATATTGTTTCATTTGAAACTTTAAACTGCATGTACTTAAATTTATTTCATATTACGTGAAATCATTAAAGTGAAATGTTGGACAAAAACGTATTTTTTTATTTCGTCGCATCTCGCAGCATCGTTTTATTTACTTCAATACATTATTCATTATAAATGCAGAACAATGGTAATAGCAGTAAACGGTTTATTTTTAAACGGTTTTTTCTACATAATTAGCGGTTAAGTCGCTTATTATTTTAAACGTAGATGGTTCAGTCTGATCACGTGACTATGCAATGAGTTTTGGATGGTTTGGTTTTGAAAAGAGAAAAATAGTTTGTAATTACATTGTAATGCCCGCCTGTACACCACAGGACTGCTCTCTCCGTTTTGACTCGGCTTTGTTTCTGATTTTTCTTTTTTTCCTTTCTTCATAAATGATCGCAATGACCTGGAAAAAGAGATTTATATTTTTCATCAATTTAACAATTTGATAAATTTTACCGTACATATTATAATATTTCGAAGATGTATGTACAAGATAAGAAAGGCAATAGGAAACAATGTAACGAAAAGTACCTATATCTTGCTTGTTCTATTATTTCTAAACAGTGTTTAAAGACAGAATATTACTTAATAAAGAATAATGTTTTCCGGTTGTTTTCCATAAACTGCTACAATCATTCTATTATTAAAATATACTATAATACATCATTACATTTAAATAAATTCCTTGCATCATTGCTTCCGGGTATAAAAATATTTCAAATGTTTTATATTTCGGTCAATAGAGGATGTTAGTGGGCGCGAGTGAAGTAATGAAAGTGCACTTGATTCCATTTGAGTGAGCGCAATTGTACCGTCACTAGCGAAGTGACCATACGCCTACCTTTACGTTATTCACGTCGGCTTCCACTGACATAAAATCTATAGAATCTAATCTAATACCTTCATGTAGACTCTATAAGTGTTCCCCGTGAAAACTCACTAGGTTCAAATTGCGGTTAACCTTAGGTTTTTTCAGTTTTATAAAGTTGGTATCTGACAATTCCTTGAAATAAAGAGAATGTCACTTCGTGGAATTTTCATAAAATACCCAGTGTAAAGTACCGCTCGTTTATATCAAACTTGTTAAAATTCATAAAAAGAGAGTTTTATATATTTTGATGTTATAGGGATGACTAAATTATTGACAAAAATAATAGTCCAATGTAATATTTTGCTTTAACTTTGGCAGTCTGCAGAATTATTGTTATAATATTTGTACACGATCAATCATACTTCATACTAATATTATATTATAAATGCAATAGTGTAGATGGATGGATGTTTGTTAGAGTTTGTAGTCTAAACGGCTGAACGGATTTCGATGAAATTTAGCATAGATGTAGAGGATAGTCTGGAAGAACACATAGGCTACTAGCATTTGTTTTTTTTTAAATTCCGCGCGGACGGAGTCGCGGGCGAAAGCTAGTGTTATAATATACAAGTACGTTCTATTTGTCCTTATGTCTTTATTGCATAAAAATAGCAGTAAACAAACATTCCGATAGCTGCAATAATGATTGGGGTCAAAAGTCTTAAATGAGATAGTGTGCGTTGTTGCTATAATCTGAACACTCGGGTATAATTTTATTGTCTAGGTCTTAGGATAAGTCAACATTTGACCCGGTCTTGAACTATCTGATGCTATTGCGCTTGACATAAATTCTAGATTGTGTTAATTTTATAGTGACAAACTCGCTATGCAAAACGATAAAGCTTATTAACATTCTTTGTATAACCCAGATTTATATAACCTTTATCCCGCGACTCCGTCCGCGTGGAATAAAAAAAAAACAAAAGTGACTAGTCTATGTGTTTTTCCAGACTATCCTCTACATCTATACCAAATTTCATTGAAATCCGTTCAGCCGTTTAGGTTAAAAACTCTAACAAACATCCATCCATCCATCTAAACTTTCGCATTTATAATATTAATAATAATAAAGTAATTCCGTCATTTCTATAGATTTTATAACTTCTTGATTTTTAATAATCTGTAGTTGTAAAAAATTCCCTGTAAAAATCTAAAGAGAGGAACTCTACGTAAAGTTAAATGTTATGTAGTGATAATTTTATCCAGAAAAGAACAAATCATTCATACATTTTGTGAAAAATTTGACCGCATTGCGATAAAGTTATAAAGAGGTCTGTAAAAGGAAATCCCTCATCTTGTCCTTCCCGTATGTCTTGACAACCGGTTCAGTCAGATGACTTAAATGCGCGTATACAATGCCCGTAATTGTGGACCAATTACATCACATAAAGACTGAATTCAATCGTATCTTGTTTAATATGAGAGCTACGGTTTTTGATAAGTTATGTCGTTTTAATTTAATAAGGAAAGGATGGAGAGTGGAGTAACAGAGGAGGTGTGATATTTTATTTTTCTCTGTTAATAAAAAAATAATTCATAATGTAGCTTGTTCGAAAAATGTTTACAAAATTGACGGAAAATAATAACAAGGTTGATAGAATAAATAAAGATAAATGCTAGTACTTATTTTATATTTTCTAGTAACTTAACAGTTATGCTTCCAAGTGGAGTAGTTAAGGATGTTCACAAAAGAGGTCGCGACCTTCGTTGTGTGCTCAGGTGGTGATAATGAACACACTAATGCAGCTCTAACTGAACAATCATGGCGTCTATATGCATGACCCACATTCAGTTCACATTCTTTTTGTGAGCTGATTCATTTTATATAGCTTATCTTTGATGATGTCATAGATTAAGTTAAAGGTATTGCATAAAATATCAAGAAATATAGATAAACACCTAGCTCAGTTATAACGACGTAAATGTAAATGAAATTAAGAAGAAACATTGGACTATGGTTATGACCAGTCAAAGAATTAAATTTGCCTCCCATTTAGAATCAATTGTCCACCGTCCAGCAATAAAGCTATAGTTTAGCTTGTACCACAGATAATAAAATGCTATACTAGTATGTATGTACTATGCTTGTACCTCTATTTTGACCACATAACTTTACATAATGCTGGTTAATGAGCAATCACCTCGATGTTCCTTGTACCTGTTTGCGCCTCTTTTTTATAAAAAAAATGAAAGCAATTAAGTATAGAGTATACATATAAAACGAGGGCAAGTGAGCGATGGCAACACCGAGGTGATCAATGATGCCCGTAAACATCCGTATTACGAGATGAACTACATATGCGTTGCCGGCCTTTGAGGAAATGGTATGCTAGCTTCTAGAAGATCCAAGTCGTACTGGTTTAGATAGTTTATTTGTTCGTAAAGGTTGTAACCTTATAATGAATAGACTGAAATATTTTTTCATATCTGTAAACATGTGTTACGATCCAAAGGCTTTTTAAACAGGTTTATCAGCGATCCGATAGCTTGTACAAACTTACGGCGATATTGACCTTGTTAAAGTCGTTATTATCAGGTGAATACAATATTTATATTAGGTCGTATGAAAAGACATAAAATTGTTACTGTTTATGTGGGCGAAGTTAGAGCAGATGTGTTGAACAGATTTCCGAAAGGACACACTATTTATATACGAGTTGGTACTTATAGTTTAGTTTAAATTTGCAATAATCTGCTCGATAAATCGACAAACGGTCCAGCCCACCGCATTTTACCTACTATATTTTCCTTTTACCGCCTTTACCTGTAACTCTACCTACCCATTTACACGAATGTACGTAATGATAATTTAACTTCAATTGTTTTTTTTTGTTAAATTACAAGACCCGTTTCGTCTCTAATATCTTTTGTCGTTAACTAAAATCGTTTAAAATTAAAGTGATCACGTGTGTAGTTCGTGTTATTTTAATTGGTATACGTTAAAAACAAAGGGCTGTAATCAAGGTATCGAGTTTCTAGGTTACAAACATTGCATTTAGTATTCTCAAATGTTTTGAAATATTGTCTATTGTGCGGCGCTTGTAAATTAGTGTTAGTATTATAGTAATGTATTTAATTTATGCACCTGAATGCCTGAGGCGTTTTATGATCGAACGGTCTCTACTCGCCCATTGTTTGCATCATCGGCTATTTAAATCGAGTAGTTACAAACAAACTTCTTAAACAAAATAATGCGCAGAAGCGATTACATTTCATAAATCGAAAAGGATCCTGTTTCAGAAGCATTAAGTATCAAAAAACATTTTTCAAATAATAAGTCTACGATACGCAAACCTTCGATATGCCTACAACTGATTCAAGAAGTTAGCCGCCCTCTATAGCAATAGTTACGATGTCAGCTATCGTTATCGATCGAAGCTGTGGCGTCTGAACTTCAATTATTTATTTACAACACTCAGATTAACAGTAAGCTGTACAAAAAAGTTCCATCTATATTAATGGAACTCTTGATACCTAAAACAAATGGCAATCGTAGGAAGAGGTTTTGTTACAGCATAATCAATGACTTTGCTGGAGGATGCAGCTGAGTTGGCGGTAGTATCGCGTTACATACACTCAGCCTAATTGACTCCAATAAATTGTAAAACTATATCATGCAGTGTGAAGGTTATTGCGCATTTTATCTAAGCTGTGATAATATAATCATGATTAATTGAAGGAAAACTTTGCTCACGCAGTCTATTTAGTGTGATATAGGTAGTCTTCGACGGTTTTCTTTAAAACGTTATTTAATGACTAAGAGTACTTCTTAATTCGAGGACGAAGACTAAATAACACCTGAGACAAACTAAACAAAGGCTATAAGCTGTCGCATTCTAAGTCATCTGCAGAGTTGAATAAGAAGGCAATCGGTTAAACAAAATAAGCTTAGGGCACTGAAGTCGATTCTTTAATAACATTATGCGGCAAAACGAGCAGGACATTCACCTGACGGTTCGCCGTATATCGTACTGGTGGCGTGTCACTAAGACTAGCTGCAAATACGTATTAAAAAAAAACAAAAACTTTTTTTTACATTTAAAAGAAAAAGGTTATTCGTTGTGCGGCCAGATATCGCAATATTATTTAGGGAAATGATTCGCTGTTTAAAATTTAAAACAGCGAATCCTTAAATTAAACATTTGGTTTTGTTGTTGGTTGGTAGTTTGGTGTTGTTCTACAAATGTTGGTTGCTAGAATAAGAACTCTACTAACGTCCTTCTGATCTAATGAACACAGAATATGATTTTCTATGCACAGTTCACCTAATTTTACTTTAATTGTAATTTTTTTAATAATTTCAAGAACTTCCTTGTTTAATTGAATGACATGATATAAACACTTCATCTTAAAATGTTTTCGTATATATATTGAAAGCTAAATTTAAAAAAATATCTAGTAGTTAATATCTAATCGCATGCTGTGCTGAATTCTCGTGTAGTGTGTTCAAGTAGGTCAATGTATGACTGTATCATAGGTATTTTACAGCAACATCTTTTTTGCAATATCTATATTTATCGAGTAAATAAAATGTTTTTTAATACAAACACTACATATACTTACTTTTCATTGAAGTCAGAAATATTATTGAATCTATACTAATATTATAAATGCGAAAGTTTAGATGGTCAGATGGATGTTTGTTAAAGTGTGTAGTCTAAACGACTGAACAGATTTCGATGAAATTTGGCATAGACATAGAGGATAATCTGGAACAAAACATAGGCTACTCAATTTTGTTTTAATTCCAAGCAAACGGAGTCACGGGCGAAAGCTAGTAATTTATAAGGCAATGTTCGGTAAACTATTATCATTAGCTTAATTAAAGCGATAAAAACGATAAGATTTCAAGATAAAAGTAATGTGAATTATATTACCAGAGCCAGAGCTGATGAAGGAAGTTGTAGAAAATAGTTTTAAATAACATAAGAACAAATAAGAACGAAACACGATAAATACGATTGTAATGACGCAATACTCGGTTGTAACATTCGGTTGTCAATTGTCGCAATATTGGTTAGCAGCGACATGTGACAGCCTAGATTGGCTAGAGGTGGCTAGACTTGTTGCGGAAGTGTCAATAATTTCTAAGTCTGACTGCCGAACTCAGAGTTGGGATTAGGTTGAGACTCTGTTATTAAGTGTCAATAAATGGCAGTAAACAGTTTGTTGTAAAAACTAAATGTGCACAAATAAATTAACCAATTCGATTCAGTGAAATTATAAGGTCACCTTATTTTCTTCAGTTATTTGACTATATTAGATACCTAGACGTATCGGGGTTATTTTTATAAATTGTTAATACGAACTGACGTACTTATAATTGTGGTGTGTGATCATTATGTTCGATATCACGTTACGGGTGAATCCGTTGTTTGCACAAGAAAAGTAGGTCCACGTGAAGGTTGGTCTCATTTCCTTAATAGCATAGCATTTAATTATGTATATTCTATTTGCCTCATTACGTTATGTAGAATTTTATTCATTCTCAATTATTTCTATTAATATGTTTTAGTCGTCAAATCTTTGTGTAAACCCTGAAACAAGATCGATGACTATTACAAGCGTTACTACAAAAACATTGGTCTTAATACTATAACTGTATTTTTTTATTGATCTCAGGTATGATACTTGCTATTGATTAAGGATGACAAGTTGAATCTTTCATTACTGTTGATAAAAAAAAATCCGGGTCGATAGCCGAATTGGGAGCAACAGTTTTGCAAATTACCGTGGGTTGGAACTGTATAAAACACCTGTACAAAAATATATTCTTATCTCTGATTTTGTAAGTAGAATAGGAGATGACAACATTTATAACGATTGTCGAAACCCATGGTAACAAAGTATTAAACAATTGTTAAGAAAAGCAAAAAAGTTACCAAAAGGAAACAATCATTGCAGCACGCAGCATGTAGAAGATCACGAATTCACACTACTCCAGTTTGAAGTTCGATCATGACATATTTAGATTATTTTTATATGTTTAAATAATAAACCAGAGTTCCTGCAATTACCTACTATGCATACACGTCATTACTTTGTTTATGGCCAGTAGGACTGACTTCAACTCTATAAATAAACGGACGCTCATTCCACGCGACAAGACCGTAGAATTCCGTACAGAATTTTGATAAGACGGTACACAGATTAATGACAAGAACAGATGTGTCAAATACGTCTCATTTTTAAACACTGTATTTGCCCATCGAGAACTGTGAATAAAATTCCCGTTTCCCGTATCTTAGTCTATCCCAGAATACCTAATGATCTTATTGTCGCAGAGGTTATAAGTTATTGTTTTTAATAGTGTTCTTAATTTACTGAAACTACACAAAACTACACATGTACAGTAAATGATTATCTCAAAATAAAGTTTTTTTTTGCGTAAGCATAATAAATAAAGATTAGCGTTTTTTGTGCTGTACCTTGTAGAGGTGGTCTACGCTAATCGTCCAATTTACTCGATTTTGTGGTAATTTTTAAATAATAATTAACATTTTTGCTAAATAAATGCGACTATAGATTTACTTGCTATGCAAAATGGCGGGTAAAGTCCACATCGAATAGTTGAAGTGTCGCTGTTGTGATATCGTGTTACCGGACAATTTACATGAACAACGCGGACTTAGAAATCGCTGCAAAATTGTGCTAACTCGTGGAAATGCAACAATTTCTATTTAATATTATTAGGTATTGCAAGTTTTGCAAGTAGTATATTATTGTACAATATATGAGCTAAAATTAAATGTATTACATTTCTGTCCTATTATGATATTAATTAGGGCAAAACTTAGTAATATAATCTTTTGTCAGTTTTCATTTTACAGCTAATTTGTTTAAGGTTGAAAATTGCAGAGAAGTCGACCGAGCTCCAGCCACTAAGTCAGTATATCCACACTTCTATTCTAATATTATAAAGAGGATAAATTTGTATTTTTGGATTCTTGTATGTATTGAAATAAGTCAAAAACTACTGGGCCGATTTAAAAAAAATATTTTACCATTAGAAAGCTAAGTTATAGCTGAGTAACATAGGCTGTGTTTACTTTTTTTTTATATATTTTTTTCATTTTACGTGGACGAAGTCGCGATCGACTGCTAGTTTTGTATAAAAGGATTGCTATGAAATGTTTACACTGTCTACTACAATTATGCTAGAACCTTGAAGATGCAAATGTTAGTGCCAAATGAAATATCGGTGACACAATCAAGTGTCGCAAGAGATTTTATGACTAATTGTGATCTTTGCATCCCAGCAATTAATGTTTAAGTCCACACATGTTACACCGCTGGTGTCTTGACACGCAATAACATTGTCACAATGAATTGTATCACGTCTTGAGTGGACACAACTTTAATCACATGCGAAGTCATCGTGTTAACAAAGCCTTTATAATATAACGAATTGTTAAAAATATTCCGTAAAAAATCCATTCAGCTAGTAAAACTGCTAATGCCATGTTTTTCGATCGTTTTTCACTACTTACAAAATTTTGTCAAAGAAAGTAAACGAATTAACTATACCTACTTAAGCATTTTTATCAGGCAAAAGACAGATGTAAAATTTCTTTGAACATCGACATAATAATGTCGATTATTACCAAAAAAAACTACAAAAGGAATAAGTTTTCTGAGAGTACATAAAGTTTGCTCTTTTGACATCTTTTTGCCTAAGATAATCATGTACCTAAATAAATAAATATAACCGTAGGTCGCCATTGTAGAAATACCCAATTATCTCAACATTAGTCTCTAGTCGAATGAGAGGGATGAAAATGTTTCAAGGGTTTCAACGCTACCAGTGTTTCAGATTTAGACAAAAATACGAACTTGGTCTAATTATAAAGACTATAGTGAATTGTTCGTTGTACTCGAGCACTTTGTAAATTATTTGAGGTTATTAACCTATTTATCGAATTGATGAAACATTCATTATTATTCAAAACCTGATTACAAATTTTCACGTTGGTTTCAATAACAATGATTGGGAAATAATTAAATTAAGTATTCAAGGTCTCAATTTCTTGATTGAATAAGAACAAATTACAAACTACAATCACTCTTCGCCTCTAATTTTAAGTCCAAAATGTTACAAAGAATACTCTAACCAACTTTTACCGAAGATTCATAAAAGGGGACCCAATTGACACAAACTGGCTTATAATTAATCTTCACGCGTTAAATATTGTACGAAGTTTGAACGGCATTAAATAAATGTTTATACAATTATCTCATTTGCAGCGGTAGACGGCAAACATGGCGTCATCGCTGAATTAACAGCGAAATTAGTATATAAAAGAAAGTATTAAACGCTACATGAATTCTGCCTCTTCAAGGCAAACAGTGACAATTCAGTCTTGGTCTATGAAATTTTTAACATCTTAAAAGATTTACATAAAACATAATAAAAACCTCTCATTCAGAAGACATCACATTGCTCAGACTTAACTCTTAAATGTGTGTTTTTTGCAAAACAAGGAAAAAGAGATAAAAATGCACAGAAGTGAAGTGCGATTAGGTATCATTCTCATATATTTAACTTTTCAATGTGCCTTTTAAAATTATTGTTCATATTTTTATATGGAAACAGGGTATGTTAGTTGCCAAATGGAATTAAATCCGTGGTCGCTTCCCACAAGCCGAGTCATCAGCGTGACTGTTTATTTACATGCTTTTATTTATGTCAGTGTCCTTAATATTTTTCCTTGTAGCTACATTTTGTTTTAATGCAGAGATTTCGTATTTATAAATAGGTATGCTAAATTAAAATAAATGTTCAATAGGTACATATATATATACTAATATAATAAAGCGTAAACACACACTTCTTTGTTGCCTAAGATGTCAGCAATTACACAATATCTTTGAATAACTCTTCCTTTAATGAAAAGCCCTACACTTCCGTTACGCTTTAGGCTATATATTTTCACGCCATTACACTTAGGGGTAAATATTTTGGATAAAAACCCTAATGTGGGAAAGATACCATAAGTTGCTGCCAACATCAAGGAATCATGGTTGCCATGGTTTGACATCATGTCATGTCATTTTGACATTTGCAATTGACAATTTGACAAATGTAAACAATAGAATAAAATTTTCATAATATTATGCGGATGAAGCCGCAAGGGAACAGCTAGTACATAATAATAAAAAAACAGTTTAACGTGCGAAAAGGCACCGAATAAGTGCAGTGTAATATTCAATAATGTATAGAGAATGATGCTTGTTTTACATTACAGTTAGGGTAATTATCTATGCTTTATTAGAGGAAATACTTCTATCATGCACAACCAATCACTAGCTCGCAGTTTGCAATTAAACAGCATTTGAGATAGTCGAATGACGCATGGACTTCTGAACATTGACTATTAATAGCCGGATATTACGATCTTTCTATTTATTAGATGCCGTTGTATTAATATTGTACAATAAACAAAGAATACTTCATCAATGAGCTCCTTGACCGATCTTTATGACGTGCGGTCGGCGCGAGACCGCAGAATGTGCGGGGTTTGTTCCCGGACAGCCGGCCGACTTGCGCAAAATGATAACATTATACATCGTATCAAAACAATACAGCCAATCATACTGATGTAACAAAAGAACTAAAGTATAGGTCATAAAAGTTAAACTTACCAAGAATTTCTTATGTCCTTAAACGTGATGCTATTCGATCGACTGAGTTTACGTCCGATCGTCCAGAACCGTATCTTGTTGTGGTTATCCTCCTCCCGAAAGGGGTTCAGGTGCTCGGGATAGTCATAAATCGAGACAGTCTTCCGAGGTCCCGCCATCGTCGTCATAGCTGCGACTCCGAAGATTTTCCGATTGTAAAACTTTTACATAACCGGGGCACAGCGAAGCAGGCGTCGTCCACTTCGTTTTTTATCTGTTATCACTCTGGTAAATTATCACGAACTGATATAGTGTCGTTATCGCGGCGAGATAGTAGCTCTGTTTGTTTTATTAGGAGTCGATTCAGCGTCAGAGCGCTCGGCGTGGCGGCGCGCGGCATACTAGCGTGGCGTGCCGTGGTGGCGGGCTGGCGAACTGGAGGCGGCTGCGATTGCCCCGCGGCACTGCCTCCACCCGCTACCACGCCAGCGTCAGCGCAAGCGGTCGCTTGCACCGGTGCATCTTAAGCAAATGTGCACTGCACCGGCAGAAGTTTTATTGCCCTAATCATTCCGATGCGCATCAACGAATTCATAATGACTGCTGCAATCATAATGTACCAAATGACCTTATTATCGATAAAATTCATTGCCTTAACATTGTTAACCTTTCTAGTAGTTAATTTTGTTTTGATTTAATGACTAAAAAGACAATTTTAATGCATTGTAAGTTAGTTGTTTAATATGTACATAACGTCATGCGGCAAGGTACACATTACGTGTCGCCCACCGAAAGGCGAAGGCCAAGTAAACTTCATAAAACACTTCAAGGTGCGACTTGAAATACTCATTTAATAGGACATTTTTCAGCTAGTATTGCGTAACAGTTTATTTTATTATTGATTTTTCCGCGTTAAAGATGTTTCAAGGGGACGGAGAAGACGACTGAGATTTTAATAATTATTAATTCGACCTTGTGATAAAATACGTTTCACGTAACGAAGGAAGTATTTAGTGACGACTGCTGCTCGTAGATTATGTCGTCTGGGATTATAAAAGTCTTTTATTGATCCATGATCGCACAATAAAAAGCTCGTTACCGTTGCATTGTTGACGCGCTCTATTTTAAATCGTACAATCACAAGGCGAGGATGTTGCGTCTTCAATACTGCTTTATATCTACACTGTGGTAGAATGTTGCTTTTGCATAATATTTATATTGATTTATAAAACTGATATCGAAGGTAAATAACCATCATCTTATTTTGAAACTATTTCTGTCAGTCAATCAGTCGGTCTTTCGATAAGCATTAATAGTAAGAGTCTAATTTACTTTTGATTATTAAAGTGTAGTGTCTGATATCGATCCAGTGACCTGCGCCTGTACCGTAACACACTAATTTGGATCGATTTTTTTCCTTCGTATTAGACGAACGCGATTGGCTGACTGCCCACTGCAAAACGTTACACGAAACAGTCATTGTGCTTTTACATTTTATTGTTCTTCTAGTCTGAAAAAGGATATATTTATATCACAAAGACTGTAAGTGGATTGTAAGATATTACGTCATTTACCCCAATTACAATTATAGCATTTGGTTTTGCTTACATGTCTTTTCCTTAAAATTTAGCAATACCTTAAAATGCGTCATACAGGAAATTCAAAAAAACGTGAAGGATCGTCAAAGCATAACACAAATAGGTTAATTGAAAACCAAAACTACATCTTTTAGAAATAACAAGCGTGTAATAGTTACGAAATCAGATCCACTTGGCTGTGTTATCAATCTTTCAGATCCTTAGCTTCATATTACAATACGCTAAAAACAAGAGAATGACTAAATCGCAAGGGCATTGACCTCTGAATTACAAGGCAGCAGTTCTCAAGATTACTTCGCTTTCTTGAAGCGTCGGTCAGAGGTGTATAACCGCCTGGGAAGACTTGGCTTGTGAAGCATCAATTGCTCGGTTGTGCGTGTGCGTTACTGGGTCAATTGTTAGGACATAAAGTAATGATCGACAATATCTTCCTAGTTTTATAACTTCCAATCTTAATTTAAGCACTACATTGTATTTATATTGTAAGGGTTCGAATTAGCTACAACTTTTGACTTAGTCGTAACGGTTTGGAATGTAGAACTTAGTCTCTACTATTTTTTTTAATAAAATATCACTAGAATAAGCCGAAGAAGAACTCAGAAACGTATACAAAAACTCTATAGAAAGAATGGTGATGAAAAAAATGTCCTTCCGGTATGTTTCAGAACTCAGAACACACAATGAGTTCAATAACCGATTAAAGATTTTTAGTAGTGTTAATTCGGGTGCTCATTTCAACGAAGGACAATTTTTATGTTTATAGGTTTTACCTGTCTTTTTTAATAAAGTAGGAAAATGTAATAAAAACTCCAAAGAATTTCCAGGATAACTAGTTATATTTAAAAATAGCCATACGTTAAATAAATAAAACATCTGTAATTTTTAATTTTTCGACAACACTAATGTACCGAGAAAAATTTCACCTTCATGAATCAATTAGATACGTTTAATTAGTAAAGTCTAGAATTTGCGCAAGAATTAAATCGATCTAGTTTCTCCTCATTTTGTTTATTTCGTACTCTGTACCTACTTTCTCTTTTGTTTTAAGTTTTTTTTGTACAACGCAATACATCGGTGACGCAATCTTTTGTGTGCTTATTCTTGAAATATATTGGAATTGCGATGTCTGCGATTATAATAAAAAATAGGATCAAAGTGCATATTTAATTAAATTACGCTTACCTTGCTTTTAGCTTACTTTTGCATATATCTTTATTGTTTTGAGGCGTAGTATCACGATACCGTGTATGTATGCATGCTAGCTGTCATGCGCATACGCTGGATTATGAAGGAAGCGACGACTTACCTCGGACATTACAAAGAGGATGCGCCGCGACGAATGACATTGAGCGCCAATCCCAACCAGACATAAATGCAGAAATTAACGAACAATGCGCATTTTGTTGGATACTAACAATTTTATCTAGTTAATCTATCTAAACTTTGACAGGACTTTGACTGGAAGGTAGTTGATTCACAAGGGATTGTTATACACCTTCTTTTTTTTAAATTCCGCGCTAACGAAGATTGCGGGCGACAGATCGTCTACGATATACTTTATTTCTCAATTCGAGTGATCTAACATCGCTGTGCTTTTAACCTATTGCGGAAAAGAATGGCTATGTGTAGTATTAGAGACTTACTAACAACCTCAGTATATATATGTATTATCTATGCTAACAACTTTATGAGCTATGTTTGGACTTGAAAAAAAGAATTATTATTATACCATTATATTGTAATTTCTCCATTTATATTTTGTTTCGTTATTAAAAAAAAACTGACAAAATTCGTTGCCGTCTGACCTCCTTTCTTAAGTTTTCTTCACAACTTGACATTGCGAGTTTCTATGGCAACTATTTTGATGTTATTCAAAACGTACACATTAAAGATTAATAAAAGGTTTGAGAAATAACGTTTAAATGAGCCTTATTAAAACTTAGATAGTAGTTTATATTAAGTTTTTATTATTTTAATTTGAAAATATAGAATCCTTAAGAAGGAGAAATGGCGATCAATACACCACCAATGATCGCGGCTCGTATCTTTTACGGACTACGGACTGACATTCAGTAAGTTTTCGTTGTTTAAATATTATAGAAATCTCTAACTTTTTCAACAAAATCTTTGGCACTATAAGTTAATGAAAAGAACAGAGAAAGAAGCGTTATTACGAAACGAACTACAAAATCTCTCTTTCGATTCAATTTAACCTATGCCTCGTCTATATAATATTTAAATGTAAGGTACATATAAAAAATGTGTGTCTGTCGCCAACAAACTAGAGTACAGTTTGCTGACTTTTATAAGTCTATGTATATATTTTCTTGTGAGAACAAATAGGAAAAAACTGTGGTAACTACCAGAAGAATATCTAAAGAAACCTTTCTCTAAATCGTGTCAGTGTAAACTATTAGAACTGATTTATTTTCAGGTACAATGTTCATTATCTCAGCGATTCGGAAATCATTTATCCTGCAGGAGGAATTATAGTCATTCACAATCATCTACAAAAGAAACAGAAGTTTATTAGACTTCAAGACAAACATAAACCTATAAAATCTATGGTTCTTGCTCCAAACAGGTAAATATTTTTTTTTAATTACGGAAATAATAACATTTTATAAACAAAAATGTGATGCTTTAGCTGAATTTTGGTTAGGTTGGATAATACTAGCGCGTTTGCGCCTGGTTAAGTTTTTTATCAACTAGCTTTCGCCCGAGACTCCGTCCGCGTGGAATTGAAAAACAAAAATGAGTAGCCTATGTGTTCTTCCAGACTATCCTCTACATCTATGCCAAATTTAATCAAGATCCGTTCAGCCGTTTAGGCTACAAACTGTTACAAACATACATCTAAACTTTCGCATTTATAATATTAGTGAGATAGTAAGATTTATCGCAAAATAGTTAGTATTAAAAATAACATTTTTGATTTTACATTTTTTTGTTTCTTTTTAATTTTTTAATTTTTAATAATTTCATTGTGGTCTGTGAAGCTGGGGCCTGGTGATTCATCACACAGGGTGCCACTCTATTTTGGACACCAGTCCCCTTCCCTAAGGGGAAATTAATAAAGATATTTTTGTTTATTTCAGACGTTGGCTTGCCTTGAATGAAATAGCAGAGGAAGGTCAGAAGCCTATTATAACAATTTACGATTTAACCACGTACAAAAGGCGCAAGATTTTAACTGTACCGTTTGAGAATTCTACTGCTAGAGAGTTTGCGTGCGTTCAGTTCACGTACGATTCTAAATACCTGGTCGCGATAACTGGCGAGCCTGACTGGTACCTGTATTATTATAACTGGGATAAAGGAAAAGTCGAAAGTCACGCTAAAGCGCAGAACCCAAGCGGACAAGGGATCGTCGAAAGCGTAATGTTTTCATTCAATTTATTTTCTTTGCTATTTCCTAATACTACCTATTTCTTATCGTAATAGATTAATATTATTAAAGACTAGCTGTTGCTAGAGACTTCGCCCGCGTGAAATTAATAAAAAATATAGCCTATGTTACTCACAGATAAATTACCTTTCTAATGGTGAAAGAATTTTTAAAATCGACCCAGTAGTTTTTGAGTTATTTCAATACATACAAAAATACAAATCTTTCCTCTTTATAATATTAGTATAGATATGATATGAAAGTAAGCATACGTATGCAAACAAAACAATTAGTGTGCTAAGTTTTAATATACACGCAAGATAAATTTAATTGAAGTAATTCTATAGAAATTGACGTTTTAGAATAAATACATAACAATACTTTACATATTTAATTACACTGCTTACTAACAATTGAAATTATAGAGCCACGTAAATGCAGTTTTAAGCATAATCAGCCTTGAAAAATGTCATCACTGAACGACCTCGTAATGTGTAGCTTATTTCTTTGTTCCTCAAATAAAGAAAGAGTCTAAAGGTCTATGCCACCACTGGTCGATAGAGTTCAGATAACTTAAAAATGACGTCACTGTCAGATAGAGTACCAAAATCCGATATTTCCATCACATATATTACACGTTGGATTCATCATCGTCATCATCATCAACTTGCCCTCATCCCTTATGGAAGGTCGGCACAGTATGTGCTGCTCTTCCATACATCTCTATCAGCCGTCATATCTGAATCCACTCCTTTCTTAAGCATATCCTCTTTCACACAATCCATCCATACTTTCTTGGATTGTTATCAGATAATTTACAATTTGGTGGGACAGGCCCTTAGCCTATTATTTTAAGTGTTTTACTTGTGTAGGTACAATGCAATCCTTCAGACGCCACGTTGGTTGTAATAACTGGACCGTATACCTTCCGTATTATGAATGTAGCAGAAACGGTGTGGCGACAATGGGGTTGGTGTAAAGCTGAAAATGTAAGTAGTTAATAATTAATTTTAATATGTTATTTTTCTACTTTAAAATTAGACATTTCTCATATTAAAACTAAAAGTACACAAAGGACAGCCATCACCATTTAAAGATTCTCATTTTTACAGTAAAAGTAAGATAAAAACGGAAAGCTTGATATCTAAATTGATCGTCGTACATAAACCTTTTAAAGAATAGAAGATTAATGTAAAACACTTTAACTCCTACATTACAATTACCTTAGTAAAAACGTTTATATGTATGTCTGTAGATCAACATAACAAGTTGCATGTGGCTGAATCCGGACCGCATAATGTTCGGCACGGATAACGGCATGATCATGCTGGTGGAGAATGGCGAGCTCCGACAGAACTGCGTCTTTCGTGCTCTCGAGGTTATGGAGATGTCTATCAAGAAGGTGGAACCTGAGTAAGTACAATGTACAAGTAGAACAAGCAGAATTGTAAAGAAAAGAAGTATATAATAGTCATGTTATAATTGGACTTGTGTTCAAGTATATAGTGAGTATTCTTTTCTTAATTACAGAACCGAAGAAAGCGATAAAACTAGTACAGCCAGTAAGCCAGATACCACCAGTGATCAAGTGTTGGCAGACACCGAAACTTATCCAGTTACTTGCTTTATTAATTTCCCAAAAGGTAATCGTATAGTATTGGATAGTGGAGATTTGTTGTAGTTTCCTAACACAAATCTTATACACCTAATACTTATGCTTTCGCAATTTATTTTTGTTAATAAAAGCAACAATTAATATAAATCCTATTTGTTGTACAGGGTTTGCCTTCTCATGTGGTCCCGGTTACGTGCATATGTTTGAGAAAGAAACAATTCATCACTATAGAAAACGAAATGTCTTCAGGATTTCTAAGAAATCATACAAGTATGTTAATATGGAAATAATTTTCAGGAAAATCATTTTGTTAAACTTTATTTTCCCGTTAAGTCGCTAACAACCTTCTGCTATTAAGCAAATTGCAATCATTATGGCCACTCGATAACTTTTCAGACATACGAGAGAGTACCCTATGTGGTCACCATTGGACGCAATTCAGCACGTCACGATTGATCCAAACCAAGAGACACTCCTCATCACCACGCTGCGTAAGCAACTGTACAGCGTCAAGCTGTTTGGGCAACACATGCTGCAGGTAACAAAAATGCAGTCGTAAGAACATTTTCGTTAAGTTAAATTAAGCCCTTTTAACTAATAGTATCTTGAAAAAATCTAGAATCCAGAAATACCATTTACCGAACTCGGTCCAGCGATGCATTACGGTCGTATCAATTCTCTGTCGATGTGCGCGTGGAAGCCGATCTTTATGACATCAGGCGAAGAGGATAAAAGTATCCGCATCTGGAACTACATGACGGATGACGTCGAGTTAATTAAACTGTACCAGGAGGAGATTCATTGTGTCTCGCTTCATCCTACCGGTTTGAATAAAAACAATTTGAATTGATAACTTGGTCATTCTGACAAATTGTTAATTGTCTATTAACTGTATTCAAGGTTTATTTGCAATAGTTGGATTTTCGGATAAACTACGCTATATGGTTGTACTGATCGACGATTTCGAAGTGATGCGAGAGTTTCCAATACGGAATTGCAAGCAAGCGAAATTCAGCACAAACGGACATCTGTTCGGTGCGGTGAACGGACAAGTTATACAGGTCTTCTCTTCTGTGTCGTTTCAAAATGTTTTCAATCTTAAGGGACACAACGGTCTTGTAAGTAAAATGATTAATATTTTCATGTTATCTGAAAACAACTGATTGTTGGTCCAATATGATAGGGTTTACAAGCTACCGTCCATACGTAAGCTAAGCCAGATTGTCAGCCCAACACGAGTGTAGCCATCCTGAGTCATCGTGTTTAGTTGCACGGAAAATTATTAGGCTAGGCGTCTTCTACATTTTGCCAGCTAAATCTCTACGCAGCTGTAGATGCCTTAATAAGACAATCAGTGACAATTTAATCGAGAAATAGTTGCCACCGCGTGAATTATTTTGATATCAAAACTGTTTGTAGATAACTTGCCTCGCGTGGTCTGCAAATGATCTCACTCTAGTATCATGTGGTACTGAAGGCGCGGTCTACGAATGGAGTATGTCCACTGGACAGAGGATTGGTGAAGTTATCCTTAAAACTAATCAATTCACCGCTTGCGCGGTTAACAGGTTTGCTTTTTTGTTTTAAGAGTATAAAATAAATATTTTTTTTGGAAGGTACACTTAACTATGAGGGTGAAAAGGAGACAAACTTAGTTATCTCTCTCATTTCAGCAATGGAAAAACTACGTACGGTATCGGAACTGATGGCGAAATCAAAGAAATAGGTTCAAACACAATAAGAAGAAGTTTAGGATTGATTGGTTACCCTTTGGATACGATAATTTTATCACGTTCTGATATGATGCTCTTCATCACTGGAGGAGAAGGTGGCGTAACGTCGGTGCAGCTGCCCTTGCTCGATAAAGCCATCTATAATGAATTCCACATGCACAACAAGAAGGTTACCGGCATTGCTCTGGCCTATGATGACCAAACCCTCATATCTGTGGCCGAAGACGCATCCATATGTTTATGGCGTCTCACCAACGCGGATGGTAGAGCCATCGCTTTAGATAAAGATTTCGCGTATTCCAAAGAGATATTGATAAGTAAAAAGGATTTGCAAGAAAAAATTAACAGCATAAATGTAAGTGTAAAAATAATTTTCGCATAACTAATAATAATGTTGATTTCAAATCAAATGTCACCGAAGAAATATCATACTTACTGCTATTGCTTAATTTTTTATTACCATTTTCAGTTACTAAGCACTAGAATGAGTGAACTTGAAACTGAGCACACATACCAGCTGCGGCAAGCCGAAGCGACGCAAGCTGAAAAACTCAAAGAGGTTCACGAAGGTTACTGCGCTGCCATCGAAGAATTGAAAGAAAAGAATGAAGTACATAATTTCCCTTTTAACTATTATTCATGAATTATTTGCTAAAATAAGGTACTTGGATTAAAACAATATGTTTATGTTTCTATAGACAATGGAGAACGAGCATACACATGAAATAGGTATGATTCAACAAGATATAGCAAAGCTACGTTCAAGTCACGAGAGGACTCTGCAAACGTTAGAAGCAGACTTTAATGTCAGACTGATCAGCGAATACGACAGATATCAGGTAAAACAATACTCCTTCTTAATACACACACTTAAAGAAGATTTAATGTATATAAGATATGTTGTTATTTCAGAGTCTAGAAGATAAAACAGCCCGTATGAGAAAAGAGTACGAATCCCTTTTGGACAAATTAGCCGAAAGTAAACGAGAAGCGCTTCGGGAACTCAATGAGATGTTTGAGGCGAAAATTGAGGAGAAGGAACTTGTTTTCCAGGAGGTAAGAACCTGTGTACTCTGTGATACAAGTATAAATTTCAGATCTTGATAGTAAAAATTGCAAACAACATCCATATATATTTTTAGCTTCAAGAACAAGCTGATATGGCAACTAAAGAACACGAGACAATAAAAGCTTCAATAGAAGAAGACGCAGATCGTGAGATCATTGAAATAAGAACAGCATACGAGGTTCAATTGAAAGAGGAGAAGGACGCTAATGTGAGACTTAAAGGAGAAACTGGTTTGATGAAGAAGAAATTAATTGCAGCGAATAAAGAAATAGAAGAATTTAAACATCAAGTCTCACAACTGAAAGGTACGTTTTATTTGATATTCCTACGTCTAATGGATTTCCTGTGTTTACATAAAGTATTTTTTTAAAGCTGAACATAAACAGTTCCAAAAAGTTATTTCAACATTGGAGCGTGAAGTAGCCGATTTAAAGAAAGAAATATGTGAAAGAGATGGCACTATTCAGGATAAAGAGAAGAGAATATACGAGTTGAAGAGAAAGAAACAAGAACTGGAAAAGTATAAATTCGTTTTGAATTTCAAAATAACTGAACTCAAGAACCAGGTAATTGAAATTTACTTTTACCGTAACGTAAGAATTACATCAAAATGTTTTTATCTCTTGCATTATTCTGTTATTCATTCAATAAAAAAACCAACTGACAACTTTTTAAAACGGTATTTATGTATTGGTTCTCGAAATAAATGCTTCTCTTTATTTTGTGATTCCTACCAACTATGTAATTGCTAGTCTAAACATATTTGGACTATCTATAATGACAGTCCCTAAAATATTTGAAGTTCATAATTTTGTAAATAGATTGAGCCTAAACAGAAGACTATACAAGAGTTGAAAGTGCAAATAGACGACATGGAGAATGAAGAGTTGAAGTTGTTAAACATTAAACATGACCTCGGTATGCTGGCACAGCATTATAGCTTGATATTTGTAGACCGTAGTCTTCTATCATTGAAATAAAAAAGTTACAGCTGGTTGTATTTCTAGGATATATAATATAACCTATAAATGAAAGCTAATGTTTTAATTCTTGTCTAATACAGATTGAGCCATTAGACCGCGAAATTAAAGAGAGAAAAATGCGCATACTCGAGTTGGAAGTATCGCTCGAAAATTTGCTAAAGCAAAAAGCCCGCCGCGGTAATAATTGGCAAAATTCGATACACAGTTGTAATTTTTTTCACCATTGTCTTTGAACCATTGTAGATGTGTTATAGAGTAGTGTTAATATTAGCAAGGTGTTGTTAACTTGTCCACGAATCATGATCACCTCACATGTAGTGCTAATTATTTTTCCATTAGATAAAGCAATCTACACACTTATTGTACACTGTTATGGTTGAAGTACTTGAATATTTGTAATAATTTTATTTAGTTCCTTGTAGTCCTTCTATTTTAACTGGAATATTAATATGTTTTTGTTTAATTATTGTTGAGGTTTTTATTGTCGTTGTAAAATCGAGTAGACTGTATGGATCCTAAGGTGTTCACAATTAGTAATTTAAGCAGTCCCAAAGTTTTGAACTAATGTTATTTTGGATTGGATTGGTTATAACAATAAAATTATTCTGCCTTACGACATGTTAAAAGACTTAAAACACTTGTCTTATTTAAGTATTAATTATATCTGCATTTATAATTTTGTTTCTTATAAATTGCAGAGCTTAATATCAATCAATTAAACGAAAAATTAGCGTCCGCGAAAAAGGATTATTTAGCTGAAGCGAACAGAAACTTGACGTTTAAGAATACATTGAAGAAAATAAAAATCGACCTTCACAATATGTCTGCGAACCTCCAAGATCCGACGAAACTAAAGTCGAGCGTTAAGGTAATAAACGATGTAGATATATGATTTATATGTTAATTAAGAGGAGTAACGCTATTTTACCTACCGCTTTATAATCATCGACATTCCAATGACTGCATTATAATGATAAGTAAGTACTAAGATTGTTTACAGTGGAAATATTATTATCTTGAGAGATGTGTATGATTGTAAAACTATGAGACTTATATTCAAACTGTGTTTTCTTTAACGATGTATTTATTCGATTCCAGGCACTATTCCACAAGTATGTAGAGGATGAGGACTTCATCCGCGGCCGTGCGGCGGAGGACGAGGCTGTCAGGGAGTTCAACCGGCAGCGAGACCACCTTGAGAAGCAGATCGCATCACTCAAAGCCAATCTCGCCAAGTCGCTTGGCGGATCGAAGAGTGACATCACTAAGATTATGGATGTAAAGTCTAGTGCAACTATTCTATTACTTCGTTTTCTTATCTACAATTTATTTCGGAAACAAAGTACAATCAGTGAAACTAGCGGTGTTCCACCTTAAAAGCAACAATCATTTCAACATTTTGAAGTGAGTCGCGGAACAAAATCCAATACAACGCAGATTATAAATGTATCTGTACCCAAAAGTCGGTTAGTGATACACAGTTAGTTTCTTTATATTATAATCCATTTGCTTGCACCTCACTGTACTCTAATTAGTTATTTGTAGAAAGAAGCGCTGTTTGTTTCGTTGCAATGTACAAGACAATCTATACTAATGTTATAAAGAGGAAAGATTTGTATTTTTGTATGTATTGAAATAACTCAAAAACTACTGGGACGATATATATATATATAAAGCTATGTTATCAGTGAGGAACACAGGCTTTATTTTTAATTTTTTTTTTTTAATTTCACGGTGACGAAGTCGCAAGCATTAGCTAGTTTTTCCTAAAGTGGAACACCACGGATTGCCGCGACTGTACTTTAATATTAACTTTACTACCGTAATTATTCACGCTATCATTGTACAGGAAAACTGCACTCTGTTGACTGAGATCAACAACTTGCGTACGGAGTTGAAGTCGACGCGTACCCGCTGTTTCCAAATGGAGTCGATCCTGGGTCTGTCGGCGCGGTACATCCCGCCCGCCGCCGCGCGCGCTAAACTCAAGCAGGTCACAGAGGACAGAGAGAAACTTGATGAGAAATTCAAACAGAAGATAGATGTAAGTTTTAATGTTTGCTGAACACAAAGACTGCTCCGTATAAGTTTGAAGTCACATTTACTGAACTGAACGATTCTCTAAAAGGAACAAAAGCCGTAAAAGGATTCTATCAAACTGCGAGTAATTCGCTACAAGCGTGAAAATATGTGTCAGAGATCTTTTCCAAGGAAAATCTTAAATTAGGAATATTAGGGATCTTTTCCAAGGAAAATCTTAAATTAGGAATATTGTTTATTCTTGTTAATTATCCACGTCTCGTTTTTCAGGAAAGAGAAGAAATAATTGTAGCATTAAAGGAAGAAAATGACCGCTTGCTTGCAAAGTTCCAGTGCCCTGAAGAGTACGGCGGAAATCCGTCCATCCATCCAAATCCACCAGAGTTCAATCACTGATCTGATACACATATTTCTCTCATATGCAATCCTATTTTGTCTTTTATAATAAATAATTTAATTTATAATTTTCCTATCTTACTTCTTACTAATATTATAAATGCGAAAGTTTAGATGGATGGATGGATGGATGTTTGTTAGTTTGTAGCCTAAACGGCTGAACGTATCTCGATGAAATTTGACATAGACGTAGAGGATGGTCTGGAAGAACACATAGGCTACTCTCTTTTGTTTTTTTTTAATTCTACGCGGACGGAGTCGCAGGCGAAAGCTAGTTTTAAATATAAAATAGATGATTTTTGACTTTTTTTATCAAATACTTAGTACATACTAAATATGTAGTTAGTACCCAGATTACGTTCTTCCTAATGTTTTAAATATACGCTACGGTGTAAATATGAACGGGAAACACAAAATAAAACAACGTAATAATAAAACATAATTTTAATAAATGCTTCAATAGAATAATAACTAAAATAAAGGAAATTAAATTACATTTTATCCCATTTAAACTGTCCATTGCAACGAACGAGAGACCAACCCGTAGACCTTTGACGATTTGTAGCCTTCACCTAACAGTTTACATAAATAATTTTAAAGCATCATTTACTTAAAAATGAGAACTAATAATTTAATTTTAACATATTGTTCTTCATTAAAAAAAACTTAATCGGCAACATACTTTATTAATTCTAATTGCGTTGTCATTGCACTACAATAAACTATGTCAATTTAATTGTAAGATTTAGAGAACGAAAGGCAAGATGGCTTTACGTCCCTTCGGGTAGTCGGGGAATTCCTTCTTGTAGTTGCGGTGCTTGTTGATAGCCCACACTGACATCTGGTACATTCCTACTGCAGCAAATATACCCACTGAAAATAATGATTCATTGTCAGCCACAAGGCATTATTGGCCATAGACAGCTATGGTTGCCATAATGTTTTCTGTGTTACCATGATAAAATTAAACTTTAATATAACTAAAATTCTTTACATAATTTTAATTTTAGTTTTAACTTTTATATACTTTAATATAGAAAATGTCAATATGTTTTATGTAATAATGGCAAATTTATAATATATACATTTTACAGAGAAACATAAAAAATGCAGTAAAAATTGATTTGTGATAAATCATTGAGCAAATATTTATAGAGATAACCTTCAAATAATATGTACACAACAAACATAACTGCAATATAATTTAACCTTACAAAAAATTATCAAGGTTAAGTTTAATTGGATTTGAATCTTATTAAAATTTAAAGTTACATATTACTCATATCACTTAAATTTTAAACTTTTATTAAAAATACTCAAATTATACATTTACAGACAATAAAAAAGTAGGCAACACATCAGTAATTGCAGAGTTCTATGGACAGTTCACTATTTTAGAAAATTCAGATGGCCGCTTGCTCATTTACCACCTAATTATATATAAAAAAACCTGGAATAAAAGAGTAAAATCAACATAATATTTACCTGGAGCACATTTCGTCAAAATGGTGAAAAATACCCAAGCGCCAAACTCATAAGTGTAATTAGGGCAGGACACATAATTCAAAAGCAGTGAGAATGGGTTTCCATCAGGCATAGGGATGCGTCTCACTTTGGTACCGGGAGGACGGAGGTTCTTTAACAGCAAGTGAATGCTCAGATTACCCAATTCACATAACTGGAAAATAAAACATAGTTATTTTAGACCTATATAAACTCGCCATATTACGGAAAAATATAAAATTTTCTTTAATGTAATGCAACTGACAATAGTGAGCGTCGGTGGCTCAGTGGTTTAAGCACTTGACTTGTAATCTACAGGTCTTGAGTTCAAATCCCCGCCATGTACCAATGTGATTTTTCGATTTTTCGAATTTTCATATGTACATAATTTACCCGACGTTCTTACGGTGAAGGAAAACACCGTGATGCAACCTGCACATATCGGTGAAGAAATTCAAAGATATGTTTGAAGTCAATCAACCTGCACTTGGCCAGCGTGGTTGACTATGGCCTAGTCACCCTAACTTTAGGGTAGGCTCCGAGCACCTCAGTGGGGACGTATAGTGAGCTGGTGATGATGATGATGAAGTGACAATAGAAGCATTACCAATCCAAGATTTTTATATTCTCAGTTAAGTCATAATACCAAAGGCACAAGCCTACAATAACTTTGGTGTGACTAGGCCCTAGTCAACCATACTATTTTAATGAATTGGTTGACTTTATACTTTGAATTTCATCACAAAGTTTCTTTTCACACATAACAATTACACAGAATAACTATCAAACATGTTTTTGTGTAAAACTACTAAAAATTAAACAAGTTTTAAAAACAACAAGAATAAACATTACCAACTTTGAAAGGTGTAAGGTTATGAGTAAATAAACTGGAATTATTCATATGCAATTCAATGGTAATTATTATGTTAACCGGATTAGTTCTTGAACCAACTTTAAAACAGTTATATTTTTATTACAGAAAATACGACCCTTTTGTTTACAGTTTCTAAATGTAAAAATTGTTGTAATAGCATGGCTAAAATATGATAGATAGATGATGCTTATATTCATTGACAATACAATTTTATATGATACAATCTTACTTAATACAAGCTGTTTATTAATAGTTCCTAAGCATTAGTAATAATAAAATATAGCCTATGTTATTCACAGGTAAATTAACTTTCTCATGGTGAGAGAATTTTTAGAATCGGCCCAGTAGCTTTTGCGTGAATCAAATACATACAAAAATACAAATCTTTCCTCTTTATAATATTAGTATAGATTATAATTACGAAAGTTTAGATGAATGTTACTACGTAACATAATGAATCTAGTTGAGATTGGCATAGACAAAGGACATTGTCTGGAAGAACACATAGATGACTAATTACTCTTTTTAAATATCCGCACAGATGTAGTTGGGACGAGTTAGTAAAATTACAATTTTATACAATATAGTGTCGTATAAATATTACACTGTTAGTATTTATATTGCTGCCATATTAATGCCACATTCATACAAAGTTAATGGCTTAATAGATAATTAAACCTGTAAATTGCACAAATGGCAGACTTGATTTAAAGTTACATAATTTTTATGTTAGTGTTTAATACTTTGATAAATATAAAATGGTACTTACGATGAACCCTGCCAGACCGACGTACACACAAACATTGCAGGGTGCAGTGAAGAGTGGATGATTAACATGGTAAGCGATGTAGAGAGCAAACAGCCAATAATATGTGCAGTTCTTGAATAAGTTGCGAATCGGCATAGTGCCGTGTGAGAAACGGTGCACAAAAACTGTCTCCAGCAGTCTTTTAGCATAGTGGAAACTCCAGCACAGCGCTGCTATACTGAAATAATCATAATACATATTTAAATAAAGGCAATTATACATGTATACTTGAACACAGGTGACTACTTAAAAAAATACATTTATATCCATAACCAATTTTTTCTACAAAATAAGTTTTGTAGAAAAAAATGGTGTTTATAAAAGAACCTTTTACTCTCAATTTGCAAAGTACAGCTTTCAAATAGAAACCAATATGTTGTCATGTATAGCATTTAGGTTACATGTATGAGCGCGCACATACTTAACTACAGCTCCTGGTGATGATGTTTGATCCCCATACAAGATCCATGGTCTTTGATAAACCCACAGATAGACAAACAATGGACCAGCATATTCAGCTAAAAATACATTTTTATATGATATTTGTGGCCCAAGATCTGAGACATAGAGCTTAGAGCCATCTTGGATGTTTAGAGATTTTAGAGTAGATTCATCTTTAAGTGACTTTCCTTTAGCTTCGGGTTTGATGGCTTGCCTTTCAGGGTAAAGGGATTTTTTAAGGTTTTGATAAATCTTTTCCTTTACATTTTTTACAGTGGCGTCTTCGTTCAATGTAATTTTGCCGAGAGACTTTGATCCCGCAGTGGTCAATATTTCAATCTGTAAAACGTCTTCAGTTAGTTTTTTAATTGCATTTTTATAGTTTGACAAAATAAAATACTTACCTCCATCTTCGATTTAAATCGGCGTTTTTTGTTTAAGTAATAGGGACTTTAATGTGTTGTTTTGTCGTTTCTATAATATACACGACAGAAACGATCGAAGACTGCTAGGATTGTGAATAAATGAATAATTTAAGGTAAATTCCGGCTCAACCAACTTAGACTTTGAACAACACAACAGCCTTCATCTTTTTGACAACGGCTGATTGACTGATTGGTTATGGATTTAATTACATTACACTTTGTTTTTCATTTCATTTAAGCTACCTACTTACTGCAAATATTAAAAAAATGTTACACTGAATTCCACTAATTTTAATAAAAAAATGTGTTGCAGTGTTTTGTTCAATTTAGTTTATTATTGTTTTTTTTAATGAAAATGACAACTTTTAAATGAACGCAGTTATTGCGAGAGGCGAAAAATGTTTGGTTGGTACTCTTTATTTGTCATGTTCTAAAACCATTTTCCACCAAGCCAATAGCCGCGTGCGACCGCTAAATCACATCTTAATTCAATGGTTTTTTCTTATTGTTTTTCATGACAAGTGCGGTTACTGCTTCCATTAGAAAGTTTATATTGCCGGAAGGTCTTTACAAAAAAGGATGTTTTTTTTCTCAATGTGAAGGAGAGAGACTACAATTTACGCCTTAGGAAAGTTACATCTTTGCAAATTGCCGCTGCCTTGATGAAAACAATGGGAATCGCGCGACTCATCACTTGGTGGAAATGTAGTCTACAGATGTTATTCGATCTGTATGTACTGTCATATTATTAAAACAGTTGTGTATGTGTAGTGATTAAATGGCGATTGGTGGTTACATTGGAATTTCGTAAAAGATATCGCTGTACACGAATTAATTTGCAAAATATAGTGTTTGCACAAATAAAAAGTAAAAATGCGTTCTGTCGTAGAAATAGGGGCTAGTGTCCCCGCATTCTTAGGAAAATTATGGAAATTGGTTAATGATTCAGAAACAAATAATTTGATTTCATGGAGCCCTGTAAGTGTATAAGTTTCCTTTTACAGTGTTATTTAATGTTTCTATCAAATAACACGTCTGATGAAATGTGATGCAACGAACTTCAATGGAAAATAACCATAACACAACCTAAAAATTGTATGCATATTTAAGACGCAGCTGATTGTCTGCTGCGAAACTTGATAAATAAATAGTTACATGTCACGTTTTCTACCACGCAGGTTCTCGCCCGAACATTTGTTAAGGCGAAGCACTACGGACATAAAAGAAAACTGTATTAAATTGTAGTAATCTTTATTAAATTAATACTTTGTATAAAATTACAATAAGATAATTATAATTTATATTAATGTTTATTTCCAAAATTAAAATAAAAACGATTGTTGTTTATTAAATTAATACATAATATGGTTATACTTATTTTTAAGCAAATAAAAATAAATTTAATAATAACTCTTTTAAAAGTGAAAGGAACTATTTAAACATATGATGATATATAGCATATCAATAGTTATAATGTAAAAAAGCTAAATGCAGTACTATAAATACAATTAATTTTTTTTAAGGGTGGAAAAACATTTGTTATAAAAAATCAAGCAGATTTTGCAAGAGAACTACTCCCTTTATATTACAAGCACAACAATATGGCTAGCTTTATAAGGCAGTTAAATATGTACGGCTTTCATAAGATAACATCTGTAGAAAATGGTGGATTAAGATATGAAAAGGATGAAATAGAATTTTCTCATCCATGTTTTATGAGAGGTCATGCTTATTTATTGGAACATATAAAGAGGAAAATTGCAAATCCAAAATCAATTGTCGCTAGCAATGAGAGTGGTGAAAAGATTCTTCTCAAACCGGAGCTTATGAATAAAGTATTGGCAGATGTAAAACAAATGAAAGGAAAACAAGAAAGTCTTGATGCTAAATTCAGTGCAATGAAGCAAGAGAATGAAGCATTATGGAGAGAGGTAGCAATATTAAGGCAAAAACATATCAAACAACAACAAATTGTTAATAATGTATGTCTTTTAACAATTTTAAAATATTGTTTTATTGTTAAAATTTATATTAATGTTGTAAAATAATTTCAGCTTATACAATTCCTGATGTCATTAGTACAACCAACAAGGGCACCAAATGCTAATGGAAATAATGTTGGTGTGAAGAGGCCTTTCCAATTGATGATCAATAACGCAGCATATGTTGCCACAAGCGATGGCCCTTACTCAAGTAGAGCCAAAAACATTAAGCTAGATAAAGAAGTTCCTTTAGAAGATATCAATGAAGATAACTTGGTGGGTACTTGGCTTTGATTATAAATATATTATCATATTAATGTAATAATTATTCACTATTTTCTTTTATATTGTAGGAAGATGGACCGACAATACATGAATTAGCTCATGATGATGTCTTACATAATGATGCCTCACAGGATTCCTTAGACCCATCCAACTTTGTGACGGTTGATATAGCAGCTAATCCTGAAATGTTTGTGGGGAACACTGACCCCACATCTGCAATACAATATCATGTTACAATGGCAGATGGTGATGAAGCGGAGACAGGTAATTATACTATTGTGCAACTATTTAATTACATTTTTCAATGAAATTGTACCTAGGTTATAGAGTTTTCAAATTGTAATATTTTAATGCATTAGCAGTACTATCGGATTTTTTTTACACTTTCGTTGGGTATTCTAGGGTTTTAACCTACTGAATTATTAATTATTAAAGAGTATATTGCTAGAACCATTCAAAATATTCAAAATTTCTTTGATGGTACACTATTTATGATAATTTCGACTTTTAGATTGGAAGATGACATATCCTACTAATCGAAAAAAGAATGTGAGAACAAGAGTGAATAATCCTGTACCAGTTGTAACATCACCGTCACCTATGATGGCATCACCTTCTCCTATGACACCTTCCCCGACATCTCCAATCTCACAGAACACTCTTGAACAACCACTTAACGTAGCTACCATGACAATACCAGGTACCTCAAAACCAAAAAATGGATCCAAAAAAGATGTAATGCCAAGTGGGAAACATCTCCCCTCAAGTAATTACAATGCAATAAACAATTCAGCCGATTTCAAATTGCCAGCTGAAATATTTGCAAGTGATGATTCAGTTAGCGATGCGGGAGTCATTCCAACTGATGAATTTGGTATAAGGAACATAATCCAAGAAACAGTGAAACCGGAACCAGCCATCTCCATGTCCAAAGATGAAATGCTCGGCGGAGTGAATATTAAAGTTGAAAGATTCTTAGATAACACAAAACCATCAAAGAAATCGAAGAAATCAAAGAATAATGAACCCAATGATGTAAATTTGGCTGACATAAAGACTGAATTACAGGATTATTTTGATTGGAACAACATGACACTAGCTACAGTTAACAACAATAGTAACGTTAACCGGTTCCAGTCTATGTAAGTACTTAGTGTTAACCGGACATTTTTACACCCGTTATCAACAATATTTTCTATTCTATATTATACATATTAAGATGTGCCGATTTTTACTATATGTTAAATCCCTCAGGCTTTTATTTCTATGTTTTTCAATATTTATTTTTAATTTCAATATTCAGGTATAGAAGAGATAACATGGCCAAAAATCAAGATGAATTTTCTTCCTTTGGATCCAATTCAAACAAGTATGTGATATGACAAATAATGCAATTTCTTGCTATTGAAGCAAATATTAACAACCATGTTTATGGGCTTATTACTCATTCAATGTTATATTCTGCAGACAGTGTGTGCTGCCTATACTAAAACTCTTTAGTAGTTCTATTAAAAATTCATTTAGGAAACTCTCTCAAGATGTTGTTAGCAATATTAAATTTTTATTTCATTTTGTATTTGATTTTTGAACAATTTTTATTCTATTATTCTAGTGATTATAAAATAAGTTCACAATAACTGTAAGTTCATTGTATGTATTGTATTTATGTAATATCTTTTATTTATTTTTTCTCTGAATAGATTATGACATGTTTTAAATAGATTTGAATTCTGTTTTAGCTTTTAAAAAAAAAGTTCAAATGATACATTGATACTCAACAAAATACCAATAAATAGTGAAAATAATATACACAATGTTCTATACCTTTTTATTACAGACAATTACGAATTTCTTAATAATAAGCACATTATTTCCAGGAACGACATAGATGACCATTTGGATACAATGCAAACTGACTTGGATTCATTAAGAGAACTTCTACGAAGTGATAGCTACTCCTTGGATACAAACACTCTATTAGGGGTATGTAAAATAATAAATTTTGTATATTTTGAACCTTTAATTTAATATATTTTAATTTTATTTTTATATTAATTTGCATTAATGGTGTGTAAACGATTTTAAAAAACATACGGTAAGTATTTGGCGCCCTAAATTCGAATGTTGTGCGTCAGTGTGAGTGAGCCTTTGTACCGCACACAGGCGCGGTGCCGCGTCGCTACACGGTGTCGCGGCGTGCGGTTGGCAGCACTGCGCCAGGTCACGTTGCATTCAACGTGCTAGCCGCGCGTGTTAGACCTTGTGCTTTTACTGTAACATTTTGTACTCACGAGGCGACAGCCGACCGACGACTCGGCCACGTAATGCCGGCTTCCTTATAATTATCGTTGATAACGATTTCATTCTGTCTAGTTGTATTATGAATTCGTACGACTAAATTATTGAGAAATAATCGACGCTGTTTTATATGTCGGGAGTTTTATTATTTTAATTAGTATGTTACATTTTAACTTCTGTATTGTCCATAGAATGCTGATTCAGGCGTCCAACCTGCGATGTCTCTCGTCATTCCTTTCCATCAACACACCATGAATGACTATGTAATTTCTTGAAATAAATGCAACCTAATTAAATTTAACACAACGTATAAATTAAATACTGTTTGATGTTGATTTTATAATTAAATTTTAACTGAACTGTTTGTGCATATTGCAAATAATTTAAACAAATATCCACTAACATAAGACGAAATATTTATTACGTAAGAAAAGTTTTGAATGTTCAATCCACCCCCTTGTAGTTCGATAGTCTGGTGAATTACATAAGATTTGCTCCGACGTTAGGATATCTACATTATCCATATTATTAAATTATCAAATGTAGAAGGGGTGCGTACATTTCTAGTAGTCGATATTGCAGTAGATTTGAAATATATTTACAACTGAGTATAAACTATAGTTTAAATCATGTTTCCAGTTGTTCGGCTCCGAGGATCCTTTCTATGGGCTGTCGTTTAATCCAAACGAGGACAGAGCAAAGACAAGCAATAATGGTGAGTTAGAAATAAAATCTCTTATTTAACCAGCATTTTATGATTTAATGCAGTCTTATTTATGGTTTGCGTTATTTAAAATTATTTGGTATTTCAATTTGAACATATAAAGGTGTACTGTGGATTTTTGGGTACAGCTTAAAAGGTAAATAAGAGAAGAATTATAGGGGACTAACGGCAGAATGTTGAGACGAATCTTAAACAATTCGCTTCGTAAGTACCGTTTAAAATATCTGTCAGATATCTGTTAGATATAATTAATCTGTCAGAGGTAAAAAATTTAACGAAATTTGTTTCAAGGTGTTGTTATATATTTATATGTCGTTTCATTATTCTGCCGTAATAGTTATTGCAAGTGATATTTTACGTTTATATTAATTGTAGATACAACAAAACAGTATCCGATGATTGATTATGATTGGCTGATCAGTGGCGGCGATAAGACGCCCGCGTAGAACTACAACTTCATTGCAACATTGTATACATCGACTATTGTTTAATTATGGATCGTTTGGTAAAGGGTTGGATGACGTCTTGTCTATGATAGTGTTGATCCATATTTAAAAATAATTTGGAACATTATTATTTTAATTTTAAGAAGTTAATAATTTCGATATTATGATTGCATATGCAACCTGAGTTAACAGCTTGTTACAAAATTTACTTATATCATTCTAACTAGAATGTGTAGAAACTGTGCTCACTATGTTATTGTGCACGCATAGTACGAAGGTCTTAGCTTCGAATTTAAGACTTCAGAATTAGATCTAAGGATGTACTTTTAAGTTCGTTATATTTTCAATACAACCACAGAACAAAATTATTTGTTTAATTTAAGATTATTTTAATAAGTCGGGCAACACTGGAGTAAACTCATTATTTGCACTCATAGATATATAATAATAACACATCAGATATATCTTCTATTCTTATTTATGATTAAAATTAAACGGTTTTTGTTGAAATATATTTTAATTCAACGGAAAGAGAAGAAATGTAACTTTTTTTATCAAATGGGACAATTTACGATGTTTATTATAATATACTTTTAAATTTACTAATCCTGTGAAATATATTTTTTTATGTAATGAAGCAAAGAAGAAAGGTGATATAACCAATGTAGTCGGCGGAGAAAGCCGCGCCCAGAGCCACTGTTCTGAGGACGATGGTACTCATTCTGATTTTAATCCAGTTGTTTATATTGACGCCTTTAGTTTGTATTAGTGTAGTGCAACTGTCGCACTCATAGTTGTGAGTCCCTTAGTATAGTATCTCGTACTAAGTGACAACGATTTTGTGAGAGGCAGTAATTTCGCATGTAATTGACATATTTGCCTATTTTTGTGTATGGATTTTATGTGGCTTTCTTTATATTTTTTTTTAATGTAAAAATATTAGTAGATTTTTTTGTTAATTTACTAATATTTCCTTTAACCACTCCAACTAAGCTCTAGGCTTGTGCTAGGATATGGTTCACGACAATAGTCGAATGGCGGGATTCGAACCCTCGACCGCAAGATCGGTAGTCCGTACCCCAAACCATTAGGCTATTGGCGCTTAATTGATATCTTTTACAAATTACTTGACAAATATGAGTTTCTGTACATTATATTATTGGTATAGATGCAGTATGTCTCTATGGAGTAAAACATACTTTTTGCCTAAAGAATATTGCCCTTTTGTATATTAAATTAACCTTAAAATAACCTATTTGTTGTTTAAAAATCTAGTAATGATGTATGAGGTTTCTAACAATTGTAATTATCAATTGTCACTAATTAGAAAGCTACATAAATGACAATAAATTAGGAATATTGCTTAGTAATTAAAATTGGATGTAATGGGTATGTATTATTTGTTTTAATTGTTGAAAGCTATTTAAGCTTAGTATGATTTATGAGAATGCATGAAGCACGTTTATTTTTTTAATTATGGTCGAATTGGTTAATGTAGTAATAACTTAAAGGTTCGAGTTTGCCGGAAACTGTTTGGCTTAAACATTTAATTTAGAACCCATGGTTGTTAGTTAAGGTAAGGGTAAGCTGGTAATTAGAAGTTTAGTTTATTGTCCGTTATGCAATTAACTACATTAGTGATTATGTCAAGTAATTGATGACACTCTTTTAGAACTGGTAAAAAATCGGTTTGTCTAACGACAGTTATGGGATCTTATATCTAATGAGGATCTCCAAAAGATTTAACTTTTTTCGTTCAATTAGTCGAATTATAATTGGAATAAATAATCAATTTTTATAATTTCAATAGCATCAAGCTTTATTGGGTATCTATGTACACATAAAGACTATGTTTTTTTTTAATAATGCTCTGTTTTGGTATTAGAAATGTATTTTGGTGTGGATATGTGTCCTACTGTTTGTAAGTTGCTATGGTCAATTAATATTTATATCTCGCCAGCACAATGGTCATTTTTAATACGATGCACTAACTTTTGGGAAACTTTCAGCTGAAGGGTATCAGCTTATCTCGTATACAGGGAATATTCCGTATCTAGAAGATATAAATCTCCCCGAGTTGGAGGGGGAAAGTTGTCAGGAGACGCCGGTGGTGCCGAGCCCCGGCTCCTCGCTGCACACGCCGCGCCTCGACCTCCCGCACACGCCGACACCCTGAGGCACCGCTAAACGCAGGAAAAAGCGCAAGTGACTTTAACTTTAAGTGTATTTAAAGTGACTTCTAGGATACAAGGTGTTGATTTATAATTTATATTGTGTTATAGTCACATTTAAGAAATAGACTAGGCAAGTGAATTAAATTTTTTTAACCGGTAATTTCTCTGACAGGTATCAGTTGTCAAGTTTAGTACGCCATCTCGTGTCTTGTATTGACATTACAAAATTGTAATAAGCTCCATCTTTTGTTATAAAATAAACTAAACTGTTTATTAAATTATTTAAATTTAACCGGTTTATTTTTGTATATGACAGCGTCAGTAAATAAAATGTTTACTTTATATATTTTTTGAATTCCTTTGGTTATAGTATACAACTTGGTATTACAAACCAAAACGATAATCAAATTTACTAGTTTTTGTGATTGAAGTTAATATTTCGTGTATTTGAAGTAGGTATAATTCAATCTAACTTCATTGTAAAGCTTCATTGCTTGTACAAACAATAGTTGAGTAGCCACATCAAACTTATTACAAGGAAAGTCTTGTTATTGTGCACTATTTGATAACATCCCGTACTCTTTACAACAATGACTCTAAAGGCCTATTCAACGAAAAGTGTTATATCTCTTTTCATATGCCCAGTAGACATTCCAGTCCAGTGACATACCGTCACTGGATTGCAACCAGAAATGTTAACCTCAATAGGGCATTTCAGTGAGTTCTTTTTTCTATTTTCAGTACTGGATTCAATTCTGGACTGGAATAATGTAAACTGGGCTTTGTCTTTTATGCCAGATATTATAATTATAATTTTTTACTTGGTTTTATGTAGGTACAGAACATGGTATTATCATGAGACATTTTATCATGCTGCCAGTTGTCAAACCGCAATTTCCCATATCATAGTTTTGCTGGTACAAAATTGTACAAAGTATTTTATTTCAAATATGTATGTATGTATTGTAAAGGTTACTCAAACCAAAAATAATGAGTAGTTAATTAAAACTGAATGAATTGTCTATGAACGCAAATACTTACAATTTTCAAGATGTTTAACTAAATAAATGTAGAGATAAATGCTTATTTGTAAATGTTTCGGCGGAAACGCAACATTAATAAACTTGTAAATTGTTTTAGACTTATAATAGAACATTATGTATATATATCAATAAAATTAGTAAATAAAGATCGTGTATAAGGCCACCTGTAAATATGCTTGTTATATAAAAACTATTTAATTGCAGGCTATAGGATTTAGTATATACAGAGTATATAAGATACTGGTGCCTTATATACAATATTAGTTTAAAAAAACCCTTAGTAACTATTGTGGGATAGTAAAAGATTTTTACTAGAACTTTCTCAGCAAAATAAAGAATAACTGGTATATAAAAAAAATATCTTAATTTTTCCGTTAGTAATTTCTTTAAATAGCAATTAAACTGACTGATGGTATGATAGCCTAACGGTGAAGGATGCAAAAGATTTTATTTCTATAGTATAATAAAATTATTTTTGTTACCGAGACTTAATAAGTCTACGCGAATTATTATGTACATACATATGTATAATCTGTTTCTTTTTATATATTTGTAATTATAAGTGTAAAGATTTACTATAAGGAGGTGTAAACTATTCTCAATTATTAAAGGTGCTTTACACTGTAACATCAGTGAAAATGTACCTTATGATATTTTAAAATACAATTTTTGTGATAGTAACGCCGCAGAGCATTTTTATTATTAATCTTTTATTAAATAGTTAACCAGCTTGCTATATAAATATCGACATATCAATGATTAAAATCTTTTTCTCATTGCTTATTGAATATTGTTGTTTGTGTTTTTTTCAAGAGAATGAAAGAGATGGAATATTTGTCCAGGTGTAACGACAGTTAAATTCACAATATCACTTGGAATGTTAAAATTGTTTGTACGTTTTCATGCTTAGTCATTTTTTAATATCGTTATTCCTTAGATGCGATCACTAGAGTGCTGATAAATGTGACTTACGATATCTTATAAGGAAATAGTGTGGCTTGAAAAATACGATGTATAGGCGTTTACCATTTTGAGTGTTAATAATAATGAGAATAGCAAAATAGTAGGAGTTAGACTAAAATGAGAATTATTTTTAATGTTACCCGTACCTATGAACTGTTAAATATCCATACATTGTAGTTCGGATTTAAAAGGGTCGAAAGCTCCAAAGAATCCATAATTTTGTGGATGTGATGCTCTCATTTAGATCTTGTTTTCAGTCCAATAGTAGTAATGTATGTTTTTTTGTTTTATTTACGTGTAAACATTGTTAACTTGTACAAATTTTTACATATATTTTAGTATGCTTAAATCGCAATAAACATACAGACTGACATTTCCATCCTAAATTTATGATATACCTACGCAAATTATTTTGAAAACTGTCCTACAAAAATATAACACTTGGTGTCTTTAGTATGAAAAATGTCCAATTTATATTCAAGTTATAAAAGTGTTTCGATTAAGGAATAAGTAATTGTAAATTTATAACCTGACCAAGAATAAAAAAAATCCTGACCATAAATTTCTATTTTACGCAAATTCATATTTTTCAGCAATATGGCAAGGATTTTTATATTATTGGTTAGGCAATTTTATATTGTTAAAAAATTGTTTCATTTTTGTCCGTTATTGTTACACGAGTAACTCGTTTTAAATAATATTGTAAAAACTATGTAAAAACCCTCTAGGAATATGGAAATTTGTATAGGAATTTGGTGAAAAAATTGCAAATGTTTGTTTGGCGCTAGTCGTTTCCAATGACTTTCAATTACGTTGCGAAAAATAGCAATTAACATATCTGTGCTTGTATTGTAATATTAAGTACCACATAACGTTAGGTTTCATTGTATTATAACATTTTTTCCGAATTATGAACAAAGTTTTTTTGTTTTTAAGTTAGCTTATAATTTACTATGTAAAGAAATACCTATAAGTTATTTTTAATGTAATAAAAGATTGTATACTAAATGTCGTTTTATTAATTTATACCTTTTATCATTGCATGGAATTACCTTCTGGTTGACTTGCTACTCTATTTGGTAGTCGTTTGCCTTATATTGACCTTGACCACTCGAGACCTAACAAGTGACGGGTAAATATTGAAAGAAATGACGAATCGAAAAATCCAACCGAGTTGAACTTTGCAAGTCATGGGTTTATAGTTAGGTTCATAAAATCATCAAGATTGGCGATTTTTGTATTGCTAGTTTATCTGAATTTGTGTAATGTACTGGGATTAAAGAAAAAGTAACTTCAAACTAAGTTTTCTTTTCGCGGGAATTAAGTTTGCTATTTTTTACGGAATAGATGCCTGGCATTTATTCATGAAACCTTAAGAAAAAGTCTTGTTTCGTGCAAAATAAATTTTAATTGTTCTATGATTTAACCACATGTACTGTTATCACAGTTTTTTTAATATCACAATTACATATGACAGCATATTCCATAAACGAAATTATGACCGTTAAAAAATTACAAGCGTTATTAGTACTGCTTATCAAAACATTGAGTCAATTATTTATACAAGCAAATGCAACAAAATCATTGTAAATATTAGTAAATAATCTATTAAAATAAGATATAATAAAATGTTATAATATACACAACACAAACGAATATCGCTTATAAATATTTCTATCTCAAAGTTAAATTTTTTGCAGTTATCAATTTAAAAAAAATTTTTTTTTTTCGCAATTCGATACATACAATATAGAGGCAGGCTTTGATCTACTTGAAATGTTAGCATATAAATAAATCGTCAACATTCCACAGAATATTGTTATTGCATGTATAGTTCTTTTCATATATCTTGGCGGCTTAAGAACATCGACGCACCCAGCGTTACCTAAAACTGTGTGAATGCAACTTGTATGAAGTTAAGAGTTAACCGCCAAGATATATCAAAAGTACTGAAATGTAACATATTACCACTCTTTTTACATGAGTTTCTGTACTCGCACATTTAAATATACATATATTAAAAACAAAAAAAAAGTCATAGTTCGGATACGTACATTTGTCCTATTAGATTAAATTTTGCTAAAAAAAGATAGTTAAAAAACTACGAATATTTATCAATGTGTCTTGTTAAATTTATATGTGCATCTAATTTTTCTTATATTATTAATTTTTTTAATGCCATTATAAGCCCTATCAAAAATTGCAATTTGTATCATCACATAATTATTGCTTTTTATTAAAACATTGATATATGATTTCTACACTATAACTTATGTTAACTAATGCCTAGCGTGTACAAGATATGTAAATACTTCTCTTCCATATTGTTCCTTGTTCCTTTATCCATATTGTCCCCTGTAGGAACAGGGGACAATATGCCAAACAAAAGAATTGGATTTTTGCTGTGGTCCTAAAGTCTTCATAGTAAAAACATGTTTTGTTTGATAATCATTATTTAAAAATCTTAATGTAAGCGTAACTTCCTCATCAATGATGGCAGAAATGTCGGTGCTGGTGATCTGTTCTTGACGGATTCCGTGATATAAGGCCCTGGTTTGGTCATCAGCACTGTGTGCAGTGTGGGCAGGGCTCCGATGGCACAGGCAAGCTCCGGAGACATATATCTGCAGCCTTGCACATCCAGGAACTTGAGCTTCTCACAATGCGTCCTGATAGCCTCTAATGATCTATCAGTCAGTTGGTTGCAACCCTGAAATTTAAAAAAAAAGAATACAATTTTAAAATAGACCCATGATGATAGGTGGTCAATTCATTATTTCAACCTGACAATATATTTCACTATTAGGCTATCATTATAATAAATTATGCAAAAATACTTAACACTTAATGTTTAAATAATGTTTTTAGTTTATACTTTGAATATATTTATTGTAAGGTCTCACATGTCCCAAATTATTATGACTATTACAGTATTTAAAAATACAAGATGTCTTACCCGTAATTCAAGTGTCTGTAATCTTCTTAATTCTTTTACGATTTCAGTTACTGCATCATCCTTTAAATTATAACAATCAGTTAAATTGAAATATTCAATACTCGGGCAGTTTCTTACTAAGTGTCCTATGCCTTCGTGAGTTATCTGTTGACATCTACTGAAATTAAGATTTGCTAACTCTTTGAAGGTAAATGCATATGTCAAACTAACATCAGTTATTCTGTTACAACCGCTCATATTCAATTCTTTAAGATGTCTCAATCGTGCCAAAGAGTAACCCGAAAATGAGTCCTGTGTTATATTTTCACACATTCTCATAACATTCTTCTTTCTATACGCATCTCTTACTATTTCCTCTTCAGCTCTCGAGCCTAAATGTATTTTCTGATGCGTGGGAGCTTCATCGTAATTAGACATTATCGGTGAATCATCATCACCATCTTGCTGTAACTTGCCCATTCCTGTTAAACCTGCATCTGACACTTTATCACAATGACTTATTTTCAAAGTGTGTAAGAAACCTTGGTTTTTGAATACAACCTGTATAGATGTATCTGTTACAGCATTAAAACAATAACTCAAGTCTAATGAACGCAAATTTGGCAACTTCTCCGATAACATAATAACACCAGTTTGGTCCAAGTTTAACGAATGTATATCCAAATCTTCTAAAACTGTATTCTCTTCAGCACATATACCATTTTTTAGTCCTTCCTTTGTAATCAATTCGCACTGTGAAATGTTTAATACCCTTAATTTTGTTAATTTATGAAGTTCTGATATACCTAAGTCAGTAACAGCTCTGCATCTTTGTATATTTAGATATTCTAGATTAATTAAATTGTTACAAATGTGAACTAGAGATTGATCAGTTACTCTGGTGCATAAGCCGATGTCTAGCTCTTTTAACATAATCTGATGTGTAGCAAGAGCCAGGATACCTGTATTAGTGAGCTGATCACAAGAATGGACTTCCAATGTATTTAATTCAAGGTTAACAACTTCTGATAAAGATTTTAAAGCTGCACCATCTATTAAAGTACTCGAGAACTGCAGTGTCTTTACACTCTGTGCATGAGAATGTATAAATTGTAAAACAAAATAAAATGTTAAAACACTCTCTGATGGATTCTCAAATATATTAGTTCCGCTGGGATAAAATTTCTTCACTAAACCCAAATGAAATTGTAGAGAGCAACCTGATAAATTTAAATGTTCGAGTGCTGGAGCAGCCTTCACAAAACGGCTAAATAATGCATCTGTTAAGTACTGGTTGCCCGATAGGCTCAATGATTTCAAATTTTCTAGATTATTCACCAACAGGCCATCAGTTTTTCCTTCTAATAAGCGACCTGACATAAAAAGATCTTTACAACTCTCTATATTTAATGATTCTAAATTTGTACATTTCTGTAGAATATTCACAAACACCTTCTCACACATATCACAATTTTTAAAAGTCAAGCTTTTAATATTTTCTCCAGTTCTTTCCCAGAATCCATTTAATTTACTTGATATTTCAACCTCATTGAATAAGTAGTTTGTGTAAACTGTCGCTGAATTCTCAAAGATGCTCAGATTAGATGATTCTTCATCACTATTTATAGATTTATATAAAACAATTACTTTATTCTTTAAGAAGCAATAAGCATTAGCAGCTAAATACCAGGAGCGGCATGTCTCACTTGCACATTTCCTGTCCGACTTTGGTAGGTATTTGAAAAGATAAACTAACACCTGTGAAATACAAAAAAAAATTTCATCATTATTTTAAGACTGCAGTGGGCCATAACAATTTAAAAAAATAATTATAACTTGAATGTAAAATTAACTTATGAAAATTATGCAATACTCATATTGTATATTAATATTTAGACCAGTCCAGTATATGTAAAATCATACAATTATAGAATATAAAAAGACAAACAAAGGTCAAATCTTTTCAGTTATGAGAGCAAAATTACTATCAGGAAGATAGCAATCACGTGAAAAAATGATATAAAAATCAGACAAAGAAACCTTACGATTATTAATTCATGATTAAATTAGTCTACTTACTTCGAATGGTAATTCCATGATCAAATTTAAAAAGGCACAATCTCTTTATTTTAAGTGTATAGCAACTTTACATCATTCAATTGAAAATTTAGACAAGATTTTATAATTATTATAAGTTCAATGGGAAAATTTGAAGTCTATGGCCAAACATATGACATTTTACTAATTTGACAAACATGTGAGTGACCTTGAATTTGTCTCATGATTTTGAAGTTTGTAAACAGATTACGTAAATTACGTTTCGTTATAAGCTTCTATTTAGGTTTGTTTGATGTGTTTAATTTCATATTTAACAAATAATTATTATAAAAATACGGATAAAGCATATAATTGCAAAATTGTTTTGTTTAAAAAATTTTTTTGTAATTCGGCATGAAGCAATCGGCGAAACGACAATTGGAAGAAATGCTAATGCGAATGTGGCGCGACCAAAACGCAATGTATCGACGCGTGCTCGCCGCGCCGCGAGTCGCTGTTTTGATTTGGTGCATTCTTGCATTGCGATTGAACGCTATGAATGCAACTTCGTTTAAAATTGATATCAAGCCTGTAATGTAACTTCTCATTTCTTAAATATTGTTATAATACAAATCATACTAATATTATAAATGCGAAAGTTTAAATGGATGGATAGATGGATATTTGTTAGTGTTCGTAGTCTAAACGGCTGAACGGATTTTGATGTGATATAGATGTGAAGAATAGTCTGGAGGAACACATAGGGTACTCGCTTTTGTTTTTTTAATTCCACGCGGACGGAGTCGCGGGTGAAAGCTAGTATTTTATAAAAATCTTCTTAGTTACGATTCTTGTGTTACAGCGTTCGTTATAGACTATCCTTATAAAACGCATGTAAATAACACTAATTATAATTGTTAATTAAAAACCCAAAAATTGTTATGAATAAAAAAATCGTCAAACCGTTTCTTTCGTTTTGGGAAACCGACAGTTATATTAAAAACTTATTTACATGAAAAGAACCCTCCCGAGGCAGTTAGGTAAAAATAAGAAATTTTTATTTAAGAAAAAACATGTAACTACTGTAGGAAATCACAAGACACATTACGTTCTTAAAAGATCCTATATGATGGTCAAAGTTGTACACCAAACGATAGATAACATAGTGATAGTATGACAATAAAACCTTATTTGTAAACACATTTTGTTGTGTTGTCAGTGTGTACTCAGCTTAGCACGCAGCTTGCAAGAAGTGAATTGGCGGCATCACGATCTTACGCAGGAGTTTGCGCGGTTACAATATTGTTTGGTGCCACTTGTTGGGCGCCAGGAAGCTCAGTAAGCGCGGGGTGCGCTCACCGACCGCCCTGCTATCCCGCGCTACACACGATTCCCGCCTTCATACTTTTACGATAACTTACGCGTAATCCGTCAATGTTTTGTGTTGTGATAAACGCGATGTAAACATTTCGACAATTAACATGTGATTGGATGCCTCAGTGTATCACGGAAGCATGTCACGAAGAAAACAAGCAAAACCAAGATCTCTGAAACGTAAGTTATTGTTGGATGCAGATGATGGTTAGCAGTACTTATAAAGGTTAATTCTATAACAAGATAGAATTTTACCAATGTGATTCTTATTGGAATAGTAGTTACATATTAATAATTCATAAAAGTATTTCTTTTATTAGTTGTTAGTACAGCTTTAGATTGCGTATTATGTGATCTTATTGTTTACTTAGTTAATAAGTAACAGACGCAAGTGCCAAGTATCTATACCGTTGACAATACATATGTAAATAATATATTAGTAAATTTTAATGTTATTACAAATATTACCGTTACAAATAATTTTAACTTTAACTATAACCGGCGATATGGTGCAACTCACCCTTATAATTAATAAAAATCCATTTACTTACTAGGAAAATGTTTAATTCTATAATCGGTTGCGTTAAATTATTTAAAACTACATTTACTAAAGAACAACCTATAGGTAATTCAAGACACTACTCTGATAATTGTGTACGGAAATTTAACTGTATTTGGTAATGTGTAATAAATATATTTATTTCAACATTTGAGTTCACTGTAAGAGTTAATTTCATTGAGTGAGTTATATGTTTTTAATTTGCGATAGGCAATAGGTACATTTGCACTCATTTTCCGTATTATCGTAAAAAAAACAACTGTTATATTCTAATCGTCTCAAGGATTTAATAGGTATTTATTTCTTTAGTTTAATTTTTTTATTTACATTAACTTGATAAATAAATTTACCAATCGACACGCGTTCTGCAAATATAAACAGCTTATTATTTTTATATTCTTACTTATTAATAGTTACAATTTAAATTCAAAGTACAAGGAAGAAAAAAGAATAGACCGTTTTTTTATAACTCCAGTAACTTTTATGTAATGCTAACAAAAAAGCTGGCATATGATCATTGTATTTGAGACTTTGAAGCTAGATTCTAAGAAATATTTATTCTTGTAATGTTATGAAGCGGCACCTTATGAACGATTATACCGGTTCAATAAGCTACAAGCTACAAGTTGTATTATCGTAATTTTTATACATTTTCCATAATAATTTTTATTTACGCTTATATTTTTAAGTTTCATGCTTGGGAAAAACTTATTTAACAGTTCATTTTTAGGTTTTACCTCTGGAAATATGTTCGATTCATATATAATTTGTTTCAAAGTAATGATTCTACGGTCTATCAATGCAACAAAGAGCATTTATCCCTGTTTTGTAGATAAAATTAAATTACGAATATAGTGCCCGCGTATCCAAACATTTTATTTGATACTAGTTTTCTAGAATTAAAAAAAAAGTGAGTAGCCTATGTGTTCTTCCAGACTATCCTCTACATCTTTACCAAATTTCATCGAAATCGGATCCGCGGTTTACCATACAAAGTCTAACAAACATCCATCCATCTAAACTTTCGCATTTATAACATTACTAAGAAGTAAGATGCCTTTCCCAAGTAATCATGTTGGCAAAAATAATTTACAAAACGAAATAATCCTACTAAAACCGATTACATCTCACACTACAAAATCGACTACGATTGAAAGGTGTATGTGTGTATAGTTTACAATAGCGTCGTAGTTTTAGCCGTGCTGTGTAATTAATAGTGTGACGTGGGCGCGGGAGCCGCGTCGTGCGTGATGGACGCGCTGCGACGGCCGGCTGCCAGCCTGCTGCGGCCGCGGCTGCATAATATCAGTGCTCCGTCAGTGCCAATGCCCGCCTAAGCCGGCCTAATGTCCACCAATGTTTAGCCTAACTCATTTGTTTCAAACCACCAGTTTTAGACAACGTACGCTTTTACGGCGTAGAATAAAGTGGGTCGTTAGGTTGGTCCCTGGATCAACACCCCTTGCAATCTGTATGATAAAATGTCAATTTATTTAGATAAATCTTAAACACGCAAATAGTAATTGCAATACGCGGTTTTTCATAGTCTCCATTAAGTTTAAAGAATTCTACTGTTTAACTACTTACATATGTCTTCTAATTATATGAATTAATTATCGGACGTAAAAGTTTAAAACTAACTAAATAGAGACAAGAATTGTTGTCCATGGTACATTCTTTTTTATCTATGTACAAATTAACTATTGACTTAAAGAAAAGAATATACACCTTTAATACAGTTAGCAGATGTTTGCGGCTGAACGGGTGCGATGTAATGTTGTTAACTTAAGATATCGATCCCGCACTCCAGTACTTCCGTAATGCGTCCCGCGGGGAGAGGCGATATGACTCTCAGGGCACTCGCGGGTACCTAATGCTGTGCTACCTCGCGAACTACCTACGTCTAGAAGCTAGTCATATGGGGCTCTGAACAGAAGTAGGGGTTTCCACGCTCCTTGTAGTTGTATTATATACGTTAAGCTCCGTAAAAAAGCTGGTCTTCGGCTTGGAAAAGTAGCAATAGAGAGGCCTTTTAATACTATTGTAATTTCAATCCTTGTCGGGTGCTATCCTAGCAGTCTTTGAGAAACAATCATTTCACTATTTTTGCGACAAACGACCACTTTCTATTTAGCAACCTTGTATTATAAAAAAATAATTCATCAATTACATTTTTTGTCTTCTTTGATTTAAGTAATTTCATCGCATATTTTCAGGAATTGGTAGATCCGAGTGCGAGCCGTGAGCCTCCGCTCACAGGGGTCCAATAACACGTCAATTTAAGCCGCCATCCCTCATGTTGGCGAATTAAAATTTCACATACAATGAAAATGTTAATCCTCCGCCGTCCCAAGCAGACTATAAAAACAAATTGCCGTGTCTTGAATTGTTTTTTACCTTACACTTGACGCCTGAGAATAATTAAACTTAATGCGGCTTAAACCATATTTCACGTGAAGTTTATACGAGCGAGTGAGGCTAAAGGCAGCGGAGCGCAAAACGCTAATATTATCTTAATTTTTCACAAATATTTCACGCAACATTTAAGCTCCGCACGGACATTCGTAAGCTCTTTGAAAAGGGTCAATTCGTTCTGGCTTTATTTATCAACTTTTTCACTTAACGTGTCCGTCTGGTATTATGTCGAGTAAGTCTTTTTGATGTATTCTTTATGTGCTTATATAATGTTTCAGTTGTAAATAACTGAAGGGAGGCTTGTGACAGGCGAGGGTGAGCGTTAAGGGTTAAATCAATGAACAATAGACGGGCAGGTAATTATATTATTCGGCAGATCCTGACGGGCTGACTTGTTACGTGAGACGATAAGAAGTTGATGGGTGTGCGGGGTGCGGGGAAGGGAGACAGGAGTGCGGGGAGCGGGGAGGGGAGGGACGCGGGGTGCTGCGCGTCCATAAAACTTGTAGAGGCCCCGCAGAGAGTCGCCGGGAAATTTCCCCAGGGCGGCGCGCACCCCCCGCCCCGCGCCCGCGCGCCCCTCACCGCTGGGAAATACGCTAAAGCCATATCATAACAGTTTTATGTTGACGTTGACCTCTCATCTGCGGACTGGACGCAGCCTGCGTACTAAGCACTGTCATGTGTATTGATGCATTCGTTCTTATTTTTGTTTATGCATTATTTATCTTTTATCTGTAATAATAAAGCTCTACTACGAATCCGAAATTCACAGTAAAATCTTATAATTTTGACCAAAAGAATCAAATCAAGTATTAGAGGTAGCGGAGCTGTTATTTAATTTTTGTAAATTTAATTACATTTATAAAATCCCAGTATGATAAACTATCGTATAAGAAATCTTTACAATATTGCCCGTAAGAAGTAAACAAAAATTGTTAATGCAATCCGCTTACCCGGCGTAGCATTATTTTTTATTCGCATTCCCTGTGGGCTGCCATAAATCACTCACGTGTTTTCGCAAAAAAGCGGTAAACATTAGAGGCAACAGAGCACCGCGCCACAACACATCAGGTGAACTGTACGCCACAATGTTTGATTAAGTTAAAAAATGTTTTACTACAGATTTTTAGTAGAGGCAAGCCTTTAACTCATTAGTGGTACGCCTCGTAGCTCAAAGGCTAGTAAAGTTGTGTTGTTTTCACATTTTGTTTTTTCAAAATGTGTGTTTTGGTATTTTTGAAGTTACGCCATGACATTAAAAGTCCCGTTAAAATGGAAAATTACGCATACTAGTTTTCCACTAAAGAAATTGGGACTGATAAATAGAATAAATTGCAACCTTATATCCTTACGCAGAGTGTAATCGATGATTTCATTTATCTTTAAATGTTTTTGGTAGTGTTTGATACAAAAGCTAATTCTGCGAGAACTTAATAGATATTGTTTAAAAATATCACGGCGGCCTCCCCGCTCCCGCCGGGCCCAGATGGTGGGTAGTGGGGGGGTCCCTGTGGAAGTGAAGTTCTCGCCCACCGCCGCCACGTCCCGCGGGAGCTGGCCCAAGCAGCCGCCCGCTCCCGAGGGACCAGGCCCGCAGCGCCGCCCGCACCGCACCGCGCCGCACAACGACGCTCCACCGCTCCCTGCCGCCGCTGTCTCTCAGGATAATAACAGACACGTTCTATATTTAATTGATAAATTATATTCATTGAAATAACTCAAACATTTATTATTGGTTTTGATCATATAGGTAAGTAACAAGTCTCCTGTAACTGGATTTCAAATCAAAGTTAAAATTAATTGTTATCTAAAATGACTTCTACATATAAAAATTAAAAGAAAAGTAGATATCAAATTTTTACCCGTGATTCTCAGTATGCAATCCTACTCAAGTAATTGATTGTGTAATCATTGGGTACAATAGTACTGATCAATTATCAAACAATATAGATATCAACCAGACACCAGAGGTTATGTTTAAAGTTCATTGCCTTATCTACGTCAAATAGAAAGTTCGTACACTTATATCATTGAAAAACGATCGTGCGGCTCACTCGAGTCTGTCCTGAAAGCGGTCACCGCAGGGACCCCGGCCGGCGAGCCCGCTCCCTCGGGAACGTCCACTAACGCCTCGGAATACATTAAAATTACTGTCCCAAGACTTGCGTATCCATTTAAGCGAAACTAGACCGTAGAGGTGATGAGGAGTGATATTATTCCTTTGTGCTCGTATCCACATATCCCTTAATCAAAGTTATTACTTACATGTAAACTGCTGCCAGCGGAATAAGTCGTTTCCTAACATAATAATGTCTTAACGACTTGTAGCAACTCTATTACGAGTTATGTATTCACTTTTATCTCACTAAGAAATAATATTTTTCGGTTAGAGTATTAATGGAATACAAAACATAGACATTATACTTCGAATGTACGTTATACCCAAAATGATAGACAAAGGCATTTTTTTATCTTTGAACATTATTACGTCCTCGATGCATTTATAACTACAGGACCTAACTATATTGATGAACAATCCCTCTAAAGTTGTATTAGGTGGTGTTATGACACTGCAGGGTGCGGGGTGCAAGATGTACGGGGTGCGGGGTGCAGGGTGCGGCATGCACGCCGCCGGGGCGCAATCACGCCACCCGCGCCCTACCTAATTATGACGCCCAACCTTCGCAATGAGGACATTACCTTTGTACTATCGAATTACCTTATAATAAGACACGATAGATTGCAAAAATGGAATAATCTATGATTGAACTTTTAAAACACCTTTAAATATTTTTTACTATTTTGTAGGACGTTTTGGAGTTTAAATGCTAGATTTTAAATATTAAATCAGTTTTTGGTATTTTAAATAATGGTGAACGTCTAAAATAGATGTTTTTTTAATGTATTCCAAATGAACAAACGTTTCATACCGTATAAATTATTGTACGTATTAAGCATTGAAAAATATGTGCATGTCCACAGTAAGCGAGCGTGTATACAGCGTGTATCAAGTCAGTGATTTCATGTCCCAGCGGGCGCGCACCTAACTCGCGCCTTCCATGTCTGCGCCATCAGCCCTGCATTATCCTAATTAGCTTTCGTTTTGTTTTAATTTACTCAACGTTAACACACAACATGCTATATGCTTAATATGTTAGCTTATAGGTATTACCTGTTTATAAACAAAATTGTTGATAAAAATGTTTCATCCAAGAATATAAAATTAACCTAAAAGAAATTTGTATCGGGTAAAGCATAGGAGCGTGCCCGTAGCGTTGTATGCATATGGAGTAGAAATAGTTTTTTTCCTTTATTCCCAGGGCTCTACCTCTCCCTGGAATAAAAAGTAGCCTATGTGTAAGCTGAGAATATTTTTACGTCTGTTTCACTGGCACTGGAATACATTTATTTCTTTTAGTATCCTTAGGGTATTTACCTTAAATATGTTTTATTAAAATTAAGAATGTATTTGGTAAATCCAGGCTAAAATTACCAAAGGTTTTCTTTTCAAGTTAGATATTATTAAACCTGTAGTATCCTTACATTTGCCAAACTCGAAAATATCGTATCAATAATATTATCATAACGGTGGACAGGGCGGTATTTGGCTGTTTTCAACTTGCACTCAATTGTCCGTTATTGTGGAACGTGGTGACACAAACACTTAAAGAAATCCCCTCTTATAGCCGGACTATAACCGTGCTCTCGGGTTACGGACGAAATCGGATACTTTTAACAAATAAGTATGTAGGATTATTCGCAATTTTATCATTGTTTAATGCTCTATTCCTTTAAACTGTATACTGTCTCTTCGTTTAAAAAATATTTTCTTTTTACTTACAGCTGAAGAAGAAGAATGGAATGAAGAGGGAAACGAGAATGAGATGGTTACCAATGAAGAAAATTCAGAAAGCGCAGAAGCTACTGCGGCTATCGGCGATGAAAAGCGCAAGATTAAAGACGGTGACATTAAATTAGAAGAAGGTAAGGTATTAATTAAGTTTAATCTTGAAGTTAATAAACTCAAAACATATTTAATAACTAAAATTTGGACCATTAAAAAAACGTAACCATTACTAAGTAACTATACCTGTGTACAAGTTTCATAAGCCATAGTCATCGATTCAAAGTAAATTGCGTAAGGCTATGGCATACATTGTGCTAATTGAAGGCAGGGTGAAAATTTACATATGTGAGGCAAACGGCATTGCGGCGTGCTGGAGGGTGACGCGAGTGAGGCTGGCTGGTATGACATAGATAAGGCATGACGCTGATAAGTCATGACGTAGTTAAGGCATGACGCACAGACGTACTGAGGTGCCCGGGTGCTCTGTGACGTCGTGTGGCGGATGACAGATGGCGGTGTCCCCAACATGTCTGCTACAGTCTGCATGTGTCAGTGTTTACGATCGGCGCTGACTGTATTGTAGTACTTTGGTAGAGAATTATGAGCACAGTAGCGAGTTTACTTAATTAGTATTTTGCTTATTTCTTTTGATAAAAATTATGAAAGAATGCAAATGTAAAATCTTCCTTTTGTGTTTCTGATTTAACAATTAAAGATAAAAAAACCTTGATCCAACATTGAGCAAGGTTTAAAATAATATCTAGTTACATTATTTTTATTCTAATACAAAACTTAAGATTGACATTATAAGAACGGATTTCAGACGATAACATATTTCTATTTTCATACGAATTTGGTATGACTTCATAATTATATTCTGTCGGTACAAAAATGTATGAAAGCATTGTCAAAATCAAACATTAAAATGGCTTTAGAAACATTAAAAGCGTACATTTGTAGGAAGCATTCTGTCATACGCTTCGACAGACTTCGTGGAATGGATTGGCTTAATGTGTGGAATGGAACTCCGACACACTCTGGAGTTCAATGCATTTACATTATCATCTTACTTTTGCGCTGTCTTCATGTAGAGTCTCCGGGGAGCCGCTCGTCGCCGCGGAGCGATGTGTTGCTTCATAAGCGACTGTAACCACCAACAGACAATTTCGTAATTTACTTACTGTTTCTCTTTTTTTGTTTATTCGTTCACATTAAATTGGAAAAACATGTTAAGTTTTTATCAATAACTAGCTGAACTAGTCAAGAAATTTAACATTAGAAATATTATTGTAGTATTTGGGAATGAGACAAATGAAACTTCATTGTGCGAGTGAAAATTGTTTATTTGCATCTACCGACATAGACATTATTCAATACGCCACAAATATTATAGTTTATACACTCTATTGTAAGTAAAAAATAATTTGAAACGAAAACACTAACAATTAACTCGGTCCGTAACATAATTGCGCAATAACCTGTCTACAAAAAAATTAAGATATTTGTTGAATGGATATTTACAAAATTAACTAATAAATGTTGTTCCAGATGTCGAGGGAACTGTTAAACAGGAAAATGAAGATGACTACGAGGATATGCCTGGTGAGTTTTCAATAACTCGTTTAGCTTAGTCATAGCAGTTTTATCCAATAAAGTTTTACAAGAGTTTTTCAAAAACATAAAAATTGGTTGAATTTTGACGTAAGGTTTTAGAGACATTAGAATTTCATATTTTTCTTATGTGCAAAGTTTTGGACGTTAGATAAAATCAATGAGTCAAAATGACAATATTACCAATCCCAAAAGCGTTATCATATTCTTGATGTCATAACGAATGAATCTTTCGTATAACTTATACTAAGTGATAAAGATTACAAGGGTAAGAACTGACGGGAACAATCTTCATTACAGCTAGAGAGTCCTTCTCCGCGTCGACTTCGTTGAAATTCATAACGCTACTAAAACAAGAAGCAGTTTTTCACCGGCATGTTCCGCACTCTATGAGGGCCGCTATGCGTTTTTACTGCGGTTTAATGTAGTTTTTACAACTTCGTCAAAGGGTGTGCCGCTACGCTGCCCGCGGCGCCCGCTCGCTTTACGACTGCTCGCTTATCTCCCGCAGTTTGCGATAAATCTCCTCCAGACTCCTTGGACCTCAAATATTTACATGCTAATTCGTAGGCAATTCAGGAGCCGAGATTATAAATAAATTGCGCCCTGCCAAGTCATCATCGCGTAAAGCTTCAACTTTATCTTTTATAGCCACGACTTTTTAAGACACCGATTTCCCGCCAAATTATACTGTAACTTTGACAGCACGCGAAGTACAGACTATAAAACTAATATTTTCGTTCGAGAATAAAGGGTAGAAAATTTTTATTTGCAGTCTTCTTAAATGAAAAATAATATTACTTGGTTTTGTTTTAAGAGTAGAATGTCTAAAAGATGCAAAGGGTAAATGGAAGAATAAATTATTACTATGGTGCAGTGAGATCTAAAGCTGAACACAATTGAATACTAGTGTCGTAATACAGGTAACAAACAAAGCCTCCTTTTCCATACGCACCCTCAGAAATATCAACAAATCACTTATTGTTCGCTTTTGGTCACAAATTGTGTATTGTTTTTTGAAAGTTAGGGACATTTCCGCATCGTGCGAGTTTAAGAAGAACGCGCTTTGTTTCGTAACAAAGGCCTTGTAGTTATTTGTGGTAGTAGCGATCGGAAAATGAGTAATTTTTCCCAGTGACTGGTTCTCGCTGTGACAGAGTCGTTGTTAGGCCAACACGAGTGTTGCGCAAATGTATTCTCAGAGGGCCGGGGGGCGGGGGGCGAGGGGTCTCGGCGCGGGAGGCGGCGGGGTGAGCGGCGCCGCTGTGCCCGAAGTTGGGCGCGTGGGCTCGTTCCCGCGGGACCTAGCCGCATGGACCGCACTCTACTGTTTTTTATTTTAATATACAGTACTTCAGACTTCAGGATTAATACTGTAATTTTTTATGGATATATAATAATTATTGTAATCTGTTGTACAAATGTTGTACATGCTGTCTTCTTAAATTGTCGAGCTAAGATTGGGTTATTCGGTAGTTATTTCGTCAGGCAAGGCGACGCAACAATGCGGGCTATGTTGTTGGGCGAAGGCTCGTCGGCTGGCACGTGGCTAATTAAATGCCGATGCTCGTTCGGCAGGGCAGGGCGGGGGTGCACTCGGAATGCCGGCCGGCGTCAGGGCGCGTGCTTGCCGACACCGCGCCGCGTGCCTCGTTCACGAGTTTACAATGCCAAATTGTTACCTAACTTCAATACAAATTTGCGGCGTTTTAAGATAATAACTCACGTAGAGTTTCATTGCGGCTTTACAATCGTATATTTGCCATATAGACAACTCTAGTGTGGGCACTGAGTAAAAATAAATTGAAATTTTGATATTATAGTTTTATAATATCAGTATTAAAGAAGCAGCATATATAGAAGTTAAAAAATAGCTATATTTAATTATAAAGCTTTTGAATATATTCAGTGTGCGGAGTGCGGCCCTGGCAGGTCCCAGGTGGCGCGGCCGCAGCGTTTGGAATTATCACATAGTGGAGAGGGCGGGGTGCGGCGGGGCAGGCGGGGGCGGCGGCGGCGGCCCGATACATTCGTCACGGGCCCAGCAGCCATTAGGCATTTAGATATTATCACCGCGCCCGGGGACCGCGACCTGCGCCCACCGGCTCACTGCTTAATTACTAAAAGTGTTCGTTGTTTACTGTCATCCGTTCACATTCACATGCTCCCAGTTGGATCGCCAACCTCGTTCTGTCCGATTTCGAACTGACGTCCTTCAGTAGCCACTAAAAACCAGACGTCGCTGCGTACTATACGTCGATATATCTTACTCGAATTTTGCAAATCGAATTTATTATCCCGAAAATAAACGGTCCTGTATTTTCATATCATCGAGACGTCTAAGTGAAAATTATTAAGAAGATTTAAACTGACTTTAAAATTTAAATCCACTCGTATACACTGTCCGAATATAGCACCAAACAAGGTACAATGTAAACATTAGTTTAAGATGTTAGGTTTGTTTCTTAAAATATATACCCACCCCCCTCCCGTGGTCCCAGGTGGCGGGTCTCCGGCCACACTTCCTTCCGTCCCGCGGGACCTTCCCGACTCTCGCACGCACACACACTCACACCTATACGAACACTACTACGTCGCAAGTCATATGTGCTTACAGTTTTATATAGAAGCATAAAACGATTCATCATTTATGTTATTAACAAAGATGTTGTTTATGTATTCGGGTACAACATCAAGGCGTAATACTTCGTATGTAGGGTACATCTTAAATCGAATGCAGGATTGGGTATCCGTGTGCGTCAGTTTCGAGGTCAGTGACTTTACAGAGATTGCATAACTATTCGTCACGGATTTATCTTTGACGTCATTGAGGTGTTTTAATAATGCAGATGAGCATCAAAGGTGGTGTCGTGATAGCGTTGCGTGGCTGCGAGCAGAGGCACGGCACCGCGCTTCCTGATTAATGCCGCCTCCAGGGGCGGCTGAACTGATTGCCGCTCCAACTCTCGGGGGCTTTTTCACCACATTCGTACGTTTCACTCTTGCTCGAAATATTTTGATAAGCTCGCTCGCCTGTTGTTGAAACGGGATTTTAATGTGGAAAATTCTTTAATCAGCTCGGAAAATTATGTAGATCGATGTGAATATTTGTAGAGGATTTTTGAAATACATAAATTGTTATAACTTTGCGTCTTTTTACGTGTGGATAAGTAAATATGTCGATAGTCTAATACTAATAGTGTTTTAAAAACAAATAATAATAATTGGTATATAGTCAGGATGGGGTATTGTTATGCAATAACTTTGTAAACGAATTGACCGTGAATACGCAAAGCAATCGTAATTTACATTATAGTATTCCGTTGAATTGGCATGTATAACTTTTGATGACATTTCTACTTTTGCATTTTTTATCACAAACACGTGTCATGTGCGATAAGCGAATTTAACTATTTGAGAACCGAGGCGTAAAATCAGTAAGAGGGAGGTGCCATTTGGAGACGCGTGAGAAAGTTTTCTCGGGAGGAATATTTCGACATCAGTCAGCAGCTCTACAAGAATAACACCTTGAGAATGGCTATGCGAAAGGTAGGTCGTCCCTGGGGGGCAGTATGCTCAAGGCGGCAGAAAATTAACGTGCCCTCTCGGGAAATCTAGCGGCAGCCTTAGAGCCTTCCGGCCGCTGCGCCCGCCGCGCCCACTCCGCAGGGACGTACTTAATATCCCGCTCTCTTAGGCCCAGAGCGTCTGGAACCTTTGTAGGTTTTGTACCCTGTATTACAGCAAATCAGGTTACATGGAAAGTAATTAGTACCAAATTATAACTTCACCTTAAATAAGGATAAGTAGTGAGCGAAAAAGATAATTTTTGTATGCCTATTTGTGATTTCCTAAAGGTTTTTTGTATTTACTTTTTACATATCATGTATTTACGAAGTGAATGTTGACTAAAACCACATCGGTAGCTGTTAGAAAGGGGTCTGCAAAACTATAAATTGGACTTAGCGAAAGTTTAAACGGGATCACGTACCCTAAATGTGAATTTTAAACCAGGGTAAAATTGTCGTGGAGTTGCAATGAGGCGCCTCGCAAGTGGATTAGAGGGTCCGGCCGCAAGCTGCCTTTGCCGCCGGACACGTTGACACTGTGTGGAACTTACACATAACGAACTAAGAGAAACTAAACTGAAAAATCTATTGAGAAAGAACATTTTGTTGGTATAGTTTGTAGTATCAGTAAATTATTAATTTAACAAACATGTTTACTCTAACCTCTCCGTATTTCGTCTTAATTAATGTTTGAAATAAGTGGGCTTTATAAAAGTAGCAACATATTTTTAAACCATCGACCCTTTAATTTATTCCGGCTTTAGAATGAAAATGGACCAAACAAATGTCTAAATTAAAATATTATTTACAGATGCAGACATCAAATCGGAGAGCATGGACAGTTTTGCATCGGGTGAGTAATTTGATCACAAACTGTATATTTGGAACATAATTAGACCGAGAAGGGTGCGTCCACACTTACGTTGTTAATATTTGAATAGTGCAAAGTATAAAAAGTGTAAGTTGTAGGAGTAGGAGAGGCGGCGTCGTTAACGGAGCCCTGGAGGGCCTTTGACCAACTCCCCGCCTCGCAATACTGCCGAAAAGATAAAATGAACATAAAGTTGAGGAGCAGATATTTCCGCTCAGAGGAATCGTAGTCTCTCTCCCGGCGACACTAAACCGCGGCTACGACTGCCGACACGCAGTTTGCGGAACCAAAACGCGCGTTTCGTTTCCTCACTACATATAAGTACTAGAAATTTTACATTTAACAGTATTTTCTTTCGAACTCACACTTTGAGTACGTAATGTCTTTTGAAACTTTAATTACTTCTGTATCGATTGGTATGATTATTTTGATACCTAAGTTATTAAAATATTTTGTAATAGTTAAGGTTACATTGTTTTGTGCAATTTTTAAGTTAATATTTTAATATATATGTAACCAAACGTAAACTTAAGTCCGAATTTGACTTTAAAAATGTATCACTAGTGACTAATGGCAGGTAAATAGAATATTTTCAATTTTGTATTTACTATAGACAGACATTCGTAAACTAATAAATGGAAGTGGTGTTATTTGTTTACAAGTTGGATGTGAAATTAAGAAGTGTCGGGCCCGGGCCGCGTCGACGCGCCGCGCGCTCGCCGCACGCTAAGTGACGAACGATGTTCACAATTTAAGGCGTCCGTTTTAATTGTAAGTTGGGGCGACCTCGGCAATGCAATTTTAGCGCCACATTTCATAACAATTGCATCCTTTTTTAATATTTAGTTTTTACCTAGAGGAAAGTAATTAGGACACTTATTTTTTGATTATTTGTAGACGGTTTTAATAATACAACAGGCGAGCTCTACTTATGAAAGTTTTATGGTGTAGTTTAAACGAAGACGATTTTCATTGGATTGAATCCAGAAAAACTTGTTATTTCACAATAATCGACATCTAAGTATTGTTAAGTTATTTAATCCAATATAAAAAAAGTTTACTGTCGTTGACTAAATTGTTCTTTTTCTAAATTTAATTCAACCCAAATAGTGCAATGAAAAAAACAAGAACATTGTAGGGTCCCGTCTGGTTTTGATTCAGACTCGGATTTTCTAACACTTCTATGTATTTAATAAAATACCGCTTCTAAATTTGGAATCAAATATAATAGTAAAATAATCAGTCGGAAATGTGGAATGGTGGCCGGTCAAAGTGTCGGGCGCATAAATCGTACGCGAAACTAATTGTCACCTAAAATAAAGTGACGGGTGGACTTTTATCAGGACGTATAGCGACATGGTTCCGCAATCAGGTGCAGTTTAAAATGTGCATTTGCAATGCTGGGACGGGCGGCGGGCGGCGAGGGCGGGCGGCGAGCGGCGGCGCAGGGCGCGGGTAGATATGCATTTTCAATAATTGACGGTCAGACGTGGTGCGGGCGGGGGGAGGACACATTAAAATGTTCCACCGATAAACTTTGTACACTTCACCGTTAGCGGCCTTTTATCTCGAACGACCAAAAAGCATTTAGACTGAGTTTGTTTACAAACAGAATACTATTACGAATAGATGAAGGGAAGTTTTTGTTGTTAATAGTCAATGCCATTAATTTTCAGTTAAGCTTAGTTTAAAATATCGAAATAATTATGTGTTATATCGTATTTCTTGGGGAAGTTGATTTAAGTATTATACTAACATGTTTAAAGCATATGTCTATCCGATACATTTTCTAATTAAGAAACTATTCGTAGTACAAACAAGGTGCCACCGTGAGGTAATTTAAATGTAAGAACATGTTCTCTACGCCAGTCTGTGGACGGACAGCTGTGACGGAGTATTTCGGTTGCAAGATGTTAGAAATAATTGTGTTCTCTGTTTTATCTGTAATTTTAATGTTTGCCTTGTATATGGTTGTACAACTTGATAATGTTACAAAAACCTTAATTTTATTGCGTATCTACGAACTGAAATTATTCTTCTAACTTTATAATTTATTGAAGAATGTAGTGTCGCGTTTCTCAGTCTCTCGTAACATCTTTACGAAAACAAAGAAAGTTTTTCTTGTGTTATTTTTCGTAGGGAGATCACGTAGGCGCGCACCTCATCTGCGGCGCTCCCTGTGCGCAGATAAAATTTAAAATTCAAGGCCGCGTTAACGAACCGGCCCCGCGAAGAAATAGATATTCAAATGCGAGGTCCCATATTAACATTTATGCCAAGTTTGCGGGCGCGAGACAAAGGCGGGCCCCCGCGGGCCGAGGTCTACCGACTACAAGGCAACTCGCGCTTTACTCTCTACGTATATCTGTTTACTTACACCACTGCATTGTTTATTCTATAATATACTTTTCTATTAATTTCCTAACGTTTGGCAAAATGTAATTTTGGTTACCCCTTCAATCTAACCGCGAGGTATCTATGATATGTCCAGGAAATCGAAAACATATGCCACTAAACAATTTAATTTCCTAATTAATGTATTTGTTACGACTTTTGTTGTTATCTACTCGTAGTTGTTACAACTATAATAAAACTATAGATCTTAAGCTACCAGAGAATTTAGTATGCACTTGCAAAAATTATAGAAATTACCCATTGTGGTTGTATAGCTTTTGTTTACTTGAAGAACTTTTGTTCAGCTAAACGATGTTCGCTTCATCTTGAAAAGATGGTTTTACGTTCATAAATATTTCCACGTCGATGATTTTAGAATCGCTTCGACAATGAGTTAGAGCTACAAGAATGCCGTAAACTAGACAAAGGAGGCAAAGCATTATGTTCGGCTGTACCATTCGCAGAGAAGACAAATAAAAGTTTCGGAGAAAACAAATCAAAATCTCAATTCTGGTGGCTGCATTATTTATGTGATATTGCTTGGCGACTGTCGACGTCCCCCTTTTTCTTTTCTATAAAGTTGCGGTCTATATTATTCCCACTTTCACAACTTTCCCGAGCGGCACTTAAAAATGATAGACCGCCGTGATTATACTTAACTTTGTATTTTCGATTCACCTTTTCGTTAGATTTAAGCTTGTGAAGGTCATTTAGAAGTTCAATAGGCTTTGAACATTGTATTGTTGCGGTGGAATTAAATCGGAATAGTGTTTTGTTCCAAAAGAGGCTTTTATTCGACACACACGTTTCTTATTAATATCGGGCAGCCTAAATGGCCGAAGACGTCCCCAGCGCTCGTTCTCTCCCAAATAAAATTGCCGCTATCTAAACAAAGAGCCCTAATTATTCGGCCGTGGCGGGCGGGGTCGCTCTCTTATGGGTGTTCTGGGGCCCATTTCGCTGCTCGTATAGCGCCCTGGGGAGCGTCGGGCGCCGCCTAGCCAATCGTTGGATGGAGGAACGGCCGATCCGCAACCTTTTTATACGCGATATCGGCGTCGGCGCCGGACCCGAGCCTCCGCACTCCCCCGCTCCATCCCCGCGCCACACGCTTGCTGCTGAATTAAAAGTTGCAAACCGCACATCTGATTACCCCAAACATACATTACTACCGATCGCCAATCTCGATAAGCCACAACTAATTTATTGCTCTCATGTATCGCTTTAATTCTTTTGTTTTTATTTATTTGTAATCACATTCTTTTAGTATAACGTATAGATTATTTTATAAGTCGCAGAGGTACGTTGTCCTAGAGGTGTAAAGGTAGTAAAAGGTCCAGAATATCGATCCAGGACAGAACGACGGAGGTACACCCTACTAAGTATATTTAACAAAGTTTAGCGATAAACGAAAACTGATCGACATCTCTGTGTCCCTTTTGAACTTAACTTGAAAGATTATTTATTTGCAATACTGATGTACGAGTAGAATACGCCTCTGTGTAATCTAGATCAGTATTTGTTTTGTAAAAATGTATAGAAAGGCTTCATATTTCTCTTTACGAAACAAATAAAAGGTTCCAATAGGTGTCTATTATATGAAGTTTGAATGTGAACGAGTTATAAGGGCGGCGGTACCGGTTGTACACTTTAGAACTTATTTTAATTTGCACCCGATTTTATTTTGAGACAATGAATTGGATATAAAGGGTTTCCGAGCTGTTTTTGCCTCCGGGCGCATTGTCTTCGCCCTACGCCTTTGCTGGATTTCCATTGTGTAGAAATTATGAAAGAAAAAAGGTGATATCGAATGTCGGTGCGAGCGGAGGGCGGGCGAGGCGCGGCGCGGCGTGGGCGACACACGACACCCGCGCCCGCTCGCGCGCCCTCGTACGCGCCCGCGCCCGCCGCCATTGTGCTCACTGCTCACCTATTCATCCGCCGCCTATTCCTTTGCAATGTTTTAAGCATTCGATTGCCCTCGCTGCTATTAAAGGGTTCCCAAGAAGCATGTATATGAAGTTCTTTTCTTGTTTTGTCTTTCAGCTGAGCTGTAGGGTACGTTCATTGTTTCTGTAGTGAATCGCAACGACTGAATGGGTCCCCGGCATTCTCTGGGCCCACTCCCGATCGCAAGATGATTATAATGAACGGGCGCGGCGGCGGGCGGGGTCGCGGTCAGCCGAGGTGTCGACAACAAACCACCTACATAGCACGACGCGTCGTGAATCGTTATGACAACAATAAAATGCATTTTATGCCTTTCACTTACGTTGCCGGCGACACGGCGCTCTATTAAACTTCGACACAACTAAAACTCAAAAATGTTGTGCGCATTCCTAACGCCTGGGAATTCAATTAAACTTAGATTTTTGTATATCTCGTGGGAAACTTATAATAAGTTATCATTTACAATGTACGGTAACCAGTATTAGAAAGATCGCCTCGAATTAAGCGGTTTTTTATGTTTGCGTTGATATTATATAAGCACATTTATTTTGACTATGCACAGAAAAAAATGTATCACTACGAAAACAGTTAGTGGGACGTTAGACCGGTTCCCACGGCGCTGTGGTCACTAGGCGTATTTCACAGTTGGTACCGCGCGGTTTGGCGTTAGCGGGACTACAAATCAACCAAATGCTCCGCGAATGTTCCGCGCCTCAAACAATAGAGTACTCCACCAGAGACCGTACAATTTCATAATCAATGAGTATCGTAACTTCACGCTGTCAATGCCAATGTGAAAACTTATATAATAGTATTTTTATAAAGGCATTTAATTAGAATTATAAAGTACTAGCTTTCGCCCGCAACTCCGTCCGCGTGGAATTACCAAAAAAAAGTGAGTAGCCTACATATGTGTTCTTCCAGACTACCATCTACATCTGTACCAAATTTCATCAAAATCTATTCAGTCGTTTAGGCTACAAACTCTAACAAACATCCATCCATCCATCCAAATTTTCGCATTTATAGTATTAGTAAGATTTTACATTGTTTTTTAAATTTTACATTGTTCCCGACGGTCAAAAAGGTTAATATAAAATTGAAAGGAAGAGTTTCTGGTAACAAGATAAGTATAGTTATAAAAGTGATCTGGTATGTTATAAAATCTCTCGTGTTAACTTTAAGTCAATGTGAAAGTTGTTCAAGTTTTGGGTGTCGGGGAGTGCGACATCTCTGGCCATGCATAACTGAGTGCATCTGAGTCAGCAAGCGACGCAATATCTGAACCTCCCCGGGGCCGCGCATCCTCGATTTAACTTCCCTCACCATTCACCACAGCAAGTTCCTCAGTGGCCTGGATGCATTAAATTCGTATTTAGATAAGATACAGTATTAGGTTTAAATATTATTGCTATCTAGAAACTTATCTTATTAACATTATAAATGCGAAAGTTTAGATGGATGGATGTTTGTTACAGTTTGCCGCCTAAACCGCATAACGGATCTCGATGAAAATTGATGTAGATCTAGAGTATAGTCTGGAAGAATACATTAGGCTACTATTGTTTTTTTTACTCCACGCGGACGGAGTCGTGGGCGAAAGCTAGCAGAAATAAAAAAAACAATGACTGTAAAAATTGTTTAGAAACTTTGCATTACTTTACACATCATGACATCCATGATTATTTCCATTGTAAAAATATCTAAGTAGTTAATTAGAAAATATTACGCACTACTGTAGTTATACAGGTGAAGAAAACAGTGACAAGTCACGATGTAACTTTAGGATACTATATCAAATACTTACAAAGTTGCCAACAGTTGTAAAATTGGTAATAGATTCGCGCGCACAAACACAGATGAAATGAGAGATGAGTTCTGTGCTATCGGCTATCAGCGCTGAGATGCAAGGCGCGCGGCCGCGGCGGCGAGCGCGGCAAAGCGCGCCGATCGTATCGCATGCCTTTCATCTCGCCGCCACAACCTCAAGCCACCGTTTGCTGACACACCAACATCCTAATCGTTTGTTGCGTTCCGTAATTATATCACATTACTCCCCAACATCTAGTAAAGATATATAATATGAATGAGATTATAAACATAATCATTTAGTAAAGTTTGTAAAATTAATTAGTCTACCAAACCCGTTATTCACACGCGAAACCTTTTAAAGTATTAAAAAGAAAGAACATACGATTTCATTCGGAGTGTTGTACTTAATTGTCTTAACACCCATGAGTATAGAGATTATTCTATCATGGGTCTTATCAAAATAATGCTGAGAACAATTTCGTAACGTCATCGACAAAATTTGTATCAGATTTGTTTAGCGCCCCTACTCATAATAGATCCTCTGTTTGTTAAACGTGACGATATCGTAATTAATTTTAAATTACAAAATTCTTAAATATAAGTAGCGTACTCTAGCGGCAAAGAGAGGAAGTTGTGTTCAGCGAGGGTGTGTGTAGGGGTTGTTTCACTGACTCGTCACCCTTAACACTGACATCTATCGGCAAACTTTGGAATCATTACGTTTACCAAAAGCTGTGTAGCTTGCCATGTTCGTAATTGTTTATTGAATTAGTTTATTTTACCGAATAACGAAAGTTTGTTTTTGAATTGGGCAGGGGACTATAATTTTCATTTGTTTAATATAATCATAGAGCTAACATAAATCGTTAGTTACTTAGGTAACCGTTTCCTATAATATGATTTATTCTATTATATAATGTAAGTCTACAGCATAATCAATTAAATACTTTGCACCTTAAATTAAACATAACACAAGAAAATAAATACGAAATTAAAAGTTTACGATAAAAATAAATATCTAATCAATAATAGACCATGATTTATTCAATTCAGGTAAAATATTGTAGGAGTTAGTAATTGTTTATTATATTGCAATTTCTAAAATCTCCTGTAAAACATGACTTCAAATTATTTAAAAACTAGCTTTCGCCCGCGACTCCGTCCGTGTAGAATTAAAAAAAAACAAAACTAAGTAGCCTATGTGTTCTTCCAGACTCTCCTCTACATCCATACCAAATTTCATCGAAATCCGTTCAGCCGTTCAGGCTACAAACTCTAACAAACATCCATCCATTCATCCATCCATTTATAATATTAGTAAGAAATACAGAAATTCTTAACCTTAGGAAACCTTTAACTATCCTCCTTTGCTTCGTAACGCTTACTTTAGCATTTCTATTGCATTTATTTATAGTTGCTATTTTAGTTTGCTTTTACATCTACACGATATATTAAAAAAAAATGGGGCGTGTCGAGCTAGGCGGGGCAAGGGCTTCGGGGGGCGGGGCCAGCGCCACCCATCGCACCCACGTGAGCACCCATACCGACACGCCTATTTGTTTTTAAAGTGTCTTTTAATTTTGACCATATTCACCATGGGACGTATTCTCTAAATGTCATTACTGCCAATTAAACTACAGCTACGAGTATTGAAATATAAAACAAGTGTGAGACTTATCATGTAGAGACGTTTAGAATATAACAACATTAACATCGATAAATACAAAAAAATGACCAAAATACCTAAATCAGTAATTACATCTTTAATTGAATACGAATTTTCAACACAGAAAAAAACAAAATAAAAAACACAGCTAAGTAATCAAGTTGGTCAATTATAAAATGACAGCAAAGACACGGTAAATAGACGAATTTAACGTGGTCATTGAGTTTGCAGCACTTATAGAGTGAGATAGAAAGATAGAGAAAGAGATAGTGGTCAGTATAATGGCTTTTAAAATCCGTGAAATGAACAGCGGCGCGACCACCCAAAAATAGGATAGACATCCGTTAATCAATGACTGCACTCTGCTCTATTTGGCTACCGTAAAAGCCTCTGAAACATAAAACTTAAAATACACATTATTGATTTAGTATGAAAAATCTATACTTAGCAAATAATTAAGTAATCAATTAATCTGATTATAGCAGTAACGATCTACCTAAAGTGGTAAAATCATACTATCATCTATATCTATACTATTATAATAAAGCGTAAACACACACTTCTTTGTTGCCTAAGATGTCAGAAATTACAGCATATTTTCGAATAACCCTTTTTTTAATAAAAAGCCCTACACTTACGTCACGTTTTAGGCTACATATTTTCACGCCGTTAAACTTAGGGGTAAATATTTTGGATAAAAGCCCTAATGTGGGAAAGAGACCATAAGTTGTTGCCAACATCAAGGAAGCAAGGTTGCCATGGTTTGTCATCATGTCATGTCATTTTGACATTTGCAATTGATAATTTGACAAATTTGAACAATAAAATGAAATTTTTATATTTTAATCCGGATGAAGTCGCATGGGAACAGCTAGTACTGATATAAAAGTTTGGAGGGATGGATGTTTGTTACTACGTATCTCCAAATGGCTTGGCGAATTTCGACGAAATTTAGCACAGATAGAACATAATATGGGAAAACACATATTTAATATATTTTTTTTAATTTCCGTGCGGGACGGGGTCGCTGTCAAAAGCTAGTTGAATTATTAAGTCCAAATTTAAAAGTGTAAAGTATATTTTTATTTTGGAATTTACTGGAGTCCCTAAGTACGTTACTGTTTTCTGTGATGCTATGGGAACTGATGTTAAAACGTAATAATGTCGTGCAATTTGCGGCGAGCTTCTAACGCCCTGGTCACGACTCGCGGCCCCGAATAACATTCATCACTTGTCACCTTAATCATTGGACACAAGATTACCTATTGCTTAAAGAATCTCGATTTTCCATTCGTATTAAAATTTAATTTCCTTCGAATAACTTACTTACTTACTTACTGCGTTGGCGCAGCGACCCAAAGTGGGTCTTGGCCTCCGACACGAGAGAGCGAAAGCGAATAACTAATAACAAAAAAATATATTGATAGCATATTTACCGACAGTAAAAATTGATCTCTATAAACTAATGATATCATCAAAATGTTAGATTATTCCAACACCTAGTCAACGCTTTACCAATCACTGTGATTAGTCAGTGACCGCAAACGGAGGCAGGTGACGTCTGAGAGCCAAGCAGGTGCCAAATTCCGTGATTACTTTATTCACAGCGCGTGCGCAACCAATCTCCTGTCCTTTTGCATTATAACGCTTTTTTAGAACAATTTGAATCCAATCTATCGTGATTTTACTATGCCAATAGGTATATCTAATAAGATAGGACAGAAATCAAAATTATTTTACAAACGAGATACTCTAGTACTGATTTTTAATATAAAACTTTTTTAATTTTTGGCTCGTTAAGCGATGTGGTTAAATGTTAGGTGTTGTCTTACGTCAGCGGAAAATGTAATATTTGCCTACAAGTATTGGTAAAATGTCAATTGCTTTTAAGGGTTTCTTATCTTTTTAAGTTTGTTTCCTATTCGGTTATGGAAATAATATAGGCATGCTTATTTTGATATAGTGGATTGCAATACATTTGTATATTGTTAGATTTTTTTGTAGACAATTACGCGTTGTATTACGTAACTCGAAACAGCAGACTGATTATAATAATATTATGTTTAGGTTTGTACTCGGAGAACACATCTTCGGTGTACGTAAGGGCTTTGTTTCTTACTGTCATTGTGCGTGTTTGCGCGGCCCGGCTTCCTCGGCATTTCCTGCCGCCATCCGACTCCATTGTTATTGTACGACTATGAATTGAGACGTCGTCTTCGGTTTAGTTTACATTCTAAGAGACCGCTATTCTGCTAGATCTGACGTAAGTTGTGTTCCCGATTGTGTTTGATAATAATCCCACAGTACATAATACTTGATTTAGAATTACTTAGGACTATACCATAAACCACTTTTATTAAAGAATGAGTATTAAAGAATGGTTTCCGTTTCCGGACGTCAAAGTGTCAATACCTTAGCAATATCTATCCGAAACAAATCGCCGTTTAAAAATATTTATAAGCAACATTTAGGAATAAAGGTGCTAACATTCAGAATATTAATGTGTCGGAAGACTAAGAAGCAATAACTTTTGGATTTCTTTCGTAAACAAGGTAAATGAAGCAAAAAATACGCTAGTATAATAAAGTTTAGATTACTACCTTCAATTACGACTAAAATTATTGTTGTCAATTGTTTCAACACTACCCTCCAATTACCCGCTGTCGTTGATTGATTAATGTCAATTTGACATAAAACCAACAGATAAAGTTAATTGTCAATGTGACAGTTAAACATTGATCCTAGTGTTACCAGTGCATGAAATATATTTTATCACAATAATATACAAAAATACGAAACAATTTTACGAAGAGTTGTTAATAACATGGACATTCAGTTTCAAATGCTATTTGATCAAATGAAGCTGGAAATGCATAAACAGACAATTGAACTCAGAGAGTCTATTACTAAAAATATAATGGACAGAATAGAGGAAAAACTAAGTCCTATTATTGAAGAAAATGTAAAACTTATGCAACAAATCAGCAAGCTAGAAAAAGAGGTAGAATACTTGAAAAGGGAAAAGAAAAGCAACAATATCATAATTTTCGGACTAGATGAGGAAGAGAAATCAACTTCCGAGCTATTGCGGAGCATTCAAAAAAATTTTAAAGATGACATTAACGTGAATATAGAAGAAAATGAAGTAGACAGATCATACCGTTTAGGAAAAAATAAAGTGGCGAACAAACCAAAACCTGTATTGTGCACTTTTTTAAATAGATGGAAAAAGGATGAAGTTATGAAGAACAAAAGAGCTTAAAAAAAGTATATGTAACAGAAGATTATACAAAAGATGTCTTAGAGAAGAGGAAGGCTTTACTACCAAACTGCAAGAAGAGAAGAAAAAAGGAAACATAGTTTACCTAAAGTATGATCAACTAATCGTTAAAGAACCAAACACAACACTGATAAAAGAAAAAGAGAACTATCAACATCTCCCGAGGAGGCTTCAAGAATGCAGACCAAAAAACAACAAATTCTGAGTTCCATCAAAGCTAATAGAAAAAATAATATTGATGTAATAAGATCCCGATCCAACTCTGTAACTTCAACATAACAACTAATAACCGGTAAGCGGAAACCATAAACTAAAAAAAAAAAAAAAAAAAAAAAAAAAAAAAAAAATTCCCCAAGCCGACTGGTCATCGTGGGGGATAGAAGACCACGACCCTCCATCATTCTACTATACTATACTAGAAAAATATACTATATTACTATACACAAAATATTTAGACATACACATAACAAAAAAATAGAAAAAAAAAAAACAAATACAAAAGAAACCGAAATTAACAAAATAAATAATATGAAAATAAACCAGAGTAATAAATATGTTGGAGGAGGCCTTTGCCGACTGGCAAACAGATAGCTGTTAAGAAAAAATTTTGAAACTCTGTATATCTAGTTCATAAGTTTTGTAAGCTATTCTGAATAAAAGGCTATTTCATTTCATTCATTTCATTTCATTAAAGAATGAGTATGTTTCAGTAATATAGTTAATTTTTTTTAATGTTGTCACAAAATTATTTGGCTTGGATTCGAAATATGGATATTATAAACTGTTTATTGGTTTGACTTTTTAAGTAATGTTTATTTTTAATTAACAAGGAATTATGTAAATACTATAGAATATATTAGAATGGACCTATCTTAGAGCGGCAGTTAAAATACGGAAGTCATTGAGGAGGCGGGCAGTGGCGCTGGGATACCGGAAGCGAGAGCCACTACCGGTCGGCTGCCGAACCTTCCGGTAGCGCTCTGTCTTACATTATTATAAGGATGCTTAAGAAACAACATTAATTTTACTTATTGTTTTCAAGATAAATGTGATACTGTTACTTGTATAATATAATTCATGATGATATTCTTAAATGTTCTAAAGAATATTACGGAGGAATTACATTTTACAAAAAAATCAAGCAATTCAGGAAATTAAGTCTTGACTCTGCAACGACAGAAACAATTTCACACTAACCATTACCGGTAAACCGCAACCAATTTAGTGAAGTGAACGACTGCTCACAGATTGGTTGAGGGGCTTGTGATTGGAGGGCGAACTGTTGGGGGGCTTGTGGTTGGGGGGCTAGTGTTGTGAAGCAACTGCGACGGCGGTGATGGAGCGTGCAGCAGGTGCGGCAACCGCAGTCATGACCTCACCTGCGCCGGATCTACGTGCTTAGATCTCCAGCACACGCGCCGCTGGTCTCTGTAACTACTGCGCAAATCTTAACACAGATAAAAAATATAGTTACCAAGCATATGTCATAAGTGAAAACACAATCCATATACATACATAACTACCGAATACCTCGGTGGAACCTTACTCGCTTACACGCTCTTGAATCCTGCTAATCGTCGGTTATTCTTTCATTTTTTACTAAATAGTGTACGCAAGTACATTGGCACCAAATCCACAAAGCGTGGTGTATCGAGGGCCGTGCGGGTTAACGCAGCATAACTCACCAAGAGGTGGTAAAAAGCCGCGTGACGCCGGCGCCGTGGCAATTCCTGGTCACGACAAGCACCGCGGATGTCGCGCAACTGTTCGCGGATTCGATATTGTACCATTGTAACCATATTTTGTTATTATTTAAAAACAAGAGTAATTACAAACAGTTTTCTTTCTAATCGTATTCTACAAAAAATAAATATGTGATATGGTTGCCAATTCTAAACAATATTTAATGCTAGTTTTAAAAAAAATAAGAAGGCACGTAAAGTAAGCGCCTAAGGCACAGAATAGGGAGCTTAGATTTGCAAGCCAAAGGATAGAATTTGATTGATAAAAAGAAGGAAAAGTAGAACATCAGCAATCAAAATATTTACTAACTCGTTGAATCTAACTCCACCGCTATTGTAGAAGTAATTTGACTTTTTTTTTTAAATAAATAATCAGTACTGATGTATGCATGGTCACCGTAACTACGAGCGCCGCGACCTCGTCTCCAAGGCGCAGAGGCCGGCCCCGCAGCCGCGCATGCCTCCCGCTTCGTCACACCAACACGCCTTCACCTCGCTACAATCATGACTGTCCTTATTGTCACCATTTCACGGTTTCCCACGAAACAGTAAACTATTGATTTCTATCAAAATGACTTTTAGACTGGAACTCTACTCTTTGACAAAATTATAAGGTTTTTATGTTTTTTTATTCTTGTATTAGAACATAAAAAAATTATGTTTTGAATACGTAGAATGACAATCGCATGTCAATGTTCAATCAGTACATTTTATAAAACAGCACACTTGTTTTGAAATAAATTGTTCTGGCGCGACGGGAGGTGCTCTTTACTATCTCAACCCCATTTCCGTGGTTTCCGAAGGGTGAGGTATAATGCTCACGCCCAGGTATTGCTTGCACGATAAACACCCTTCATTAAAGTTTACTATTCTATCCCAGCTTAGAACTAAAATACTATATGCCCATTTTCTCATTGAAGTTAAAGAAACTCTCTTTGATTTGAGAAGTAAACACACTCAAAAATGATTAAGTATCAACTGTCAAGATTTGTAACATTATAGGAAAAGGGCTCCCTTAATCATGCTAATACAATCTTTTTTATTTAATTCTTTTCTCCATGAGTAAATGCTCACTCATTAAGATGGCAGTAAAAATGATGTAACTACTCTAATTATGGTTGAATAGCAGTTCTTATGGGACGGTTTGCACTACCCTGGTTCTAGGCGTTAGAATAATAAACAAACATAAAGCTTAATTACTCTTTTCACATAGGCTTTATGCTTTTTATTACAAGACTTCTGAAAAGTTTTTTAACAGGTTTGCGCTATACCGTCTAATCTTTGAATAGCTAAAGACAGGTTGCGGGCCAAAACAGTAAAGAGTTACGTAAAACACATTGGCCATTACCTAAATAGTTATCACTTTAGAGAGCGAGACATAAAAGGAGACCGCGCGTGTATCGTCTAGCGTAGCCACGGGTATGTTTTTTATATTCACAAATGGTGTACTTAACACCGTAGGCATTGTTATCACGTAGGAAAAGCACTGGCAGTAGTTTTAGATAAATAAAGGCGTCAAACGCGACACCGCGCGCTATCGCGGGTAGCATCGGGCGTCACGGTCACGTCGCGTCGCACTCCCACGTCTTAATTGACCTATTTCGTGTGAGATGTCGCTCGGTGCTCGGTGTACAGAGAGCGCCGCGTCAGGGATAGCATCGCCGCCGCCGCGCGTGACGCAAACTATCGCGCGTACACTAACTCTATTCTTGTCACACATTTGACAGCCACCTAGCTATGCTCGCGAGGCATTTGATCTCACTATATGATTGTCCTGCATAAGATATGGAACATAATCCTCATTACGAAAAAAAAAATCATTACCTCATCAGCCTGCTTTTGCCGACTGCGGGAAGTCTCCCCAATGATATCTATAATCCCCAATAAATATCTACAGTATTCATTTCTAGATGTCCTTAATTTTCATACTTCCTGTTTTCCGTCTTTGGCAGGTTATGATACGTTCATATACATTAGCGTAATGAAAGATGTCTATTTTATCTTTAAGATAAATAAAATAAAAGTTGTGTGACAAACGCACCCACAAGTTTTTACGAGTTACAACCCCGGACCACCCCGTCGTATCTCACGCTGCGATCTGTGCACAAAAACATGCAGCAATCGATTCACTGGCCTTGTGTGGCCTCTCATTTTACGCTCATTTGGTCACGTGAAATTATCTACAGTCAAAAGGTACAACTCACTTCGACTGGAACTTATTGTTCTCATTGATAATGTAATTGTTTTTTATTGTCTATAAGCGACAAAATAGTAACTAAATGATAGTTATAAGCTCCTGCGAAGTGACTGCGATGTTAACTGTATGCAAGAATGAACTGCTGCTCCTTGGTTAAACTGAAAAGATAAAACTATCAACTGTTTAACATTTTACCCTTTGATTATCTCTTGCTTTAATAGGTTTTTTATATAATAGATCAATTGTTTCTTAAATCCCTTCAAGAATAGAAGGTACACAAAGTGCTTATACATATTATGTTAAGTGGAAAAATTAAGTTATTTTTCCACTTAAAAAAAAAAAAAAGTATTAAGTTTGCTTCAAACGTAAAGTTCTGCGCAAATTTAAAGGTTACAAAAATTTAATAAATCAAGGTCCAAATTGACTGAACGCGAGGTGATAATGTTATATTAATCCATCAAAAAGACATGTGTGTTTCTGTCGTGTTGATTTATTAGGAGGAACGGTCGCGATGCCTCCCTCCCCTTCCCCCGCGCTCGGGAAACGCAGGTAGATAACATTTTTGGGTGTTTGTTGACAACGTGAATTCGTCATGGCACCAATAGAACCCCTTTTTTTTCTTTTGCGCAATCATGTTTTTGTTGTTCGATTTTAAAGATTTTTTGCGGTTTGTTGAATGTGGTTGAGACAGATAATGCACTAATTGTTTATAGATTATATTTGCAAATAAAAATAACAAAAAAATCCTTTTTCATAAAATTATAATATCTTTAAATGTACAGAAGTCCACTATCATACTCAGCAGTTTAATGTAGTTTGATATTGTAATTAAATGCCAGACCTTCATATTAAAACCGTATTGTAAACATCTAAAATCTAAATAGCGAAACGAAGTGAGACAGATTTCTCGGAATAAATAAACTCAATGAAATATTAATGTACGTCGGACTGTACAGAGGTGGCAAGGGTTAACATCGTCTTCCCGAATGTCAGCGAAGCGAGGGTCTGGAGGTGTCAGGCCGTCAAGTAGACATCAAATATGCAACCCTCCCGCGCGCAAACACCGCTAGGGTACATTAAGGATGACACCTAAGTGTGCCCCCGTTATAACTTCATCTTCCTAATTTAGTTGTTCATATAATTAAAAATAGATAAGCAATTGGAATTCATTTTCTTTCTTAGTTGAGTAGGTAACCATAACTAAGTATTGACTTCGTACCGTTGCAATAATAAAACCTCTGTTATAGTAAATACACATGAATTGTATATTTTAAAAATGATGTGAATTAAACGATTTGGTGGGTGATAGCAAAATTATCAGTTAGTCTTTAGGACATTTTAATACTTACAGGTAAAATAAGCAAATCTGTTCATAAATGCTCGAAGCGCTTTTTAAAGTGATATACCTAAATTAAAGTATGTATTGTAAGGTAGCACTCAACAAAGTTAATCCTTTGTTGACCATTCCTAATTGATTGAGATGAAAGCCAGTGAAAGTATCACTTCGGTCTCCGGACCCCGGGACTCCGGACTCCGGACCCGCGTCACAGCTGACACCGGACCTTGGGAGATAAAGAGCACTTTTTTATAATACTTTATTCATCGACCGGAGATTTGGCTCAGTGACAGTATAATCGGCCACGTCACGAGCCGCGGCCGCTCAAGTATTAATGGTGAACCCTTCCGTGACGTCACCGTCAGTCCCACCTCGACACTGAATGTACTGAATGTTTAATGCACATTCATTTACCAGCAGTTGCCAGTTTAGTTCGACTCGTACTCCTAACATTAGCTAATAACATGTGTGGATCGTGCGGTTACGATACAATAAGTAATTAAGGAAGAGCATTACAATTCGAACTTGTGTAGTGGTTAAGTGTTCGACATTCAAATCAAATTAGTTAAGGATGCTTCGTCTCTTTGCACAATGCAGGCACTCCAGGAGATAAAATTAATAGAAGAAAGAGGAGAGACGCTAAATATATTTACTGTAAAGCATTGGTTATGAAATTTATGAGAACAATAGTTACAGTTAATCTTGCATGACTCGGTAGGGTCTTTTACTGGAAGACCTTTTACTCGGTTTATACACTGATAAGTATGAATTTTATTGTCAACATAAATTACTGTTTTACTGTAAAATAACATTTGTACAAAATGTCGTCCAAGTTGACGGGAAACCACAGGGGCGCATTCAAATGCAGATATTCGTCGAGTTTATCTTCAAAACTGTCGGAGCCGGCGTTAGCGCTCGGTGCCTAATCCCGCTAATATATTCAGTGGCGAGCGGCTCTGAGCGGCGCAATGGGCCCCCAGTGACCGATCACTGGACACTGCTCGACACTAAAAACTTTACTATTAAACCTTACCCATATTTCTAAATGTAATACTTCTTGAGACTAGAGAGATTTGCATTTTTCTATTTTACTTAACCAATACGTATGGAACAACTTGGCTTTAAGAATTAGTTAAGAGTTAAACGTCGCATTTGAGTATAAACGCGTGGCGCCCGCCGCCGCCGCTGGTCCCATACTACACGCCGCGCCCACGTCGCCAGTGGGCGGAAAACATCTCGCCAATTTTTCTTCACATTCTTTAAAAGCTTTTGACGTGAATCCTTTGCACGAGTGTACTGTTTACTTTGGGAACTGCTACTTTCATGATTGATTATGACATTATTATACGTGTGAGTGTAATTCATCAATACATAAAAGATGGATTTGATGTTGAATTCTTTATTTGTAATGATTTTATTGTAATACTTTATAACCGAACAAGTGCGGTGAGTAGTTATATGCATACTTGCACTTGAGTTTTGCCAATGGTACGATCTAGTAAAAAGTTTGCACTGAACTGAAAAGGTCTGTTTGTAGTCTACGAACAATCAGGGAATAGTGTTAGTGTGGGCGCAGGCGGTGCGTGGGGTGCGGGGAGGGAGCTCGTAGGCGGGTCCGGCGGGCGGGGCGCAGGGTGCCGAGGTGCCGAGGTGCCGGCCGCCCACCGGCCTCGAGTCTCGGGCTATGACGTTCAGTCGAGCCGCGAACGCCTCTCCGCCCGCGCGTACACAACACGGTAGTCGACTGCATTTAACACGCAACAATTGAAACGTACATAAGTACGTGCAGGTGATCGGTGCGAGCTTAATCGTCGCGTAACAGCCACCTTAGTAATTGGCGTGAAGAAAGCGTACGAAGTGCGGGCCGCGACGCCTCAGACCTGCAATCAGCGGCACCTGTCCGACACGCGCCGCAACTTAATTCGCACCCGCGCCAAACGCACGCGCAAAAAACTCCAAAATAAACTGGTACCCATGCACCTGCGGCGCGGTGTCCGCGGCGGCTCGGCGCGCCCCGCTCGCACTGCCCGCTAGCCCCGGCCGCGCAGGACATGATCATGCTGTTCAAAGGGAACAGCAGTCGCCTGGAGCACCTCATAGAGAAAATACAGGCCAATAAGGAGAATCACGACGTCATCACTGACGACATTAAAGGTGAGATCTTTACACTTTTATGTCAAAAAACAGTATAGAACGATTCCAATTAATTGATTGAAAGAAGCTGAGATTTCTCTATTTAACAAAAGATGAGTCGTGTGTTTAGCTAAAAGCTTTCCGTGGTTTTTCTTTCCGTTCGTAACTAATACTTGGTTTGACTTATTAACAAGTATTACTTTACTTATTTACATTGTATTATGTTATAACTAATCGTTACATATTCTCAACATGAAAAGGTACTTAAACCAGGATGGAGACTCTATTATTTGAGATATACACTTCCGAAATCGCTTTTTATATTTAGGGTTGAATTATTCTATTCTGTCCTCTACTATTTTCCTACCAACTTGTATGGGACACGTTCGAATTCGTTATCCAAGAAGTCGAATTTTACTTGCAAATCGGAAATTGTTACAAAAAAATCTATTCCGCTACTGCAACCTGCGTTACCTAGAAATTTATTATTTGCTAATATTACTTCTTTGTAAATGCATATCGTATTTTTAAATTATACCATAATCTGTAACATTATCATCAAAAAAATATCTAATAAGAATATTCCAGATTTTGGAAAGTTGAAAAAAATACTATTTATTCGGTTGTTATAATTATAAATTTGTATTGCGCACTTCCTTATCCAAATACAGGAAGGGCAGGTGCATCAATTTACAAATTATAAAAGCACATTATCTTTATATTCAATTCCGCACCATGGGTATAACAAAACAAATGATTTTGTAAAAAAAATTATAAAATAACTAGCTTTCGCCCGCGACTCCGTCCGCGTGGAATTAAAAAAAAACAAAAGCAAGTAGCCTATGTGTTCTTCCAGACTATCCTCTACATCTATGCCAATTTTCATCGAGATCCCTTCAGCCGTTTAGGCTACAAACTCTAACAAGCATCCATCCATCCATCCATCTAAGCTTTCGCATTTATAATATTAGTAAGAGGTAAGATTCAAGTATAAGTACTTTAGTAAATTGTTAATTAATTAACCAGTGTTTACAGTTCTTTCACTGATAAGGTTTGCAAACATAATACATAGGTTTTTGTTGCTTCCCTAAGATCTACTCCAGTAAAACTTGTCAACAAAAATAATCCTTCCTAGGCTATTTACTCGCATCCTAATAAATTTTCAACAACTGATCTGGCTAAATCATCGAAGTTCATCCAATAGAAGTTCGTTCATTCATTCATTTGGAATTTTAAAACATAGTTTAAAAGGTCAAAATGATAATTAAAAGTTAAATAATTTGCAAACCGCTGCAACTAATACACCAGAAAATTAACCCAAAATTTGTAATCATTATGTCAAGATAAAGATATTCTTAAGTCTTCAATTATCCGCAACTTACAACTTAATTATTTGTTCAAAAGGCATGAATTGATTGAGCAATTTAAAAAAGTTTTTTTTTACTACCATTACTGTAATCGTAATATGGTTCATCTGTAAAATCGATCGGAGCCTTCCTAATGCCTTAGATTAAACAGTACATTAGGACAGTTGCGTTAACCTGGAATTGTTTGTTTTGGCTCACTGGCGCCAGTTTATTTTATATTATAAGGCTGCAAACGAGCAAGCGGTCACCTGAATCCGTCGAAATGGCGAAGCGACCGCTGCCCATAGATATTCGCGATAGCGGATGCCTACCCTTAATCGACGAAGGAGGAAACGCACATAAACCGTCAAATCCATGTTTCCTTTCCATCCAATTTTTATAAGAAAAAGGGTGAGAAGGAAAAGGTACTAAAATTGGGCCTTTGGCACCACACTTATCAGACGAAACGCGGTATTGCTCCCACTTCACGCCTGTCTTCTGTGTGGTCGTGGTATTGCATCGGGCGAGCCGACCCATTCGTGCGAAGATTTTAAAGCGGGCTCTACACATTGTGAAGGCTACCACCAGTTAGAGTCGGCATTATACCAGTTGTACGCCATCGCACATTTGTTCCCTACTGTCCAATGTACTAGCATAATGTGAACCGAGCAATATTTTCTAATCGGAACACCATGATTTTCTTTACTTCTCTTAAAACATGGATTCATCAAGACAATCAATTCTTTTAACCGCGGCTTATAAAAGTGAACTATTTTGCTAAATATCAGTTATTTAGAAAGCGTACTCATTCTTAGCTATCCTTTAATATTTCTTCGTACTAGCTGAAACAGTTTATTTAGTATTTTTAGATATAGCTTTATTCAATCGGATAATTGCGCATTACGACTTCCTCGTGTTGCGATAAGACGCAGCTAACGGCAGTATGCGGAGCTGCGGCAGTTATCGCGAGCTCGTTGATTGCCGAGGCGCCGGCTGAGGTGTCTGAGACGACAATTAGGATGTGAGCTTCCGCCGCCCACTGCTACGACGCCACACTCCGGCCGGCGCCATCACCCGCACGAATTGCCCACAATCGCCGTTAATTACGCCCATCCTATTGCCCACGGTTGACCAGTCTGCAGATATATGCTAGTAATGCTCACATACATATGTAAACACTCGCAGTTTCGTAAACTTTGGTCCTAATATTTGTGGGAAGAGGTCTGAATATTTTTTTATTAATTTGCTCTTTTCGATGCTAACTTTAACATTATGACAATTCTATTAGAAATAGAGGAGAAATAAGTAATTATGCTTTAAATAGGAATTTATGAAAGTATTGGTATTTTCTAATCATAGGCTGTGTAAAAATAAAGTGCAAAAATGAAGTAACTAATAGGTACGTTATGCCTACGTATGTTTGTATATAGTGAACTGCAGAACACAACAATGCCGTTACGAGCGTATAAGAAAACAGATTGATATAAATAGTTCCTATTATAAAAGGGTCCGTAGAATAAATGTATGTACTAGCAATCTTGTTTACGAAAGTCTGCGCAGCGTGGAGAGAAAACAAAAATTTTCAACTTGTTTTTTTTTATAATAATTTTAAAACAAATTTTCTAAATAAGCTAGCTAGATATTTAAAGCAAGCTACCTACCGACGACAATTTCACTATTTTAAATTTATTACAACTCAAAAAAAGACAACATTTTATGACATATCATTGTGTTGTTTTAGATTTACTATACAAACGCACTATAATTTACACAGGATTTATGATGTTTTGTACAAAAGTTTACCTTTAAATTATTTGTTAGAAAGCGACTCGATGCAGGGCGCTGTTCCGTTAGCATTAGTCATCATTTGCGGTGATGCCGCTCGTCATCGCGGCGCATTCAATTTGTTTATATTTCACGGCACTCGGAGGTGCTCCCGGAGATATATCGCCCCTAACATCGAAATATGGGGCTTTAACGATATTTATGACGGCTTTATCAAATCTATGCACGCCGTCTGCTGTAATGTTCTTTATAGTACTGCTACAATATTGCAGTGCTTCTTCTTACATTAGCGAATCAATAACATGTCTAATATGTTGTTCATTTTATTGTAAATTGCGAAAAAAACTTTTTTCAAGACATATCGGTAAAATAAAGGTACGATGTTAGTATTTTTCTGTAACGTATATTAAATTTTTACGAAATAAAAATTAAGAAAGATAAAATTCATACTTCAGCAGAACCATTATCAGGCTATATCAGTCTGTATTAATCCAAGCCGAAGAACGTACTAAACGGTCTATTTCTCTTCCCAATCGTCTTTTTGGACTATACCATTGTCACATGATATCTATTTACTATTTTTTTTTCATTGTACGTACAGAAGCATTGGGCAGTGTGGGCAGCGTGGGCAGCGTGGGCAGCACCGCGGGCAGCTCGTGGCCGTCGTCAGCTGAGCCGTCGCCCTCGCCGGCGTCGACGCCGACGTCCGCGGACGCGCCCGACGGCGAGGCGGACGGCGAGCCGCCCTACACGCTCGGCGCCACAGAGCACACGCCCTACCAGTGCCCCTTCTGCGACAAAGCCTTCCCTAGGCACTTCTATCTCAAGAAGCATGAGCAGGTGTGTGAATTGTTGATTTTAAAATATGTTTTCAGTGTCGTCAACAGATACCTAAATTTTGTATAAGGAATCTTAATGCAATATTTTGTGGTCCAAACTACATTAATTAATTTATTTATATCATTTTTTTAAAGCTGTAAATGTGTAAATTTAAATGTCACATATTCAAACACCCAAGATGACAAACAAACCAAGAATAATTCCATAGAGACAATTTAATGCATGTATACGGCGACAGATAAGCATCTGAAACCCGGTCCGTATCTATGAGAGGGTTCCTTGTGAGTTTAACGTATGCTGTACGGAGGTAATAAATGTGTCTAGTGCCATAAAGCGAGTCGACTGGTACAACCACAATACGACTATTAAAGCCTCGCGTCATATCTGTGAATTCACAGTCCAGTTTCGCCGCACAGTGCTCGCTACGCTTCATTAGCAAGTTGATACCCAAAACGGGCCCATTTACAGAGCCGGTGGGTTTGATATGCATCGCGGTAGCCTTGCAGCCGAGGTCCGCGACTTAGGCCATTACGACCGCACATCTCGGCCGCTTTGTGCCGCGCCGAGCCCGCCACACTGCGAGTTGCGACAGATGTATTCGAGATATGAGACATAGAAATGTCACTTTGCATATACTCCCACCTACACTGCAACCGAAATCGCGATGACCCAAGCCTTCCTTGGCGAAATTTCGCTTGACCAGCTATAAAAATTAGAGTAACCGATAAGACTTTCCAGTTAGAAAACGCCCACCGATCATGTAACTTTTACAGACACGACGGACAAAATATAGACGGCTTTTGATAAATAATGCCCATGTCGATATTTGTGCTCGCCGATGTCATTTGTTTTGATTTTTCGTACATAGCATCATTCTCGAGCGTACAATTGACTTTGATCTTGAATAGCTGATAAAGTAAAGTTACTTTATAGTTCTGTACATTTTACTCTACTTCTTGAAACTGTTCAAATTGGTAATAAAATCAATTAACAGTTACATACGAGTAAGTTATTAGTGCCGCGACTGAGGCGATAAAACAGAACTTACTTATTGCAAATTGAAAACTGGCTTCGAGATGCGTTGCTTGTAAAATAACGTAACGGTTTTTAATTAACAAATATCTCAGTTATAATAAATACTAACTTAGTTACTAAGACAATTAGAAAGAAAAAAAGCTTATATTATTGTTAAAAAACAAGAAGCCTAATATTAAGTAGGTACAAATTTTCCGCACACATTCAACCTAGAATAAAGTAAGATAAAACAACGCATAATTTCTGTAACAGAATTAATATTTATGACTTCAAAGCGACGCGACGAGAGACGAGCGTCGGCACACATTAAGATATGCGACACATTAAGTTCCGAGGTAGGCGCGAGTTAGCAATTGATTTAGTCCTGTAATGATCGGCTTTCACGGCCGATGATAAAGGTTTGTCGGTGATATCGCGGCGTGTTTCCGGCCGTCAGCTCACTCCGGCGTGGCTAGATCGCGATACATTTGTCGGCAGCACCACTCCGCGCCCGATACCTATCACTCCGACACTACAGTCCCCGCAATTGCACACCGATAATCTAATAAACCTTTTACGATTACCCGACCGACTCCGACTATGATAAAGCCACGTTCAACTTTCTTAATAATTCTTGCGTCTATTAAAAAGTTTAAACGAGTACAATAATGGATGTTTTGAATTTATAAAAATTTGTAGAGCTAACCCAAACAAGAACTTAGTGGGCACATTATACAAAATACCATTGCCTTCTTTTGTAATAACAAGACATAGATATTTATAACGGCGGTTGTAACCCAGAATCCGTGCATTAAATGTGAAGCTACGCTTACGTTGGGTCGTTTAAGAGATTTCGTCGAAGTGGGGTCGCGCAATCGGGTGCCGGCGGCGACGCGGCGGTGCGGCTGACCCGCGTTGTGCCCCGGCGTCGCTCATTACACCTGGGAAAGTCGCTCGGTAGCCGCCCGCTGCCCATTCCACAGCTTTATTGGCTATAATACTCGCCTTAAACTAGTTTTGAATGTCAGCATTACGCGGAAAAGTTAACAACGTCTCGCCGCCGTAAGTCGGCCGCTCTCACGGTGTTTGTTTGACTCGAATCATAAATCGTGGAATGATTTGCGTGCCTTCCCGCTATAAGCGTGAGCCGTCTCGTGGGGCGAAGGCGACGGGGCTCCGGCCGCACCCGGGGCGCAGCTCCCGTGGCGCTCGGTGCTCCGTTGCGAAATTATTGCACGAATCACGAATAGTAATTACAAGATTTCTTAAAACATTGCCCTTGATTAACATGATCGATCTAAATATAGAATTTGGAATTTTGCGATTGCCGTGTACAGAATTCATCATAGTACTCGTATATGAATGTCGGCATTTACAAGTCGAATATTCAAAATATCTCTTTAAGTTAAATATTAAGAAACATTTTAATTTTAAGTCATTTACATTACCTATTTACTGTTAATAAAACATTAAGAAATTATGTGTATGGGTGAGTAAAGTAATAAAAAGAATTGAATAGCTAAAAAAGTGTAAACGGAAGAGCTATCACTTAGCACAATTAGACATATCCATGGCCGGCGCGGCTTATTACAAACAATAATTGTCACTTTTTACTCACTGTGCGTCATGAAAGAAAATAATGAAAAACCTATTTTTTTGTATATTATTAAAACAAATAAAACGCAATCATGTTAACAACGTTCGACATAAAAATGGAATTTTTCGCCAAACTCTGTTTGCGTGTCTACTTTGGCGGGGTAAAAGACTTCAACGAATAATTAAGAACCAAATCAAATGACACTTAAAATGATTTTTTTCTAAACTATTCTTCCGACATCAAAATATTTTGTCAATGAAATGAAATAATCAATAGCAATACAATATCCGGGGCTGGGCATCGTCTGTTACTTCTGTTTGTCTCCCGGTGCCGTGCCGGAGAGTGCGCGGCGCTAATGAATTGAGATGTGGCGCTAATGGTGCCGACAGCCGGCCGCGTGGTAATTGGGGTAGCACGAGACCAAACCCCTCACCCGACCGACGTACAAACAAACATTAACTACTCACTAACAAGAAAATCGATAAGTACCACTTTCAACTGACAACTAATAATCCAGTTTGACGTCACGTTCGTAAAGCACTTTAAAAGTCTCGTTTGCACGATTTTAAGCCGATTTTTAGTAATAAGGTGTCATTACCTATTCTTTACTGTACTCTGAAGAATAAAGTAAAGTTAAAATGACTAATGAATAAAGAGTTGATGTAGTATATGTGACGAAGTGTTCATGCACCAGTTTAGCATAGATATTTTGTCACCAAAAATTAACATTTTTTGTTACAAGTCTGCGTCGAGTCAATCAAGTGTGACTCGTGTTTAGCATGACAGTGGCGTGTAATTGCCGAGGTGGTCAATTAGTAAAAGCATGAACTTGCCTGTCAGTTTGGGAGCGTGTTTTAGGAGCGTTCAGTCCGTCGTCGGTTCACGGGTGGTGTGAAGGCCGCTCCCATTATGTCGCCGCGTCAATGCATTACCATTCTCATTATCTCATGAATACTTCTTTTAAATTCTCATGTATTGTCTATACCCGGTAACGTCTCACTGATTTCTTTCAATGTGTCTTCTATTATCGGTACATAGGTTTGTAGTCTTTTCGAGATGCTATACTCGCCATTAAACGCTTATGGACTATTATTTTGGTGATATTCTGTTTAAATATCGTAAGACGACTACCTATAACAGTGAAAGATATAGGCTCTTAATAACTTCAAGAGGGCGAATTTAGAGTTACCAGAAATTTGTACCGCAGTGACATAATGAGTTGCATATTTGTAGTGATATATAGAGTTGCGTTTTAATGGCAGCCTTAGATTCATCTTGCAAATCACTGATCTGTGTTTTTTTAAATATACAATGATTTACTTGTTACCTGTTAACCTAAACCGACCTCTAGCTCCCTGTTATACGTGATCTTTTACTAGTCTGGTTTGAAGTTATTAAAAGTAATGAGACGTGGTCTTGTATCTGGTACATTACCAGTTTAGTTGGAGAGATCAATATCGTGATTCCATCGTCTCAAGCTCCGGGAGCACCCGCATCGGAATGTTATCGCTGACGAATCGAGTCCCGCCACAATCGCCTCACATTCTCTATCTTGACATTGCGTCAAGCGACCGCCTATAATTGAATATATGTAATAGATTCCTATTCTCTACAATGTCACGGTGGATGGGAACATTAAAATGTTTTAAGGAACTATGTAACCCTTTTGATTTAACTTAAAGAGGTTCCAATTAAGATGTTAATATTAACTACTAGCTTCCGCCCGCGACTGTTTCCGCGTGGAATTCAAAAACGAAAAGTAAGTAGTGTTCTACATCTATGCCAAATTTTATCGAGATCCGTTCAGCCGTTTAGGCTACAAACTCTAAAAAACATCCATCCATCCATCCAAAGTTTCGCACTTATAATATTAGTAAGATTACAGTATAACTTTTGTTTAAAGGTCAACGAAAAGAACTACTAGGTATAGTGTTATAGTACCTACCTAATATTTATAAAATATCTCTCTTTACTTTAACATTTATAAAATTTTGTATGTCATTATATAATAACATGGAGACATTAAAAGACTTGTAATTATTACTCCTATAGAATGAGTTAATTAGAATAAGATTATACTAAAACGCGGAGTGAAAATGTTATTTCATCTTAGGTTTTATTTGTGTTGTGAGTGTTTGTTTGCGATCGTTGCCGCCGACCACGCGCCGCATTGTCCGGGACCTTTCTCACGAACATTGCGACCACCACACCCATTACATTTGTACTTATTAGATTCTACCGTCTTAATAATTGTTCTTGATTTAGAAATTTCAATTAATTTATACGATGTATAAATGTTTTTTTTTGTTATATAATTATTGGAGGTTTAATTAATTTCTTTCTTTTTCACTTTAAATGTTTTTCATATATTACAGACGCATTCAGACCAGATGCCGTTTCGGTGTGAGTTCTGTTCTCGTCTGTTCAAGCACAAGCGATCGCGCGACCGGCACGTCAAACTGCACACCGGCGACCGCAAGTACCGCTGTGCGCACTGCGAATCCGCATTCTCTAGAAGGTAGCGATTTTTGTGTTTACTGTATATCTTTAGAATTATCAAGCATACGTAAAAGGTCGTATGGACATGTATTTGAATAGAAAATTATTCATGCTTTTGTTTAAGTGGATATCATCGTAATTGCTAGTACAAAATGAATCGACTATTTGACTTATGTATCTGTTTTTGTTATAACCCACATTAATACAATCGATACAACATATGGGCAGATTTGTATAATAGAAAGTAAAAATCATTTCGTAATCTTATAAAGGAAATAATTTATTATAAGATATTATAAGTGTGCTTAGATCAGGAAATGTAAAGGAGAATTTGAGACAATGGTCGCTGGTAAGATTGATCGCCGTAAGCCGGGCCACAAAGCTCACGACGACGCGTCACCTTTTTCGTCACCTCGCGACGGTCACGTGACTAATTCCACTCAATCCATCGCCGACGACCGGCGAGCAGTGAAAAGACACAATCCGCTGACAAATGGCGTCGAGAGCCTCACAAAAATGAAAATAATGGCTCGCACCGAAACAGGCACGACGCTCGGCCATTAGCAGAGGTGTTTGGGCGAACGCTCTGTAGTTCGTGTGAAAAGACCCCTTTGTTGGCTCCGTTTGGTCTGTGCTTTATGTGCCCACTTATGTCTCATATGACTAATCGACTCCTCCGATCTCACAATGGCCATTCGGTGCATTTAATTTTAAATTCTCGCTCGGATGTTTTAACTAAACGAACATTTTAACGCAAAAGACATTAAGACATTTGTTATCGTGAATAATGCCATTAAGAAAATTTACTCAAAGGTGATATTTTGTACTGCCTCTACTAAACAGCAAACTTATTAATAACATACTTTTTTTACTTACTTACATATAGTAAAACTTTAGTTAGGCAGAAATAAAGAGATCGTTACACTCTTTTCATGTATATTTCAGTGATCATCTGAAAATCCACATGAAAACGCACGACAACCAGAAACCGTTCCAATGTACGGTGTGCAACCGCGGCTATAACACGGCGGCCGCGCTTACCTCGCACATGCAGGGCCACAAGCGAGACCGCGCGTCACGTGACCCACGCGACCCTCGAGAGACCAGGGACCACGACCGCCGAAGGACCACGCGCTGCTTGCACTGCGGAGACGCTTTCCGAAGACCTGAAATACTTCAGGTATGTGATTTGACAAAAGCCGACTAAGTGACTACCTTTATACTCGATCCTGTGATTCGAATAACTATTTATTACTTACTGATCAATTTTGTAGGCCCACATGGCAACAGTCCATGGCGTGGACGCTGCCTCTCTGACTCCGCCGCGCCGCGTCGCGTCCCAGCCGCCACCGACACTGCTCGCGTGTATCTATTGCACCCGGGACACCTTTACCAGCATGGAGCAGCTGCAACTGCACGTCCGCGCCGCTCACTCCGCGCTGCTGAACGGCGACTCCGTAATGACTTCAACCCTTGAGCAACCGACACCCACCGACCTCAGTCGGAGAACTAGCGATGACGTCCCAATCGCAAAACGTCCCAAGTCGAGCTCGGAATCGGCAACGCCCCAAACTGCGCTATCTCCGAGTACACTATTATGCAATCAGTGCGACGCAGCTTTACCCGATTTCGAAGCTTTTAGAGCTCATGTGAAAGGACACCTCGAGGAAGGCGGTGAGCTGAGCCGCTCGAGCCCCGCGCCCTGCGTGCACTGCGGCGCCACGTTCGCGGACGTGGCGGCCACGGAGCGCCACCTGGCGGCGCACTACCTCGCCGTCTCCTGCGAGTACACCTGCCACAGCTGCGTGCGCAGCTTCCCCACGCCCGACGACTTGCAGAAACATCTTTTCGATCTACACGCTCATCATTTGTATCGCTGCTCACTTTGTAAAGAAGTCTTCGATTCCAAAGTAGCTATTCAGGTAAGTCTTGCGTACCTACATTATATGTAAATTAGGATTCCTCATATGTTTGAAGTGTACAATTGTTGATCGCGGATGAGCTGATCGATTTGCTACATTGCAGGTGCATTTCGCGGTAGCGCACAGCGGCGAGAGCAAGGTGTGGGTGTGCCGGCCGTGCGGCGCGGGGGGTGCGGGGGGCGCGGGGGGCGCGGGGGGCGCGGGGGGCGTGATGCGGTCGGAGGCGGAGGGCGCGGCGCACGTGCGGGCGCGGCACGGCGGCGCGCGGTGCCGCTGCGGCGCGCTGCTGGCCGCGCCGCGCCGCCACTACCGCTGCCCGCGCCCGCCTGCCCAGACACCTTCGCCGTCCAGTACCTGCTCGAGAGGCACATGCAGATGCACCACGCCGTCATGCAACAGGTGGGTGACAATACCACATTTTCCTTTCAGAGTTAAAATGTTCTACACGATCGTTCTCGTTGAAAATGGTATCTAACATTCGAATTGTAGTTTTTCAACGAGTACTTAAGTTTAGTTTAAATTTTACTCCTACAATTATTCAATGACATCTACTTTAAATCTCATGTCTTATTACTCTATCTCCCATCTGCGTACAACAGGCATTGAACGGTGAAATGGTCCGACCAAAGCGCATGGACAACAACAATGTGGAAGGCGAGGGCGCGTGCTCGCCGTGCGCGGGGGGTGCGGGGGGCGCGGGGGGCGCGGCGGGCGACGGCGCCGGTGCGCTGGACGAGCGGCGCAGGAAGAACGGCGCGGTGGCGCTGCAGTGCGCGTACTGCGGGGAGCGCACGCGCAGCCGCGCAGAGCTGGAGGCGCACACGCGCGCGCACGCCGGCGCCGCCCGGCACAAGTGCCTCATCTGCGACGAGGTGCTGCCCTCCGCGGGGGTGCTGGCAGAACATAAGCTATCGCACTGCAAGGTACTAAAAGCTCACACTCAAAATATTATCGAAGTCCACAAATACGTAACGAATGTGTAGGAGTTATGTTCTAATAGCAGTTACGTTTCTGGTTTCTGTTTCTGTCCTAACGGAAGATTACTCTGTTAGTAGTGGAAGAGTTTCTTCTCGATTAATATCGATCCTTTATTCTGACCAAAGAACTCAAATTTGTTCCAGGTAATAGCCGGCGACACGTGTTCGAGGTGCCGAGCTAGACTACCGTCCGAGGAAGCGTTCCTGGGGCACATGGCGCGGCACCACCCCGCGCTGCCCGCGCCCTGCGTCGTCTGCCGCCAGACGCTCGCCTCCGAGGCGGAGGCGCGCCTCCACGCGCGCTTCCATCTGCGCCCCAACGACGACGAGCAGCGCTGCGCCATCTGCCTCCGGCCGCTCACCAAGAGCGAGGCCGGCGAGGGCGTGCGGGCGTGCGCCTCGTGCTACGCGCGGCACGCCACGCCGCGGCCCGCGCCCGCCGCCGACCACGACTGCCGGCTGTGCCGGCGCACGCTGGGCTCGCCCACGCGGCTGCAGGCGCACCTCATCGAGCACACGTTCGCGGGCATCGGCGCCTTCACGTGCTACCTGTGCTCGGCCGTGTTCACGAGCGCCGCGGGCCTGCAGCGCCACCTGCCCGAGCACGCCGCCGCGCCGCGCCCCTACGACTGCGCGCGCTGCGGGCTCAAGTTCTTCTTCCGCGCCGAGCTCGATAATCACGCTTTCGTGCATATCGAGGAGGCCGAAATAGCCCAGAGAGCGTTTTACGAGGCTTACGCGAGGGGCGCCGCGTCGGCGTGGGCGGCCCTCGCCCCGCCGCCGCCGGAGACGGCCCCAATGCCGTCCGTGTCGGCGCCCGCCGCGCCGCCTGCCGCCGAGCATCCTGTTAAAATAGAACCAGAAATAAAAGAAGAACGGATTGCCGAAGAATATATCGAAGTGTCGTCACCTCCGCCGGCCGCCGCCTCCCCCGCGCCCTCCCCTGCGCCAGTGAAGCAGGAGCGCGCGGAGGCGGAGTGAGGCGGAGTGAGGCGGAGTGAGGCGGAGTGAGGCGGAGTGAGGCGAGCGCCGCCGCCAGTGATCGTGATATCGTCCGTGACGCGGACCTTCCGCTGCAATATTAGATGACGTCCCAGCAAAGACGCTGTAGCTAGTTAAGTTTAACTTTATTTAAACTGTTGAAACGCGTTTAGAACGCTGTATCGATTGTAAGTATACATAGAGTTAGCTCGTACCGTTTATGTTCTATGTTTTTGTAACTTTTACACTCTTATTTGTAAATATTGTTAACTTAATAAATTATTATGTTAGGCTTCACAACTTCGGTTTTTATATTGATCCCATGAACCCATTACATCGCTACGTCCTAAACTGACTACCTATTTCGAAATTATATTCAAACTCTACACTGACGATCTCGAATTTTGTAGTAAGGTCTATTGGTAGCTAGCTATTGAAAAAGCAGTTAGTCATGTAAGGAAATAAAATTTGTGTTTAGTTCATTAATTTTTTTATGAATTTATAAACTTGATTTTTAACTGCTTAGTATGTGTAACTGAATATAGTATTGTTTATTTGGTTAATCGATACGGTGAATAAATTGGTAAAATAATTGCAAATTCAACGAAATATTAAAGACATCAAAGTTGTTTGCTACTCGTAGATCAACGACTTACTACCGCACTAAGATTCCATAATTGGTCTCTTATTGTAAATTTCGCATATTAAATCTAGGTACTCTATGTATTCAGTGACTAAGCAGCGGCGACTTGCTGCTGTATCCAGGGCAGCAGGGCGGCCACGTTGACGTAGGCCGCGGACACGTTGGCGCTGGCGCAGCCCAGCCCCCACGACACCAGCCCTACAACCACCCACTGCCCGTTCACCGGGCACACCAGCCCCGAGCCCCCGTCACCCTGCAACAGACCGAAAACTCTGACATATTTCTTATACAAATTATTTTTCTATACTAGTCTATACTAATTTTTGGATTTTCGTATGTATTGAACTCACTACTTGGCCAATTTTAAAAAATCTTTCACCGTTAGAAAGGTAATCAAAAATCATGACGGCTATTATTCTTATTTATTATCATTCTTAGAAAAAGCTTTAAATTATTTCGAATATGAAACATGTTTTCTAAACCACGACTTCCATTTCATTCTTATTTATTTAGAAATACATCTTATTTTAATTGGAATAGTTTATGAATCATGACTACATATTACATGATACTCACGGTACAAGCATCTTTGTTAGCTTCACCTCCTGCGCAGATAAAAGAGGTGGTATCAAGGACGAAGGTGGCGCCGAGCCTTGCCGCTTGCAGCTGCGCCTGGCAGGTCGCCGCCGCCACCACTGGCACGTCCACCTTCTTCATGATCTGCTGGTATTGCCCAGTCATGCCGAACATATCTTTACCCCAACCAGACACCATGCATCTGGAACATATACTTTGTTGAGAATACAGCAATGATTTATCTTGTAAATATGATTAGTTCGATGTCGGTGATGAATAAATGGTTATTGTTATAAGACAGTTTTACCAGGGAATAATCGTGACACCACAGAAAATCATACTAAGTACCTTAGCATCAATGATTTTTGCAAATCCAAAAATAATTGCTTTATGACACATTTCATCTTTATTTAGGTATCTGATTTCTTCTCAAGTTACTGTTGCCTGATGCGTTTCCTGATGCACATAAAGAGGATATTTCCACTGCATTTGCGTCTCTTCTGCCATCAAATCCACTTCTAATATAATAATAAGTTCAATTTTAGTATATAAAAAGATTACCTGATTCCAGTGTAAACAGAATTTGAATTCGGAGGTAGACAGGCTCTGTTGATCGTAGTCGCGGAACCAGTTGCCGGGGATAACGGCACGGCGGTATTCAATCTCAGCACCGTCAAATCATACTGCAGCGTGTTAGCATTGTACGAGGGGTGACTGAATACCTTCCGTACGGTATACTCTTGGAATGGCACAGGTTCGTAAGTCCCGGCCGCATCCCATTCGCCGAGACGGACTTTGACATTAGGTGCTGTTCCTGAAACACTTAAAAACACGATTACAAATATCATCAACATCAACTTCTAAACGAAGGGATTTTTTATTAAGTTAAGGGTCAAAAGGTTTAATCATGTCGTTAGTTCGAATTGTAATTCAAGAGGAATAATACAAAGCAACAAAATTTAAAGTCGTGTAATAAAATTTTAACTTACATGTAAGGCAACATCCTGTGGGTGACTGTTAGAACGTTCATTTGGTCTATCAGAACGCCGCCGGCAATGTAATCATTTTGTAAAGTCAAAATTAAAGCCTGTAATATTTAAAAATATTATATTATATCTATCCACGGGACTTCTTTATTTTCTAGTTATATCTTTAGTTACCTGCCAAGGAAATTCTCCAAAGCTCGCTTGACCAGTGGCAGGAGTGACTCCAGTGGATGGCACAGTCTGCAAGGTGCCACACGCAATAGTAGTTGTACTGCCGCAGCAGTATTCTTGCCCTGTTGGGCATTGAGTTGAGCCCTAAAATAAATCAATTTTTAAACACTAGCTGTCCTGTAATACAAACACACACACAGTACAATTTTTCTGTGACGTCAGTAACGCCAAATGATGTGTTCGACATTCACTATCACTCATATATGAACCTATTGTCTAAAAATAGGACAGATCACTAATTATGAAGGTCTACAAAGTTAGGAAGTCAATAATAAAACTTTTTGGCTTACCGGGGTGACAATTCTTATGTCTATCATTCCGGCACCTGAAGATGTGCGAACGCAGGTGCCGGTGGGAACACATCTGCAGCTCTGTCTCTTGCGGATGTTGTGCTTATTATTTGGTATTAAGTCGCTACGGAAATCATCGTATAAATCCTTCAAACTAAGCTGTACACTCCGCCGCTGTCGAGGGAATCTCACTGCCGTATCGTAGGACGGCACTTGGCCACTGTATCCAGATATAGGCGGGGCTTGTATCGCCCCGGAGGCGCCAGGTGTGGTGCCGAGCCTGGGGTCTATGGGAAGCGAGCCTGAAGCAGGGTCATCAGGATTAGATATACAAATCAAGTCAGGATTGTCACATAGTAAAACTGATAAAAGCACTCCACCTGTGGTCGCTGCGGTGGACATTGTGGTGGGCGCAGCAGTTGTGGCCGCCGTAGTTGTGGTGGTGGGAGCAGCTGTCGTCACCGTGGTGGTGGTGTTACTTGGCATCGTAGGCGGTGGTGGTGAGGTCATATTTGCAGGTCTCGCTGTTGTAGTAGTGGTGGTTGTTGTTGTGGTCGTGGTAGTATTTGGTGCAGCAGTTGTCGCAGCTGTGGTAGGTTGAATAATAGGAGTGGGAACTCCTTGCACCACAATAACATTGGGGGGAGCAGGTTGCGCGGGCAAGAGGCCTAAACAGGCCGTTATAAGCCAAAGGCACATATCGACTAAATGAACGTACTTGTTATTTAACTCTGGATAAGCTTTTACTGCGGTGCACCGCGTCGGGTGTTCGGTTCGGTTTTAAAAGTGACATGTCGATGTCGAGTATTAAATATGCCCTCTGAAATAATTGATGGTATTCCCCTAATAACAGCAGCCTTCATGGTGCCTTGCGCATAGCCTAATGGCTACAAATTGTCGCAATCATCGAGATGTGGATAACTAATGTAGTCTCTGGCATAATATTAATAATTTTATTTATGTAAATGCCAATAATACAATAGATTCCTTTCTTACTGGAAACACAATCGTTTAATGCGATCATGTAAAACGTAACAACAAACATTATTTCATATTTCAACCAGGGTTGATGATAGTATAGTACGTACAACATTTCTGTTGTTGTATTTAGCGACAAGGACAATGCTTGGAGTCTTTGTATGCTGGATTTTTTTGGATTCTCGGTTTGTTGGAGAGAATGAAAGAGGCAATCTGTTTTCTTGATATATAACAAGAATTTAAAAAAAATAGTCTATTCAAGAAATAAACATGTGCTGTGGACATTTAGCATTGAATATCTGTTAAAATATTCTATTTCACAACCAAATCAGGAGACCGTGTCGAAATAGAAATAACAAATTGTCAGTGACTCACAACAATTAGGTAATAACGAGATTTGAACCGCGGACGATTCTTATTTAGGTTAAAACGCTTTAGAGCGAATAATGATCGACGGACACCGCTCTGTGTGACTGTCAACGTTTTGAACGATTATGAATTTACATAAATTATAAACATTCCATGCTACGAATGCAGAACGTTTTTAAAATGCTTAATTGAAATAAATATTTGAAATAGATTGAAAGTTAACACAGGACCAGACAATGAAAAGGTGTACATCTTTGTATCCATTTTAAGTAATTATAGATGACTAGCTTTCGTCCGCGACTATGCCCGCGTGGAATTAAAAAAAAAACAAAAATAGGTTGGCAATGTGTTCTTTCAGACTATCCTCTATATCTGTGTCAAATACCATCAAGATCCGTTCAGCAGTTTAGGTTACAAATTCTAACAAACATCCATCCATCTAAACTTTCGCATTTATACGAGTAATATTAGTATGAAAGTATGATTAGTATGATTATTTAACCCTAACCAGAGAAAGAGTTGTAGTCTTATTTCCGAACAATGAATTACTTTGGTACTGGCGTATATGCTAGAATAATAAACTTTATTACAAAAGACAGAATATCTTTATTATTAAACTTCTAATAAGAATATTTAAGTCAAATCTCGAGACGAATTGTTACTTCTATAGTCGTTTTTGAATCATTGTTGAATTATTTTGGTTCTAGCACGTATAATACAATACTATTCGATATGGACTATTTGCATTTTCTGGAATAAGGTGGTAGGGTCTTAGGGTGATTTAGAATAAAAAAAATTTCTGCTGTAAAAGAGTAGTGAAATATAAATTATTAAAAATACGCCATCTTTTTTTAAAGGTAAGACTTATTTGAGTCAAGGTTTATTAAGTTTTGTTTATGAAAAATGAATCGATAATACTTCAATAGATGGCGCTAAAATAAGTTGTTTTAGTATTTGAAAGCAAGAGGGCGTGCGTTATCGTAATAATCGTAAGCCGGTTCACGCAGGCGCAGGACGGCCGCACGTCAATACAAACAAGAGAAACTCCACAACCGAGACCGTTACGTATATATTTATAGATTATAATGCCACAGTGCGAGTGCGAGTCGGTACAGTACAGTGGTGTTCGCTGTTCAGTTAGCGGCTGGATTGTTTGAGACCGCTCGTAACATGTTTTAATAAATCATTCATTATGTTCTGCGGCTATGAATAATCATCGATTGGTGTACTTCGATTCTCTCAACGTTCATGGATTGTCAGTGAATTAATGTGTTCTTTTTTAAGTGATATCGACATCGCCGATCACATACGAATTAGGATAGATTCTATAAATACTGATATTTTACACACTAGCCGTGTCCTGGTAAAACGTTAAGATGTCCTAAGCTACGTTTATTCAATTTAAAAATAAAAGCCTAAATAACCCTCAGCGGTTTGTTAGAAATCAAACAAATGTTCGGTGTTATCAACAAACTGATGTATTTGTGTCAGCGATTTTTCTTCGCAATGCCTTCCGATATTCAAGAATTTGAACTAACCAGCGCGAGCGACTTCAGGTATCAAAAAGGTCCAATAAGGAAAGAAAATAAAGAGAAAGAGAAAGGGAACGAGAAACAGAAAGAGAAAGAGAAAGAGAAAGTGAAAAAGATTAAAACTGTTAACAACCGCCCACCAGATACCATGCCCGACGGTTTAAACCAAGACCAAAAGCAGGCATTTGTATTGCGAGATTTTATCGTGAATACCAACAAACCGATGTTGGAGGAAGGCAAAAAGCCAGATCCGCCGGTCTCCGTGCTCGCGGCGCAGTTGCCGTACATAGACGACGAAGTGGTGGACTCTGACGAGCCAGTAGCGGAGTCCGATGAGGAGCAACCGGCATGCCAGGAGGCGGAGGAGGTACTTAATAACGCCGCGAGCCGGCTGCGACGCTGGCGAGCGGCTTCGCAGAAGCTGCGCCGCCCGCGGATCATAAACAACCTGAGCGGCCCTGAGCAAGGGGGAAATGCTACGAAGAATGCAATGGGCGTACACACCGACCTGGCGGACCGGCTGCGCAGCCTGGCGGCGGCTGGTAGCGTGTCGGCATCGGCTGGGGAACTGCTGTCGTTGGCACCGCCCATTGCTGCCACCGCGCCGCCATCTCCCGGCTGCCTGCTCTCCCCCACGCTGGCGGACCAGACATCAGCAGAATATTTCGTAAGTGCCTTAATTGCTAAGGATAACCAAACAACGAAAATAACAACGCCGACATCCTTTAATAATAATCTAGCTTGTGGAAACATGGAACATTCTTCAGAATCTGCATTGGGCCAGCGAGGTTGAACAATAGGGTAGCTTTGACCCTCTCAGGGGGATGTGAAAGAGAGGACGACGTGTTGCTTCAGTCACATGGTATATGGTAGGTGGGCGATTACCCAGACCGGATGGTCAAAGTGGGGTAAACGCAAACCAAACTTGATACTCTATCTCGATATTATTTGGAATGTAGATACAATTTTTGTTACTTTGTTGGGGCACGTTCCTATTCATTATTGACTCAATAGCTATGTATATGCAAAACCAACGTCACTGATAAATCAGTCGATAAGCGGCAATAGCACGTATCATCTGAAGATCGCTTTTCATGCAATTCACGTAGTCAGATAGTGGCCAGTAATCGATTTTATACAAAGTCATTTTTTTAATAATACATTCCATTCGGATTGATCTTTGACGTCATTTACGATTAATAATACGAGTATTAAAATTGACATCAAAAATCTCGATTCCAATAGCAATTTACCTTATGATTAAAAAACGTACGTCATACGCATAACACTTAAATTTTATAGGCAATAAATAAATTACGTTCCTTTATGACTTCGAAGCATTTATAGTAAATAGCAAGCCAATGCATGCGTTAAACAAAATGTATATTTTAAATCTCGCTGTTAAAATAGAGGATTTAACAGAATGCAGTTAAAACAATCTTTCTTTTTTTTTAAATGGATAAAAGGACATCCCAATTGTAAGTCTTAAGAGACGAAGGTAAATAACATTTACCCTAAACGAGAACGATATAGTAATGGGTATTAGTAGGTAAGTAAACAATTGTAATTAAATGTGATAACAATGACATAAATATAAGTAGGGTAGTTAAAAAAACTATTATACTTGTAAAGGTAGTTGAAAGTCGTTTAAATATATCTTCATTAAGAAGCCGTCTGCAAATTTTGTCCTGTCTGAATTCATTGCTCTAATTTGTTTGAGTTTCGTTTATTGTGAATTTGTGGAGGTATGTACATAAGAGTTTTTAATTATAGATATATGCATAATATGACGTTGAATGTGTCATACGACCTTCTTAAGCCGGCTGCACGCGTTAAGTTGTAACTAGTTTTAACTGAAAAATTGGACAGTTCGGTTGCAATATACGTATGCAATATTGTGACTGTCAGGTGAACTGTACAGTTCTCAGTTTTGCCTACACGTGTAACTTTAAACTGAACAGTCCAACTTTTCGGATGAAATTGATGCTACTAACGGTATGTCTTCGATGTTTATGATATAAGTTTTAAGTTACTAAGTTGTTCTAACTTCACGATAACGATCAATAACGTATCAATAAATTCTCAACAAGTTTTCAAATATTTCATGAAAGCAATTACACATTACCACTTTGCGATAGATAGGGCCGCCGTTAGACGCATACGCAGCGTGATGCTTAGACATGCTAAGATTTTGTACCATTTACTACCGAGTTACTAAAATCTTTAAGAAAACCGATGTGTCGATTATTGTACAATAGAAATATTCTTTTTAGGTGTTTCTTCTCCTAATTTCGGGTGGTTTAAAAGAATGTAAATGAAATCTAATGAAATTTGTAACCTCATGGGGGTCATGACCCCCCCCCCTGTGCTGGTTGGTCAAGAGCTTGACAAAATATATTTACATATTTTGTCAAGCTCTTGACTTGATCACGACTATGTGACCCCACCCCCCCTGGCGCCAAAGCTGGATCCGCCCTTCTGTCCACCTTCATCCAACTTTCGTTTGATGATAATCCATACCTGTCGATCCCTGGTTACGCATATAGCATAGTAGATTAAGTAGATAACACTACAACGTCTCGAAAAAGGAACAGTCTACTCGTAATCGTGCTAAAATAAAACATTGCTTGGCAACTAAATTGTCAGACAGCTGGTTGTTAAAGTACTTGAAAAAATTACACTTCACCGCAGACGCTCTCTTTCGTTTTATAAAAAAAAGGAGAGCAATTTATAGCATTATGCGGCCCACTGGCTGCAGCCATAGATTAGTCTCGTTGATAAACCACGCGGGCTCGCCGTGCCCACCACGTGACCGTCTACATCGATTTGTTCAACTCAAACGGACACTATTTATTTAACTTTTCTCTTATAAAAACGCTATTGCAACGAAAACAATAGCTAACATTCATAACGAGCGGTTTATTATTAATTATTATTTACATATTTCTATATGCTTACACATTGTTATTTACTTACATATACTTACACGTATATAAAGGTTGATCCGAGGTTTTTATTATAGTGTAATAATGAATGAATTTTTACATCTTTGTCATCTGCTGATACTCTTACCGTCACTTTTTAACTGTATATCGTATTCCAATCTGATAAATTTATTTTAATTTAAAAGTTTCACTTTGCGGACGACAGATACTTTGGCAAAGTGGGGAGAAAAACTGTCTTTTGCCCACTAGATGATGGAATATAAAAACATTTTATATAAAAAGTACCAAGTACTTACTCTGTGGACTGCGGTCATAGCAATGTGGTCTTCCACCTTACATTTTTAAGATTTACCAAAAAATCAAATGACGAATAAATCCTTTGACAGATGACGTCGTACTCTTGGCCCTGGCGCCACCTTCCTAGGGCTTTCAGTTTTTCTTCACATTTGAATTGTAGCTCTATTTGGCTAATCATGATTAATAAAAACTGATTTATTGTTGCAAAAACCATAAAAGAGAAGATACTTGATGATGATGAATTGACAATGATAGCGCGCCACTTATGATTTTTGTGTTTTTTTTTAATTCTCAAAAATAAATTCTTAAGTCTACTCCATCTATACTGTTCGTATCGTCGTTATAAAAATCATGCAGAAATCTCAATTTCAGTATTTCAATTTCCGTTCAACTTTTACCAATATTTCATTAAGAATCTTATTCCGTTTATAGCGAACATTTTTTAATAAAGTACCGTCTAGAATCTCATTTTATTTTTATTTAAACATATTAAATATTGTACGGAGCATTTCTATTGCGCGTCAGGGTATAGGTAATGTATCTTCACACAAGGGCAGAATAGTGAGGCAGTGCAGTAGGACAGTACAGTACTTGTTTTTGAACGCGCAACACTCAGAAATAACAGAACAAAGCAACATTCGATTAGCGATATCGCTATAAGAATCGTCATAATATGACAGAATATCATACTAATATTATAAATGCGAAAGTTTAGATGGATGGATGGATGGATGGATGGATGTTTGTTAGAGTTTGTAGCCTAAACGGCCGAACGGATCTCGATGAAATTTGGCATAGACGTAAAGGATAGTCTGGCAGAACACATAGGGTACTCACTTTTGTTTTTTTTTTTAATTTCACGCGGACGAAGTCGCGGGCGAAAGCTAGTATAGAAATAAATAGTGTGTGTGTGTAGTGTTTGACTATTCAATTGGTGATATCGAATTAGTACTATTTTGTCAGTGAATGTACAAACAACAGCAGAAGGCAGTAGATAATGCTCTGTTTTCTGTTCTACCTCACTGTTCTGCCCTTGTGTGAAACTAGCATATGAGGGGACGTTGTGTCGAACACCCCTCCTTGCTACATTTATAACTTAGAAATAGCTAATATCTTTACATGTAAATGTGTTGTCGACTTATTCGTAATATCGCCATTGTGATATAGAGAGCTGTTTGAGAGTCTATAAAAGATTTTCAAATGTATTTTAAATATAGCCACTTTTTATTATTCGTTGGAATTGAAAATTATAAAGAGTACATTTTTAGGTTTTGAATAGTTATTCATTTATATAAAACTGTCCATTCATACACTGGTGGACGTAAATCTTGATACTTGAGACTTGATTTTATTCAAGACTTGAATCATCGTTAAGTTATCTACGTCATAATTGAACGGAAAAGATTGTTAGTGTAGCTTACCTATGCATTCTAACCTCCCTTTCAATGGACGTATGAATGACTAATCTTTACAAAAAGGAGAATAAAGATAAAGCGAACATTATTTAGAATATTTTTTGTTTGTTTTTAAAATGAGGTATAATATACTAGTTCGTCTGGCGTGCAATGGCTTAAATGTTGCATGATAATCAATCATTAAAAAATTATTGTCGTCAGGACTAATTAAATAATATTTTAATTAATTTCAAATAAATTAAAATAAAGCACATTTTTTGTAGCAACCCTATTCGTTACGTAACATACAATCTTCGTATGACGGATCACATGGTACACGTCGGTTGCTAATGTAAGAAAAGTTGGCCCAGTTGTTAAATAAACACACCAGGTGTCATGCAAACACACGGCGACACTGAGGATAATATTGGTCACCGTGTTACTCCGTCTGTCAGTACTTAACTGGAACGGAACGATGTTTTTTAAGATATGCACAATTTTACAGTTGTTTTACACAACATATATTAATAGTAGCAATTGCAATGTTCATTTAGAAATTCTGGAAGATCTTAATATGTCTTTCACTGTCCCGTCTATTAAAAAAAACTGTCGATCACTCGTAGCCTAGTTGAAACTCTCACAAATACGAGAAATAAAAGTTTTATAATGATGAAGAAAAGGATCATAATATTCAATCAGGTTAAAATGACCAATACTAATTTACTTTTTTAATTTAAACTTTTAACTTTTCGTTCAAAAGTGCAAGGCTTTCATTAGTTTTAAAATTCATTATAACATGTTAACAACACGGAATATAAAGAGACTGTAGCCGTAATGTGTAAAAGAGACGGCCGGCAGGAAGGGGATGGGACGAGGATATTGATTAATTGCGGAAGTGTATTTATTGCAGCCCCGTGTGTGTGTAAAGGCGGGGTTGAAACTAAAATGTCGACCTTTGATATTCGTTCGCTTTGCGCCCCTATGTAGCTTTTACTCGTAAAATACTCGCTTTAGATTTTTGGACAAAACGACATACTGCTCTGAGAATCCTTGAAGTTTAATATAGATTACGCTTACTGAATCTACACTGAGATGGACAACTTAAAAACCGAGGGCGCAGTTAGTCAAAGAAGTTTTATAATGATGAAGAAAAGGATCGTAATATTCAATCAGGTTAAAATGACCAATACTAATTTACTTTTTTAATTTAAACTTTTAACTTTTCGTTCAAAAGTGCAAGGCTTTCATTAGTTTTAAAATTCATTATAACATGTTAACAACACGGAATATAAAGAGACTGTAGCCGTAATGTGTAAAAGAGACGGCCGGCAGGAAGGGGATGGGACGAGGATATTGATTAATTGCGGAAGTGTATTTATTGCAGCCCCGTGTGTGTGTAAAGGCGGGGTTGAAACTAAAATGTCGACCTTTGATATTCGTTCGCTTTGCGCCCCTATGTAGCTTTTACTCGTAAAATACTCGCTTTAGATTTTTGGACAAAACGACATACTGCTCTGAGAATCCTTAAAGTTTAATATAGATTACGCTTACTGAATCTACACTGAGATGGACAACTTAAAAACCGAGGGCGCAGTTAGTCAAGAATTTATTGTGTAAGAATTCTATACAAATATTAACGCAGATTTGATATAGACGAATACAACCGTGTAATTTTATTTAAAAGTTAGTCCGTACGATAAAATTATGCAGAACTTTCCTTAAAAACTCAAGAGACCAACGGAACCTTTGGTTGTATCAAGTTCGAACTTTGCTGAAAGTATATTTTTAATTTAAACTTTTAACTTTTCGTTCAAAAGTGCAAGGCTTTCATTAGTTTTAAAATTCATTATAACATGTTAACAACACGGAATATAAAGAGACTGTAGCCGTAATGTGTAAAAGAGACGGCCGGCAGGAAGGGGATGGGACGAGGATATTGATTAATTGCGGAAGTGTATTTATTGCAGCCCCGTGTGTGTGTAAAGGCGGGGTTGAAACTAAAATGTCGACCTTTGATATTCGTTCGCTTTGCGCCCCTATGTAGCTTTTACTCGTAAAATACTCGCTTTAGATTTTTGGACAAAACGACATACTGCTCTGAGAATCCTTGAAGTTTAATATAGATTACGCTTACTGAATCTACACTGAGATGGACAACTTAAAAACCGAGGGCGCAGTTAGTCAAAGAATTTTATCTAAGACGTCTTCGTGTTTACGTGTACAATTTAAATTACATAACTGAAGTCTAGCGATTAAGGAACCTAAAGATATTTGAAAGACATAGGTAATTTATCCACAAAATAATCAAACGATAAAGGCTAATGAATCTAAAATCACCTGCAACTCGGAATGCTCATATAAAAACAACAAGAGCAAAGTACACTTTCTAAAATTATTTCCTTTTGTAATGCCAAAGCGTCTAAAAGCTTAGTCGCATCTTGTTTAAAAGTTGTAATTTCTTAAGAATACGCAGCTTCGATGCACTTAAGTTCATTTTAAATATCAATGTTTTTGTGGGTGTGTTGCAAATGCCTCATTACGTAAATAGTGACTTATCATCCACAAGATTTTATCCGAAAATGTTGATTCATAAAGAAACCGCTGCAATTAGCAATCTTCGTAAAGCACCGTATTCGAATAAACATTGCTGTGTCAGTTCGGCCAATGATCGTAATGACGCGTTCTTAGTCACGAAGTCTAGCGCCGGACTAAATACCGGCCAGGTACAACACGTTTATTACGTAACCAACTAGCACCATTCCGATTATTACGTGCACTTTTAATTCACTGCAAAGAAATATTTTTATAACGAAAATTAAAACCCACAGATAATATCAGTATTCGAGATCGAAAGGTCATACGTTTAAAACGAATATCCTACTCGTACGTAAGTATTTTTTGTAGGAACTAGGCGGTTCAGCAATTGATCTCTCTCCAGTTATTTCTTTAAAACATTTTTGTTAACACGTTTTCATTCTTGAGCGAGAGCGTCGGTGGCTCAGTGGTTTAAACACTTGACTTGTAATGTGCAGGTCTTGGGTTCGAATGCCGCCGTGTATCAATGTGATTTTCGATTTTTCGAATTTCATATGTACATAATTTACCCGACGTTCTTACGGTGAAGGAAAATATCGTGATGAAACCTGCACATATAGACAAAGAAATTCAAAGATATGTGTGATGTCAACCAAATAAGGCTCGTAAATAATTCTTAGCGACTTCCAATGCACTTACCGAAGTAATGCTTTCAAGAATACTTGTTAGATTAGTATGATACAAAACATCCGCACAGGTCAGAGTTTAACTGATGCTACAAAAATTAAACTAGTATTTAAATTGAACTTCTAATAGAGTAATAAATACTGACCAATAGCGTCGTTTAATTAATGGTTGTTTAAATCGCAATGTACGAGTAGTTACTGTTTCGGAAAATACCTCGTTTACAATTTCAAATATCCGTTCAGTACTTTGTGGTAGCAAATAATGAACGAAAATTCTATAAATACATTTTAATGAGATATTCCCAACTTAAATAACTTTAATTAAGTTTCCAATTTGCAATGGAAATTATTTTCATTCTAATTAGATATTCATTTTAATGACGAAATGGAAATTATCCACAAGTATTTGTGGGTAGATTAATAAATATTCCAAAAGCGTACCTATAGTTATCTACTGTCATCCGCGACTCCAACGCAACAATCGATTTTTAAAAACCTTATTGAAATACCTTAGAAAGGTCTACAAGAAACTTGCTGCAAGCAAAATAAGCATTATTTATTCGAGGATAATAAAATTAAAAAGTTAACGTACTTGAGAAAAATTTAGTTAGACAAACAAGTGAATGACCAAGAAAGAAGCATCAAGCGTGCTAAGGCTCGTATTTAGTAAGTACTAATTTCCATATAAACGTTAAAAACAAATTTATCTGCCTCCGGAGCTTCAAGTACAAGGTCGTTGTTGACGTCATCGCAGATATTTCATGCATTGCAGCGAACGTATTCTATGTGTTCGTTCGCTTTGCCCACTCTTATCTTTTATATTGTATTACCGGTGTAGTTGCTTTTGTTCAAATACATGGAATTTATTGTAGTGACAACATTTTAAATTAATGTCATAAACAGGCGCGGTGCAGGAAAAGCACGGCTTGTTAGGAACTCATCATCATCATCTCCTTATCCAACTCCCGTAGGGTCGTCGCAACAGGTGTTTGTCCTCCACATAACTCTATCATACGTCATCTCATTCATCACTCCCTTTTTGATCATGTCACCTTTTACACAATCCATCCATCTCTTTCTAGGTCTACCTCTACCGATGTACCCTTCCACACTCATAACTAACGTTCTCCTTGTAACATGCGATTCATCCCTCCTCATAACAGGCTTGATAGGAACTAAGATACGATAAAATTAGATAGACTTACTAAAATGCCGATCTAGAATCAGTTTGTAGATTTTTTTATAACATAAGGTGGCAAACGAGCAAGCGGCCACCTGAATTCCCCAAAACGGCGAAGCGACAGCTGCCCATAGACATTCGCAAAAGCGGATGCGTTGCCTACCCTTAATCGACGGAGGAGACCCATATAAAGAGGATGTTTCCCCTTCCTATGCATCACCTCCACCGTCAAGTCCCCGTTCCCTACCCATCCTTTTCTTATAAGAAATAGGATGGGAAGAAAAAGGGACTAAAGTTGGGCCTCCAGCACCACACTCTTCAGACGAAACGCGGAATTGCTCCCACTTCACGCCTGTCTTCTGTGTGATCGTGGTATTGCACTGGGCGAGCCGCCCCATTCGTGGGAAGATGTTAAAGCGGGCTCTACCACTGTAGAACTCACTTATTGGATATTTGATGGAAATTAAAGTAATCAAGTTAAATTATAAATTTTGCATTTTTGATGCTCGGGGAAGCAGGGGGACAGCTACCCCTCAGCTGTTCCCCTGCTACCCCCTGACGACGCCCAAGCAGTTAAGGACGTACAAGAAAGGCACAATAAATTTCCAGAAATGTTTTACTATGCAACTATAGTAAGCAGAGAAATTAAATAATTGTAAACTGAAATTTGATCTTTCAGTAAACTCTGACGCAAATTGCAAATAATACGTAATATATTTCGCGATAGTAATTATATTACTTTTAGTTAACTTATATCTGTTATTAAGTAGATGATCTGACAATCTACTTATTAAAAACTAACTGTTGCTCGCGACTTCGTCCGCGTGAAATTAAAAAAATATAGTCTATATTACTCAGTGATAACATAGCTTTTTGATAGTACAAGAATTTTTGAAATCGGTCCTGTATTTTTGAGTTATTTCAATACATACAAAAATACAAATCTTTTCTCTTTATAATATTGGTATTGATGGAAAAACCCGCGTCGCTTCACTTAGGAAAATAAGTTTTAAACTTTGACATTATATTGTAATGATAACAATTTATTTACATTTCTCACTGATCTATCGAGGGTTTGACGTTAATTCAACAATACACATACTTAAATATTGCGCAATACATCTTCATCCTGTTTGGTGTTTTGACGTTCCACGACATAAATGATGGAGTACTACGTTCGCCAGGAAAATGTTACGACTGTGGAATTTCTCGCCGACATGTTTCATCTACATATTTATATTTAGATCTAAATTCAAAGAGCTTTTATGAATTCGATGTTGTTATAAACCTAATGTTTAATTTTGTTTTCACATTTTAATGTAAGGAAGTTCTTTAAAATTGTCGCAAATGATGACATGACGACGTGTGCCCCGTGCTCTTAAATAGTATATTAATATACCTGCATATACGCATTATACAAATATATGCTGTTTACTGTATCCCTCCAGGAATACGTGCAGGCAGGAATCCAATTAGGGCTCCCCGATACGGAGAATATTTAGTTACCCTCTCGCGAATCGTAACTCTATTAACCGACCTCTATAAAACATCACAATATATTGACGTTTTCTATTAAAATTTCTCGGAGTAGTACCTATATGACACTGTTGTAGGGACAAATGATAATTGTCTCGCACTTGCAAATACATGATTCCCACAGGAATAATTGTGATCTAAATTGTTGTTCTCTTTCTCAGGGTTCAAGCCCGGAATGCTGCGCTGACACTTCTAATTTCGAAATTTCGTCCGCGGGTGTGCCGGTGCCGCCTCCCGGGCCGCGCTACAAGTTGGCCGCTGAAGGCACTCTGAGGGTCTGCTCCTTCCAGCACACCAGGACCGTGGTCGACAAGATCCTCGCCGCTAAGTTCCTACGCCGTTGGGAGTCGCACATGCTGCATCTCCTAGAAGAACATCTGATCTCTAAGACGGTAAGTGAACTAGTCAGAATTATGAAGAGGTAGATAGTGTATCATTAAAATAAAATTGTCCGGATGTAGACGAAGAACCGATTTTAATAGGTTTGCTTTTAACTTTGGAAGTTACTATGTTGAAGAAAGGAAATTAGATTGAATGTAACTCTTTTGAATGTATTTAATCGAAATTTAGTGGGTATAATAGGCAATTGATGTGGTAATTTCAGTATTCCTTTATAAATAAATAGATATCGACGCGTATTTTATTTTCAAGGTTTTATACGTTTGTAGAATTTTGAAATGTACGAGTAAATATCCATTTTATACGTCCCAATATATTCGTTACTCGTGCCATATCGTCTTGTACAATTTGAATAATTCTTCTACTCAAGGGTGCATTTTTGTGTAATGTTTTTCTGAGACCATGTGTGAGTTTCATACTAGTTATTTTATATTTTACACCAGTTTATTTTCGTTTGTTCTTCCTTTTAATAAAATTGGTACTATTTTAATTCTGTGATGACAATGTCGTGACTTTTGCATGGTATGGAACTTCGTCCGCGCGGAATTTTAAAAAAAAGTTATACGAAGCCTATGTTACTTTGTGATAATGTAGCTTTCTAATGGCAAATGATTTTTTGAATTAGGTCCAGTAGTTCCGTATACAACAAAATACAAAGAATTCCTCTTGATTATATTATTATAGGATAGGATAAGATATAGGATGGATATTTATTTACGAGTTTAGTTCTTGAGTTGGCATAAACCATGTCTAATTATAAACCCGGCGCCATAAATGCTAATTCAACACCCTGTCTTTGACGCATGAGACTCATACGCACCGATTGCATGTTTATACAATTTTATTTTACACTAGCTGTTGTTGGCGACTTCGTCCGCGTGGAATTAAAAAAGTAATAAGTATAGTAAGTTACAGTGATAACGTAGCTTTTTAATAGTGAAGGAATTATTGAAATGAGCCTAGTAGTATGAGTTATTTCAATACATACAAAAATACAAATCTTTATAATATTAGTATAGTTGTACTCGTAGATACACACCACGTTGCACCACAAACGTTTTCTAGCGTCATGGATAAATGGAAGATATTGTCTCATTATTTACAACGAACAAGATTGGACTCGGGAACGTCTGCTTTAATTAAATTAAATTGTCTTCATTCCTCTATAAATGAAGTCCGTGTTATTTAAAACATAAAATACTCTTAAAGGTAAGTTAATGCAAATGTAAACAGAATGCGTCGATTGCTTCTCCGGGAATAAGACACGCCTACCTGACGTCGATAAAATGACGCAGAGATTTTACTTTAGAGCTGTTCAGTCAACTGGATTATTGCTTTATCATTTTATATTCATCTTTTTACCCGACTTTACATAGATAGAAAAAACATAGTTATTAACATAGCCAATTATAATATCAATCTGTTGTTTCTTTTAAATAATCCATTATATATTTAAAACAGTTAGATTTTATGTAACATCAGTAATATCAGAGTCAAAGTAATTTGTAAAATCTTAATAGTGTGTATCGTAAATATTTTGTAGTCACATTGCATTATTTTTGTTCTTTACATCAATTGACGGTTTGTGTATGAAATATATGTTCATTCTGTATGTAACATTTGAAACTACGTTGTACTAGATGAAACAGTTTGGCTATTGCGATTGCTTTAGTAATACTTTTCGAGTTAAAACGGTAATTAAAAAAGTGTGGTAATAATTATTATCTCCTTTCATTCCAAATAAAAAAAACATAATAATAGCTTATGATGTAAGTTTTGTTTTGTTCGTTCATCTTTTATATATCAATTTTGATATTCAAATTATCTGATGAATGTTGTGTAAAACAACAATTGAAAAAAAAACCTTGATTAAGTATTTTTTCTTTTTCTACTTACAGTGTAGTTTAGCAGTTTTTGTTAATGTTATTTTTTTATCGAACATTCGCGTGAGTACCACAAAAATAAGAGTTAATTAGAGTTTTTTTCAAAGAAGGCTTGCTTGTTTTCAATATAGATCGGACCGCGAATTACGTATGCGTGTTAATTAATAATTGGCTCTCATTAGCCCGTCACATCATTAGCGGCTGTGCAAATGTTAAAATACGTCATTATTACTCATTTTTATTTACGTAATTGCAACTGTATTTTCATTGAGAGGGAGAAAACAATGGCCGGATATCGATGTTTGTTCGCCGTGAAAATAATTTCACCCAAGGCGGCCTGTTTTAACGCGATCCAATGTTATATTAATAGTTTGCTTTGCATTACTTTGACGTTGTACTCGTACCAGCAAACTATGAACACGAGCAATAGCGGGCGGACATCTTTGACTAAACTATCGCCCAACTGTTCTGCGATTGTGGATTGTAGTAACTAAAAATCGAGTAGTGTGCGCACCATCACATAAGTTCATAGAAATCAAAGACAGTTGTGCGATAGTTTAGTTTCACGTGTGCGCACGCTCTTAAACTCGAATGCGCAGGAATTTAACTACTTATTGTAACTGTAGAATTCGACTGCCGCGAAACTTGTATGAATACATATTCCTGTCTCTATTTTTTCATAGACAATGAAAGGGATGGCAATGTTTATTAATAAAAGGGTCACGGCAGTGAAGTTCTACGGTTAAGCTGACGAATGCTTGTCACGTAGCCATTATTGTTCTGTGTGTTGCTGGCGTTAATCGATATCATTGTTATCTTTGCAGCGTACGAATTGAATAATTATTTTTATTTTAACACGCAAACTATTTAGATTACTGACATTCTGTGTTTATTTTTTATTATAACACTGATTTATCGTATCTGATGTAAAATTAAGTTAGATTGCCCGTGTCTGAATCTTATATATTTTTGTACTTTCTCGACTAATATATGTAGGTGGGTTTCTGGCGGTATTCCACTAACAAATCCATCATTTAAGCGTCTTAAATTGTTTAAAAAGGTTGGTTACAAGATAAGCGTTTTCCACTTAGTAGTCTAAGGTTCAATTCAGGGTAGTTTACACGTGTTGTTTCTTTTGCCTAAACATCTTAACTTGTTATTTGTACAAAGGTGCAAGGCAAGGCAATTATCTTGTAACTGGAATACCGTAAACGAAGGCGACTGTGCATATACGTAGAGGTAGAGGATGTTCGAAAAATTAAATTTTAGTCTAATATAATATTTCCCCCGATGGCCAGCGCGACATGAACTTTTAGCTACGGATACCGGTAACGTGATTAGTGAGCCAGGAGAGCAGTTATTAGATTTTATACTCCCAACCTAACACAGTTATCGAAATTTTAACTTTGAAAATGTTCAATAAAGTTATTTTTTCATCGTTATCTTTTTTCAAATCGGCTCATCCTGAAGTTCTTTATAAAACAAAACACTAACAGCTGTCTATTCCTTATTGTTCAGGGCGTGGTTGCATTTAAAACAATGTTCACGTCCATTTTACTATCGTACGCTAACCGAACATGTTGTTAAAAACGATCAATATCGTATCGAAAGCTCGCCTCGCTGCCTCGCTGCCTCGCTGCCTCGCTGCACACATCACTGCGATGTTTTCAAACTACACAATGATGTTTTCAAGGATTTTTACATTGCAAATTATCTTTTTATGCTACAAATCTTAAATATTTTTATTTCTATCACCATTAACTGCCGTTTTATACTTGATAGAAGAAAATGTAGATACTTTATTCAAAGAAATTCATTGACAACAGCCGGCTGGTTTTCGAATTTCCATCAGCGTTTATCGCGATTCAACCGTAGTGCCAATAACTATTACCACTTTCTACAAGTTAGAGTGTACATAGATCGAACTATTGTATGTGTAACGTGAACCAAACGAGGTCAAAATGGTTGATAAGAACATTCGTGCGTCACAAACGCTTACTACATTATGTTTAGTCGCTTAGTTAATTGGACTAATTGACTATGATGTTTTGGCTGTGCGAAGCTATCATGTCCCGATTGAAACGAGCCGAGGCAAATAGTGCGTTTCGGTAGCCGAACACAAATATTTACATTGCTCTGCCTACAAAAGCGGATCCAACCGCTCCGAACAGTTCCCGTTTGACGTCAAGTAGCACAAGGAAAAATGGTAATAGCGTTCATAGCGAAATCACATTTTATATTTGATCGCACACCGAGGGAGAGATGTTATTCATGTTTATATAATAAATGCTGTTGGGTATTTTCGAAGACGTATTTCGGTTAAGATAAACAACAAATTTCCAAGTCATAAGTTACACAACATAATGTGCCAAATATTGAATCTAATAACTACGTAGATGGGAATTGTTTATATTAAACAAATATTAATATATGCCTTACATTTATTATGTTTCCTACACTAGTACTCGTATGTTTGTAGATGTAAAAGTTTTCGGATGGGCAAACACACATGTCTCTATTAGAAAAGATTAAAAAATAATACACACATAATCAATAAATAAATTATTTTATAGAAACATATAGATTTCAAACAGTACAGCATTTTTTTTATATCTGCAAAGGTTATTTTAGTATTAAAGTAAAACTAATAACAATTTCTAGTACGAAAACCAACAAGCAACGGAATGAAATTGGTAATTTGATATTAAAGAACTGCAAACGTTTGTTTGTTATTTCTCTCCAATCAAATTGTATTATTGTACCAGTACAGTTAAAGAAAAATAGAAATGTTGTACAATCCTTTAGGGATGTATTTCATTACAGTTTTGCTTATTTTTCTTTATACACATTCCAACTCAATCGAGAAAAACAAACATTAAAAGTCGTAATTGAACAACGGAAAATAAACTGAGTAAAAATATTTTAACAATATACTGCAACTTTGATTTCAACAAAGTTTGATATAAAATTGAATTCACTTTAAAATATTGACGTAAATTGCTACTGTCACAACATAAAGTTCAAATGTTAAATGTTATTTACAGAGTGCGACTAAAAGCCTAATTAAGTTATCTGGGCGATTGCATTTATCTCCGATACGAGCTGGCAGACACACACGAGCCGCCATATGTCAGGGGTCAGCGGTCGCCACCCAGTAGACAACAAAACAGGAGCCCTCAGTTCCCACAACTAACATATACATATTCAATACCACTGGCCTTACCTTTAATTCAATTCACTAAATACATGTCACCGGCAAATCGTAAACTCGGCAATTGGCATATCTAACGAATTGACATGTATTTCGATAATTTTAAAAGCGAAGCCTTATTGTTTTATTTAGAGCGCGCGCACACCCTTGACTAAACTATCGCACAACTAGTCTCGCTTTGATTCCTATGAGCTTTTATGTGCAACTAAACAGTTGAATTGGCTGCGAAACAATCGACAATCGCACAACAGTTGTGCGATAGTTCAGTCAAAGGTGTGCGGCCAATAAAGAATCGCGGCCTGCTGTGCAATAATCACTATGCAATTACCAATGAAACGTTAACTTTTCAATTTGAAAATGTAAGCACGTCAGTTTATGAATGATTTTTTTATATGCAATTTGCTCAGAACATTTTCCGCGGTAAAATTAGAAACGTATAGGTACACGATTTGCCGGTGACATCACAATCACTTTGTTATTTGACTCGTAAGGCATTTATTCATTGACACATGCACACGCGTCAAAGACTTCTTACAATTACCATACAAAAAAACATTGTTAATCGTTTACAATCGGCATTACAAGTAAAAACAAAAAGCGTTAGTTAAAATTTTCATTTTAAATATTCAAGTATATTAACATGGGCTTTGTTAGCCGATGATCTAGACTAGGTCTTGAAGAGTGGGGGGGAGCTGTCATTAATACGGTTTTATATAAAGTAGTTTTTATATCTATTTTACAATTAGGGTCAACTGCCTTCCCTACCCTCACTCTTGAATTAGTTGAAACAAATTATTCTTCAGAATTCCTTTGTTTAAGAGAAAAGACCTTTTTAAATTATAAAACATGGTAATTTCGATATTATAAAGTTTAACAAATTCAACCTTTCCTACCATATTTATTTGACAGATTTCATTTTGTGAAATCCTGACATTTTCTCGTTCTCGATGCGACGCCTACACGCTTTCAACGTTCAAACCGTTCGATGAAATGTCACCGGTTCACGTAAATCTAATGCAATTTGAAACTCACGAAACGTTCACTGTTACATTTTCAAACTTTTAAAACGAATGCTTTGTACTGATTGCATTTTTTACCTTTCTATTTAAAACGAAGAGAATAGTTTAAAACACGGACTACTTCAAGACAATCGATAACATGAACACAATTTCACATCGGTATTCTAAATAATTAATTGAGAGATACAAAACATAGTAAAGGCATTAACATTGAACCAAAGAGAAAATGTATTAAACTTTAAGAAATAAAAATCAGTTAATACTTTATGGAATCGTAGATAATACGACGTGCAATACGTCACTACAAGTACTTACACTTAAAAGATTTAATCTCTCTGACCTCCTGCAGTACGCATCTCCGTGTATGACTAAGAAAGTGCAATTTCCTGTATTGAACGTTGTCGGAGATAAAAGATATGCGTCGGTAAATAATGAACCACAAACACTTCAATTATACCACACCATATAATTTGTATGTAGGTACAGTCGCGGAAATACGCGGTGTTCCACATCAGAAAAAAATTGCCTTGTTCATTGCAACGAGACAATCTCCGCTTCTTCCTACAAATTTATACTAATATAATAAAGCGTAAACACACACTACTTTGTGGCGTAAGATGTCAGCAATCACAGCATATTTTTGAATAATTCTTTCTTGAATAAGCCCTTCACATACGTCACGCTTTAGGCAATATATTTTCACGCTATTAAACTTAGGGGGTAAATAAATTGGATAAAAAACCTAATGTGGGAAAGGGACCATAAGCTACAAGCTGCCAACATCAAGGAAGTAAGACTGCAATGCTTTGACATCATGTCTTGTCATTTTGACACTTGGAATTGATTATTTGACAACTGTAAACAATAAAATAAAAATTTCATAATTTCATGCGGATGAAGCCGCATGGGAACACCTAGTTACTAATAAGCTAGCAGTGAGTTGTGTAAACGAAGGGATAATAATAATAATAAACTACCCAGAAGTTTATCACTAAGCGACTTATTTTCGTACAGACACCTGCTGCGATGTATTGAATTTTGTTCCGCGTCTCGTTTCGAAATGATCAAACGATTGTAGCTTTTAGGATGGAACACCGAAAGTTTCCCCAACTGTACATATATTTTGTAACGAGTTTAACAGCGAGCTTGCTTAATAAATAAACTATAGTGAAAATATATCAGTGTGACATCCACTGTTTAATTTCGTTCTCATTGTCTCTGGGGATGCGATGTTTTGCGCTTTTATTTTGTTTAATATTAAAACAAACGAAGCAAGCAATTTAACAGAGCTACGTTGCTAATGAAACAGTAAAACGCAACCGAGGTGTTGTAAGATTTTGTTTTAGCAAATTCTTTTAGATAAATTCTATTATAAATTGAAGGTGGACAGTCTAATATCACGTCATTCTCGAGCGAAACAATTTATAAACCTTTTTGATGATGACAATTAGATCGTGGTATATATGTACGTGTTTTTGTTTAATATAATCATCTATTTCCTGCAACAGGGCGAACAATATTTTCAAGTATTTTATAAGTTCGCAAAATTAAAAAAATAATAAAGTACATTTACATAAAATACAGACTTAAGTCACAGATACAAATAAATAATATATTTAAATGCAATATAAAATAACATAAATTTGTATTCATGAAACACGCAGCAATACCCTTGATATGTTATCCAACGCAGAATTGGTTTTATAGCATCGCCTGCGTCACAATGACGATTTTTATCAAGCTTGCTAATTCATTTTGACCTTAGTCAAATTAGTTCTGTTACTTTCGCTCTCAATGCAGCAAACAAGTAACTGTAGGCGACTTCGATAGTATCGAAGATTGTATCATAGAATAGAGTACTTGAGCTAGTTATTGGCAGCAAATTTTAATTGTCACTGAATAATTGTACAGTAGTTATCAAATATCTTTGAGGCTCTTACTTCGCGTGGATCGCTGCGTAGATTTAGTTGCACTCAATTTTAAGTGTAGCGGGTGCAGGGGAAGGGTACTGCGTAACAAGTTGATCTTGGGCCGCCAAGCTATTTGAAAATAACTATATTTATGATATTACCAACGGTTAAATAACAGTAAACTAAATAAATAATTGACAATGCTTACTTTCAGTATTCTGTATTCGCGTTATCGATTTTTCAAAACGAAGTAGGGTGGACATTTTAATCTACGTATCAAAGAAAATGTACAGTTATGCACATAATTTACACGAGAATACATATGTTAAGATAGTCTTATAGGTGACGCCATAAATGCCAAAGGTATGGCGTCATTTTAAGAAATTTATTCATCTGTAAAAATCCTTTAGAAATTATTTGCATAATTTTCCAATGGTTGATTTCACTTTAGTGACGGCGTTCCTAATTTCTATTAATTATTCAGGTTTTAAATATAGTTCTATAAGACCGACGTCATAGAAGTGCGTCGCGCCGGTAATTAATGCAGCCGCTCGCCTTGTCCCCTCTGCCCACATTATTGCTACACTCACAAGTTAAGCTCTTTTTCATAATATCAATACATTACTTATTCATATTGCCTACAAAAATAACAATATTTTCTAGTTATCATTTTACGTTGCATTATATTCTTTACGTTAAATAGATGAAAGTCTCTCTATGACGGCGTAGAGCTTAGAAAACTGAATCGATTATACCGGGTGTTGTACGATTCTTATTTTTCCTTCGAATATCAAAAAGGCGTTTTTTTTAACTAGCAGGGCCTTACCATAAACAACTTAGTGTTTAAATGCATTTTAGCTTAACACACGTCAACCATTTTTAACGTGAGTAGCGCCCGGTGCGGATTTTTGACAAATGTTATTCATCACGAAATGTGATCATGACCAACAAATAATAAACTACTTATACCGATAGTTTCGTGGTACTACAGATAGTATAATTCAATACTTCGTTACTTTCCAAACAAAGAAACCGAAGGCATATGTGTAATAGTGCAATATGCGGGTTACCCGACATGAGAGCGCTGGTCGTTCGATTTGAAAAGAGAAGGGCTGCGTGACCGGCGCATTCGGGACGCGCTCTGACGTCACACGCAGCCTCGGCCGCGACTGCAGCTGCGGGGCAATGCCCAACCGCGACCTCACGGCCCTAACGTAATGCACCCTCTTATGCTCTGATGTTCCTAAAACCCGCACCCCCATTTCTTGTCTTTTTTTGAGTGGTTTTGTAAGCGGCTTCAAAAAAGAAGAGGTTCTCAATTTGATTGTTTTTATGGATCATTGATTACGTTGAGATTTAAGATCTGATGAACTGTCGCCCGGAAACTTAGTTAGCGCAGATTAAAAAAAAGTCATCTATCACATTCCCGCGAGCATCTACCTTCTACCAGCTATCTTTCAGTCAAAGTCCCGTCCAAATCGGTCCACCCGTTCCAGAGATAGCAGTCCGGTCGCCATTTTGATAGCGCGCAATTTAACAAAATCTTAATTTAGTACAGTCAGTATTATAAAATAAGGATTTTCGTTAGACGGTTACATAAAGCCAAAGAGCCAGCCTTGCTATATAAATAGATATCTAATAGAAAATAACTTGCTCGAATCTTTTTACACATTTAATTAAATAAATAAAGTTTTAAAAGTTGACAGTTAATCCTGTGTAGGTGGAGCTTCGAAATAAACTTCTTGGAACTTTAAAAGTCTCAAGAAGATTTTATTTTAAGCTACAGGTTTTATATTATCCAAGACTCCCACTCCTGTGCTCTACAATATCGTCGACGGTCAATTAGAAAGCTTTACATTTTGCTAACAGTAATTAAATGACAAAATCTCGCTAAACTTTTAATTCATAGTGACAACCTTCAAATCTATACAATCTATCTATACAACAAATATCAGACAATTACAAATATTATGCATATCTATTTCTCCGTAATCTGACAAATGAGATACATTTTAAAGGAACATCTCACTTTCTTATATACGAACAAATTCTAGCAACACAATAAATTCTCTTACCAATGTAAATATCTACCCCATCCATACATAAAGACACCTTTTGTTTCCTTAATATAACTAACTCAAAAGACAGGTGTAACTAGTCACTACTCATATAGAAGTAAGATAACATGTAATTGATAACTAAGACCTGTGCTATAACGTAAAATGATTTAGTAATCTGAAGAGGCAAGAGGCCTTGTAAATACAGAATGAATAGATCCTTTATCGACTGCGCTCGGGATTACTTGCATTAAATCCTCCCATCCCTTAACAGTTATCAGGTTTCCATCCTTTGTTGTGGACACCCCGTGTTATACGGAGCGCTTTGTCTGTTTATAATGCGTACATCGAACTGCCTTCAATAGCCTGCGTCAGTTACAGAGATTTTAAAATAGGTGTCTTTAAGAGAAAAGTTATTTGTTAGCACTAATGCGTCATAATGGAACGCATCTAAGATATAAAAGCAAAATGAAGGTAAAAGATTTTCTTTGTTAAACTCACCTTTATTTTGCTTTGTATTTGTAGATGTTTAGAATCACGTGTAATTTAATATAGACAGTCTTTCTTCTATCCGTCGATGCCCTTTTCTAAGATATAAACTCTCGACACTATCTAATTTCCTGCAGGAGTTAATTAATTCCAAGTTCCTCGTATCTATTTGTATTTAGATGTGATTTGTCGTACACGTGCATATTTACTTACGACGCGAGAAATCCCAGTTGCCTCGTTTAAGCGGATTTTTGTTTTTCCGCATTTCATAGAAACACAATCCCGCACAATTTATGCAAACAGTTATTCTAACTAAAAATTGTCACTGACTTAGAAACTAACATATGATTTTGTAGTAAGCGTCGCTAATTCCGAAATGGTTTGGTTGTATTTAAAGTTAGCGTTGAAAAAAAAAAGACATTGTAAAGAGATTACCTAGATGTCCAGTTACACTGTTTAAAAAAAAAACAAACAAGCGAATTATATAAACAATTTTTTTTCTAGTTTTTGTTTCTTAGGTTATAATTTGTTGTTTTGTTCACAGCCGGCGGGTCTGCTGGAACGACCGCTGTCGTACAGCTGCATGCAGGAGGTGTACTGCATCTCGCGCTGGGACCCTGCCAGGAAGTACTGCCTTCGGATCGTGGTGCCGCACGGCTCGCTGCTCCTGCAAGTAAGTTCACTGCAGGAAATAGATTTTACAGATAGCTTAAAATTATAATGAGATAATTATAAAAAGTAACGGCTTATCAGTTGTCACAGATTGTTAAAAATACGGATTATGTTTGTTATTCATCATCATCATCATCAACATCACCGGCTCACTATACGTCCCCACCGAGGGGCTCAAACCTACCTTAATAAGGAGTGACTAGGTCATAGTCAACCATGCTGGCATAGTGCGGGTTGGTTGACTAACTCAGTTACACACTGGAGTTAAATAATTTGATACATACATGACAATGGATAAGGTATAAGATAAAAAGAAATAGCTCCGATACCTTATAAATGAAAACGCAAACGAATAAGAAACATCTTTCGCTATTACTGGAATAGACAGTTGTTACCCGCTTTTCTACTGAAGTTCCAAGTATTCTAAAGGAAAATACAACTATAGAGAAATCAAATAACATAACTGAGCTTTTAAACAAATCATTTTAATAATTCAGTTGAAAAATATAAATTTACTCGCTTTCGCCCGCGACTCCGTCCGCGTGGAATTAAAATAAAAACAAAAGTGCGTAGCCTATGTGTTTTTCCAGATTATCCTCTACATCTATGCCAAATTTCATGGAGATCTCTTCTGCCGTATAGGCTACAAACTCTAACAAACATCCATCCATCTAAACTTGCGCATTTATAATATTACTAATTTTCCCCCGCGACTCCGTCCGCGTGGAATTATAATAAAAACAAAAGTGAGTAGCCTATATGTGTTTCCAGACTATCCTTTACATCATACCAAGTTTAATCCATCCATCCATCCAAACTTTCGCATTTATAATGTAAGAAGTAAGATATAAGAGAGTAACAGTGGTAGAGCCCGCTTTAACATCTTCGCACGAATGGGCCGGCTCGTCCGGTGTAATACCACGACCACACAGAAGACAGGTGTCAAGTGGAAGCAATTCCGCGTTTCGTCTGATGAGTGTGGTGCCGGAGGCCTAATTTAAGTCCCTTTCCCTTTCCACCCTTTTCTTAAGAGGAAAGGATGGGAAGGCAAAGTGGCTTTGTCGGTGGAGGAGACGCATGGGAAGGGGAAATGTCCTCTTTATGTGCGTCTCCTCCTCCGTCAATTAAGGGTTGGCAACACATCTGCAATTGCGGATGTTTATGGGCAGCGGTCGCTTTCCATTTCGGTGGATTCAGGTGGCCGCTTGCTCGTTTGCCACCTTATATTATAAAAAAAAAAAGAGTAAAGTGATATCGTTTTGTTCCAGGCCAATGACGCGTACACGCGAGACCAGTGGTACTATTCTATCATATGGAAAGTAAGTACAATCGCAGTTGAATAACGTAGTTTTCCGCTCGAGTGAAACTAACTCGCAACAAATGCATTGTAATCTTATTTGTTACAGAGAAACATGATAAGGTATCGCAATTTTCTAACGAAAACAGCGAGGAAGGAAGTCGTTTTGAAAGAGCTCAAGGTTTGTGTTATTTTTATATTGTAATACTAGCTGTTGCTAGGGATTTCGTCCGCGTGGTTTTAAAGAATAGTAAATATTATAGCCTATGTTACTCAGTGATAAGGTAGCTTTTTAATTGGTAATTTCTGAAATCGGCCCAGTAGTTTTTGAGTTATTTCAATACAGAAAAAAATACAAATCTTTCCTCTTTATAATATTAGTATATATAATAACTCTAGTTTATTCCTTTAGAATAATAAGCAAATGCAAAGTAATAAAACATAATAAACTAAAAATACATAATAAATTAATAATACAAACCTTAATAAAAAAACTTCATAAGACCAGACGTTATCAAAAAAATGTTTGCTTGTTATAGTTTTTGCAGCATTTACGTATGAACCAAAAAAACGGGGTCGCTCGTTAGAATACATTAATTAAAGCTAAAACAAATAATGGAGATAAAATCGTTTATTTACAAATTTAATTAGCGTTTGAAGCCATTTAAAGATAAAAAAACATAGATAATACCATACTACACTAGTATATTGATAAAAAATGACATTATAGTGTAGACTTTTTTACAACTACGTAATTATTATAACAGCTTGATGTTTATCGGACACCATGATTGGTATCTTTGTAACGATTTGCTTTCGGTAGAACGATATAAAAAGTTTCACTGCATTCCTTTTAAATTAATCGTGACTGCAAAAACTATTAAATGGATACCTTTCTTATGTTCATGACTCAATCATTTTATTTCTAAAGATATTTTAATCATCTACTAATTTAATTTCAATTAAAATGTGACATCAATCACATTATATGTAAAGGCATTTCGTTTTCAATTTCGTTTTGATTGAATGAAAAATTAATTATGCTAGGTCTTCCAATTCATGGAGATAGAAAAAGTTTTGATGATAACCGTCTGTTTTATTTTTACAAAAATCTTCCAGCCAAAGCAAAGTGTATTGAGAAATTCAAATATTTGCATTATTATGTAAGATTTGTCCATTGATAAGCTCCCGAAAATCTACTGTAATTATTCTCTGATCATAGAAGGATTATATTATTATCTTACTAGTTTGCACCCGCGCCTCGTGGAATTAAAAAAAAAACAAAAATGTGTAGCCTATGTGTTCTCCCAGACTATCCTCTACATCTATACCAAATTTCATCGAAATCCGTTCAGTCGTTTAGGCTACAAACATACATCCATCTAAACTTTCGCATTTTTTTAGTATGATGACGGATGTTCTATTGTTATTAATAAACGTTATATATTCTTCAGCAAACAATAATTTATTAATAATATCATGTCATATTTTTTATAGAACATGGTGGACTTTGCAATGACAACTCCACTCCAAGATGAAAGTGTGACGCGTGTCCCTTTGCAGATTCTGACCGCTTTGCTGTCCGAGGTAAGTGACCCAAACTTTCAATTAGACGTTTAACATTTTAGAATATAAATCCAGTTTACATTATTCTATTATTACTTACAACCTTTACATTTATTTCCCGACGTTTCTCACATTTTTCATTTCTTTGTAATAACTGGATCTTAATTAAATGTGCAACATTGTCTACCAAAGACGTCGAATAAGTCAAACTTCACAAAAGTTTTACTTTTATACTTCATGGAAGATTTCTCAGAATCAAGCATGATTAGCATCAGAACAAAGAAAGGTTTGCGATATGGACTTTCCAGAGGAAAACCGAGATGCAATCACTTAAAGTAAATTGACGTAAACAGTGACCGCAAAAAGTTGACATTCGACGTTAACGGTGAAAGGTAACTTTGTGTTGCAAGTCATTTGTAATGAAGGCATGTCATTAAATGTTAAGTAAAATATGACAAACTGTTTACATTGCGAAGTCCTCAGATTTCCCAAAAAAATATATATAAGAAGGAAGAACTTATATATTATAAGTGACATGCCTACCAAAGAAAGACGATGAAAAAAATACTAATATGCATCGATGAATGTAAATTATACGTATCTATTGAAAGTATAAGATTGCATCAAATGAAAAATCTATATATATCTGTTTATCCCTACACATTGTACAGTCAGGAAACCTCGCGGTATTTGATATCGGACGCAGCTTTTAAATTATGTTTATGAAAAAAGGTCGATCAATGGTACACGGTTAATTTGTAACACTATCCCGGTATTAGCGCAACTTACGGCTACCTAATTGGTTATTTGTAAGACAAAGCTTAGTTTGTCTAGTTACAAGAAAAACGGCAATTTTTCTGTTAGTGCAACACCACATATTTCCGCGACTGTACCTACCTTAATACTTAAGTTAAACTTGATGTCCATTGAAGTAAAATTTATTTAAACTTTTACAAGATGGAACTGGATATTAGCTGACATTAATTATAACATCTAACAAACATGTGAATAACACGTGCGTATTTCATGCACACGCTATGCAAACAATAATATCACAAATCTTAAGAGACATTCGCAAATATTTCATACATGTAATTGTACGTCACAGAGAGAGGAAGTTACGGTCCAATTGTTGCGTAAAGTAAGACACTACATAGATGCAATATTAGAAACGGCCCAAACGAAAACATGTTTTTCGCTATTTATTTTTCTTTATAACTATTGGAATATTAACAGATTACACCCTGAAAAAAATAGCTTATCTTTAGGATGCTCCCTATGATAAAAATTGTACAAACCAATCTTATCTAAAGCTATAACTCTTAAGGTTCTACTCTTGACTGTTAATTCCTTAGGCATTTAACTAAAAATAAAAAATAAAAAAGCCGTTATCACAATACCGCCTCCAGGCATTATTTTTTTATAATTGACTACATTTGATACATCCTATGTGGCGTGTCAAATGTTAATTATTAACCGCAATTATAAGGAAAATTCTACATAATAAATAATGTTGTGACGAACTTGTGACGTTGGTAGTCGCTCCGTGGAAAACAGTTATAAAACTAACCATTATCGCCTTTTTTATTAACTTAAACGACGCTATTTTTAACGATGTTTTGACGATATGCTGTCGAACGATCGAAATTTCGAGATCCAAAAGTTTGTTTAGAGTTTTAGAAAAGATTTTAATATAACATTGGCATTTGGAAGAAGGTTGATCCTGGTTAGGGTTGGCAATAGGCAGCCGGGCGGCCGTAAAAATGAAGCCTATTCATTTAAGTTTTATAAAGCCCAAAAAGTTCACCGGCTGGCGACGCCCATACAAATCTCCAAAAGGAAATCTGCAAGTAGCTAACATGAATGATGGTACCAAGATACCAGAATAGCCCTTTCATTATTTCTGTTTATCAAAAGTCTATGCCATCGACTTCATGAAAAGATGAGCAATAATAATCAAAATTATTTTGTTGACTATCTTACAGACAAAAATAGAATCAAATTACCGTCTCGCTTTGTATAAGATCTTTGAATACCAGTTAATACTTACATTTCATTATAATAATAAATCGGAGAATACCGAGAACGAAGTCACATGTCCATACTCGTATTTACGAACATGTGATATCTCAACAACACAATAAAGCTTGTTTGTGCCTCAATACCGATTGCTTAAATAACTCAAAATAGACCTCGTTATATCTTTATTCGTGTAATTGGCTAACATCATAAAGAAAGTTTGATATATTGAATATGACTGTGGTTCGTTTCGAAGAAAACAAATCACGAATATTTCCCAAACATAATTGCGGTCGCTGTGAATGAACCCAATCTTATACTCATATGTTTTTACCTCCTTTATTTTATTTATTAATGTAATTCAGTGTAAAATTATATTAGCTGTATTATAATTATTAAATTAATTCACGAGCCTGTATGATAAAAGATTTATTATGCGTGTGTATATATATCGAAACTGTTTTTTTAACGATGATTTCCAAAAAAAACTGATACACTACTCATAGTAAGGTTTTACTATAGCAATGTTGTTTTTTTTTTCATTTATCGTAGAATAAGGACGATCCTGATTGGGAGGAGTGGGCGGAGAAGGTGACTAGTACCGCAGCCCCGATGCTGGCGGAGCGCGGGGTGACGGGCGAGCTGTGCGCGCTGCTGTCCCGGCTGTGCCGCCGGCGGCCGCGCGCCGCGCCGCTGCCCGCGCTCGCGCCGCCCGTGCGCCGCGTCCTCACACGGAACGTAGACTTCGGCAAGGCGCCGGACGCCAGGCGATTTGTACGAGATTATATCAGGTAATTCATTCAGTAATCAGGGACAAGCTGTAGATAGTGGTTTAAGAGTCGCCGATATGTAAGAAAAAATAATGTAAAATGTAAATTTATAGTAGACTTATAAAAAAAGTAATAAAAATGTACCTTCAGCAATAAAGGCTTTATTATTATATCAGGTAATTGAATATGCAAATGTTTTATCATGGCCCTCTACCTCTCATACATAGTAGGCGCTTAACTCTATTTATAGTATGATTCGGTACTTTGAATAAATTATTGTAAACAATAGTTGCGTCCTTAACATTTGTTTTTATTAATAGTACATGTTTCTCGTTGGGTAGAGTCATAGTAAATTATTAAGCGAAGTCAAAAAACAAAGATGTGTACAACAGATAATACAATACTGTACTAGCAATGTGTGACAATAACAAACTCCCAATGTTAAGTAAAGATACTATCTATCCATCATATGCGCTCTCCGCGCCTGCTGTTTGTATTGTTGTCATCCATATTTAAAACTAGTCCCGTAACTCGACGCCCACACTCGACGTATAAAAGTAGCTATATTTACCTTTATATTCGAAATCCGCACGCAAACTGTTGCTAACTCCTAACTGGTTAAAACTAACTTATTTGAGAAGTATATTATACCTAAAGTTAGATTGAATACAAGATATTGTTATTCTAAAATTATTATGTGTTCGATAATTAGACGTACGCATTGTCGCTCGGAGGAGGTATTGTAAAAAATAGTCCAAAAAATATGCAGTAATGAGACGTTTGTGTGCAGTGCTCTGAGCGCGCTGAACTCTGGCGCGAGTCTGGTGCGTCGTTTCGTGGCGGTGACGCACGGGCCGCGCGCCGCCTGCCCGCACCCGCGCGCCGCGCCCAACCTGGTGGCGGTGGCGCTCGCCGCCATCGACGACTACTACCGCGGAGAGGACATGCCGCACCGCTGCCGGGACGACGAGCACGACGTCCTCTGCTTCGCCGACATCATTGAGCAAATGTCAGTACAACACTACATACACTTCCTATAATATTAGCTTTCGCCCACGACTCCATCTGCATAGGGTTAAAAAAAAAGTATGTAGCTATGTGTTTTTACAGCCTATCCTCTACAATTACACCAAATTTCTTCGAGATCCGATTAGCAGTTTAGGCTACAAACTTTAACAAACATCCATCCATCTAAACTTTCGCATTTATAATATTAGTAAGATTAGGTACAGATAGACTGTTCGAGCCAAACGCACAATTAACAGTACTCGAAGTAGGATGAGCAGCAAAACATTAACGTATCATATGACTATCAGGTGCGAGTACGAGGACTGGCTGGTGGTGGTGGGCAGCGTGCTGCAGCCGGTGCCGCTGAGCGCGGGCGCGCTGGGCTGCGCGCGGGTGAGCGCGCGGCTGGCGGCCGTGCTGCGCTCGCTGGCGCGCGACCCGCGCTGCACCGCGCACGGCAGCCTGGCGCCCGCCTGCGCCGCGCGTCCCTCGCCGCCCTCCTGGCTGCGCGCCGCCGCGCCCTCCGACCCCGCGCTCGCGCTGCCCGCGCACGACCTCTGCCAGCTGTGGGGGGCTATGGTACGTCTCACCGCACAATATTAACATAGCTCTTACACATGTACTTCCTGAAAAACTTCCTCTTCATCACTTTACGAACAAATGAAAGATATCTCTGTTACCCTAGATAAATAATAGTCTCATTTGAAGGTATTCTACTCTTCTTGTACATAACAACGGCTTACAACGCTTTGCGCAAGACAAACTTTATACATAAATTTTAGACGTCAAAATATTTTACACCTGATCAAACAGCCAATAAATTAATCTAGAATGTACTAAGAAACATAACACAGTGGATTACGAAAGAGTTATTGACGACACAGCCTAAAATAAATAAACAGAGGTGCGTCAAATTCCATTTATGGTCAAATTCTAAATCGGTTAACGACGACCTTAACATTAGTAGAAACCTTGAAACTTAACTAAGTCGATAAGTTTAATATTAAATTAAGTTAAAAACGTTGTTCTTTATAACCATGATTAAGGATCTGGTAACATTTACCAATAAAAATCACATTAAAAGCATATTAACACTCGGGTGTTCTTTAGTTAAGTAAATAAATAATGTATATGATTTTTGTGTAGATCGAAGGCCTATTGAACTGCTGCTGCAAGAGGAAGAACTTCCTCCAGAGCATGAGCAAACAGCTGCCCGACTTCCTCCTGGTGGCTCTCACTGAACACGTAAGTTACTACTGCATTTATAACATTTATTATGTTTCTGCGTAAAAAAAGAAACTATTTCAATAATATGATCGAGTAAAAAATATTTCTTTTCATTTAGAAATAAATAAATAAACGCTTTGTCATCAAACGTCAAAAAGTTTATTTGCCCATACAATTATTACAGTAGCAAAAAGGAGTGGTTTAGTGGCTTAAAATTATCTCTCTCTTTGTCTCTTACTAGTCTGCATCTCATACGGTGGTGAGGCCGCCTGTCTTTGTTAATATATTCGACTTCCACTCTTATTTATGTTTATTATACAGCCTGCAGCGCTGGAGGCGCTGTGCCTGATGCTGGAGTGGGAGGTGGCGTGCGGCGAGCAGACGCAGCTGGAGGTGATCGCGGCGCTGCAGGCCACCGACCTCGGAGACAAGTGCTACAAGGAGCTCTGCGAGCGACAGCGCAATCTCCTCAAATTGGTAAATTACAATCTTGACGATACTGTTTTTATCTGGTGTTCTTAGTAACAATGGAAATGAATGCTCTTTTAAACATGTGAATGCCACGAAAGAAATACGCTTTGTCCCAAGGTCGTCTAACAGAGGGCGACAATATCGATATCTATACTAATATAATAAAGCTCAACATACACTTTCTTATGTAGGATGTCAGCAACCCCGTCATATTTGTCAAAAAAAAATTTTTTAACAAAAAGCCTCTTACGGCACGCTATAGGCTATATATTTTCACGCTGTTCGCTTCAGGGGTGAATAATTTGGAAAAAATAGTCAAGCGTAAAATGCTGATTCATACAGATGAAGCCGTACGGGTCAGCTAGTTTTAATATAAAAGTAGTAGCAATAAACGTGTGTTGTGTGTCAGCAATCCGAGGGCGGGCCGCGTCAGATGGCGCTGCCGGTGCGCGCGACGGACGCGGACCTGTCGGCGCTGCTCAGCTCCGGCGCGCTCGGCAACCTCGAGTGCCTCTCGCTCGCCTTCACCGCCGTCACCAGCGCCTGCGCCAACGACCTCATCAAGGTACCCCACACCCCCGCACCCTCACACCCCCACACCCCGCCAATCTAACCTCCACAACCGACCACGAACTCATCTTGTAGTATTTCTATTTCCGGATTTCATACACATTAGTAAGACAGTTTTTTTGATGAATTACAGTTGCCGTCGCTCCGCTACCTGAACCTGTGGGCGACAAAGTTCGGCGACAGCGGCGTGCAGCTGATCGCGGAGCACCTGCCGCGCCTGCAGGTCCTCAACCTCTGCGAGACGCCCGTCTCCGACAAGGGGATAGAAGCACTTATTGGTACTACTACATCTCTATATCTAACATTTATTATGCACCACACGAGTAAACTACTAAAGATCTACACATTAATTTGACAGCCTGACAATATGGTACTTTGTGAAAACTGACTTTAATGCAGTAAAGACTATGGCACAAATATTTATTATTATGTAGGTCCTGGGACTAGCGAGAATTATAGGGACAGAAGCATTCTTAGTAATCCTTTTATTGCAATTGCAGGACTACCCAGTTTGAGACGGCTGAACCTGAACAGCACGAGGCTGTCTGCGGAGGCGTTCGAGAGCATCCGACGCAACCTGCCGCTGCTGCAGGAGTACGACGTGCGCTACACGGAGGCCTGGTGACGTCAGCGCGCCGCCGCCGCCGCCGCCGCCCGCGCCGCCCGCGCCGCGCGCCCCGCCGCTCGCGCCCGCGCCAGACTTGTTAAACTATTTACGCTTAAATCGCCAACATACTATTGGGGCAAGCTTAAAGTGTTCTACATAACATCTGGTAAACATTAACTTGTTAATAATTAAATGTACACTCCAATGTGTAACATAGATAAGCTAACGTAGCGCGCCACGCAAACAATACTCTGCTTCCCACCTATTTGTTTAAATGTTGCCCGACTTTGCCAATAAAAAGTATTAATCTATTAGGATGTAATATTTAGGTTAAGACTATTGTAATTTACGTCAATATTTGTATTATTTACTTTAGTTGACGCGTTACTTCTTTCCTTTTATCGTACATTCGAATGTAATTTTATTTTTAAATTATTTTGACCAAATTTTGTAAATATGCTAAATATTATTTATCTCCATTTTAAATAATTTCCTTTAGAATAGATGTACAATTAAATCAATTTTATTCGATTTTAGATCTAAGAAATATATAAATAACCACGCTTGTAAATTGGCTATTGGAAGTAGATTTCCTTTACATCCTTCAAATTCAATGTCTACAAACATTTTAGGTTATTATATATGAAATATTAGCATTTAATCTGATTATGAATTTCTGTAGTCTCAGGAAACTTCCCTATACATAGGGTTGTCACGTCATTTGCTATTTCGCTTTTTATTCATAAGAAACTAAACTTAATCATTAGATTATAAAAATGATGTACTTACAACACAAGAAACATCAAATTAATACCTATCCAGAAATCATATGATTAAACTTCTGAAACTTCTTCTGGCAACTCCAATATATGAAAACTATGTCTTTTAATAGCATAGGTATATAATACTTTCAATACGATTCGAGAAATAGATTATTCATTTCCCACCTAATCACTTATGTAATGAAGAAAGTGTATGTTAGGTAATATGTGTATGTTATTGCATTTATATGTATTAATGATACGCTTAACTTATATATAAACCAGTATTTTTAAACTTAATATAAATATATTGGGCTGTGAGCATAAAACGATAACCAGAGTGGACACATGAGGGAATGTTGATCTTGAATACTAGCTGTTTGGTAGTTATTAGTATCTAATATTAAGTATTTTAAGACATAGAAGTAATCTTTATTTAAAATTTTACGTCGAACATAAATACCACTTCTTTCCATCGACTAGAAGATAAAAAAAATCATGTTAAAGACAAAAGCTTGTAGTACTAGTGTAGTATTTGCATAATTAAATGGGAGTTTCGTAATAACATACGATAGCCGACAATGATAATTATATTTTCCTGAATTTTAGATTTTATAAAGTTATCTGTACCTTCATTGTTACAAAAAATAAAAATTAAATGTTGCCATATTTATGAGTCAATGTTTTTAACTTAACGATGAGAAATGTTAAGATATTTGTTTTTAAATTGTCGGTGTTTAATCGTTTTAACGAAAACATATATCTTATCCACTAGATAAATCATTAAACAAACCTAATAGATTTATGTAAGGTAATGTATGTTAGAAATAGTTTCTAAATTTTGATTCCAAAGTTAAGAAATAATCATACATTATGCTGAGACAATGTATTGAAAGGCTTATTTAAATATATAACCATCTAGTAGTATTAATAGCCTTGTATGTAACAAGCATTTGATTTGGCACGTCGAGAACAAGAGTACTCTACTCGCCGGCGTGTCAACTTAAGCGCAGACAACTTACGCTACCAGCGTTATTAGCTTTAAGATATATACTTCAATAAGTCTGAGCTCACGATTATAAATGTTACATTGAAATTATACAAATACCAAGTCAAGTTTTGGTATGTTTTGTCAATCGATTAACTATCTAAAAATATATTACGGTGACTTTCCACTAACGAGACAAGTGTTTAAAAATAGAAATCAAACCGTCGTATTGTTAAACAATATCTGAATACTTTAAATATTTCATAGTGTTTCATATTAGGTAGGACCTTGCAAAAAAAAAAACAATTTTTGTCTTCATTTCATATTTCCTTAGTCATTAAAATGAAATGATGCATTAGTAGAAAATTATATATGTTCAGATTATTCTAAAATAAAGGTTTCCATTAAAATCGATGTAATAGAAAAATTTTAACAGTTGTAGTGGAAATTTTATTTAACACTATTTCCATCTAACCTTTACTTTAGAAAAACATGTGGTATCATTCTGAATTGTTTCATTGCGGGGAGTTACCCTAATTCCGATATCTCGTTAATGTTACGTAGCACTATCTTAGCAGTAAGCGTACCAGTAAAGAGGTATAAGACTCATATTTGATGTGAATTTTTTTAATAAATAAATAAAAAATGATTTGTGTTATTCTTCTCCATTCCCAACAACCATTTACTGTTCCTTCTCAAAACGTCAGCGTTTTGTCCATTGATTACGTGATCTCTTTTTAGCAAATCTTTTTGATATGAGATTTTAGACAACTGCTTCCAATTGCCGTAAATCACACGTGATATTTTAGAGTTAGTCCTAGAAAGAGATGGATGTATTAGCGAAGCACGACATCAAGAAAGGAATTATGACCGAGTTGTCGGTAGATTAACCTGGATGACGAAATAAGGAGTAGGATAAAACAGGAGATCTAATTTTAGCTCCTCCATCCCCAACCTTGTATTGCGTCGTGATTTTTTCGGGACCACTAACTTCTACAGATCATCATCATCATCTCCCCTGCCTTATCCTACTCCCGTAGGGTCGGCGCACCAGGTTTTCGTCCTCCAAAGCACTCTATCATCCGTCATCTCAGTCATTACTCCCTTCTTGATCATGTCACCTTTCACGCAATCCATCCATCTCTTTCTAGGTCTACCTCTACCGGTGTACCCCTCCACATTCATAACTAACGTCCGTCTTGTTACAAGCGATTCATCCCTTCTCATAACATGCCCATACCACTCTATCCTTTTACTCCTTATTTTCTCAACCACTGGGGCTACTCTCAAACTTCCTCTAATATACTCATTTCGTATCTTATCCAATCGTGTTACCCCACACATCCATCTTAACATTCGCACTAACTTCTACAGATAAATAGGAAAATTTTACATTTAATGTTACACATTTTCTCAAATAAAAACACCAACACTAGAGTTTAAATATATTTAGATTAATTTCAATATTAATGTTTGTGTATAATACATGTTTTTTACACGTTTATTAACTCAAAATTTCCATCGTTCGTCTATATCAAATGAAAAATCAAGATATGTTCATAAAAAAACATTACAGCATAATGAGATATTTTTTGATAATCGTGAAAAACTCAGTTAACATGATTTACTATTTTTATTTACAAAACTTAATCATAATTTAGTTATAAATGGGAAATAATTCTGTTTTATGCTAATCCTATATTATGTATGTAATCCACGACAAACTATCCCTAAGTTCGAGTTTGGAAAATATATAGCAGCTGAATTCGTAATTAAATATTTTAATACAATTTAAAAATTATTGATTTCAAACCGACACTTGTAATTATGTTTTCATATTACTACGCCATCCTTCACAATAGTTATCGGGATCCATAATTTTAACTAAATTAACTTATATTTAAATACACTTAATTAATTTAAGATCAGAATTATAATGAAATATTTCAAACAATCGCACTAATTTTCATGTCAAATGGAAAACTTTGAAAAACCGAATATATTTATTACAAAACTAACATTTAGCACAAATTTTTATTTAATATATTATATACAATATGGACACACGATTAATAAAAAAATTTTGTACAAGTTCATCCTGTAAACTTTCCAGGTTTAGCAACATTTCTATTATATTAAACACCTAAGGAAAATCAGCAATATACACGGGAATTTTCTAATTACCAGACAAAAGAAATCAGCAACAATCAGCATTTTTTATGATAATTTTTCGATATTGATTTGCATACTTTTTTAAATATCGATAATAGGTAATGGTATATTTTTTCTGGTAATAAAAAAATAACTGTGTAAAGATTATCTTGAAGCCATATACATTGCTTATTTCTTACTTATTAAAAAAAAGCAATAGTGTTTATATGCAGAAGTCATATTGGCCACTCTATATTTAAATCTATCTTATAGCATATTTTCAAACTAATGATTGCGTCAAAAACATTTGCATAACACACAATTTTCAAATCAATTACAAATAAAAATATTGGTACGATAAATTAAAATTTAAATGGAATAGCATACAATCATCTTAAAAAAATTAAATACTAAACTATAAAATGTGTAACACATGTGAAAAATGCTGTTTTCAACAAAGATATAACATAGCGTCATAGAATAAATGATTCTTTCAATATACAGTACATATAAAAGTATACGTTTTTCAATTTAAATTATATTTGGCCAAATTTAGTTGGGTGATAAATTTTAATGAAGAAAATTATTCAGAACATATTTTTGATTAACCTATAACAAATTTCATGAGATATTCTCAAACATGTCTGTAATTTTATGTAACATAATGCTAAAAAAAGGTAAAGACATAGTTTAAAAAATCTGTTTTGCTATATAACCATTTGAGACATGTAAGAAACTATTTCATCGCACATAAGGGACATCTGACAAGTCGGTTTTTTTTTCAACACCGACAGAATAATGTTTTTAGGCATTTAATTGGGAGGAATAATTGGATTCAGTGACAACATTTTCCAAATAGTTACAATCTTAAGTGATACATGACAACTATTTGAAACAATATTACTTTGACAAATTGAGCTAAAAGAAAAAATGAAAAACACAACTATTTAAAACATAGTTAAAAAACATATCCAAATTTTAATTAAGTGTTTTATCAAATTAGTTCAATGCGAAAACATGAAGTTACTACAAACTTAGAATACTAAAAATTACATTAAATTAAAATAATAGGAATAGGAAATTTAGATAAGTTGGTATCTTAAAAAGCAATGACAAAAAAGATAAAAAAAAGGTTTCAGTAAAGCAAATTCTTTAAGCCTTATGTAACATGTAGGTATGCTAAATTAAAGATTAACTTTTTTTTAAATTAAGTTGATAAAACGCTTTAAAACATTCAATAAAAGCTGATATACTTTAATTGAAATAATGCTTTAAGAACTAGCGGAATTAAAAAAAATCAATTCTATGAAAACAGTTGTCTTCTTATTTAAATTCAAATATAAGTTATAAGGTTATTTATGAACTGAATACTTCCAATGAATCATAAGCCTTTTTACAGCAATTATATTACCACAAACATTACTCCAGATAATACAAACCGTATCTCTGGTTATTTTACAAGAACATGATTATATAATATATTTTATAGCAATATTAACACATATAGATTTGATCATTAAGGAACAAATTTTGTTACAAATAAAATTTATCTTTACTTCTACTGGCATAAGAAACTTCTAGAAAAATTATATTTGCAGGATAGATAACAAAAGGGACACATATACATACCATTTATATCTAACAGTTACATCTATCAATTTAACTACATATATCTTTGTGCCAGTTTAACTTGCACTACATCTTAATGCGGTGAATAATCAACGTAAATAGTACCAAAACGTGAGATTAACATCACAAAATCACATTACACAAGTTTATCCAATTAAAAATATATACATATATTGAATATTTAATACTGGCATGATTTGATATATACCACATTTGTCGAATCGAGTCACCGAGACTAAAGGAAACACACATTAATGTCTAATCATACCTATGATCGCCAGAAACGCTGCAACTGCTATTTGGTGAATGCGCCGAACACTGCCCACATGATCTCACAGGCGTCCGGTCGCATCGCCTCCGCTTCGAAGTCCAGGTCGAGGAGAGCTCGCACTCGGCGTGTCGCCAGCTCATAGTCCTCGTCGGACAGCGGCGCGAATGCGTTCTCCAGCACATCCGCAGAGTGTGCTAACATCAGAAGGGCCAGCGATCGCTTGTCCGCGTGCGCCACCTCGCTCAGTGAACGCCGCAGTGCTGCCTCTTGCACCTAACATACAGACATTACAATCAAGCCTTAAACTCCTCATTACCATAGACAAATGGTTGACCGAACTAAATTAATATACTTCCAATAGTTTATATTGATAAAACAACTTCACATACAACACACACACACACATACAACAATATTATCAAAGTACCTACAAGTATTCTAACAGATATCTTATTTACAAATTAATTACATTTACTTGTTAGTTGTTATCACTTTTGTAAACTTCATCAGATTAGTTCTTAGTACTATAATGTTATTATCGCTTAGAAAATTTCCCTACTATATCAGACTTAAAAATACCCACAGTTAATTTACGAACAACATGTGGCAATATGTCAAAACATATGTATGAAAATTGGATAATAATTTAATAACCAATTTTAAACTTTTAAATATATCAAAAGTGTAAAGTATGTTAAAAACACAAACCTTTTTAACCAATCGGCATTTGACAACATTGTCTGTCAAAGGATGTGTTGTCATATCAAAGAGTAGGAAATTTTGTTTCTCTGTAGTAAGAACTCCTTTCTCCACCAGATTCTTTGCTAGCCTCTCCCGAACATTCTTCAGTTGATATTTCAGCTTCATTGGATTCCAAGTCTCACCTGTAAAAGTAATTTTTATTACTGGTACCCATTGTGATAATTCAATCACATACATAATAAAAGAATTTTTAATTTCAGAGGGATGAATCACATGTAACAAGGAGAATGTTAGCTATGAGTGTGGAAGGGTTCACGGGTAGAGGTAGACCTAAAAAGAGATGGATGGATTGGGTGAAAGGTGACATGATCAAGAAGGGAGTGATGACTGAGATGATGTATGATAGAGTTTTGTGGAGTACAATATCCTGTTGCGCCGACCTTGTGGGAGTAGGATAAAGAAATGACAAAAGAATTTTTAATTTCTGAATTAGAAAATACTGATATATGCAAGTTAATAATTAGTTGGGTGTACGATAATAGGCATATGAATGGAAATTATAGAAATAGTATTAGTAGTGGAGGCCCATCTTTAGTCCCTTTTCCTTCCCACCCTTTTTCTAATAAGATGAGGATGAGAACGGAACATGGACATGACACTGGAGGAGATGGGTAGGAATAGGAAATATCCTCTTCATGTGCGTATCCTCCTCCGTCGACTAAGGGTAGGCAACGCATGCGCTATTGCGAATGTCTATGGGCAGCGGTCACTTCGTCATCTTAGCGGATTCAGATGGCCGCTTGCTCGTTTGCCACATTATGATATAAAAAAAAGTCACAATATCAAAAATAACGTACCACTCAAGTACTCAATCCAGCTCTGTACAGTTTCTGGTGGATCTGTCTCTTTCATATGTTTCAAAGCTTCATCTAATAAAACATCACCAGTCGGTGAATCTGAAATATGCAAAAGATATACATTACTATACGTATATAATTAGTATGTTTAATATTGAAACATTTAACAGGTCTGACTAAAAGCAGTAATAGTATAAAATAATAAGCCCAAAAAAGCACCCAGAGAACACTACTGTGTCAGTTTAAACCCTTAGTTTATCATTCTTATAACCAGAGAATGGATTAAAATTTAATTTAAAGCTTCATTTATTTTGTTATTAAATCCAGTGAACCAATTCATAGTTGTCTTCTTTATAAACAAAGCATTTCTAAGTATAATGAGCAAATTCAGTGATTCTCTTATATTTGGTAATAACCCAGCTCTAAAAATAAGATATACAAAAGTGATATCTCAAATATATTGTTATTCAATATTTTAAATATCAAGGAAACATCTTGCAATCTCTTACACAAGCCAAACACATTTAAAAGGCAAATTAACTTATACTACATGAACAAATACTTAAATATTTATTTTGTTACTTGACATTAAAATTAATTATATGATGATTAAACGCATAAAACTATTTAATTGAAATCAAATGAACACGAATATATTCATAACACACAGATAAAAATACCTGATTTCACTATAACTTTTCTAGATAACAATCCCTTTCTTCTCATCCCAGCTCTTTCTAATTCCACGCGTCCTCGTAGTCCTAGTTCAATTAGTATACATCCTCTTAAACCACTAGATATGCAGTCATTCCAAAACGATGTGTAACCCTAAAACAATGCAAAATTTTACGTGTAGCAATTGTTATACATAGACGGATAGATTATTTTTATGTACTTAAAATCTTTACCTCTTTATCCTTTAATCCCAATAGTAAAACTTCTTCCATCAATGTTAAACGAGTTTCCTTTGAGTCGCCATCATCATAATTTTTATCGTTTTTCTTATCATCGTCATGGTTCTCTTTTACTGTTCCATCGGAATTGTTATCCTTTAGAACATTTCTTCGTTGCACCAATCCTTCGGAACGATTCATTTTAACATCTAAAATATATCACACAAACAAAACTCAAAAATATTTTTGTGTAGAATTAGAATTTGATTATTATTTTCTAGAAGTGAGTGTTTTAATATCAATTGTTGACGTTTGCCACACGACGTATGAGAAAAATATGGCCGAAGAAAGGAATGTGTTTCGTTTTTTATGAGATAATCAATTTGACATTTTAAAATATCCTGTAATTTTAATTTTACGTAGTTACGTATTACGGTCTCGAAAACTCTCATCTTACGTATTTAGTGTCCAAAGATGAGGAGACAATAAAATTGTAAAAGGTTTTAAAACCCTACCACAAAAATAGAAACCAGACCATATTGCGAAAAATCGACAGACTTAATTTCTTATAATGGCAACATCAATTTCTTTAAAAAAAATGATAAATGCGTTGCCATGGCAATGGCATCTTAGAATTGACAAGATGTGTCACTTTCAAATAGTAATATAAATCTTTTCATCTTGGTGATATATCTTTTACACCAATAGGTCACTAGAATTTTTTAACTAAACTGATCAAGAGAAGTTTAAATATCAGAGAAACTTTACAGATATCTTATTTCTATATGAACGCTAGATTACTAACATATTTTTTTAGGAATGTTAGCATAAAAATAATATTCGACGATTTCATCTCCCTTCGCTTTCAACCCCAATCTCTATTTAGTTGTAATCGCACTGAAATTTTTAAATGATTACATTTGTAAATACTCTGAAAAATAAAAAAAAAATTGTAGCCACAGAAAAAAAGTAAATAGGCGATTAACATAGGAGTTTGAAACTGCTTTGTAAAATAGGTTTTTTCTATAGGTTAGCATTATAATTTGAACAAATAATAATGGAGTAGAGTAGGATACAATAAACAAAGTTTTGGTCTAGTAAAATTTATTATATATTTTTAAAGATCCAATTAAATGCCACTCATATCTTTATTTTCTAATACTAAGTAAGATCTAACATGTTTTATGTATATATATATTTTTAATCACGTAAAATACATTATATATTTTACATGATTAAAAAAATAAAATAAAACACATTATATAAAAATAGTCCACCACTGGCTGCGCAATCCGATGACTCAAGCAACCAGTGGTCGGTGCTGCAGAGACAGGAACCTCCTTACTAAGCGTGGGGTTTAAAAAAAAACTGCCTTTTGGATTGGGCCCTTAATGCAACTGTCTAGCAAGAGCTTCGTTGGTCGAAGCTCTTCGCTATTAGCCCATGTACCACAACAACTATCAGATAACAGATCCTTTAATTGATTAATAATTGTTCTTACAAACTCAATACTTAACACTAGACAACATGGCTACAACTTCTGGAGTGACTGCTGTCAAGAGGAAACTAGAAGACATCATTGTGGATCCAGACACACAACAGCAAATAGAAGACTCAAAGAAACTGAGAGTGGATTTGAATGCAAGGAAATTTCAGTTCCGTCATCAATAGTTGACATGTACAACTCTATTATTGTGTTAGCTTTTTCTGTAAGGTCTCCAGAATCCATGGATATGGATGTTGACCAGTCTCAGAAAGATAAATTTGAGGGGCCTATGAACAACATTACAGTAGGCAATTACATATGAGCATTATATTCACCATTCACAATATTTGCCGCCAAAGTGTAAAAACGGAGCAGACCAATATGATAAAGAAATCTATGGCCACTGCTTTTAAAATCAAATATAGGGGAAATGAATATTCCATTGACAATAACGCAGTAAAAGAAAAAAGGCTTACGCTTTAAGGACCAATGAACTAATTTGGGACATAATAATATGCCAATAACAATAGTGGATGGCATACACAAAACTTTCCCTGTCGCTAAATATGGTTTATCCGGTGCACACCACATTCTATTAGAAGGGATATCATTTCCACAGGAGCATCATTCTTCAATAGTGCAGTCTTGGGCCAATGACTGCATGGCTCTGCATGATCAGAAGTGAGAACCCTCACAGAAAAAAGTATGCAGCAGCAGTTAAACAAGCCATGTCTATTACATATTACATATTAACATAATAGAGCTAACAAGAACTACGAAACAAGCCTCTGAGGTGTCAATGCTCACTACATTGGTTGCAGAAATTTTGTTGGTTATTACTTCTAGACAAGTAACAAGAATGTTTTTTCCTATAACTATTTCTGCAGCAGTCTGGGGACAAGAGGAAAACAAAAGGAAATTTAGTGATGTCTTCAGTTCTACAGGAGCAGGAGGTTGGTACACTTACAAAAAAGCAATGTCCAGTACCAATCGCCGTTTCATTTACACCCTTACATTACAATAATGGTAGTCGATTTCATACGCCACATGGCGGTAACCACATGAGCAAAATTAAATATATTCTTATTTTAATACTGTCCCAGGACAAGCTTTTTAAAACTTCATTTGTTAAGCCTTTTTGCTTTTATTGACAATAAAAGTAGTAATAGTTTTATGATACTACATCTTATATTATCTTCCAATAATTATACTTCATGAGGTATTATTATAATCGCATCTTTAAGCAATCTCAGAGCACTACGCTGCTTCTTTATCCGAATTTCTCGTTTTTTTAACTTTCTAGATAATAGTTTTATTTTGTCCCTTAACTTTTCGTTTAAAACTTCGTCAGCATCATCTGTTGTTTGTACTGCTACTTCTTTCATGTTTGGACATATTGGTATTAGTGCTGTTGTGCTTGGACTGGTTGCATTTGGGCTAGTTGGTCTTGAACAAGTTGGGCTTGGACTTGTTTGTTGTTGTTGAGTGTGTGAAAGTACTGCTATACTGTTTGCCTCAAGAATTGGTGACTCCATATTTAATTTATCGCATATTTATTCTGCAAATTGTCTTCAATCTGTAACATCAAATTTCAAATTCAAATATATTGATTTTTCATACCTTTTATTAAAAATTCTATGGTTTTAGTTACATTTTACTTGTTTTTTTTTGCTGTGTGGTTTATCAATTTTTTAACTTTGTACTAGTTTTGGAAAATTGTAAGATAAACCATACATACAATACAGCACCAAATTTTAATCTTGGAGTGAGCCGATCAGAATGAAAGTCTTTGGGTTAGAAATTAAGACAACAAACAACAGAGTTTTTTGTAATTTTTTGTGATGGAAGTAAGACTTCCAACCAAATTTTTCTCATTTTCTCTGATTTATGAAATCTATTGAAAATGTATTATAATCTACTAAGAAGGTATATTATAAAGTTTTTAAAACAATTTGACGCTAGTTTTTACCTCTTTTATCGTGCAAAGATAGAGAATAAAAAATTACCTATGAAAAGATATTTAACAACCAGTATAAGATTCACTTTTTGATATGCAGCAACATTTCACTATTTTTCAAAAATTGCATTACAATGCCAATTACCAATTGTAACACAATAATAATACATCAAACAGGTACAATAATTACAAACAAAAAGACAAGACAAGAATCGAAATCGATTTTCATTGACAAGGTCAGTGTTATTGCCATGCACCAAGTCACAAAAGTTGCCATACGCCAGGCACGATACGTTACCATCAATGATTATAAAAAGAAAAAAGCACGCTGGTATTTCGTAATGTCAACTGTCAGACTGTTACAAATGTCAATTTGAAAGTTTGAATGAAGGCAAGTTTTTCATCGTAAATAAAAGAAATTACGAAATTATAAATGAACTTTATATGCAATACTACTCTTATTTTTTAAAAATAGTAAAACGCTTTATACTGTAGTTTACTAAATTTTACATACTTTACTTTCAGTTCATAAAAGCTAAAATTCGCTTATTTCAAAACATAAAAACCTGCTACGGACTTATAAGCAGGCCTATGTCGAAATCAAATGATATATTTTACGGGTCTCATGAAAGGTAAGCTAAAAATGTGTTTCATAATTTAAAATGCATATACTTACATTATGTAATCATTCAAAAATCTTATAAAATTAAATTTTCGTGAGACGAAACCTCAGGTCAATGACCTATATTAGAAGATTGAAATTACGCTCTGAGCGAGCGTTCATTGTATGTTTTTATATATGTTATTTGTGCTCTTACAGCTATAAAGGAGAAAAATTAATATATCCCGCAGCAACCAGGAATCAAGAACCTATATTGCAGGTTTTAAAAAGGTTTATAATAAGTGATTCAGAAATCGTAAATGATGAGAGTCCCACTTTTGTTGAGATATCCTCAGGATCTGGGCAGCACTTGGCACATTTTGCTCCACATTTTCCTGGCGTTAAATTTCAACCTAGTGAAGTTGATGAAGATTTATTTGGAAGTATATCAATATATGCCACAAACTGTTCAACAAAGAACATTTTACAGCCAATATTGCTCGATATAAGAAACAATTTATCATTCTATGGATTTGAAGAAAATAGTATTGATTACATGTACAATGCTAATATGATGCATATAACACCTTTTGAATGTAGTCTAGGTTTATTTGAAAATGCTGGGAAATATTTGAAATCGGAAGCTCTTATGATAACTTATGGACCTTATAGTAAGGATGGAGTCATAACACCTCAGAGCAATATTGACTTTGATATTTCTCTCAAACAAAGAGATCCACTTTGGGGTCTAAGAGATATTAATGATTTAGTTAGAATAGGAGAGGATAATAATCTTTCTTTAATAGATACAGTAGAAATGCCTTCAAATAACAAGACATTGATATGGAAAAAAGACTGAAGTGACAAAGACATGACAAGAAAAATGTTTCTTGACAATGAAACATAGTGTATTATAATCTCAGTATTACAATCTCTGTACAATTTTTTTTAAGATTTCATGGCCCATTTATGGGATGTTTAAGCCCATCACAGTATTACAATATGAATCTCTGTTTAATAGTATTGTATTTTAGACTCAAGGGAATGCATTTTCTTTTTGTAACTCCTTTTGCTTATAGTCTTATTGTTCTAATTTTTTATTAAAATTTTGAATTTTTATAACCTACATATTACATTACATATACTCATTTAAGGAAATAAAATAAGCCTTTTTTTAATAAAAGAACATTGTTTTATTATAAACTAGCTTTCGCCCGCGACTCTTTCCACTTGGAATAAAAAAACAAAAGTAAGTAGCCTATGTGTTCTATCAGACCATCCTCTACGTCTATGCCTTTCATTGCGATCCTTTCAGCAGTTTAGGCTATAAACTCTAACAAACATCCATCTAAACTTTCACATTTATAATATTAGTCAGAGTAAGATTATTTTAGATAAAGCTTATGTATAAATCATGAGGTAAGTCACCTAATCATAGACAAAGAATAATTTTGTGTTTACTGCTGTTTTTCTTTTTCCGGAATTACCGTACTTCAAAAATGCGTATTTATCTAGATTATAGTTATCTTTTTTTGCATATATTGCGCCTGATAACCTTCAGAAGTGGTCATTGCCAATCACCGCTAATATCAACAAACTGATATGCTACGTATGTTTTAAAGGCGCGTCTCCATTGTTGTCACCTGTACAATATTGCCATCTCTCACATTTTATTTAATTAAAACAAAGAGGAAAAAAAGAAATGCCTATTTCCCCAATGACAACTTCAACGACGTTATTTTAGTGTCTTACTAGCTTTCGCCCACAATTCCTCCGCTCGGAATTTAAAAAAAAAAGCAATTATTAGCCTATGTGTTCTACAAAACTATGCTCTACATCTATGCCTAATTTAAACGAAATCCGTTAAGCCGTTTAGGTTTTAAAATCTAAACTTTTGCATTTATATAATAATATTAGTAGGCTTAACATTAACATGACTATGTTCACTATACATTACACGATACATAAATTTCCACGCCTTGGAGATTGCGCCAAGGGATGAATTGAAATCGTGTGGTTAAAAACATTTTAACCGTTCCATCAAGCATTTCAGAAAACCTTGTACGTTTATAGTTTACATAAGTTTCGTCGAATGGAGGATTTGAACCCGCAGCATCATATTTGTTAGTAAGTATACTTCTAAACCTACCTTTTGAGTTAAGATAATCATTTTAATAGACTAGAATCTAAGTAATGTTGCAAACTTTTATTAACATTATAAGAACGACAGAAAAAATAATTAATTAGTATTCAAATCTTCAAAGACGTGATATTATTGTTATCGTATTTTAGCTCAGTCAGTTTGATAGTATATCAGCATTTAGACCCCTTCTGGAGCTTAAAGAAAACATTATCAATTAATCCATAATGGATGTAGATTATATCAAAACTTTTGGTTTACTTTAACTTAAGTTAAATCTAGTTATAATTAAAAAAGAAAACAAGCTGTGTAAACTGAAGTTGAGTTCAGTTACTGTGATTCTATAAAAAAATCTTGCTTTTTCAATCGTTGCAATGAGTCATCAAATTATAGGGACCTGTTACTAAATAGAATATATTATATGTGGAATATCAGAACCAGCTTAACGCAGTGTTTTGTGCGAAATTACAAACTACAACTTTTGTTTGTGGCCACCAGTGCCACCAAGAGCCTCACCTCCAAAAACTAAAATTGAAATATAAACAACTTTAACTTAGATGATATTAATGCTACTCTAAACTAGATCATCTGGTAATGCCCGTGGGTGGTACCCTTGTAAACTTGCTTCTGAGTTTTGGGCTCAAAAGGAGAGTTAAAAGTGCCTAAATGTTTAAGTGTGGAGGTGAAATGTAACAAACGTGGAAAGATTAAGATAGGTCGAAGATTAATTGGGTAATTTTAATTGTAGCTCAGTTTATTACCTACTGCTGATTAGGTAAAGCCGTGGCGATTTTTATCAGAGCTTAGTTCAGGAGAAATAGCGCAATTCGACGAAGCGCATTGCGTTGACACGGACGTGTGCGCAGCGCGCGACAACAGCGGGACGCACGAGCACGGCACGGCAGACTATCACGCAAGCGAGCGCGCGGGACGTCACGCCATGGCAGACACGACTCCCACCACGGTATGTTGTGTGACCATCCAGTTAAATATTGGGAATATTCCTAGGGATTTTATCTGTTACTCGGCTAAAATAGTGTAGCAAATGAAGGAAGGTAAATAGTATAAACGTAAGCCAAACATCTTTAGTCATTGAACTTTACACCGTGGTGTGGCGCGATAGGGCAAACCGCCAGTTGGCTACCAAACACGCGCCGCCGCGGTCGCTATAAATCGAACGTTTTCCTCGCGATAACATGAACTGAAATATATTAACTAAGCAAAAGTGTTTCGAAGTGCTATAATACAGCTCTGATTATTTACAATAGTGCCAATCCCTGCTTTATTTGGTTTAGAAAACAAAATATATTTATAACGGTGAGATATTAATCGAAATAATGTATGTTATTTGATTCATCTTGACGGAAAATATGCTGTGACTGAATCATATATTAATACCAAAATAATGTCCAATGCCCCACAAAACCTTAAATATTAAAACTATACATTGATCAATGGTTATATTTGCAGTCAAGGATGTCTATTTGCTTACTCAACAGACTTGTTTATGGTTTTATGATCGTGACTTTAACAGATTTTTTTTTATAAATCTGAATGTATGGTGTGTGGTTGGAGTTGAAGGAAAGACGTATTGCTGCCTCCATACCCGTTATAAGAGCCCGTTACTCGACCCCCTTTTCATAATTTTGTTTGACATATAAACAAATATACATACACACATGCGATTACACAGATGTGACAAGTTTAAAATTACTTAAGATATTGGTTTTTAAGTGACGGTTATACACAAGTTGAACGTTTTATGATAACTGATAACCTTACAGAAGGTTGTATGCAAATGTTTTAAACGCATTTTTTTATCGAGCGAAAAACCTTGTATCTTGCATACTAAGTATGTCTTTTTTTAATCAATTGAAGTCAGATTGATCCAAAAAATTACAATATTAATCGCGTAACAGAAATACGAATAAATTAGTTTTATTAAAGTAATAAGTATAACCTCGAAATCAGGTAGATTAAACGAATTCATTACTGGTGTGATCCCCGCCGGGCTAACTGTAGTCGCTGATAAGATAACAGTAAAAGTTATCAGTTTTATCATTTTCAAGGGGAAAATGACTAATGAAAATCAATTTTTATGTATTGGTATGATTTCGTAAGTTTATACAGTAATTCTCTGATCTGATTTAAGTACAAAGTCCAATACTTTAACATAGCAACATAAAAACATATCTTATTTGAAACATAATGTGTACTTATTTCCCTGTTTGTTTTTTATTGATTTATATACCCGTGTATCTTTTAGCACGTATGTCACTTACATACGTGCTAAAAGTAATAAAATATTTGTACGAAATACATTCATTCCTCGTGCTAATATTATAAATGCGAAAGTTTAGATGTATGGATGGATGGATGTTTGTTAAACGGCTGAACGGATTTCAATGAAATTTGGTATAGATGTACATAATAGTCTGGAAGAACACATAGGCTTACTTTTTTTTTTAAATTCCACGCGGGCGAAAATTAGTTTAAAATAATCCGTTTTTATGGTAATACGGAAAAAAGTGGCTGATTATGTAAGCGAATAGAATTTGTTGTAGGTTTGGTTGAAATAATTACGCATATTATAAGTGTTGGAAAAGCAAACTTTTTATCGGTCATTTAATATACACCCTGTATAAGAAGTAACACGGGAAGCTAAACGCAGTAGAGTTTGGGAGATCACATCTTAGACTTTAAGCCATCTTGCGATACAACTTTGTACAGCTAACTTACAGATTAGTTAATCTTACTTATCTTACTAATATTAAAAATGCGAAAGTTTAGATGGATAGTTGGATGGATAGATGTTTGTAAGAGTTTGTAGCCTAAACCGCAGAACGGATTTCGATGAAATTTGGTATAGTTGTAGAGGATAGTCTAGAAGAACACATAGGCTTTTGTTTTTTTTAACCACGCGGACGGTGTCGTGGGCGACAGCTAGTCATTCAATAATTCCTCTACACCTTAGACATGTAAAAGCTTACACTGCGAACGCTTTTCCGAGATTCTGTTTCGAAAAGTCATAAAATTACATACAATGTTTGTTATTAGAATAATACTGGTTTTATTGATTATAAAAATATATTTAACCTTGATTTTTATACCAGTTTTAAAAGAATACAGTAATTATTACTTTATCTAAGTACTATAGACTTAAAAACTAAAAAGCTTGTAAAAAAAACGATTTCTGTGTTTCATCCGATTCGATTACGTCTTCATTGCTATCTAATTAATTGAAATCTCACTTCCTCGTGAAAACATTACTTAGTATTCCTAGCATTAAGTTTTTTCAATTCGTTAATTTGCCAAAGTAAAGGTTATTTGGATTTAGAGGACAAATGAAATATATTTCATGTAAGAAAAAAGATTTCTACTTCGTGAAACTAAAGGTTACATTATGTTAATCTTTATAGTAAAAAGTTTTATCTATACTTTCATTTTTAAAGGTAACCTGATATATTATTTATCTATTAATAGTTAAAAACATAAGCGCGTCTTTTAATTGAAGTGGGAAGTAATTACATTATTACTATCTCTATTTCTTTCTTAAAGTTTACTGCCGTAAGTAAAATCATAATTCTTCATCTGGTGCGGCGGCGGGCCAAAATGCGCCCCCAATGATATTTCCGCCAGTGCGTAGCAGGTTTTTCTAGACCCACCAGCACTAAGATAGATTAAATTGCTATAACTTTGTGGAAACACATTGTATACATTTTATGTAACGTAATGTATACATCTGAGATAATCGTTTTGTATTAGCGAGAGGGACATAGTTTCCTTCGTCCGCACCAGCTTAAGTACCGCGTCAGGCCGATTTCGGCCTGTTACGCAGTGAGCGTGTTAAATTAATGATGATGGAAACTCAGCATGTAATTTGATGCGGAAGCAATTCCTTTCGATATCTAGAAAATTTATATGTGAAAAACTGCAAGTAATCTAGTTTCTTATTAAAATTAAAAGATGTTTATACTATAGATAATTTCATTTATTATTCAACTTACAGGAGAATATTTTATATATTCAAAGATAAAGTGGTGCTAATGTTTTTATACGATTGAAGAATCGATGTACATTTTATAAATAGACTTAATTTGTTACAGACACGCGAAGCGGAATGATGTTGCAAATATTAACATGTCATACATTATTAAATTATTAAGAAATTATTTTTCTACAAACTATTATTAATAATTGCCCGATTATCTATACAATTCTGTGTAGGGAGGTATAAGAGAATTGCATCTACTGTTAACAAATATATAATATCTCTATGTTTTATTTATGTATTTCATATGTTATTATTTTTATCGGTCACGATGTTTACAAGTTTTATTTTTTTCATTATACAAAGATAATATTTTATTGGCACTTTCTTTGTTCAGTGTCACTCCACTACGCAATTTGCAATATTTATACTCAATAGTTCGATGGCTGCCCGCCAAAATAACATTGTATCTTTTTCATTGTAAGGTATTAATTTTAATTTGAAAATATTTGTTTTTAAACATAGAATAACGTATTTCCGTTAGTGTTTTGTTTTATACACTTTTCATGAGTTTCCAACCTATTCTTCTATCTGCAGTTCATTGTTTTTTATGTGCATTGATTATAGGTTGTATTCAATACAACTAATATGATCCATTATACATTTTCGCGTACATCGAAGCTATTTGCGTATCGTTATCTTACCTCACCCATAATCTATACTTCTATACTAATATAACGTAAACACACACTTCTTTGTTATGTAGTATGTCAGAAAACGCAGCATGTTTTTGAACTATTTTTTATTAATTTAAATAGCCATACACTTACGACTCGCTATAGGCTATATATTTTTTAATTTATAAGGGGATGAGTAAATTAGAAAAATTGTCATGCGAGAAAAGGTCAAAAACTACAAGCCAATAGCAGCAGAGAAATAAAATTGCCATGGTAACGACAAATGTTAGCCAATCGTAAATGAAGAGCGCAGGGGTTGTTTACTTAATGTTTTTTTTTTAATTTTGAGCGAAAGAAGACGCGGGCAAAAACTATTTATGATTTTGGTGATTATTTAAAACTCACGCAATCCTAATAGTTACCAAGGCGATATTGATATGTTAACTAGATTAAGACTTATCATATAATCCTAAAAGTCTCCGTTGTACCTTTGAATAATGATATATTACGTTATCATTAACCTTAAAATAATTTTCCAGCTGTAAATGTACCTAACTTACTAGTACTGGACGAAGAAATCATATTTTGCCCGCTGTTTGCATCTGACTGCTGTATGTTTCTCAGTCAATAACTTCACTAATAATAGTCGAAATCAGATGTTTATCATTATCCGAATATTTTCCAGTTATCGATGTAATGACGTAAGTACGAAAACTCATACGAGTAGAATGCAGCGGACTGCGAGCGAATCGATCGAAGCAATATCGATATGGAATAAAAAAAATTACGCTTGATTCTGTAGATATACTCATTTGCTTAGTAATTACAAATTCCTTAGCGGAATCAAGTATTTTCAAAGAGTTAAGTTGAAATAAACAATGATGAACCATCGTAAACGAGGAAAACCCTTTTGTTTTGTTTTCATTTCAAACAGCGTATTAATGGATAAAGATAATTGTAGAAGAATAATGGGTCTACATTTGTATCCCATTTTAAGCATGTACACAACTACATAGTAAGAAGATTTCAAAATAAATTGATATCTTTTACCGTGAATTTACACTGTAATAACATTTAAAATAATAAATATTGCTAACTCTATTTTTTATAGAGACGAAATGTAATGACAATGTTTTTGTACCGTGTTTTGGCAATGGAAACTCACTGTTATTAATCAATAATTCCATATAAACACTGTTTTAGACGGAATGTTAATGGAATATTGCTTTTAATAACTGATATGTGATCTCAGCACTTATGTACAGTCCTGCTTGTGTCAACAAGATAATGTTTTATCTATTACGTATTAAATTATACTGACTAAATATATAATTAGACAATTACGGATATACTTGTATAGCTTGACCAGAAACATCACACTCTCCTTACTTATATTGCGATAAAATATGGATTCGAATTGCACTCATTGGAAACAGTAATGAGACAAAGAAGCCGATTAAAGCGCCATCTAAGATTTTTATATTTTTTGTTACGCTATACATAGGAACAGAATTTGATTTAAATTGAAATTATTTTTTAATCTGTTACAAATGGCAAGGAGTTATATTAATCTGTGCTGTCACTTAGACATTGGAAAGAACAGCAACGAGGATTCTATAAATATAAGAATTAGTAATAAAAGTTTTGCTTTAACTCCTGTACTTTACTTAAGTAACATAAACAGGCTATCTGGCTCTGGGACTGCGAACAATGGATATGTTAGTAATTATACTCTGCGATATATTATCAGATGATTTAAATATCATTGTAGACTTGCTAAACAGTAGTGTCGAAATTGTCTGCCGGTTTAAAAACATATCTCAGTATAAAAACAAGGTTACGTTATTCCAGTCCAGCACTAATTCCAGTCGCTGGAATAATGTAACCCGGGCATAAAAGTCTGATATTCAAAATGTCTTCCGAAACATTTCTTTATGTGTATATGTAGGTATAAGCAAAATCCTTTATCATTTACCAGTTTGTTTATGATGAAAATATTTCGTTATAGTATAGTTAGTGTTAGTTATTGAGGTGGTAGTTTTAAATTGCAAGATTCGATAGCAAATTAATTAGATATTTAATGTATGTTTACGAGACTGATATTTGAGTGTAAAATAACACAAGTATGCAAAAACCTGAGGTCTTAGGAAATGTCAATTTATTGGGAAACAATAAGATTTGTTTTAATTTATTCTGCAAAAAAGGTAAATGGATCACGTCATAGATTCACTTAAAAGAACTAAGTATTGTTCCATTGTAGTGTTCTCTTTAATTTTATTCTATTCATAGCAGCTTTTAAAAAAAATTAAGTAAAACGGTTTTGATGTACCAGTGACACACGAACGCATAATCCTAACTTCTTTGTTCATTATTATGTAACCTATCTTAATTTTTAACATCTACAATGTATCTGCAAATGCCTATGTCTATGCGGTTACTTCGCTATTTCAGCGAATTCCGGTGGTCACTAGCTTGTCTGTCAACTTACATTAAAAAAATTCAATGGGACTAAATTAGAAAGTAGTGGCAGGCATTTCTCAGAGTTCATTATACTCAAATGGCTAAGACATTTTGTTTTCACTATCAAACGTTATTCAGAATTAACATATAATGATAATTAACTAAGGAAATCTAAACCCGAGAATAGTCTTGAATAAACGAAATATTAATATCTTGTACTTACAGTATTGTCACAACGTCGATAAATTTATAAACTTTTTAATGCGTCAAATTATTTTATTGCTTTTGAAAACTGATTAACATAATATTTATTCGATATTATCTGTTGTTTAATTTTAACAAACATATAGTAAACATTATCTATATCTGAATTAAGATTAGTAACACATATATATTTGTTTTTAGGAAACGTCGACAGTTATCGTGGAAAACGGCGAGGAGATAGTGAAAGTTAACAATATGCAGATGCCAAATGGAACAAACAAAACATATTTAAACGGTAAGCATTAAAATAAGAACATTAAAATTGACCACTATATTTCAACCCCTATTGGGATCAACACAAAAAATAATAACACATTCTTTTGTCCAAATTGATTAAACTCTACTTTCTGTGATGCTCTTAAAACATAACTACTTGTCCTAGAAGATGGTTTACGATAATGGAATGGTAAATTCGTATCGACGCAACGACCTTTTGTTTCGTCATAGTCATATAACATACATTTATATAGACAGGACATTATGAGTCAAGATTTACCACCTGTACAGTTTCCTTATACACGCTGAAACATGCTTTTGACTATTCAGTGATAGAAAGCAATTGAGTCTGAAATATTTAAGGAAAATCAGAACATCCGCTCTAGAGTATAATCTAATCTCTTTCTATTTTGCACTCCGTACTTTAAACCATAATGTTATTAGCAAATAATTAAAATTGCCAAGGCCCTGACGTACAAAGTTCAAACTGTTACGTATTATAATTTACATTCATTATTTTTTTTTATTTTACTGTAACTTTATGAGACATTGGTTTATTGTATTTATAAATATTTTTTGTTTTTAAAAGTTAGGTACATGCGTGTTTATGTATATTCCGCGGAAGTTATGAATATACTATGGTTTCGTAGTTGTGAAACAATGTGTCAAATAGTTTATACATGCCCTAAACATAGATTGTGTGAAATTCCTGAGAACAATCATGTTTATAGAAACTTTTTAAATTTTATTGTTACGCGACATTAGGTAGTCACATTATTAAGACGTTACATCATTTAATAACTGCACTAATAATTTACAGTTGTAAAATAAGAAGTAATTTTTCTTCTCATTCAAATTTATTGCTTCATTTCATAGTATGGATGAAATATACTATTATTCAAATAACTTTGTATTCAAAGAAACATTTAAATAATATGGTTACTGAACGGTGATTGAAGATTATTATAGCTATCAATTACTTAAATAAATAATATTACAACACTATACCTGAACATCCGATTAACAATTTGTTTTTTAACACTAGAATTATTTTTTTTTCTCGATACATAGTATCATTACAGTTAGTTGACAATAGATAATTACTATTGGTTACCTTGTGTGACGTAGGACCGAACCAAATAATACCCGCGGAGGATTACATAAGCTGCGTGCCTGGCGGATATGTTAAACTGCGCATCCAATCCCGCGGGGTCGCGTCGGAGCCCCCCTTGTCGGTGCCGGGCCTGCTGAGCAGGACGGCAGCGAGGTACCCCGAATCCACAGCACTGGCCACCAAGAAGAATGGACAATGGCATAAAATTACTTATAAGTAAGTCAATTAAGATTAAGGTTAGAAAATTAACATTTTTTTTATATTAGATTTTTTTATACCATTGAGAATTTTTTTTTCCAACTCAAGGTAAAACATTAATGTTTTTTTTCAGACAGTATCAAGAACGTGTGCGCACGGTGGCTAAGGGTTTCCTAAAGTTGGGTCTGGAGCGATACCACTCTGTGGGCATTCTAGGATTTAATTCAGAACAATGGTATATTGCCGATTTAGCCGCTATTCACGCTGGGTAAATATTGACGTATTTTACTTCAGAATAATTATTTGTCTGCGGTACAATTGGCTACATAAATTTGTGTGCTTATGATGTTAACAGTTAAAGGATCTACAAAATATCTGTTCCCTTTTCATTGTTACTTTATATCTTTGACAAAATAATTAAATTACCGCTATTGATCTTAATAGGTTTGTAATGTTTGTTACAGAGGTTACGCGGCGGGTATCTACACGACTAACTCTGCGGACGCGTGCTACCACTGCTTGGAGACGTCGCGCGCCAACATTTGCGCCGTGCAGGACAAGAAGCAATTAGAGAAGATACTGTCAGTTCGCAGTCGATTGAAGCATTTGAAAGCTATCGTACAATGGGAGGGACCTGTTGATACCTCCGTGCCGGGAGTTTATAGCGTGAGTAGAGAAACAGAAATTATGTCTATTATCTCTATTGTATAATCAGTGAAAGTTTGAAAATGCAACTAATTCGTCGGCCTATGATTATGCTATTAATGGCCGGTTTCCCATCTACATTTATCCATTCGTTAGTGTTTTTGGTTCGATAAATTCATAAAAAGCGTTTTTGAAATAGGTAACTTTTGTTTTACTTTACTGAAATTTAGGCCAACCTAACACTAACGAATCACTAGGTAATGTCAAAATAAGTAGAAACTTCAGAAACCCAGCTTAAATGACTGTAACATTTGTTCTACTGAAGCTTTTCTTTCATATCACTATGGTTTAATTAATTTGTATCTAGCAGTAACCTTAGGTTTAAGTATTAGATTGATAAGAAGCAGATTTTTTTTTTCTTTTTGTAATAAAAATATTAGTAGATTTTTGTTAATTTACTAATATTTCCTTTAACCATTCCAACTAAGTTCTAGGCTTGTGCTAGGATATGGTTTAGAACAATAGTCGAATGGCGGGATTCGAACCCTCGACCTCAAGATCGGTAGTCCGTACCCCAAACCATTAGGCTATTGGCGCTTATATTATATTATATCATAGTGTTTTAGTGTACTTTTGTTTAATTACCGTTATATTGTTACGAGGAGCATATGGTCATTGATCTGCAGTATTCGACACGAGTGAGTAAGGCATTTGAAATGTGAATTAGCATCTGCAACATGTCGGACATTCCGTAATTAGATCGGCGAGCTCGTGAACGATGGTGCGATGTATTTTCCGATAATCGCTCTTTGCTCGCGATCATTAATGCGGAAACAAATGTTAATGATGCCATGCAAAAAAGTCATTCATTCATCAGACATAAATAATTCATTAATATTCACGATTAAAGTCCTTGCACAATAGTATATGAAATATTTTTTATATTTGAAATTGTAAATGTATGTAATTTTATATTACAGTGGGAACAAGTAATGGAAATGGGCGCAAAAGAACCTGATACTCAACTGAACAGCATCCTTAAAGGTATGGCTGTTAACGAATGCTGCACTCTAGTGTACACTGTAAGTTATTGTTTTATATATAGTTTTTATTTTATTTTAATACTAGCTTTCGCCCGCGACTACGTATGCGTGAAATAAAAAAAAAACAAAAGTGAGTAGCTTATGTCTTCGTCCAGACTATCCTCTACATTTACCAAATTTTATCGAAATCCGTTCAGACGTTTAGGCTACAAACTCTAACAAACATCCATCCATCTAAACTTTCGCATTTATAATATTTTTAATATAGTATTAAATGGCACCCTTTGTGGCCTTATTGGCACACTCCTGAATCTATATTTTTTTTATCTTCGTGAAAAAAATAGCGGTTACAATATCTCTTTATTAAAATTTGTTTTTAAATGTTTAAGTGAAATGCTCATGTTATTTTTTTCACCTCTTGACAGGTTTATTATATTCTTGTTAGAATATTTATTTACAAAGCCAATAACTAGTATATCCACACGGATACTAACATTTTTTATTACTTTGGATTTTATTGTTGTAAATCATATTGATAATATAACTATCAAAGGATTGGCGCCGAGATAAGATAGGAAGAGGAAATAAAAATATTGATCGAGGACAACTTTTTTCTAATAAAAGTATACGAAAAAAAATATTCTAATGTAGTTGTATACTATTAAAAAAAAAATTTCAAACCAATAGGAAAGTCATGGTAAGATAGTAGCGTCAGCAAAGTCGGAAGGTTATTCGAATGTCATGCAATTATTGTTTCACGTGCAAAATAATGCATATATTATTGGTTTTATGTTACATGTTTTATACATGACTTGTGTTAGTAATAGTTATGTCATCTCTACGGTAGTGTCTAATATAATATGAAGTATCCATTCCGCTTTTTAAAAAAATTGTCATAAAATTTTCTTTTATCAGAGAACACTCTGTATCTCTTTCTTGTGCAAACAGTCCCCGTGGTTACTAGTAATTAGAACATCCTGTATGATGTACACTGGATGATGTATTGCAATGTATTGCAGTCCGGGACAGTGGGTCCGCCGAAGGCAGTGATGCTGTCGCACGACAACCTAACATGGGACGCGTTCTCTATAACGGAGCGCGTGGGCGACCTGGCGCCGACGTACGACCGCCTCGTCTCCTTCCTGCCGCTCAGTCACGTCGCCGCACAGGTGTGTATGCTAATTTACGAAGCTCTAGCCCTGTCATTGGCCTCTAAACTATCTAAACATTTTGCATGTACATGTACGTTTGTGTAATTGCAATTCTGAGCAGATTTAATTAACTGATTAAACATTTAGGTGATTTGTGTTCTTCCCCGGCGTGTCGTATCGGTTGTTTAAAATAAGTAATGATAGTTGATTAGACAACCCAAATTAGGCGAGATTAAAATATTAATAGAATTACTATTGCATCGATGAAATAGCCGTAATTTCTCTAGAATAATGAACATGTGTTTCGCGTCCCATCAAGCCAATGCAAAAAATCAATATGACATGAGTGAGAAAATCGTAATATGTTCGTGCGTGGGAAGTAATAACGTAGCATGCAATAAACGGTTACATTTACGATAACTTTTTTTGGTAGGATTTTGTCCTAATTCTGTACAACTGGTAATAAAATTTTTAGATTAAAAATCATAGAAACAAAAATGCTGCGTAAAATCAGAAAACAGTTGGTATACAAAATTCTGAGTCTTGATAACTGAATGATTTGCTACGAATCTTCGTTAAGTTCAAGAGTATAGTTAATTAGATGACTTAGACAATACAAGTTAATAAAACACCAATCTGAATGCAATTAAGTCTAGTGTAGAATAAACAATCGCTGAAGGTTGCATGTCTTACATTGCATTTTCCTGTTCAGGAAGCGATTAGAGCAGTAGATAGCTGATTTGTATAACCGTAGGCAGCAATTAAATTAACTTGTAGCTTGCAACGCTATTGTTGTGAAAATTAACAATGTTTCACGATGTCATGCGAAAACAAATTATATGAAATGCAGTAACAGTTATCTATGCAATGAATGCAAGTGACAAAAACAATATGATATCTTATCTAATTTCAGAAGTGCAATATCTTTTAATATTTCCTTTGACGTAAGTTATAATACCATGATTTTTTAATAAATCTTTTAACTCTATACCGTATATGGAATTTCTTTTATACTAGAAAAATAATATAACATTTTTATTCAATACTAGCTGATGCCCGCGACTTCGTCCAAGCAATATTAAGATAAAAAGTATAAGCCTATAATATGCCCATCTATGTCAGCTATCCTTCAGTGAAAGTCCGGTCGAAATCGGCCAAGCCGTTTCGGAGATTACCCGGAACAAACGCGGCTTGCGGACAGACAGGCAGACAGGCAGACAAACAGACAGACATAAAGATAAACAGACAGATAGACAACAAATTTTTAAATTCGACTTTCGTAATCAGCAACGCAAATACATCATCTTCCCCGTCTAGGATTTTTCTTTTGATGTTACAAACAGACACTCCAATTTTATTATATGTATGTACATATGTAGATATTCACTTATAAATACTAAAAGAGGTTGTTTCTCATGATATTCTAGGTGGTGGATATCTACACAACTTTAATGAACGCGGTAGCCGTGTACTTCGCGCAGCCTGATGCACTAAAAGGCACTCTAGTCGAGACATTAAAGGAAGTCCGACCAACGAGGTAAAAACTTTGCATATCTTATTATATTTCAGTATATTAAAATGATAAGTATCTAACTCATGTAACATTGTTCTAGAGCAGATAAAAATCAATTGTGCATGCTTAATCAGAAGTAAATTGAATATAATGAATTGAAATTAAAAGTTAACCAAGAGTTTCTTGTGTCTTTTTTGACCGACTTCCTAAAAGGAGGTACTCAATACGTCTGTATGTTTTTTATTTTTTTTATGTGTGTTACGGCATAATTTATGTAAATGACGTTAATAATGACATTTGTTAGGTTCTTGGCTGTGCCGCGAGTGTGGGAGAAGATGTTCGAAAAAATAATGGCCGTGGGCGCGTCCAGTGGAACTATCAAGAGGAGCATCGCTCTGTGGGCTAAAGACAGGAGCATGAAACACCACGAAGCCAGAATGAACGGGTTAGTAATATAACAGATTCACAAATTGAGATGACACTTTTTTTGATACGAAAATTAAATATTTCGAGTTAAGAATTTAAGAAATGTTTAGAGTTTTCACTGATTGTAAAATGTTTAGTAGTTTTTGAAGTTGTAGTAAATTAAACAATAATCGAAATGTAGATTCGAACTAACTACCGTGATGTGTTAACTTTTGGACTATTGCTTTCTTACTTTAGATGGATGGATGGATGTTTGTTTAAGTTTATAGCCTAAACTGCTAAACGGATCTCGATGAAATTTGGCATAAATGTAGAGGATAGTCTGGAAAAACATAGGCTACTTAGTTTTTTTTTTAACTCCACGCGGACGGAGATGCGAGCGAAAGCTAGTTTCTGTATAAACAAGTAAAAGCATTATTTGTAACTAGTTCGTTCTCGGCTGGGATGAGAGGTCTACCGCTTGACTTCACGGCCATGCAAATGTTACGGTATTGGTATGTACAGCAAGGAGTCTTGCCAGATAATTGGGCTGCATGAATAAGGGCTATCACCTAGTGCAGAGCAATGCAGTGCAATCTTAATGTATTTTTATTGTAGATGGCAGCCCTGCATGATATGGAATTTTTATTTAGAAGTTTATTACCTAAATGAATTTGAATTGATTTTTTGCTTGCATGTTGAATTAGAATGTGATTTTGTTGTTGGAAACGTAGACATTTAAAACTAAACAGCAAGAAACCATTTCTTTTTTAATTTATGTCTTAAAAGTTTTCAAAAAAGTCAGGATGAATTTAAAATTTACTCCGCGTCTTTTTGTAAGTTTGAATAAGTAGATATAGCTATTATTTTTGCTTGTGGTTGACCTTGTTAACTAAAGACGAATAAAAATTATGTAACACTTCATAAACTTTGTACTCTGTTATCAGCTGTTATACAAAACTGCAGTTATTATATTATTTTCGTAGAAAAATGATTACGAACAAGGCATACATATATCTTACTCATTGGTTTTGATTTATTAGTAATAGAATATTGCCAATCTGTTATCTTAATTCTATGATTAATGTCTCTGTCTAATCTATTATATTTGAATTAAAAAAGCAAACTTGTTCATGGTTTATCTTATATACAGTTTGACATTTCAGTTACTCGGTCATAGGCGTAGGTAGTCGATGATCTAAGCTAGATCTATGCCCTTATTTGAAGTAGTCTTTTTTAATTTATTACATTTTGGAATTGACTGTAGGGCGGAAATGTACCATGTACCATGTACTCTATACTATCTAATTTGCCTCTTTATATTCAGTTTATTTAGTTGTTTGCAATTTTTAAGTTATCAACAAACTAATCATTAATTCGATAAAGAAAAAACGCATGATGTTTGTTATCAGTCGCCTTGTATTTTTAGTTTAAATGCATTACGCAAATAATGTTATCAAGTTAATGTTTCTTTAATCTGTTGGTATTGTTTTTATACTTTATACACAATCATTTGCATGTGATTTTGTAGAACACGAATGTTAACCAACAAGTTAGTAATCTTAAATATGGGAAGGTTTTTTATTACACGTAACTATAATCAGTCAATCGGGCAGTGATATAATCTAATAGCCTAACCGAGAATACAAAAACTGGCCGGGAGGCACTTTAGTCAGCTTCTTCATTACATCACTTTCTACGTAAAGTGTACGTAAAGACGTTACGTACGTTACTGTACGCAATGCAATTAGTACCATATATTTACGCAATATTGCGAGGGCTTTTATATTTCTCACCAGACTATACTGTGGGTTTCAACTGTCAAGTTAAATTGGATAAATTCATGATATCATACATCCCATTCTCTTGGAAAAGTAGATGCAACAGTGTCTGTTAATTACGGCGGTATTTCATAGTTATTATATGTGTAGGTTGGAGGGCATGGGGTGCGGGTACCGGATCGCACGTACGCTAGTGTTCAGCAAGATCCGCGACCAGCTCGGCCTCGACCAGTGCGAGACGTTTGTGACGGCCGCCGCGCCGCTCTCGCCTGATATCAAGAAGTTCTTCCTCTCACTTGATATACCGATTGTTGATGCGTTCGGCATGAGCGAGACGGCTGGCGCCCACACGCTTAGTATTTATCCCAAGTAAGTTTTTATAAAGGGTAACTGTTAGATAAGTTTCGTTAGTATATTTACGTAAAAATGTAAACTAAGAGCGCAGGCGCATATCTTTGACTAAACTATCGCACAACTGTTTAGTCTCGTTTGATTCCTATGAGCTTATATTCACGCACTGCTACATTTTTATTTGTGCAAGTAAACAGTTGAATGGGTTGTGAAACAATCGACAATCACACAACAGTTGTGCGATAGTTTAGTCATAGATGTGTGCCCGCTCTTATAGAGCAACTAAATTACAGATTACCTACTATTATAGAGCATACTTTACTCGACCATGATACCAAAACTTTCAAAAAACATAAGCGCGAAAACTCAAGACTTTTTACGATAAATGTGTCGCAGTCGTTTAGTGTGATTATTGATTAAATATTTTGTACTAATATTCAGATATCATCGAAATAAGGACTACCAGGAGTTTATATGGATTTAATTATCTTCCAGGTTGAAATTAGATTCATCTGGTGAAATACTAACGGGTACGGAGACGAAGTTCGGTGGTGCGATGAGTCCGAACGGGCCGGGCGAGATCATGATGCGCGGCCGCCACGTGCTGATGGGCTACCTCATGGACGAGGAGAAGACGCGCGCCACCATCGACGACGAGGGCTGGGTGCACTCCGGCGACGTCGGCAGAGTCGACAGCAACAACTTGCTCTACATCACTGGCAGGATAAAGGTAAGGTTACTATAAAAAAAACTTAATTTTTCTAAAGACGGTGTTTTATTTTCTGTTCTGTCATTTGTTACTAAGGCAATCTTAAAAGACTTAAGACTTAAGAAAGTCTTAGTGTAGGTGTAGAGTTGTCACGTTAAATCTACAGTGACTCCCTTCTGTCTCTCTTAGAATCGTTTCCTCGTTCCTGAGCATCGCGACCACTCTTTAGCGACAATTAAATGACTGAGTTACCAGTAACACTTTTAATATTAACCTTCTGTGTCTATGTCTACAGTTTTGTTTTGTTTCTGTAGGAACTGTTGATAACTGCGGGCGGCGAGAACGTGGCGCCGGTGCTGATCGAGCAGACGATCCAGGCGCAGCTGCCGCAGGTGGGCTACGCCGTGCTCGTCGGCGACAGGCGCAAGTTCCTCTCGGTGTTGCTCACCTTGAAGGTAAATTGATTTCACTCTTGTTTTTTAAAATCTTAACAATAAGAGAAGTTTAAACAATTATTAGAATTGTTTTGTAGTGTGTGTAAACTGAACGAAATGAATTTCGTTCATTTCGTTCCTGTCCTGTAGTGTCCACTATAAAATTAATCTTTGAAGCTTATAATGGGCCTATCTAGTAGTCGTCTTATGACTCATGACTGATGAATGACGTTAATTTGAATTTTGGATAACAGTTTTATCCTCGAGACCATTATCGTAAGGTATTTTGAGTAATTGTGTCCATTTTAGACCAAAATAAACACGGAGTCAGGCGATCCTTTAGACGAGCTGGAGACGGAGGCGAGGAAGTGGGTGGCGAGTCTCGGCAGCAACGCTAAGACCATCAGTGAGATTGTCAAGAAAAAAGACCCAGCGGTGAGTTGATAGCGAATCGAAATAAATATGTACGGTCTAAGTATGTACTACATGTTATATACTTATTTTCTTTAAAAAAAAACAAAAAAACATATTTTCAAGTTTTCTTGTAAAATACAGTGTTTTTGTCATATTAGGTGCACAAAGCGATAGAGGAGGGCATAGCGCGCGCCAACAAGCAAGCGATATCCAACGCACAGAAAGTACAAAAGTTTGCCATCCTGCCCGCGGACTTCTCTATGAACACGGGAGAGTTGGGTATGTTGTCGACCTTTTTTGTACCCTACATTATCATACTGATATTTTAAATGGGAAAGTATGTATGGATGTTTGTTACTATCTAGTTCCAAACCAGCTTAACTCGCTAAAATTGCGTAGGTGTAGAACGTAGTCTGGAAGAACACATAGGCTATTAAATGTTTTTTTTTATTCCACACGCACGGGGAGTCGCGGGCGACAGCTAGTCGTAAATAAAAATCTTTTATTTATGACTTTCAAATTCATTACATGTATTATAAATCTTACTTACAATCATAAACAATACAATACAATCTTGTAACAATCGTCATCATCAACTTGCCCTTATCCCTTACGGAGGGTCGGCACAGTATGTGCTGCTCTTCCATACATCTGTATCAGCCGTCATATCTGAATCCACTCCTTTCTTAAGCATATCCTCTTTCACACAATCCATCCATACTTTCTTCGGTCTTCCTCTTCCTTTGTAGCCATCCACATTCATTCTTAACACTTTCTGGTTTATGTCCCCATCGTCTCGTCGCATAACATGTCCATACCACGCTAACCTTTTGCAACAACTTGTAACAATACAATCATAAACATAAGCAATACTTACAATCATAATCATAAACGTAATATTTCGTAGTTGTCTGACACGAGTTTGATTTCACATTTTTTCTTTTTTGTTTCAGGTCCAACGCTTAAAATAAAGAGGAATGTGGTGTACGAGAAATACAAGGACATTATAGAAGAATTTTATAAGGATTAGTTTAATTATAGTTTATTGTTAGGGAATGGGGTTCAGTTGTTACCATTGCTCAACTAGGGGATAGAGCTGGATCGTTTAATATTCTATTCAACTAAGGGCAGATGTAAATATATTCTTGTTAATATATGTATAGTGTTACTATGTTTTGACTTTCATTTAATAAAACTCCATTTAGTTGATACTATGCGTGCAAAATAACATGCGATCTTTTCTACAAGCTCCACGTTATTGTGCACGAATAGTACATTTTATTTTTCTTAAACATATCGAATAAACGAATATAAAATATCAAATTAAACATGGAATTCATAAAATTAATTACAAAATTATTTAAGTACTATAAACATATTTTCTATACAAAGTAAATAGTTGCAGTCATTTTTAGTTTAAATAAATTTTACAGTCAAATTAGAGTACAAAATAGAATAATTATAACAACTTTTAGGGTAATTTTAAGGTTATAAGATAGGATTTTTTTTCTTCTTTTTTCATCATATTGACTACTACAAAATCGTAACTAACCTGACCCCTAAATAACAGTAATGTTATAATACGTAAAATAAAATAAATCGTTTTAATACTGATTACTCAAATTATATGGAATGATAAATTGAACTCTTGGCAAATTGTTAGGAAGACATAGATTTGGAAATAGGTTATTAATATCGTTTAAATATATAATTGAAAATATAATAGTATATCTTTTGGAAATTCTACTGAAAACTACAAGGATCACAAGATTCATATTAAAATTATATTATATTATATTATATAATCTTATTCTTACGCTAATATATTAAATAATTTAACATTGGATAAACTGAATATTTTTTATGGACGATTGATATGGGGAATGTTACTAACAAATTGTTCATATACTTTTTCTTATCGCATAATTCTTCCAAGTTAAGACCTAAAAATCATAGACTATAAACATTATAGACTAAGCTCCCAGACCTGGATGACGACACTTACGTTCACAAACTTAAGGGCCTGTGCCACAATTCTTGTAAATTGTCAGATAACAATCCAACGTATAAAATATATGATGGAAATATCGGATTTTGGTAATCTGAGAGTGACGTCACTTTTAAGCTATCTGAGCCTCTATCAGCCAGTGATGGGACAAGCCCTTATTTTTATACGCTATCATGCGCATAACTGAAATGGATACGATAACTAATGAAATAAATAATTCGATTACAATACAAATAAGTACTATCTAATCGTATAATAAATCTTGTGAATTTAAGTGTCATCCAACTTTGTGAGCTTAGTCTATACTAAAGAGGAAAGATTTGTATTTTTTTATGTATTGAAATAATTCAAAAACTACTGAGCCGATTTAAAACTTTCACTATTAGAAAAGTAATTTATCTGTGAGTAAAAAAGTCTAGATCTTTTTTTTTAAAATTTCATGAAGACGAAGTCGTGAGTCTATTATGCTTTGGGGTTTTTGTTTCTCCTGTTGGGAACGTAGTCGATTACGAGATCATCCAATTTCTGGTAACTTGAACAAACATGACTGCTTATAGTGTTTATAATCTTTAGCTGTTAATTTGGAACAGGGTCAAAGAGATTCAAAAAATATATAAAGGAAGCATAGTTGACACTTGACTTGAGACATTTTGCACCTGATTTATTAACGCTATCTAATAGGTACTCAAAACTAAAAGTTATAATTAATTGTTTTACTTTGCGACACTATTACATATTTTATAACAAACCAGCTTTTGCCCGCAACTCCGTCCGCGTCAAATTAAAAAAAAAATATATAAAACATAGCTTATGTTACTCACTGACAACGTACCTTTTTAATGGTGAAAGAATTTTTGAAATCGGCCCAGTAGTTTTTGAGTTACTTCATTACAATCAAACAAACAAAGTTTTCCTCTTCATAATATTAGTATAGAAGATGGAGGCTATTATAATTTGGTAAAATGTTTTATAACATGTCAATACAAGGACATGAGGTGACACTAAACTTGACAACTAACATAGTACCTTTGAAAGAAGTTACCGGTGAAAAAATGTTGTTCTATATCTAGTCTATATATTTCTTAAACATCTTTGAACGGGGTAGTTAGTTCAGTCTGTGAGGGTGGCTGCGGGCGGCGCGCAGGCCGGCAGCGGCGGCGGCGCGTCAGCTAGGGGCAGCGGCTTGGCCACCCCGATGCGCACAAGCCCTCGCGGCGCACCCTTCAGCGCAGCCACCGCCTGCTCCAAGCTCGCGTCCTCCAAGTTCTAAAAATATAATAAAAACGCTATAAAACTATCTATTTTATGTAAATGCAAAATTTTATCTGCGGTTGTGAGTGTGGTGAGTATGGTGAGCGTGGTGAGCGTGGTGAGTGTGGTGACCTGCTCGTTGACGAAGAGCAGCCTGTCGCCGGGGATGAGGCGGCCGTCCTGCTGCGCCACGCCGCCCGGCACCAGCGAGCGGATCACCACCAGCGTGGCGGCGGGCCGCAGCGGGTCCTGGTAGTCTAGGATGGAGAACCCCAGCCCGCGCTCGCCCTTCACCAGCTCTGAACATCACACAATATGTTAATCATTTATAATTATATAAGGTTATGTTTAAATTATGTCGTAGTTTTATCGTATGCCGGTCTATTTCTATTGTAGACACAGAGATACAAATATTTAGAGGAGGCACAGTTAAACAGTTTTCACATACATCACAAATGTTTATATTTTATTTTGTAACAAAAAATGGAACTTATATACAGGGTTATTCGTCATACGGGATGATCCGTCCGTTAAGAGTCACCTGTATACTTTTGTAAAATGTTATATTACATGTAAATACACGAGATGGTTAAACTTGTCAACTGATTTATTACGTTTCAGAGAAAGTACCAGTAAAAATTTGTTCACTATGCCTCGTCTATATATTATTGAAATGTGTTTGATTAGCTAAGTGTCAATAGGTGGTATGATGTACCGATGATCTGCGGCTCGGAGGCCCACATGGCGAGGCCGGTGAGCGGCTCCAGGCTGCGCGAGCGCGCCTTGCCGCCCGCCAGCGCGCCCTCCTCGCCCGCCGCGCCCGCCGCCGCGCCCGCCGCCGCGCCCGCCAGGCTGCCGTCCGACTTCGCCTGCAATATGCATACAAATATACAGGTCTGTTGGACTAGATAACTAAAAAATCTATATTAATATAAGAAAGCGTAAACACATCGACTTTTAATAAAAAGCCCTACACTTACGACACGCTTTATGCCATATATTTTCGCGCTATTAAACCTAGGGAGTAATTAATTTGGAAAAAACCATCATGCGGGAAAGGGACAAAAACTAAAGCTAATATCAAAGAAGCAAGGTTGCCATGGTAACGGTAGTTATCCAATGTCAAAGACCTTCGTTATCATTTGTGCATTTAAATTTTGACATTTGCAATTGCAATTAAAAAAAATAAACAATAAACAATTTTTTTATAATTTCATGCGGATGAAGCCGCACGGGAACAATTAGTACTAGCATAAAGTATAACAGCCCTACAAATAAACGCGGTATAAAGTGCAACTTAGGAATATACTGAGTATAAGCTAAATTTTGTACTAATATTTGCTTAACCCTTAAACGCATGATGCATTTATACATCAGTCTTCTCTTCCACACCAAATAGATAATTAAAAAAAAAAATTCTTTATTTATCCCTTGATCTATGTTAAATTTACTACCCATTTCAATTTAGGGTATTTAAAAAGAAAAAAAATCATGCATTTAAGGGTTAAATTTAAATTTGCGTTTATTTGTAAGGCTGTTGAATGTAATTACCTTGACGAGAGTGTGCGCGGGCGGGGCGAGGTCGAGCGCGAGGTGCGCGGCGGGGGCGGGCGCGGGCGCGGGGGCGGGCGCGGCGCGCGGCCGGGCGCACACCATGCACACCTCGCTCGACAGCTCCTTCAGGATCGACACCACCTCCAGGTGGTTCATGCCCAGCAGCCGGTGACCGTTCACCTCTGTACATCAATTAATTCACTTCAAAATAAACTTTAATCCTACTCAAAAACATTAACAGGGATTAAAAATATAATGTACGTAGCACAAGCCTAGAGCTTAGTTGGAATGGTTAAAGGAAATATTAGTAAATTAACAAAAATCTACTAATATTTTAATAAAAAAATCGTTATAAATTATCGGAAATCGTTCGGAAATTGACGGAATTTAGGAGAAAAGAAAGTTTTTTTTGTAGTCATATTTTTGGATATAAAATAAGTACAGGTAAAATGCTAAAAACGTTCTTTTTTAATCAGTTGTGGACACACTGGACGTTAAGCGTGTTTGAGTGTATAAGATAGTGTTGTACCAACCGAGCAGTTCGTCCCCGGGGCGGTGCACGGCGGCGCGGCCGACGGGCCCCTCGGGCAGCACGCTGCGCACGTAGTGGTGGGGGCGCACCTCGCGGCCCCCCTCCACGTCCACCGTGCCCTCCAGCGAGATGCCCAGCCCGCCGCCGCCGCGCACCACCACGCCCACCACTATCTCCACCTCCTCGCCTGCACACACAAATCACTGAAAATCTTCAAATCTACACACATAATAAAAATGAAGTGTCTGTTTGTAATATTAAAAGAAAAAAAAACAGATTTCACAGATATACCGTTTTTGCTTTGCTAATAACGAAAATCGCATTTGAAAAATGTGTTAGCTAACAAGAACGTGCATATTTTAGGCTACTTTTTAAATTCCGCGCTATCGAAATGGCGACCGACACGCTATTTTAATACCCGGTGGTCCGATTTGAACTAGGCTTTAACTGAAAGGTAGCTAGCAGAAGATAGAAACTCGCGGGAATGTAATAAAAAACCTTTTTTTAAAATTCCGCGCTAACAAAGTTTGCAGGCGACAACTCGTTATTAAGTAACCAATACCTAAAATGGCTTGCCACTTGCGCCGTATGGCCTCCTTCTGTTCGTGTGTGCGCGGCATCTCGAAGGCGGGCTGCGGAGAGGGCGTGCGCGGCGCTGCGCCCGCCTCTACTGCTTCCTCTTCCTTCGGCTCCGAACTGTAATCATTTTCACCTCATTATATTGAAATTCCATACACTTGGCTCATATAAAATATAGTAAATAATAAATCAATAAATGAATATTATTTATTAACCAAAAACAGAAAAAACGAAATTTACAAAACAAATTAATGAAACGAAAAAAAAATTAGTTCTTGGTTTAAAAGAAGCAGGCTCAGCTCAGCCTCCAACTTGTCACTAAAGGCCGTGCTGGTTTTCAGCCTCCCTATACCAATATTACATGGTTTAGTTCATTATACAGGGGGCAGTTGAGATATAAGCCATCATTGCATTCATGTGTGTGTATGGTTGTGTAATGGTCCTTCGAGTCGGAGTAATACTCACGAAGAGTGCAGATGCATCATGGGCAGGTCGTGCGCGAGGGTGTGCGGGGCGTGGCGCGGGTCGGGGCGGTGCATGTGCAGGAAGGGGTTGTGCGGCGCCGCGCTCGCCGCCGTCTCGCCCGCCGCGATCGCCTGCTGCAGCTGCTCGAACTTCTCGCCGCGGAGATATCTATACAATGAGAATTTATAACTTTCATAATAAAATAACTAATATATTCTTTAAGTGATAATCTCACTAATATTATAAATCGGAAAGTTTAGATGGATGGATGTTTGTTAGAATTTGTAGCCTAAACGGAAAGGATTTCGATGAAATTTGGTATAGATGTAGAGGATAGTATGAAAGAACATTTTTGTTTTTTTAATTCCACGCGAACGGAGTCGCGAGCGAAAGCTAGTTTTAACATATAAAGCTACGCTCCTAACCATTTTTACTAACCATCCCTCATATTATAGCTCTCTTAAACAGCATTTAACGGTACCGGTACATTCCACTGGAAATCTCGAGACCCTTGCAGTCGCACTTGAGGATTGCCATAAAGGGGGTTTTATTAAGTAAAAATGTCACATAACCTTATCTTCTCTCCAAAATGGTATTTTTGGAAGATCCCCCCCCCCAAAAGACGGGGGGGAGGAAGGAATTTTATTTTTTTTAGATTGGTAGCCACGTGTTAGCGTGTGTCAGATACCTCTCGAGCTGCAGCGTGACGAGGCTGCCGCTCTGCTTGAGCGCGTCGACGGCGCGCTGGTTGGACTTGCCGGCGAGCGAGGCGCCGTCCACCGCCACGATGCGGTCGTTGACGCGCACCGCGCCGCTCTGCGCCGCCGCGCTGCCCGCCGTCACCGACTTCACGAAGATGCCCGACAGCTCCTCCTTCTCGCACACGTAGCCTGACATTGTACATATTCATTTTTACACTAACAACGTAATTAACTTCGACACTTACTACCGATTCCCGTCAGATTAGAGCGCTTATCTACACTATTATATTATAATTATAATAAAGCGTAAACACACACTTCTTTGTTGCCTAAGATCTCAGCAATTACAGCATATTTTTGAATAATTCTTTTTTTAATAAAAAGCCCTACACTTACGTCAGGCTTTAGGCTATATATTTTAACGCCATTAAACTTAGGGGGTAAATATTTTAATAAAAACCCTAATGTGGGAAAGAGACTACAACAAGAAGCAAGATTGCCATAGTAAGGTAATTGGTATTTTGACATTTGCAATTGAGAATTTGATAAATGTAAACAATAAAATAAAATTGATTTGTGTGATAAAAGAAGTTAAAAATAAATATAGTTAACACAGTGATAATATGAACAAATTTAATTAAAAAGAGTAAAAAAAAAAGTAAAACCGTAATCGTTTCACGCAATGCTACCACAGTTCAAACGCAGAATTTTTATAATCTATGGAATTTTTGCAGAAGAATTTGTAAGTTGTCGAATTGAAATGCAATGTTAAATAAGTAGGCTTACTCTATGCCCATGGCAACACCGAGCACTGGTGGGGCGGCCATTTTGTCATTCGTGAGTCAGTTCGATTTGAGTCGCGACGGAGTGCGCACGCGATCATGTGCTTGGTAGACGTCAATACAATGTAGACGTCAATACAATGTAGACGTCAATTCAATATCTTAATCGAAACATATCGTTACGATCTATAATTATTCCGTGGAAATACGGATTGTGATATTGAGAGTGAAATACCTGAGTACCGCGCCTACAACAAAATGTCAAATTACCCGATATTACCTGATGAAATCTTTCCGACTCACATCGGTGGTAAGTGTTTTATTAATTTTACATTTTATGTTATTGCTGAATAATGCATTCTTTTTTATTTGTTTGTATGTTTACAAATTTTTGCAAGACGTAACTGTGTATCTAAAATTTTCTATTGCAATATTCCAAAAAAAAACTTTAGTTTTAGTTAATCTATACTATCTATACTATTATAATAAAGCGTAAACACACACTTCTTTGTTGCCTAAGATCTCAGCAATTACAGCATATTTTTGAATAATTCTTTTTTATTTGTTTGTATGTTTACAAATTTTTGCAAGACGTAACTGTGTATCAAATATTTTCTATTGCAATATTCCAAAAAAAACTTTAGTTTTAGTTATTTTTCTATTGCAATATTACAAAAAAAACTTAGTTTTAGTTAATCTATACTATCTATACTATTATAATAAAACCCTAATGTGGCAAAGAGACAACAACAAGAAGCAAGATTGCCATAGTAAAGTAATTGGTATTTTGACATTTGCAATTGAGAATTTGATAATTGATTTGTGTGATAAAAGAAGTTAAAAATAAATATAGTTAACACAGTGATAATATGAACAAATTTAATTAAAAAGAGTAAAAAAAAAAGTAAAACCGTAATCGTTTCACGCAATGCTACCACAGTTCAAACGCAGAATTTTTATAATCTATGGAATTTTTGCAGAAGAATTTGTAAGTTGTCGAATTGAAATGCAATGTTAAATTTATAGGCTTACTATATGCCCATGGCAACACCGAGCACTGGTGGGGCGGCCATTTTGTCATTCGTGAGTTCGTGAGTCAGTTCGATTTGAGTCGCGACGGAGTGCGCACGCGATCATGTGCTTGGTAGACGTCAATACAATGTAGACGTCAATTCAATATCTTAATCGAAACATATCGTTACGATCTATAATTATTCCGTGGAAATACGGATTGTGATATTGAGGATTACAAGTACGCCAACTATTAAAACAATTATTTTGTTGAAATACCTGAGTACCACGCCTACAACAAAATGTCAAATTACCCGATATTACCTGATGAAATCTTTCTGACTCACATCGGTGGTAAGTGTTTTATTAATTTTACATTTTATGTTATTGCTGAATAATGCATTCTTTTTTATTTGTTTGTATGTTTACAATTTTTGCAAGACGTAACTGTGTATCAAATATTTTCTATTGCAATATTCCAAAAAAAAACTTTAGTTTTAGTTATTTTTCTATTGCAATATTACAAAAAAAACTTTAGTTTTAGTTAATCATTTATATTGTATTGCAGGTGGATAACGAGTCTCATGAAGTTACTAAATCAACGTACAAATCGCGGATTCTGCTAAAAACATAAATGACAATATGTAACAATGTAACCTCAAAGTTTGTTAATACATGCGCAGTTTTACAAGACTGTATAAAAATAATACACTATAGCACCGGATATTTCTTCAAGTAAAAAGGTAAATTATTTAAATTCAGAGTACTCTGTTGTTTATTGTTTAAATAAAACGTTTGTATGTAGTATTAAAAATGTAGTAGAGAAATAGCTTTTTAAGTGAATGTTTATTCAGTTTTTGTGCTGTAAAACTATTTATTTTAGTTTTGATATTGTTTTTATTTACTTAAGGAAAAAGAAAACATTAGAACGTAATATTTAACTCCCTCCTGTAATGCCAAAAAAAAAATTAATTCTCCTAGATAAAACATAATGATTGTAAATAGTAAGTGCAAGGTACAAAATATTATGTTTTCTTTTCTAGATTTCAAGTTAATAAGAATAAAAAATAATCTGAAGAATTACCCCATCTACTTCTATACTATCTACTATATGTATATTATATGTTTTTATATTTTTCTATCTATATCTATATATCTATTATATCTATCTACACTATCTATACTATTATAATAAAGCGTAAATACACACTTTGTTGCCGAAGATCTGCCGAAGATCTGAGCAATTACAGCATATTTTTGAATAATACTTTTTTTAAATAAAAAGCCGTACACTTACGTCACGCTTTAGGCTACATATTTTCACGCTATTAAGCTTAGGGGGTAAATATTTTTGGATAAAAACCCTAATGTGGGAAAGAGAACACAAGTTGCTGCCAACATCAAGGAAGCAAAATTGCCATAGTAGGGTAAGGTAATTTGTATTTTGACATTTGCAATTGAGAAGTTGATAAATTGATAAAGTTGATAGAGTTTATTTGTGTGATAAAAGAAGTAGAAAAATAAATATGGTTAAATAAAGTGATAAACAAAATTAATTAAATAGGGTAAAAATATGAAAAATAAAATCGTAAAAATTTCACGCCATGCTACCTACCTCTTCAAATGCAAAATTTTTATATATATGGCAATTTGCAGAAGAATTTGGAAGCTGTGATTTTCAATTTGTCTTTAAACAAATATAGAAAAAACTGCATTAAATGCTGAATAATGTATTGTTTTTGATTTACTAGAAGTTTACAAATTGCAAGACGTAACTGTATAATACGTAGTGTAATTATTTACGTTCAATTACAGGTTATCTTCCTATGGACTTATTAAAACAACCTGTTTTATGTTTAATTCTTCCTTTTGTTCTGGAAATAAATGGGAACTTGCAAGTGAAATATGGTCAAATATCAAAAAACTAAACTTAATGCAAGCATGACTTACAATATAACTAATATTTAATTTTTAATAGAATTTGGAGTTTAAAACTTATCATTTAAAACACTGTTACATATTGTCATTTCAGTATTTTTGGTTGATACAGATTAAAATTATTTTTTTGTTGACAGCATGCTAATAATGCTTCGGACATACTGCACATACTGAATTTTGAAAAAGTAATTTATTTTTTTTAAAGAAATGATATACAAAGTGAATTAACTATAAATATATTTATGTGATTTAATAAAATAAAATAAATTTATATTGTGTGTTTGTATTTAGTATTGATGCTTTATGTGCTGTATGTATATGGTTTCTTAAATATTTTCAGACATAAAATATTTTATGATGTAATAAACAAATAAATCAAAATTAATAACACAAATTGCAAAGAACAGTGTGTTTTATTTTAACCTTTTCCCACATACTACTATACATATATTCGCCTGAAATATATAACTATATGTTGCTCTTTCAAGATCTGGCTGTAATGATCATCAATACATACTAATACCTCAAGGAAATTTAACAAAAAATATTGTTTATTCCGAAGTACTTTAAACTGACTATTTCTATTTCATTTTTGATCAATAATAAAATAGTACTTATATCCATGTTACGTGTTTAAATAATAATAATAATAATAATAAATTCATTTATTTAACAAAAAATAGTTACAGAAAATTGACCCTGGGTCCTCGCACTAGGCACAGCCTGTATAGCGGAGACCCAGCTCAGCGAATTAATAAAATACTAGTTATACATCATTAGACGCAACATATCTAGCTATAATTACAATTAAACTAAATTAACAAAGGTAGTAAAAAATAGTAAAACATGCAAAAGTACGATCTCATCAATAAATCAGCGCTTATTAATTCTTATTGCACTATTTTAAGAATTCTTTCTGTGTCCACATATGTAAGTTTCAATAACCACGACTTCAATTTTAGTTTAGCGGTATAAAGGGAGTCTTTTTCAATGTCACATTTATTTAAAATACTGTTATATATGTAAGGCCCTAAGAAATTAGTGAATTTTTGTGCAAACGAGGAGATAACTTTTGGCAGTGGAATTTTAAATTTTCTTTTGGTTTGAAAGTTACTTTGCAGAGTTGTATTCATGACTGCTTTATGCTGAAGTAGGACTGTTTTTAAAATATAGATCTGTCTCACAGTGAGGACCCCAGCCTCTGAGTATAATGTTTTTGTGGAGAATCTTTTCTTTTTGCCGAGTAAAACCTTTAGCACAATTCTTTGTGCACGTTCTAACTCAAGCATTGTGGTTGCGGAGGAACCACCCCACGAACTGATGCAATAGGAGATGATAGACTCACAAAGTGCAGTATACACGAGCCGTGCGGTCTGCGGGTCTGCGGCCTCGCGAATTCTGTACATTACATGTGTCAGTTTTCGGACTTTACCAGCTAATTGAGACACGTGAGCTTTATAGGACATTTTATCATCGATTACTACACCGAGGTACCTTATGTTGTTAACCTGTTCTATATTAGAGCAATCACATGAGTTAGGATAATTACACGCTGAATGTATTTTAATGTTTATATGCGATTTTGGAGCTGAGGATCGAGTTTTATGAAAGCATAAGAATTTTGTTTTACTAGCATTTAAAGTCAGTAGATTATTGTTGAGCCATTTAACTACATCATTAACGCCAACTTGACATCTTTTTGCTGTTTCAGTCCAGGTGCTTCCGTGGAAAATTAGTGCAGTATCATCTGCGTAACAAATGATCTCAGTGTGATTGTTGGATAGACTAAGCAGGTCATTTATGTATAATATGAATAGTGTAGGGCCTAATACACTGCCTTGGGGTACGCCGTAGGTAATAGGTATCTCTTCACTAGTATATTCATTAATTTTCACAACCTGAGATCTGTCGGAGAGGTAACTCCTGAACCACTGTAATGCAAGACCTCTGATACCGACGTTTTCAAGCTTTTTCAGCAGAATTAATTTGGAAACGGTATCAAAGGCCTTGGCTAGATCAAGAAACACAGCTAAACAGTTTCTGTTACTGTCCAGCAAGGAGGAAATTCTGTTTGTTAGATGAGAAACAGCATGTTCTGTCGAGTGGGCAGATCTAAAGCCATATTGATGTCTATGAAGAAGAGATGAAATAAATTTTACTAATTGATTGTTAACGATCTTTTCCAGAATTTTGGAAAATATTGTAAGTAGCGAGATAGGTCTGTAATGTTCAGGTGAGCTAGGGCATCCTGTTTTATAAATGGGAACAACACTGGCAGTTTTCCACGTCGCGGGAAAAATTCCGGAGGATAAGCTTAGGTTAATAATGTGAGTTAAGGGAAGTAATATAAGTGGTTTAATGTATTTAAGTAGTGCAGGTTGCAGCCCGTCAATGCCAGGCGCACTATCAATTTTGATCTGAGTAATGATTTTATTTACTTCATGAATGTTCGTAGGGTGTAGAAAGAATGATTTGTGAGTGTGTGTAACTGAGTGGCTGCTGTGTGCTACTTCTGATTCAGTTTTATTTAACTTATCTAGTATTGTTGCGCATATCCCTTACCAACGTTAGCGAAGTATTGATTGCAATAATTTAAAGCCGTTGAGGTATCAGTTTTGTCGGTTAATAAGTCAGAGTTATTAGATGTTTTAGATTTATAGGAACATATGTTTTTGATAGTTTTCCAAAGGTTTTTGGGATGATTTTTGTGTTTTTGCAGCTCCTCACTTTCATATGATCTCTTTAGTTTACGTAGCAGATTATTGCAGAAGTTCCTATACCTCTTGTAGACGAATAGCCGAATGGGGTCGTTAGGGAATTTGCGTAACTCTGAATGTAATTTGTCGCGGTGTAACATGCATCGTCGTAATCCAGGAGTAATCCAAGGTTTTAAAATTACTTTAGAATGACTAATATGCTGTACAGTGGTGTTATTTTTTACGCAGGTTTGTAGAACGTCAGCAAACTTCCCGGCGGCAGCGTTAACATCTTGTGTGACAAAGATATCATTCCAGTCTACTTTCTTTAATTCCTCTGAGACAGACTCATAGTTAACTTTAAAATTACGGCGATACTTTTTTATAACACAATGCTTTGTCAGAGACAACCCCAATAAGACCATGTTATGGTCAGTAATATCAATTTTGCAAACTGCGCCAAGCTTGTATTCTGAATTAGCCCTCACAAAGATATGGTCTAAGCATGATTCGAGTCTAGTGGGTTTATTAATAGCTTGTTGTAAATCAAACTCAGCCATCAGCGTAAGGTAGTCAGAAGTTTGTGTGTTAGAGGTGTCCAAGATGTTGATATTAACATCTCCCGCAATTATGATGGGATCGTTGCAGTTTAGGGATGAGAGATATTTATTAAGTGAAGTCATAAATTTGTCTATATTTTTGAAGGATGGAGAACGATATAACCCTAGTAATTTAATATTGCAAAATGAAACAAGCAGACATTCTGCCTCATCAAGCTCGGGTTCTTGAACTTTTGGACTCCAAATTGAATTTACATATATAACTACTCCCCCGTTTTGATTAATCATGCGTGAAGTGCAGAAATAAGAATATCCAGGAATTTGAAAAGGATACGGAATATCGCTCAGCCAACATTCAGTTAAGATTATAACGTCGAAGGTAGTTTTGGATCTGTTAAGCGCGACCATAAACGAGTCAATATTATGCCGTATACTACGAATATTAAAAACCAGAATTTTAAAGTCGTGGTTATTGGTAAACAAATTAACACAGTCCTCTACTAAATCAATTTCAGTACACTCAATGCTCAATGTGTTATCGATTTCATTCAAAATATCTAATTTTGTAGGCAACATCTTAAGAGTATTGTGTATAACAAAACACTGTAAGGATTAGGAGTAGAGTGGTTATTAAAAATGACACAATTTATTTCATTGAGCAAAGAACATATGTTAATAACGAATATATAAAATTGTAGTAAACTAAAAGACTTATTATGTGACTGTGTGTTAGTGGCGGACGGGTATACATTGTGACATGCAAATAAACAGTAATCACTATAGTTAATATTTTTGATAACAGTAATCTTAATGAAACTATTAAAACAGGAATTATCAGAATAAAACAAACATATCAATGGGAAATAAATGAAAAAGATGGTAGAAACTGGGACATCGTAAGTTGTATTATTATTCTGCATTCCCTGGTCTGTCATTGGAAGGATTGAACACGTTGTCCAAGTCCGCGTCGCTACGGATAAGTATGGCAGCTTTACCTTCTCTCTGCCGTACATAGATGAGACCGTGTTTCGTCCAGCAGTACTTAAAGTTTGCCTCTTTTGAACGTAGTCTGGCCTCTCGAAATAAATACCTATTTAGTTTGGTTAGCCTTTCGTTTATATAAATGGTATGTTCCGGAGAGTCGGGTGTTACATCTTTTGAAGTAATGTTCTTACGAGTTTTGGCAGCTAGAATAAATTCATCCCTTTTTTCTTTCCGCAAGAATCTCACAGCAATTGGGCGAATAGCATTAGGCTTGGATGTGTTTTTGGGCCCGGCTCTTATTACCGAGTCTAGATCCGCGTCGGTGACAGCTACCCCAATTTTGTTACTGATCACCTTGATAGTATGTGATAAACTCTCGTGTCTAGTTTCTGGGACACCGATGACATCTACCTCATTCTTGAGCATAAGTTGCTCATGAGAGTTAACTTTATCCATAAGCGCGGCCACCTGACTTTTAAGTTCCATGTTTTCTTTAGCTTGCTGATTTTCTAAGGCAGTGATGCGCTTCTCAGTTAACTCAATTTTAGTCGTAACCTCGTCCATTCTTTTAGAGCAGTCTTGTATAGACTGAATGGCTTCCGATAGCTTTAGATTAAGCCCGCTCATATTTTGGCGTAGGAGTCTAATTTCATTCGCCAAGTCTGTGTGGTCCGAAGACGAATTATCAGCCTCTGGTTGAACCTTCTTTCTGCGCGTGACACCTTCGGACGGTGAGTGGGTACGCACCGGAGAGCATAACTTAACGTTCGAACGCGTGGCCATTTTTTAAAAAGGAACTGAGCAATTAATATTAATACGACCTCTGAGAGAAATTATAATACTTCGAAACAGTGACGCGTCTGCTCTGTAAATAGTCTTTGACACTTAATGTGCGACTAACCGCACCGACTGTATAACAAGTTTAACTAGCGCGCCATTGAATCACCGTCTTAAGATTGTTTATATTTACTAATATCGTAGCTTCAAATGACAGTTTATGTTAAATAATTAGCACGTTTTAATGCACTGTGTATCATATTCACTTTAATTAATAAATATCGTAGGTGTTGCAAGTTAGGACACAACTTAAATATTTTTAAACTTCCGATTAAACAGCAATAGTGTTGCGCGGTCTAATGACGCGACGGTACTCAAATCAATGTTAAAACTATTTTACATCACACTAATAACTAAAATGATACTATGATAATATTAACAGTTCAACGAAGTATTAACTAAGAACTCAATCTTAACTAAATGACGCGGACGAGGCCACACGGGAACAGCTATGTATAATAAAATTTTCTTAACAGTGTTAAATTGGACAAATAATTTAGCAGATATCACAAACACAAACAATAAGAATAACCGAAAAATCAGCTCAGAAATTTCTAATCTTGCATCGGTAGATTTCTGTTATTGCGTAGATTACTACTAAGTTAATACTTTAGGTAATAGGTTGAAAAAAGTTTTGAACTTTTAAATTTCACGCGGACGAAGTCGCGGGCAAAAGCTAGTCTATACATAAAGTTGGAGTGTCTGTTTGTAATATCAAAAGAGAAATTCCAGATTTCAGGAAGATGATGTCTATCTGTCTGTCTGTCCGCAAGCCGCGTTCGTTCCGATTAATCTCCAAAACGGCTGGATTTCGACGGGACTTTAACTGGAGGGTTTAACTTTATCGGGGTTTAACTGCTGACATGGATAGGCATATTATAGTTTTAATTCCACGCTTTCAAAATGACGTAACGGGTGGTCCAAATTTGCGCTAACGAAGTTTGCGGGCGACAGCTCGTATTTTAAATAAAATAACATGGTTTTTACCTGCTATAGTAATTCCCAATCCATTTTCGTCCTTCTTCAATTGCACAGTGAATCTATCAACTTCTGGTGATTCAGCATCTGAAATTTTATTTTATAATAATTTCGTTACTTAAAATAAAAAAAAGAATATAATAAACAATGTTAGTGTTTCCAATTTACCAGTTTCTGGCGGCGGAGTGACGGAGCTGCCGAAGACGAACCTAGAGGGTGCGGTGCTGGTGTGGGACAGCAGCGGCGGCTGCGTGTTGAACACTTGTTCGAAACCGGTATCCAAAAGATAACGATCTAAAGCTTCCGGGTTAGATAGTAACCTGGAAATAACATTTCAGTTACATAAAAAGGGCTATTTTTACTTTATGGTATGATTTTTGAGAGAATATAAATATAGAAAGATGCTAGCTAGTTCATCCGCACAATATTTTATTACGATATTTTCTTTCTCGCATGACGGTTTTTCCAATTTATTTACCCCCGAAGTTTAATAACGTGAAAATATATAGCCTAAAGCATGTCATAAGTGTAAAGCTTTTGATTAAAGAAAGAATTATTCAAAAATATACTGTGATTGCTGACATCCTACGCCACAAAGTAGTGTGTTAACACTTTTTGTACCTGGCGGGCACCACGGGTGCGACGGAGGGCTGAACTGCGGCGGGGTCGACAGCGCGCGCCACCACGAGACGCACGCGGGAGCCCGACGCGCGCAGCACGCCTGCCACCTGCTCCGACACCATCTCCACCAGGCTCACCTGCACACCACATGTGACATCCTCATTCTACATACCCTGGACAGTATCCTGCCTCTAGCTCAGGACAGGCATGGATTGTATGAACTCTCTAGCACATGTTAGTCACATTATGCATTCAACTGCCAGTCCAGTTATTGACCGCTACTGTCCAATTGTACTAAGTATACCAGGCGTCAGATATTTCAATTTCTAATTTCTGTTTTACATCTCAAAACTTGCACTTAACAACTCAACACCAGCAGAATAGACTTTTATTGGTAGATGGTTTGATGGGTTTTGGCTGTCAACCCAAAATCTATTAAAATCGCCCAACTAAACTATTGGCCAATTAACTCTATAGTCTGAATGTCTAAAAATACCACAAAACTACCTTTATAATCGAATTTCACATAAAAGCCATGAATGACTTCAGTCAATCAGTAGTTATATCAAAATGAGAAATAAATGAATTGAATAAACTTAATATCAAGACATTTACAAAAATTCTAATGTAAATATTTTTTAAAAATCCACACAGACGAAGTCGAGAGCAAAAGCTAGTGGCATACGAGTATACATAAAGCAATGATTGTTTATATAAACAAAAACTTACATCGCCTATCTGTAGTATGTGATCTCCTGACTTGAGACGGCCATCTCGGTCTGCCACACCACCAGCTAGTATTGTTTTTACAATAACCCCACGAGTTCTAGCACCAATTATACCTGGAATAATTATTAACAAATAATAGCAATATGGATCTTACAATGAGTTAATTACACAATTTTAAAACAAGCATGGAATGGTTAATTATAAGAAATAATAGTGTTTTCAATGATCTGTCCAAATACTTCAATTTCAAAAGACAAAAATTAATATAAAGGTTACCAAATCCAAGTCCGGTGCCATCATTCACTAAGTTTATAATTTCAACCTGTGCCCAGTCTCCAGCAACAATGTTAGTTGAAGCTGATGCTAAGGAATCATCATTACGTGACAAATCCAATATGCCACGATTCTGTGAAATTAAAAAAAACTACATGATAACCTTGATTATCAAATTATTCTTATAGTACCTATTACTGATCTGAATACTAGATAGGTCTTTGCTTGGATAATAGCTATTACTATGTCATGGATAATTTTAAAATATTCATGAATTAATGTTCTACATGATGTACCTGCTTTGGAGACATACTGGAGTCTACAGATGCTGTATCAAGTCCTAACATGCGTTCATTGTCCGAATTTGATCCAAACTCCAGACTATTTGGTGGTGATACCTGCGGAACACGTTGCTCCTCCTCTCCCTCATGAGAACCATATAGGTTTCTAGTTTGCAATGCCAAATCACCTGTTAATAAAAATGTAATAATAAAAATAAATAGTCATGCATCTGAGGAAACTGGGACTCCGGGACTGTGTGCTCCCAGCTCAGATGCAGAAAGCAGTGCTTCTCAGGGCCGCCTGAATCGTCCATTGGTTTCTCTCCCTTTCCCCCTAACCCTCAGCCATCTGGCCACCCCTTCTGAGGGAATTCTATCTGGCTGGTATTATTTATCTATTTTATTATTTAAGTGCATATTTTATTTTATTTATATATAAAAGCCAGACAGACAAAATAATTAATTTACTAATAAGAAAAAAGCTCTCACAAATATATTCATTTAGCAAGAAATATTTTATTATGTCTTCATTCTATAATGTTTTTCCTAACTAAATTAAATTTTATTTCATGTATTAAGTGTTTAATTTTTTTCTTACCAGCAGGAGTGATATCAAAATCCCCAGGAAGCATAGAGGGATGGTGAGCAACTTGGGTGGCCAACATTGCAACCGAGTCATGCAAAGTAGCTATACTTCTCAATATTGGACTCTCCAACAAATTGATAAGCATATTTAGATCATCACTTGTTGCAGCCTAAAATATATAAAGATATCCAACATGTATATTGTAAAATATCATTAAAACTTAATATAAAAGTACCTATTGGATGTAGTCGTTGGATGCAGAAGGCGGAGGACCGCAATCTGTGGAAGGTATTGGGGAAGGCCTATGCCCAGCAGTGGGCACACAAAGGCTGATGATGATGATGATTGTTAATTTCACGTAATTTCAAATTATTTTACTTCATTTACCTTGAGTTTCGGATCATCGTTTTGATCAACAGCAGCCTTTACACTTTCTAATTGTTGTAAGGCATTAGATATATTCACGCCAAGGTGCATGCTGAAATTTTAAGTAACATATATTTAAATTTGTATCGCTTTCGATTACTAAATAACAATAAAATAAATATCTACCCAATAAGTAAAAATACATTTTTATTTACTTACATGATAATTTTATAGCAAAGATACTTCACTAATAAACTTTGATAGTGAATTGAAATATTAGTTATCGTATTATTTCTTTAAATTGTTATATTTGTAAAGGATTAGATACTTCTAAATTTTGTTTAGAAAACGGTGAGCAAGAAAAAAATTAAAAATGTCTAAAAATACCAGTTACTAATGTAATACATGACTTTTGAGTTGAGTTGATGACAATGCGTTGAAGTTGACGTTGACTTTGACACTTGACAGCTTGAGGTTGATTGTCCGCTAAGGGAGTGTCATAGACAAGAAACTGAATCTGATTGGTGATTGATTGATTGCATTTTTTTTAACTTTTTTGGCTTTCACATACTATTATTTAGCTAACAACCATCATCATCATCAACATGCCCTTATCCCTTATGGAGGGTCGGCACAGTATGTGCTGCACTTCCATACATCTCTATCAGCCGTCATATCTGAATCCACTCCTTTCTTAAGCATATCCTCTTTCACACAATATATCCATACTTTCTACGGTCTTCCTCTTCCTTTGTAGCCATCCACATTCATTCTTAACACTTTCTGGTTTATGTCCCCATCGTCTCGTCGCATAACATGTCCATACCACGCTAACCTTTTGGTTCTCAATTTTTCCACCACTGGCGCTACTTTCAAACTTCCTCTAATATACACATTCTTAACTTTATCCATTCTTGTCACACCACACATCCATCTTAACATACGCATCTCAGCCACATATTGCATGTGTGCATCCTTTCATCCGCAACTTTGGTGGCCCAACATTCAGATCCATACAATACGACAGGACTAATGATGGACTTGTAGATCTGTCCCTTAAGCTTAAGAGGCATTCTTGGATCACAAGTCACACCAGTAACCTGTCGCCATTTCATCCAACCTGCATTTATTCGGCTTTTCACGTCCCGGTCAACGCCACCGTCGGACTGGACTAGAGAACCGAGGTACTTAAAGTCGGAGCAGGTTGGTAGAGGCATTTAGCTAACAACCTGCAATTTCTAAGATATTGACCCTTAATTCGATGGTATGTAAAAAAACCTACTCATATTAATATATATTTTTATCTCTTGCAATTAGAGATCGGATTTTACCCGGAAAAAACCAAGTATTTTAGTTTTTAATGTACATATTTACTTACATAATAAGGAAATTCCTGTGTTTACTCAGAAATATCACAAGAAACTGGGTATCTGATGATTTTATAACACACCGTACGAACAACTGGGCATACCACGCAATTTGTACTGTGCGTTGATTGTAAACAACAAACAATCATTAAGATTTCTATTATTCTCTAAGTAAGCACTAAGTAAGACAGTTTCCATTATGTTATGGCTATTCCTTCCCTTACTGTCTAAAGAGAGAGTGCAATGCTAAAAGTTTACTACAAAAGTTCTTTAACTATAGAATCTTCTTCCCGAGAAACGAAGTCAAGATCATTTCCTAGTTACATTGTAAGGTACAAGTAATTCCTTTACAATTTGCGTTTTGGTTTACAAAAGGAAAGAATTTCCTTTTAATTTGGAAATATTACCTTGCTGGTAACCCTAAAGGCTCAGAGGCACCCTCGTGTAAATGTCAAAAAGGTGCCACAATCCACAAATCCTTGCAGCACTATATAGGACAGGGTAATTTATTTTAATGGCAACTCTTGAATGTGGAATGACGACCAAAGAACATATTTTTTTACTCTTTGACTAGTAAAGGAAAAAATAAATGATTGTTTATGTCAATTGAATTTGTAAATGTAAACGTAAAACAAATTTAATTATTAATGCTAATTTATTATTTCAAAGTTTTACTTGTTTACGTATAAATAGGAGTAAGTCAATATTATTTAGTCAGGATATTTACTACCAAAAATCAAATATTGTAGCTTTGTAATCAATTTGTTTTATACTCGACATAATTTTTTCATTGGTAAATGAAATATCTACTACAATTGTACAATCCAATATAAGCTTTTTAACTATTATTAAAATTACGTTTCCAACTGACCAGTAAAACATGACTGACCACGACGAAGATGTCGTCGATTTGACGAAATCATTTACATTGGCTAATCACTGTAACATAGCTAATGAAGTGATAGTAATAGATACAGATGACTCTTTTGAAGCAAGCAATGTACGTGCAAAAAAATCTATCAGAAAATCGTCAAGAGTACGTAAATCTGCCGCCCCAACTTCGGTAAGATGAATATGGTTATCAAATTAGTAAGTTAGGATGCTTTCCAATTTACTAGATTATTTCTTTTTAGACGCCCTCACCTTGTGAAAAGTGTGTTGCTAGCAAGAAAAGAAAATCGAATGAAATTGGTAGTTGTCCTATTTGTTGGGATGACCTGGGAAACAACCCGCTGGCTTCAACCAAATGTGGGCATGTTTTTTGCCTTGCCTGTCTTGAAAGATCTTTACAAATAGAAAAAAGGTGTCCGAACTGCAGGATTATACTCAAAGGACCTGCTGCATATCATCGCCTATATTTAAGTGCATGCTAAGATTTAATTATTTTATTTTAAATTAAACTTACCTTAAGAATATTTTAAACTATACTCTATTATTTATGTTCGAAGATTGTCATCATAATATGTATTAATCAGTACAACATAGTATAATAGAACTGGCGCGCTTACAATATGTGAGCTTTCTAAATTGTTGTAAAAACTGGTTATTATTTGATACATTGGCCAAACCAAGAATATATAAACCTGGGGTGCATTCACCTCCTTTATTACATCACTTCCTAATGTGTACAAAGGAATTGCATTGTTTCATTTTTCTCTACTACACAGTGAGGGTTTTTATATTCCTGGTCACTCTATATAGTTAATTGTACCTCACACTTATAGGTGTACATTTAATTTGTCATTAAAGTAATTAGGATGTTGACATGGTCAGAGTACCAGAAATAATATTTTGTAATGTAACATTAAAATTTTGAATGTCATCATGAATGTACCTTGATTTAATGTAATTCCAATTTTAATAAACAAAGAAAACTTATGCCTAGTTTTTTTTAAATTTAAAACTAGCTGTAGCAAGTGCCGGATTAGCCATATAGCAAGAGTAGCAGTTGCTACGGGCCCCGCGAATTTGTGGGGCCCTGCGCTTCAACGCCTGACTAACAGTAATAAAAAAATATTTAGACAGCAGTGTAAAATATCTTGCATGCCTTAAACGCAAAATGGTTAGGCCATGCTTTACTTCCACTTGGAAATGTAAAACTCGATTTCGTCACTTTAAAGCGTAAAAATAGTAGGTATTTTACTATTTTTTAACGTTAAAGCTCTAATGTTTAATTGTACAGTTTTGTTTTATTTAATACCTTAATCTCGAGAAACCCGGGGCCCCTTGATAGAATTTACTACAGGCCCCGCGCTGGCTTAATCCGGCACCTGCAGTTGCCCGCGACTTTGTGGAATATAAATATAAAAAAAATACTAACTATGATAAACAAAAACTACGTATCTATAATTTTCAATAATTCAATTTATAATATTATAAGAAAAAAAAAAACAAAACCAGTGTATCCCGCGGGAACCGTAACTATTTCCGCGATAAAAAGTAGCCTACAATATGCCCGTCTATGTCAGCTACCCTTCAGTGGAAGTTCGGTCGAAATCGGCCCAGCCGCGTATCTTCCGGGCAATCTCCAAAACGATTGCCAGGAAGAAACGCGGTTTGCGGACACAACAGACAAACAGACAATAAAATTTTAAAATTTTCGTTATCAGCAATGCAAATACATCATCTTCCTGAAATCTGGAATTTTTCTTTTGATATTACGAATAGACACTCTAATTTTATTTATACGTATAGATATACAAGAGATTTCTTTTTCCACTTGGTTGGTGATTTTTATGGATAAAGCAAACACAAAGCTATTATAGATTTTTCAGTGTATAGTAGTAGTAGGTGTTATGTACAATTAAAAACAAAATTAACATTAAGCATATTATTTTATTAGGTACTAAACTATAAAACACAATCATTCTTATTTCAGTTTAAGATATAAATTTATTTTAAAATAATCTGGAATAATAGTATGTACATCTATTTCCTTATATTTTATAAATGTGGGCTCAGGGGTTTAAGTCTTCCTTAATTAGAATTCCCTGACAAATATTAAGAAAATTTAAAAAATACACTATCAATATTGTATGTAGTGTGTTTTTTTTTTCAGTTTCTACCCTACTAAAAGACCTTCAGAATGTTCAAGCTTTCCCCAAATCACACAGGAATCATTGAAAATGTCTATATTTTATGTATTATTACCTTTAGTATTATTCTTCATTAGAAAAGCCATTCCATGAACTCTAAAATGTTTTTCTAAATTATCAGCATTATCAAACTCTTCTCTACAAATTTTACATTGATGCTCTTTCAATGGCTCATTCTTATCAATATTATCAGATCTACAATGTTTTGCAACAAGTGCTTTTTCATTGTAGCATTGTTTCTTACTGATATATTCCATAACATCTGATATACCATGTTCCAATAAAAGATGTGTTGAAAATGATGGTTTTACTGCAAAACTTTGTCCACACTCCAAACACTGATATGCCATGTATGGTTCCTTGTGCTCTCTCAAATGCATTTCTAATGATTCCTTGTCTTTACTTTGGTGATGACACTTATTGCAAGCTAAGTAATTAAGATTATTTGTTGAAATCTTATGTTTTCCAGATTTGTTTTTTGGAACTTTAGCATTATCTTTTTTATTAATTACAACTACCCTTTCATTTTTATTTTCCTCCTTTTCTTTATTTTCTCTTAAAGAACCTTCATCAAGTTTCTCAAGAACAACTTTAATATCAAGACATTTGTAATTTTTATGAAATCTTTTGTAATGGGTTTTTATGTTTTCCCACGATTGGGACATCATGTTTTTGCACAAGTGACATTTGATAAGTTTTATACTATCCTCATTATCTTTTAACACAATAGAATTGATATAACTCTTCTTATTATTAGAGACAGTAGTCTTCATAGACAAGATACTTTTGTATGTGCTTCTATGTATTTCTTGTAACTGTTGGGATATATTTATTTCTTTTAAGTGGTTGTACATATGATGACTTATTAAATTAGAAGGCAACTTAAATATTTTACCACAAGACCAACATGGATACACAAAAGTGTTAACATGATAAGCTAAATGTTTCATAATTTGACTCTCAACCAGTAATTTCCCATTACATTCTGTGCATTCAAACAAAATGACACATGGGAGTCCGTAGTTATGGACCTTCAAATGTTGCTGCATCTCATATTCATTATAACCACACATAGCACATGCTGGACACTTGTACATTTTCTTTAAATGAAGAGATGTCATGTGCTCATTATAATCATTTGGATGGAAAACATGACAGTTCTTTGCCGAGCATCTTATTCGTGCAGTTGCTCTCATCATTTTAAAACCTTCACAATCATGTGTATATGGATATTCTACACATTTGTTTTGCAGTGTAATGCCACATTCAGGACAGAAGAAAGGCGGATGTTTTAAATGAAGACGTAGGTGAGCTTTTAATGCACAAGTTGTTGGTAAAGTAAACATACATATAGGACATGTATATAACAAAGCATTTGAATAGTGCATATAATGTGCTACCCTGTCCTTGTATGCGATTCCAGTCTTCGTGTGGTCAGTTTTGCATTCATAGCATATATAATTTCTTAATATTGTTTTTTGTTGATTTTGATTCTGTTTTGAAACAAGTTCAGGTGAAGCAAGCAAAGGTTCTACATTTAAATCACCTATGTTAATAGTTGTAGTTTTGAAAGCATGCGATCGAATGTGGCTTAACAAATTACAGCGATTGTAAAAAACTTTTATGACACCACAATGTCTACATTTGTAAGTAATTTTTACAGACTTCCTATTAATATGGTAATGGTAGCTAGATTCCACAATGTATCTGAAAAAGATATATTTCTATATTGTAAATGTAGATAAAGATTTTCATGTAGTAGTAGTGGGGGGGGGGGGGATTTGATATATGGTTTCTGCAACTCCACAGCTAACGCGTATTTTCCGTGAAATATTTTCATGTATTAATAAATAAAATAAATTAATATATAGAAATAAATATTTGTCCCTGATGAGTTTCTAAACTACTGGTGAGATTTTGTTGAAATCTTGGTTTGGTATTCACAGTAGTCGTCTTGTGGTGTATATTTTTTGATACTTTGAAGAGTATTTTATCAACAGAGGCGAGATTGTGATTATCTTGTTGCATTGCATTGATTTAAAAAAAAATCACATCAATGTTAGTTACTTTTTCTTAAAATCAACATTATACCTGTCTTCGCAATCAGTACAGCGGTACAATTTGTGTCCATACAGTGGTACTGGAACATTGTAATTAGGTATGGCTTTTGTAAATAATAATGTTTTAATATGTGCCTTATTATTGTGTTCATTAGCCATTATTCTGAAATGAAAACCATAAATTATTAAAAATAATCTTTGATAGAAATAAAAAAAAAAAAACTAATTTTATGAACAAATATGAAAGCATGAAAATTACTGTTGTTGACAGCTTAATTAATGTTATAATGTCTTCATATTACACTGTAGATGTTTACACGATTATAGTGTAATATGAAGACTTGTTTTAGTTGTCTTATCGAAATCATGTTAGGTCTTCATAGTAAATTTTATACAATGAAACAATTAGAAAATCAGATAACAACGTCCAATTAAATTATTTTCGTGAAAATATATTACCTCGAAGTCTTTTCTCCCTTTTATAAAATCTCATAATTTTCCGATAGATTACTATAAAATGTCAGATGAACCGTAGGCGCCCTCTTGGTGGAGTTTGGAAAAACATTTAATAAACTAGTATCGCCATAACAGAAAAATCAAAATGTTACCAGCACTAGAAACAAAAATTATGATCAATAAAAGATTTGTCAAAGATCATTTATTCATACAGATAGTTCATAAACTACCGAACCGAAACGACAAAAAAATAATTAAATAGCACGGAGATCAATTTCAGCAAACACTCGGTACGACAAAAATGTTATACGAATTGCAAACTTATTATGGCCTTTTATTTCGATGCCAGCGGCTAGTAGCTGTCGATTGATCACCTGCAACCACTCTGACTTATTAATCGAAGTACTGTTTTTTTTATTCGTATCAGGCGTGAACAAAGATCTTTCGAATTTAAAGAAAAAAAAAACACAATAAAAAGAATAAAGATTCGTTAACAGCAAATTAATTTATATATTTTCTTGGATACATATCCTTACCTATACTTACTGAAGAAATATCGGCATCAAAGGGGTATTACTTATAAAGAGCTTCATGCCGCTTTTTATTCATCACCAGGGACACTGCTTTCATTCAGTCGGAGAAATAAAACGGACACCAATCTTTTATGGTGTTATAGAACTAGATGGAGACGAAGAAACCAGCGGATGGCGCTGGTGTGCCTGTCATCGACCATTGATAACTTGAAGCTGGTATTATTGTTAACAATTTACTGCCTTACTAAGATTACCTCATGTCCTTATATTTTCTTTCACACACATTATGCAGTTTTAATTTCCTCTTTGAAAATCAACTGTTACTACACATACATGCTAAAAATCTTGTCAGACAAAAAACATGTAACTATAAAATATCTGTACTATGTAAATAAAAAAAGGGTCAAAATAAAATATCTTTACTATGTAAATAAAAAAAGGGTCAAAATAAAATATCTCTTACATAACCAATAAAAAGTATATTTGTATAAAATTAAGAAAGATTTTAAAGTTTATGGCACATTTCATATCACATTAAACATAATTCAATTTAAATTGTTATACTTATACAAAATTGTACACAATATAAAAAAAATATAAAAGCATATTTATATTCTAGATATTAAAACCATTAGTTTTTATCATATAATAGTAATAATTAGTCAGTTGCTTTGGCATAATTGAATGTTCTTGATGATCATCATCATTATTTCATCCAAGACAGACAGAACATTGTCTTACTTGCACATTATTCTTGCATAGAAACTATAGAATTATCTATTTGAGAATTATAAAGTTTGTGTAAGATGATTTTTTCATATTTGTCACGTTTAAAATAGTAAGCAATATCAGACCTCACACTGAAATTATTTTCATCGGTTAGAGAACTGTATATAATTTTATTTGATAACATGTCTTCATCATTAGGTATCAATAATAAATAACTTTCTACTGCTTTTGCAGCATCTTCAATCCTTCCTAAATTGTAATATGAAATTTGTAAGTAATTCAAAACATCTGCTAGAAAACCGATTCCTGAATCAAAATCTAATGACTCAAGTTTATTTTGACAATTTTGTTTACATATGACAAGAGACATCATATAGTTTGAAACAGTGACTGAGTATTCAGGAGACCATTCCAATTCTGATTGATGTTGACATTCAGCTCGGCACATGTTCTCCCAAGACAAATAATCAGTTAATGTTTCTTCCATGTTAGCAGCTGTTTCTGCCCATTTTTTTAAATTGTATTCCTTAATTCCAAGATGGTACAATATTTTATAAACATTACTCTCAAAATCTACAACTTCATTTGCATCAACTTCAGGTTGATCAAGATAATATTCAAGGTTTTTTTTCATTTTCTCATCATTTGGGTTGGCAGACAGATATGTGTATGCTGCAGATGCTGCTTTAGGGAAAGCATTCATTTGGAAATAACATATATGAAGGTACTCATAAGGCTTTTTGGAATTCATATCATTTATTACAGATTCAGATACCACATTGTTTAAGTGGGCATCCTCAAAACCTTTGATTTGACAGTCAGTAATGCATAGCGTTGTATTTAAAAACTTTTCATAAATTCTTACATCTTCAATTTCTTCCATTTCTGAATTCCATTTGTTTGAATCACACTTAAGTCTGCAGTTTATTAGAATCATCCTGTGCAATTTATACAAATGCAATGTGTCCTCAAATTTCGCTATGCACTCAGACCATCTTTCACTTGCATAAGCATCTAAGCCTTTTTTGTAAATTTTGTCAATTGATGTCAACTTTAAAGCATTACAATTGAATATGTTTGCGAATGCAAGAAAAATAATGGTAAACTGCACATTTGTAGCCCACATTGTTTTGGAGACACAAAGCAAAATGAATTACTTAGACGTCAATTTAAATTGTTTTAAGTGTGTTTATCGCACTTTTGTTAGCCATGAATTCTACTGACCTAATTACTAAAACAGAGTACAATAACCTCCCTCTGCGAAGCTTTACTTACTCGTCTGTTTTATCAATTTTACCATCAATGTTTAGTAGTACAATGTGTAGTTCTTTTACCAACAACTGTGTGATACTACTGATTAGCGAAGTTTTATCCAATGTATTAACTTAATTTCTATATATTTTATACAAAACTTATTTGTTTTATTTTCCCGCCACCAGGAATTTATGATTTTGACATTGACTTGACAGTTTGACATATGACGTATTGAATGCTGCAAAGAGTAGGTTTCGCAGATAATTGTAAAATTGTCTTTGGTTTATTTTTTCATTGTCGTAATTTTATTGTTTTATGCATGAAAAATATTTACTTATGGCAATTTTCAGATATTATTCAGGCTAGCGAAACTTCGAACAAAAAATATTTTGTATGGCTTAACGGACTTTTTGATGGCAAACTTAACAAAATTTAATGTCATGACATTAAATTTTGTCAAGTTGTCATTATGAGCATGCTTTCTCACTCTATCGTCAAGAGTTCCTTTTCTACCACAAGTGTCATTTCAGTTGAAGGTCTTTGTCAAAGTCCGTCAAAATCTATCTTACGGACAAACTAATTAGGGTAGATCAGACAGTTTCCGACCAGGGGGGAGTTACGGTCCACTTAAGACAAAAAACGTATGTTTTGGAGCTCTTATGGAAATTAATTAAAAGTAAACCACAAGAAACATATGCTACAACTAATATTCTCAAATTTGATATCTAAATTAGTAATAGAAAATATAAATTTGAAAAGCCACGGGTGATCTAAATATATCAGGCGCGAAGCTGATAAAAATTGTTAATTTCTTATCACTTTTGTTAAGGACAGCTTTTTTTAAATATTGAAGTTTGTTTACTTATTCAATTTTAATGTGCTTTCTTATCATTTTGTCTAATAGAAGAGATGTTCTAGTATTTATTTATGTGGATATTACAACGATTATTATTTTCGTAAGGCTTAAAATATAGTGGACTACTACTGTCTTAAAGCTTGTATGGGAGTACAGTTATGGCCATAGCACTTTACAGTTATGGACCTAGGCCGAGATACAGTTTCGGTCCACCCAAACTTCGTATTGTTCCCTGTTTCTTAAAGGGATGGTAATTTATTTTATGAAATTTCCGAAAAAAATATCGAAACAAATCTTAAATAGATTGTTTATTGAACTTTCATTGCTTTGTTACTTAAAAATTGTAAAAGTCTTATGTAGACTAGAAGGAAGGAAAATAAAACGCGTTTTTAGTAAGATAGTCTTGTGATCCTACGAACATAATCAAAATATAAAAAAATAAAAGCATCTAACAGAAAGTTTACTTTTTCTACGTGATCTCACTTTTTGATACTACATTAATTTTCCAAAGAACATTATTAGAAAAGGACGCAGAAAAAATGCTATTTCCTGAAAGTTAAGAAATAACTATATTATAAGGAATAATAGACATTTTTAGTGGGGCGCCATTTCTGACATTATTTAAAAGCCGCCATCTTTGAAAGTCGGGCATTCGCTCGCTGGCTTTGGTAGCGTCAAGTCGTGTCAAAGTGTTCGGTACATTTTGAGGTTGTAATTGTAATTAGTGGTTGATTCTTTGTTCCTCCTAATTATTGTTGTAAAATTACTTTAAAACAGATAGATTTTGTGTCCAATCAAATAATAAAGCTGTTCGCCATCTTGTAATTCTTTTTTTTTAATAAAATTCGTTCGTAGTTGCTAAAATCAGAAGTGGGATTGGCCTGCCAACTCACTATCTGTTTTCTAAATTATTTCATAGGAGGAAAGAACAAAGAAACAGCCGCTATTATAATTTTCATTGGTTTTTTAGTTTCAATTCGTTCGCGATGCGTAATCGCTTTAGATCGCGTAGTAGTTCGGAAGGGACTCTACGAACAAGTGAGTCGCGAAAACGGAGGCGTAGTGTCGGTCGTAATACGTCTGTATCGAGTGATAGTGACAGTGAACGGTCATCAGTGCATAGCCGAAAACGTTATTCAAGATCGGGTAGTGTTCGAACGCGCAGTTACAATCGTGTGCATAACCGTTCTTCGCGGCGCCGCCGTCGTGAACATTCCACTGACACGTGTCACATTCGCGATCGTTCACGTGTACGAGAGCGCTCAGACGAGAGTCGACGTGGACAGTCGTATAGGTTAGACAAACGTCGTCGTTCGCGCAGTCGTGATGCTTCAATGAAGCAAACGTTGAACGCGATTATGTCGAGACTTAGTGATATTGAACAAAGAACGGCGGATTCATCTTCAATACCGAGTCAACGTGACAATACTCCTCATAGTAGTCACGAACCGTTTTTGAGTGCCACGCAAGCACTTACGGATACCATTCTTAGTATCAATCGGGCGAATCGTAGTTATTTCGTATTACAGGATTTTGAGGTATGGTGTAGTGAGGTCGAACGGGCTAAAATATCGAATGGCTGGACTGATTTGGAGTGTTTATCGCGCGTGGCGAGTAGTCTAAAAGGTGACTCTAAGACGTGGCTCAACGAATGGACGACAAACGATCGGTCGTGGTCCAATTTTACAAAAGAGTTTAAATCTCTTTGTCCGCGTAGGATCGACTACGCTAATATTCTGTTCGACGTAATGAACACGTGTTCTGACAAGTTTCCCTCTTATGCCGAGTACGCTAGTCGATCTCTTTTGCGACTTCGAATAGTGAAAGGGCTGAGCGAGGAACTGATGATTGAAATAGTTATTCGTGGAATAACTGACGCGCAAATTAAGGCAATAGCTTCGAACTCTAATTTAACGGTCAAGAATATAGTCTCGTTCTTGGCTAACTATACGAAACCCAAGTACAATATCAAACCCGATAATCGTAAACCAGTTGTGCCATTTAAGCATAAGCCACAAACGTTTAATTCAGATAGAAAATGTTATATTTGTGGCAAGTTTGGCCATACTAAGGCTAGTTGTCGCGCTCAGCCACAACAACGTCTAACACTTAGCGAAAGTAGGTCTAAAAACACGTGTACCTTCTGTAAAAAGGTTGGTCATAAAGAAGACGTTTGTTTTGCCAAGTCTAGATCTCTAACTCAGGGTAAAAATCAAAGAAATAGTTAATAAGCGTTTGTAAGGAGTTTTCTAAACAATCTAGCGACAGTGATATAAGTACCGCTGTAATACAAGGTGTGCCAGTAGACGTTTTAATTGACAGTGGAGCAATTAACGTTTCTTTAATATCCTCTAACGTTATTAAACATCTATCGTGCCAGTGTAAGCCGACATTGTGTGTGTTGAAAGGTTTAGGTAACAAAGGAATTGTTGCACGGGAATTTGGCACCTTAACTATGGAGTTTCCTAATATATCACTGGATGTAGATTTTGTAGTAGTACCCGCCTCTTGTATGAACACACCGATTACGGATTATAATCGGTACTGATGTACTGAATAGGGATGGTGTAGTGTTCGTCAGGACAAGCCAATATCTCACCCGCGAAGCACATGTTAACGCGGTACAGGGTGCAAACGTACCTATTAGCGTTACAGACACCCCTTCAAGGTGCCGAATTAGATTCGTTAATGTCTGTTATCACATACTTCCAATTGTTTTTAGTTACCGGTACGGCGTCCACAATAGTTTAAACGGGAAGCATGGGTATTAGGATATCTAGTCCAATACTAGTTGCTTATCATCCGTATCGATTCCCACTTGGAAAAGTTGAAGGTTCACGATAGTATTGGTGATTTGGTGAATAATCAGGGAATCGAAATCGGAGTACGCCAGCCCAATTATCCTTGTCAAGAAAAAGGATGGCTCGGATAGGATGTGTGTGGACTTTAGGGCACTGAATAGGATAACCGTCAAAGATCGTTACCCTCTTCCACTCATTGAGGATCACATAGATCGTCTTGGTGTGTCGAGATTTTTCTCCTGTCTTGACATGGCGTCAGGATTCTTCCAAATTCCTATTGACGAGGACTCTGTACACTTAACGGGATTCGTTACTCCTGAGGGGCACTATGAGTTCTTAAAGATGCAGTTTGGGCTCTGCAATTCTCCTGTAGTATACCGACGTATTATCAGCAAAACGCTTAAAAAGTTTATCGAGGCAGGTAACGTTCTTGTCTACATAGACGACGTACTTTTATTGAGTGATACCGTTGAAGCCTTCTTCAACTTCTTCAACATTAAACTACTTCGTGAAGTGTTACAAACACTAACTGATGTGGGATTTTCGGTAAATCTTCGAAAATGTTCTTTTTTGACTACGCAAGTAGAGTATTTGGGACGGCAAATCTGTCATGGTCAGGTTAGACCGAGCCCTGGCAAAATTGAAGCCTTGGTTAACACGCCTGCGCCAAGCTGTTATGCAGGTCTGGCAGTTCTTGGGCTTGGCTGGTTATTTCCGCCGATATATTAAAGACTAAGCGACAAAAACTTCAAGTATTTCTAAACTTTTAAAGAAAGGTGCTAAGTTTGAGTGGGGGTTCGAACAGGAACAAGTAAGGCAATGTCTCATTAAGCAATTAACTAATGAGCCAATACTTACAACATTTGATCACTAAGCTACATGAATGACATAGAAAAACTCTCACCTCAACATCGACTCGCTCACTCTCACTCACTCGTTCACACACTCGCACACTCGCACACTCGCACACTCGCACACTCGCACACTCACAACTCACATTCACACTTACACTTAAGCTTCACTACAAAAATTGTTGGATGGTCAACTAGATTCTACGTTATGTTTGTAGAAATGACCTTGTATTTTACCGCTATTCTCCAGTTGAGGAGGAATTTAGACTCTTGTGTTACGTCCCCAAGGGATATCGCTTGAGTATGTTGCGAATTTTTCATGACGAGCGCCAACATATTGGAACAGATGAAGGCTATGATCTCGTACTGAAATATTTCTGGTTTCCTGGCCTTAAGCAATTTGTAAAAAAAAAAATACTCTTCCAACTGCCTAATCTACCTTCCCAAAAAAAAAAAAATACTCTTCCAACTGCCTAATCTACATTTCCAAAAAAAAAAGAGTCCCTATCGCTCCTAACCAATCCATCACATCCTGGGAGATTCCATTCAGCACAGTCCACATTGATGTCCTTGGCCCCTTACCTAAATCTAACGACTACAAGTTCGTATTGGCCCTAGACGATTCCTTTACCAAATTCTCTTTATTGTATCCGATTTTCCACCAAGATGCTGACGAGCTTAAACGCACATTTAATAACTCAATATCTCTGTTTGGTGTGCCAAAACTCTTGGTATGTGACAGGGCAAGGATGCTTAAATCCTCTAGTATCATTACTATGACAAAAGTTGGGTTGTGACGTTTTACATAACGCCCCAAATGCATCATGCAAATTGGCAAGTAGAGTGTTATGTCCGAACAGTCTTAAATAATGATTCTTGTAGAGACTTATTACAATAACAGTGCTTGGGCTGATTCATTTTGTAAAATACAGCTTGTGTTAAATGTGACTAAATAAAAAACCACGCAGTTATCAGCATTAATTTTGTTAGTTGGTATTGAAGGCACCACTATTGTCATCCGTGCACTCATCTGTGACGTGTCACTTGAAGATCAACAGTCCAATCGTGAAGGGTGAATCACACACTCGCACACTCGCACACTCGCACACTCGCACACTCGCACACTCGCACACTCGCACACTCGCACACTCGCACACTCGCACACTCGCACACTCGCACACTCGCACACTCGCACACTCGCACACTCGCACACTCGCACACTCGCACACTCGCACACTCGCACACTCGCACACTCGCACACTCGCACACTCGCACACTCGCACACTCGCACACTCGCACACTCGCACACTCGCACACTCGCACACTCGCACACTCGCACACTCGCACACTCGCACACTCGCACACTCGCACACTCGCACACTCGCACACTCGCACACTCGCACACTCGCACACTCGCACACTCGCACACTCGCACACTCGCACACTCGCACACTCGCACACTCGCACACTCGCACACTCGCACACTCGCACACTCGCACACTCGCACACTCGCACACTCGCACACTCGCACACTCGCACACTCGCACACTCGCACACTCGCACACTCGCACACTCGCACACTCGCACACTCGCACACTCGCACACTCGCACACTCGCACACTCGCACACTCGCACACTCGCACACTCGCACACTCGCACACTCGCACACTCGCACACTCGCACACTCGCACACTCGCACACTCGCACACTCGCACACTCGCACACTCGCACACTCGCACACTCGCACACTCGCACACTCGCACACTCGCACACTCGCACACTCGCACACTCGCACACTCGCACACTCGCACACTCGCACACTCGCACACTCGCACACTCGCACACTCGCACACTCGCACACTCGCACACTCGCACACTCGCACACTCGCACACTCGCACACTCGCACACTCGCACACTCGCACACTCGCACACTCGCACACTCGCACACTCGCACACTCGCACACTCGCACACTCGCACACTCGCACACTCGCACACTCGCACACTCGCACACTCGCACACTCGCACACTCGCACACTCGCACACTCGCACACTCGCACACTCGCACACTCGCACACTCGCACACTCGCACACTCGCACACTCGCACACTCGCACACTCGCACACTCGCACACTCGCACACTCGCACACTCGCACACTCGCACACTCGCACACTCGCACACTCGCACACTCGCACACTCGCACACTCGCACACTCGCACACTCGCACACTCGCACACTCGCACACTCGCACACTCGCACACTCGCACACTCGCACACTCGCACACTCGCACACTCGCACACTCGCACACTCGCACACTCGCACACTCGCACACTCGCACACTCGCACACTCGCACACTCGCACACTCGCACACTCGCACACTCGCACACTCGCACACTCGCACACTCGCACACTCGCACACTCGCACACTCGCACACTCGCACACTCGCACACTCGCACACTCGCACACTCGCACACTCGCACACTCGCACACTCGCACACTCGCACACTCGCACACTCGCACACTCGCACACTCGCACACTCGCACACTCGCACACTCGCACACTCGCACACTCGCACACTCGCACACTCGCACACTCGCACACTCGCACACTCGCACACTCGCACACTCGCACACTCGCACACTCGCACACTCGCACACTCGCACACTCGCACACTCGCACACTCGCACACTCGCACACTCGCACACTCGCACACTCGCACACTCGCACACTCGCACACTCGCACACTCGCACACTCGCACACTCGCACACTCGCACACTCGCACACTCGCACACTCGCACACTCGCACACTCGCACACTCGCACACTCGCACACTCGCACACTCGCACACTCGCACACTCGCACACTCGCACACTCGCACACTCGCACACTCGCACACTCGCACACTCGCACACTCGCACACTCGCACACTCGCACACTCGCACACTCGCACACTCGCACACTCGCACACTCGCACACTCGCACACTCGCACACTCGCACACTCGCACACTCGCACACTCGCACACTCGCACACTCGCACACTCGCACACTCGCACACTCGCACACTCGCACACTCGCACACTCGCACACTCGCACACTCGCACACTCGCACACTCGCACACTCGCACACTCGCACACTCGCACACTCGCACACTCGCACACTCGCACACTCGCACACTCGCACACTCGCACACTCGCACACTCGCACACTCGCACACTCGCACACTCGCACACTCGCACACTCGCACACTCGCACACTCGCACACTCGCACACTCGCACACTCGCACACTCGCACACTCGCACACTCGCACACTCGCACACTCGCACACTCGCACACTCGCACACTCGCACACTCGCACACTCGCACACTCGCACACTCGCACACTCGCACACTCGCACACTCGCACACTCGCACACTCGCACACTCGCACACTCGCACACTCGCACACTCGCACACTCGCACACTCGCACACTCGCACACTCGCACACTCGCACACTCGCACACTCGCACACTCGCACACTCGCACACTCGCACATTCTTGAGAAGTAATGAAGAAAAACAAGGTGCACGTGTCGACCAGCATCGACACCCTCCAAATGTATTTCAAGTTGGTGACTTAGTGTTTGTCATTATGTGCTCTCAGTCCACTGGCAAACTCGACTCTGGTATGAGAGGCCCGTACCGAGTTACGAAGGTGCTTGTAAGTGGCCGATATGAACTAAAGCTACTTAGTGGAGCCCGTGGTAAAACCACATAAGCGGCGGCTCAATACATAATGAAGTGAAAAAGAGAATGGTGTTTTGAGAGCTGTGCAGCGTTTGTTGACAGTGAATTTATGAAATGATTTAACGCTTATCTTTCTGTGTGCACAGCTTGTTGCTGATTCAAAGAATTGGCAGACTTCGGCCGCGGTGCAGGAGGCATCGGGTGCGGTGCAGGAGGCATCGGGCACGGTGCAGACGGCATCGGTCGCGGTGCAGACGGCATCGGTCGCGGTGCAGACTGCATCGGAGCGGCCCGAACGAGTGGCAGCTCTTCAGACGCAACTAGAGACAGGGGCTCTGTTGTGATCTGGTTGTACGGACTTGGTCCGGGTGGGCACAAGCCCTTCAGACACGTGCGGAGACAGGGGCTCTGTTGTGATCTGGTGTAGTCTGGGTCTTCTTGGACACGATTAAAGACAGGGGCTTTATCGTGATCTGGGTGGCTCAGGCTGGTCGGATGTATCGTAAAGACAGGGGCTTTGCGGTACATGTGGCATTGCAGCGAGAAGATTTGGCTCTTGCTGATCGGATACATCGTAAAGACAGGGGCTTTACGGTGTATGCGAAACACACGCCAGGGGTCGTGTGAAAGTGGTGGTTGACGGTCGCGAGGTCACCCACCACATAGCTAGCTTTGTGTATGGTTGAGATTATGTATGATGCCGTGTGAAATACAAATATATGAGTTAGCTAGGAAAGTAGCTGAGATTGATTGATGGTGCTAGAAGGGCCTTGAATGTGAGAGGGATGAAAGATAGGCAAACCTGTGACTGTTTTCCGATGCTTAATCAGTTTATAAATTTGACAGATACTGACTCCGAGTCTGAATCAGTGGAGGCTCGATCCTCTACTGACTTGCTTCGGGACGACGTGGAAGCTGGACCATCGTCTGCTGCTACTGCAAACGTGCCACACGAAGATCCCAGAAATGAAGATGAACCTGTGCTCCGGGACGGTGCACGGTCAGGAGAGGCCGTATAAGGAATAATAGACATTTTTAGTGGGGCGCCATTTCTGACATTATTTAAAAGCCGCCATCTTTGAAAGTCGGGCATTCGCTCGCTGGCTTTGGTAGCGTCAAGTCGTGTCAAAGTGTTCGGTACATTTTGAGGTTGTAATTGTAATTAGTGGTTGATTCTTTGTTCCTCCTAATTATTGTTGTAAAATTACTTTAAAACAGATAGATTTTGTGTCCAATCAAATAATAAAGCTGTTCGCCATCTTGTAATTCTTTTTTTTTAATAAAATTCGTTCGTAGTTGCTAAAAATATTTAACAACAGCAACCAAATTATTATTGAAAAAAGGTGTATGATTGAAACAATAAAATTTCAGCAATTTACACGAATATTTCGATTTGCATTCTATTCTAGAGACCCGTAAAATTAATATCCTTGATAATACTAATAGGACTTTTTTGTGTGTTCTTTATATTAAAATGGTAATTCCAAATTATTTTTGATTAGTTTCTGATTTTATATAAATAAATTTTACTGTTCAAAAAGGCAAGACAAAAGGAAAATAATAATCAGTTTATAACTATTATAGTCATATAAAGGTGGACCGTAACTGTACCCCAGAGGTGGTCCATAACTGTCACGGGTGGACCGAAACTGTGCTTTTAGGGGTTTAATTTTAATTGACTAATATTTTTATATTTGATAAAGTACTCTGTCTAAATGTTTATGTTCGTGACCAAAAAAAAAAAATAACAAAATCTTTTCGTTCGTTTGATAAAAACCTGCTTTCCTCTATTTACTCTTCAATAATGATAATTACGAAGAATTTTGTGACTCAATCTGCAAAGTGGACCGTAACTATCTGATCTACCCTATATAGTACTAATTATGTATAATTTTAGATGAATTTGTGAATAGTTCGTTTAACTGTTAAGTTTTTAAATTTTATATACAATGTCGATCATGAAACGATTATAAAATGTGAAATTTGTAGTGTACGGTCCTTTAATAAAATAGGTCAAAAAAGAGATTTTAACGGGCAATCCCTTGGATTAGAACCGTAATCATTATTTAATAATTTAAATTAGTAAAAAACGTAAATGTAAACATCATGGTAGTTTTTAATTAGTTGTATAAAGTTAAATTTGAAATTTATTTTTGTGCGAGTGGATGTCTCTAGTTTACAGTTGTCATTGTAATTTTATTATAGATATTTTTGTTTCTCAATGTAATGGGGAGTTTTCCACTGAGTCGATATGCTTATAAAAATTAATGCCCTCCATTTTCCAAAAACGAATTAACACTCTCTCTCTCTTTAAAAAAATAGACATGTATGTTATATCGTTAATTGAATCCTTCACATTTTACCGAACGCACGTGTAAAACATAATTCTAGGGTATCTTTTAGCATCCCACAAACTTGAAATTTTTGATATAAATCGGTCACGTATAATTAAAAGGAGAAAAATGTCAAATACCGGATCTGGGGTGGATGGCATAGAATTGTTACCGTGACCCTTTTTGAAGGACAGGCACCCGTTTAATCGTAAATTCTAAATGTGCTATTGGAATGAAGCCATGTATAACAAATTATTATTTGACAGTTACCCTAGACAATTATTATTTCACAAAAATTTCTTTGTTTTCATTATACTTAAAATATTACTTGGATGCCCCTGTAAATAAAACAAATAATGTAATTTTGGTGATTATTATTTATTTGCTTCCCTTTGGGTAATTTAGGTTCAATGTCAGTAAATGTAAAATTACATTACGAATAATTTTACATTGAGCCTAAATGCAAAGTTATTTGAAATATGAGATTGGGGGTATTAAGAAGTGTCTCACACCCAATCACCCCACCACAGTTAATCGATATCGATATTCGAGTACTCGGAATTATAAGCAGCCCTTCACTAATGATTTTTGTTAGGTTGGTGCACATGTTTTTTCATTGTGTCGGAAAAAAATTGGAAATTAAATATTTTTATCCTGGTAACATTTTTGGCCACGAAAGTGAGTTTGGCAGGTGTCAGACCGAATTCATTCTTTGTTCTAAGTCCCGACTCTTACTTATATGCTCTTTGATATTATTAGACATTCGAATCGGCGCGTTTGAATCTATTTTGGGGTTTACTACTTTTTAGCCATACAAAATAATTTATATTCAAATATAACTAATCCAAACTCATGGCCTATAACAATTCTGTGTTAGTAGGTAATTGGAACGAAGAACGACTTAAAAACGAGGTAAAATCAAAGCACACAATCCATGACCAAATTATGTTCGTCATTACAATATAGTTACAGTGCATTTTTAGAACCGCAAGAAGTGATCGGTAGATAGATAACTTTTAGTATAAAAAAAACATAGCATCGCTGACAAAGAGGATGCTATAGGACGATAACGGCCGATAGCATGTGGAAACATGCTTCAAACACAAGAAGCATGTGACAAAGTAAGCGAATACGCCGCTATAATACTAAAAGGAAAGTTCGGCGTGCTGAAACAAATCGCGCGAAAGAGCCACGAATGGACTAAGAGATGAAAGCGCAGAAGCAAGAAGGAACAAGCATAATTGATGAGACCGACCCCACGATGTAATACTTGACGGTAGTCCGTGGGGGCACAAAAAGTCATAGAGAGGTTGTTTAGTCCGGTAACGGGACTAAGCTAGGTTAGGTGAACACTAATAGCCTGAGGCCCGACACACCAGGCATGTAGCTCCCATGTCT